>OZ010790.1:162979839-164191594 GCA_963932465.1 Maratus speciosus
TCATAAAATTTTGAAAAAGGTCGTACATTTAACCCTTTGGGTTCTCACATGCGTATTTTAAGCAATTCTTTCTAACTGAGCCCCTTATTAAATTGGAGATTTGAAATTTTGCATATTTATAGCAGAACACCCGAGGCCAGGCGACAAAGAATAAAATCTTGACAGTCTTACGTTTAACCCTTTGAGCTACCGTATATGTATTTTAAGCAATTCTTTCTAAGAAAGCCCCTAATTCAGTTGGAGACATGAATTTTTGCATACGTATAGCTGAATACCTCAGACCACACGACAAATCATAAAATTTTCAAAAAGTCTTACATTATTTACTCCTCCGGGCTCTAACTTGTGTATTTTAAGTAATTTTTCTAACCGCCGCCCTTTTCACATGGGGAGCACTTTTCCAACTTTTGCCGACACCCCTTTGACCATTCTTTCATATTATGCACCATAGCCTTACATATTTTAGTTCCACTTTTTACCGCCAGGGCGCCTACTTATCTCGGGTGCTATGTGCCCAATCCCCACGACTAATATATCTACGGATAGTATGTAAAACGGAGTTTCATTCGGATAGAGGTTTGTTTAGAATAGAGTGCGCCGTGGTTGCGAAATGTGGAACTAACAGATTTTTCAAAAGGATAAAGTGTTTTGAAAGGAATATTAAACGAAATCCTCTGTGCGATCTGTGATCACACTTACCCACTTGTTTATCAATATGGAAGTACGTGTGTTAAATATTATGTAAAATTATTTTTAAATTTAAATTTTTAATACTTTCAAACTCTGAAATTTAAAAGTAATCGGCAAGCCGAATATTTGATATTCGGTTTACCTGTTGGCGGAATATTCGATATTTGGCCAAAATTACTATTCGGTGCATCCATATTAAAAAGAAAGGTACAAAAAAAGAATTAAAAAAAAAAATCCCTGCCGGCTTGGCCTGCAGGCGCAGGTAGATTTCGAAGTTAAGTACTAATTTCACCAAGAAAAACTAAATCCTGATTAGAGATAAACCCACTTTAACAATTTTATCTGGCCACTTTTGACGAGTTTGCCCGATTCATTTTTATGTAAGAACTGGTTTTATCAGAACCATGTTAAGGCAGCATTCAAAAAATATTTTTCCATTCTCAGCAACTCGGAAAATTTCTGACACATTTTCAGATTCATTTTTAAAAGGAAAAACATGAAACTTGCTGACGTGATTTTTTAAGAGATTTATAAGCGACCTATGTTTTTATTTTTCGTTCAATTAATTAGAACTTGATTTATAAACAATTATTTTCTCAGTAGGACAATATTTTTAGTTTCCAACACAATCGTTTCGAGAAATTCGGTTCAAAATGTCCACTTTAACATCATTTTTTGAAATATATTCTGCCTCTGTCAAAAAATCGATCATTACGGTACATTACATAGTTTCTGAATAAGAAAACCTACCAATTGGAATACCATTTTCTTCTTTCAAACAAGAAAAAAATGAATTTAAAAATGAGTAAGAAAATAAGCAGTTTGGATTTGAATAATACGATATTTTTTTTCTTCACCCTCTATGTATTTTTAGTTTGTTTTTGCTGTAAGAATTGGTCCTGTGAAAAATTTGTTAATATAAAAGTTGTAGATAAAATTCAGGAGATGTATAATAAATTTAAGCGGATTGGATATTTTGTGAATTGATGAAGTTATGGATTTTTATCTTCTTCAACCCCCCCGCCCTTTTTTTTTTAAATTCCGTTTTTAATTTTTTGCGGTAAGAATATGTCCTCTCAAAAACTTGCCAATATAAAAGTTGTAGATAAGTTTAGGACAGTTTATAATAAATTTAATTGGATTCGTTATCTTCAAAACTGACGAAGTTATGATTTTTTTTCTCCGCAAAATCCTATTTTTTTTTTTCGCCTTTTGAGCCCATTTTTAATTTTATCAAGAATCTGTCATACATAAATTTTTGGCCTTTTTTTTTTGAATAAAAATTGTAAACGGAGTCTATATGTATTATAATTAAGAAGTTATGGGTTTTTTTTAGTTTTTCCACAAAACCCTTCCCTATTTCGACCCCCCTTGTTCGATTTTGCCCGTTAACGAACTTGACCGAGATTTTATGCCCCTTGATTTTATGTATCAGTTTGGAAATGATTTGTGCAGAATTATGGAAGCTATCGTGTCCATAAAAAAGTGATATAGATAGATAGATAAAGGTTTTTACTGTGGGTGGTTTTGTGTTCTATATGTCATGATCGGTGTAGATCTGCAAAATTTTTTCCGAAATTCCAACAGAGAATGTAATAGGCAATATTTCATGCGAAATCTTCTTAAAAGAGATAGAGAGAGAAAGAAAGAAAGACAGACATGCAGACATGTATAAGTTTCCCCGTACTCAATAAATCGCAAAAAATTCCCTTATTCAGCTGAGTTCTCAATTATTTTCCGTCATCAGCTTCAACATTTCACAAGGAATAATGAAATCTTAAAATAACCCAATGGAATGAAACGTATTGCTAAAAGTAAACAACTACTCTTGTTTTTTCGCTTTAAGATATACGTGAAGGAAAAACTAGTTTTACAGGTGGTGTAAAAATCGATGAGAGGGAAGAGGAATTCAATTCCTCCTCATTCCGCCTTCGGAAAGTTATAATTACCTAAGTTTCATTCATTAAAAGAAAGGTACCCCCAAAAAAAAAAAAGAGAGAAAGAAAGAAAGACATAAGTTTCCCCGTACTCTATAAATTGCAAAAAATTCTTTGATTCAGCTGCGTTCTCAGTTCTCAATTATATTTTCTGTCTTCAACTTCAACATCTCTCACCGAATAATGAAATCTTGAAATAACCGAATGGAATGAAGTTCAGTTTTCTGAAAGGAAATAACTCTTTTTTTTTCCCCCTTTAACACATACTTGAAGGAAAAACTAGTTTTACAGGCGGTCTAAAAATCTATGAGAGGGAAGAGGAATTCAATTTCTCTTCATTCCCCCTTTTGAAACTTATACTTACCTAAGACAGTTTCATTTATGTTTAATAAATTATGCTTAAGGTTAGATTTGAAATGTCAAAAATTAGAAAAAGCATTAAAGCTTATCTTATAATTAGACCTTCTTGCTCGAGATTTTATAGAAGTACAGTAGCTTTCCTCTTAACCGGAACTACGCTTTAGCCAGCCGACTTTTTCCCCAACATCCGACAAAATTCAAAGAAAAATTTCGGTTCTCATTTCTTTATGGTTAATTAACTCAAATTTACATAATGTAGAATAATTTCAACTTCTTATAAAGGTATGTGACAAGATTTTCAACAATTTAATTTGTGATATATATTGTTCATTATTTGTTATTAGAGATAATTTTTATTTCAATTCAGTTAATTATATCTAGTATTCATTTCACAAAATGTAGAAAATATGTACTTTTTTAAAACTACACAAATTAAAAAACTAAATGCATCCTACGCATTTAATTAATTAAATAAGCAATTACTTTTTTTTTTTTTTTTTTTTTTTTTTTTTTTTTTACTTCTCCGGTTCAACCGGTTTTTCTCTTAACCGGCTAACCCTCGGTCCCGTTTAGGCCGGTTAAGCGGGAGGCTACTGTATTTAAACAACTCTACTCTTTTGATTTTAGCTTAAAAAAAATAATTACATTTAATTTTTATTAATTGTAAGTTATTAATAATGCCTATTGTTCCAAAAATTAGTACAATGAGATAGAACTTGCAAAACTTATTCGTATGAGCTTTTTTATTCCTTTTTCTAACAAATGTAAATAGCTTCTACTTAAAATAATCTACTATTGGTGGAAAATGTTCTTTCAATGATAAGAGATTTCTTTTTATAAAAGTGAGAAATATTTTAAAACATTATGTATGCATATTTAAAACAATATCTATATATAAACGTTATGTTTTTTACAAGTTACAATTTCATAAAATAACTAGTTGGCAATTTTTGCGAATTCGTGTGCGCATACTTCAAAATAATTATACGACTTTAAAAATGAATATTCCCCGGTAGCAGAAAGTTCGAGACGGGAGACTGCCGTCGCAGATTTTCTTTTCTCTTTTGCAGATTCTTTTTCATCGAACTTTTATTTTGCTTCGTATTATGTTTAGCTCTGTATTACTTAATACAAAAAGTTAAGACTATTTTTAATAAAAATTTATAAAATGCCTAAAAACGCTACAGGTAAGTGATTGTTTGATTAATTAACGCTTCATTTATAAAAATATTTTACCTGCGGATTATTTTTTGCCCCTGAATTATCTGTCGCAGACACTTGGAGAAATTTCTGCTACTGGAGAATATTCGTTGTGCTGCATCTAACGTTCTTTTTATAATTTTTATTGTAATACAAAATTTTAAACGCTCTCAACTGGCGTGCCGCAGCATAATGGTTTTCCGTGAGAAGACCTCAGGTTTGCGGCATCACAAGTCAAGTTGCATCAAGTTTTTAAGAATTAACAGAATTACCGATATTTTAGCATCCAACATTTCGTATTATACGATTTATTTTTACATGAAGTCTATAGTCCTAAAGTTCGCTATTTGGAAGTTTATTTTCATGTTTGTATACTCTTTATTTAAGAGTATCGTTGGGAAAGAACCTATCCTGGAAAGTTATATTAGAAAAGAAATACTTTCTGCTTAAAAAAAAAAATCAAGTTAATCTTTTTACAAATTTATAATACATTATTTTTTTTTTAATGAATTTGGTGGGGTGGAGGTTTTGGTAGAACATTTTGTTGGTGTTAATAAACTAAAAACAACATATAGGGTCACCCGGGGTAATTCCTGGTCAGCAAGTTTCTGGGGTAATTCCTGGTCACAGTCCTTTTTATGTTTTAAGAACGCTTCACCAAAATGAAAAAAATCCTAGAGGTACTCTGAACTATCCTGATTAGAATTTATTACTTAATTATGAGTTTACTGTTTATTTATTTTGAAAAAAAAAATCTTTTTGAAATGGCTTGTTAAATTTCTGTAAAACAACATTGGCCTTAGTTATGAAACATTTTTACAAAGATCTTTGTCACACCTCAAATTTTAAATATTTTTCTTTTCTTTCTTTTTGGTTCAATTACAAACTACTTTAGCTATTAAAAAATAGTCTTGAAATTTTTTATACTATTTTAAATAATTTACAGAAGTTGGTCAAATATTGCCCCATGTATCTGGGGTAAATCTTGGTCACTGGGGTAATTCCTGGTTAATGTTTTTATCATCATTTAATTCCTTTTTATTGTCATATTTAGTGATTTTAATTGTTGCAAACCCTTTGAGAATTAACTGCAACCACACTGTTCACCACATTTTAGTTAATTATAGTTCTTAATAAAGTAGTCACCCGTTGTAATTCCTGGTCACTGAGTTTCTGAGGTAATTCTTGATCATTTTCACTTTTGTTATAAAAATAACAATTTATGAAACTGTAAAAAATCTCAAAGATACTTTGAATCCTTTGCTTTGAAATATATGCCTTAATTATTCATTTAGTTGAAATTAAATATTTAAAAAAAAATTATATTCAAAACTGCTACTCAAATTTCTGCAAAACATCGATCTTGATTTTTACACATTTTACAGCAGATTATTGTCATTCTTGAAGTTTTAATTATTTTATTTCAACTAATGACATATCACAGTCTTTAAAAAAGATTATAAAATTTTCTTCTACTTTATTAAACACTTTTAAAAGAAGAAAAGAGTAAGTGCTCAGAGAATAAGACACACTCTATGACTGAACAATTTAAGTAGAAATACTATATCATTGCAAAATGCCAAAATGGTGCATAAAAATATACATAATGCAATAGAGGAAACTAATTATTATGCTGTGTATTATATTAAAGGTCTGTATTGAAAATTTCTTGAAAAGGGAGCCAAAAACTTCAGTTGGTCTAAGCAAAATAAAATTGATAACTAACATTCAGTTATATTTTTTATGGACCAATAAATTTGCAAGTTATTAATAAATCCATTCACAGTGGATACTAATGAAGTAATAAATACTGCTTATAAATGTTGTAAAAATGCATAAAAATTCTTTGGCTAATTAATGTTTTGTAAAATGTACAAGTCTTTTGCACATCAAATAACTTTCTATTTATGCCCAAAACAAAGTCAATGCTTTATTATTCCACAATTATGAGATGAACAAAACTTTTAGAAGATTGATTCTACTTATTTTATTACTCTTTCATAATAAAATTAACTGTACTACTTTATTTACATGAAAAAGGATGCTGACCGATAATTACCCCAGAAGTGACCAAGAATTACCCCATTTCCGGGGTAATTCTTGGTCATTTAAAAATTATAATTATTTTAATTATAAGTGCATATATATTTAAGTAAGCATTTTATTATATAGTCATCAGAGGGGGCTTATTCCAGAAAAAAATTGGGAACAATACCTTTAATAGTTTTTATAATAATTAGATGTTGGTGCTTTTTGACCAGGAATTACCCCGGGTGACCCTATTTCTTTCATATGTTTTTCATTCTGATCAATTTAATGTGCCGCGGAAGTTACACTGTAAACCTAAACATAGCATACATCAGTATCGAAGAAAATCTTGCAAGTGTATTAACAAGGGAACCACTTTTGGTGCAGCTCGCACCTATCATTGAAACCTGGTGCATTTTAAATCCCTATATCAGGAAGTTTCAGAATCGATAAAAATTTTCGGTTAAAATCATATTTTTTGATTTTACAGCATTATAACTTTCTGAAAATGCAATTTTCGAAACCACTTATCGGACTATTAACATTTTTAAGAAAGCATTTAAAAATACAATTTAGTCAATAAGTATAAAATATTAAAAGCTTAAAAATTCCTTCAAGAACCTGTGAATTTGATTAAAAAAAAAATTACAATATTATAGTCACATTTTTGGCGGTGAAAAAGCTGTCCCCCCCCCCCCCCAAAAGATAAGATTAAAGATAATATTTACAATAGAAAATCAATAACAATACGAATAACAATCGATAACATACAATATAAAATAGACAGTGTAGAAAATAACAATTTTAGGTGTTAATATTTGTTATTCGTACGAGATTATTGTATTCGTATTACTGTTTTCAAACATTAAGAAGTGGATTTTTTTTACAGTTATCTATTCGCCACTATCTCCAGTGTTGGTCGTAGCATACTGAAGTATTCGGTCATAAAATTCTTTCCTATTCAGGTATATAGATTAGGGATGCTCCGGATATTGATTTTGCCGGACATCGGATACCGGATATCCGAAGCTCCTTTGTCTGCCGGATTCGGATATCCGGCCGGATATCCGATCGGATATCCGGCCATAAATATGTCTTTAGTTATATATTGAATTATTTCTCTATATAATGTCATTTCAAAACAATAAATTACAAACATGTTTCACACATCATTGAAACATTTTAAATGTATTGAAATATAATTTACAAAAACTATATCTCTTTGAATATCATGGCTTGAATTCAAGTTTTCCCAAGAGGGGAGTTTCGTACCCAAAATTTATAAATGCAGGGGAGTTGAACTGTTAGAAAGGGAAAAAAAATCTTTACACCCCGTTATTTTTTATGTGCTACTTAAAGAATTACATTTATACAGACATGACAAAATACCATTGAAACAATTTAAATTAACATCTCAAGATAATTATTCAAAATTTTTATTTTATTAAAACAAAGGAACAGAATGAAGCTTTATATATACCATGTCTATTTTTCAATTTTCACCCAATGTTATGGGCAATTAACAATCGGGTTGCTAAATGAATTTCTTAATTTAGATTTTATTCCATTTTGCATACTTTAGCCTCTTTCAGAAGTTACACTTTTGACAAACAGTACAGAGCGATTTTATAACTTTAGAAATTATCGGAAACACATGGTTATGCTCTCTTAAAAAGTTTTAGAAAACTTTGTAAAATCTGATGTGCATTAATTTTTAACTTACATGAATAATGCACATCTGTGATGGTATGTCACTTCTGAACAAATTTTTTTATTATATCCTTAATGGAATTATAGTCAAAACTGTAATCACTGGTATTTTCGTTAATTGAACTATGTTCTACGCATTGGAATCTACGCTATGAAATCCATATCCAAAGTTTGAAAAGGGAATAGTCAATTGATTTCTTCTATTACACGAGAAAAGGTTGATTTCAAAAAGTCATGTCCTAATTTCTGTTAATTGCGAGAAACAACTAGTTTGTTGTTTCTAATTATGTTTTTTTTTTTAAGTTCATCAAAGTTATTTTTTTTTATGTCCATCACAAGTGTAATCTCATTTTGTTTAGTGCTGACTATTGGCCAATTTGATAGAGCTTAGTCTCCAGTGGCCGTTGCTGCCCTTTTAGTTATTTCCTATTTTGGGCAGACAGGTAAAACATCGCAAAATATGTAAAACGGTCATAGAAAAAACATTGCTGATTTCGTCAATCATGGTGAAAATAAATAAAATAATTTGTCGATTGGTTGCGAGAAAAAAACTGAAGTTCATGGGAAATCGACTGTGGGAAAATATCACAAAATTCGTCAATCGATCATGGAAAACTATCGTGAAATTTACCAGTCCGTCACAAGCAAATACTGTGAAATTCCTCAGCTGGTCGCAGAAAAAAAATACAAAATTTTTCAATCGGATGCAGAAAAACAATCGTTACTTTCATCAGTATGTCACAAGAACAAACAGGGAAATTTGCCAATCGGTCACAGAATAAAATTTCTAAATTTGTCAATTGATTGCGAAAAAAAATTTATGAAATTCGCCAATCTGTCTCCAGAAAAAAAATCAAGAAATTCGTACAGTCGGTCGCGGAGAAAAATCGCAAAATTTTTTTGTCAGATGCAGAAAAACAAACATGAATTTTGTCAATTTGTTGTAAGAAGAAACTGTGAAATCTGCCAATTGATAGTGGAAAATATGACGAAGTTTGTCAGCCGGTCCTGAGACTTCATCGTCGTTTTACAAAGAAACATTTTCGGAAAATGATTTTTTTTGGAAACAGGAGTCTCCCGCCCCCAATATTCTTTAGGGCACGAATCCTACCATCCCATCTCGAAATTCAAGACATGTATCTGCCATTCAAGCCATGTAATGTATATTAATAATGTTGTATAAAAAATGTTATTTAAACATTAAAATATTCTGTTTATTTGTACTATGAAATGCTGATAATTGCTACTGGATTTGGATATGGGATTGAGTATATTGATAATTGCTAATAATTAATTTGTACAATGAAATGCTGATAATTTGTGTAACAAATTTTAACCAATTAAATATGCCTATAATTGTAGAGTATTTTCACAAAGAAATACATACATTCTTTTTATAATTTAAACATAAAATATCTACTAATATACCCATGATTAAAGAGTGATTTTCTCCAAATAAAGGTTTAGTTGATGCCTTTTTTGTGTTTTAATTATTTAATAGTGTTTTGCTTTGAATCACATTTAGTTTTATTTTAAGTAAAATTACTGTGATATTTATAAGTAAAAAGAAAATTACTTTTAATTTTAAATATTTTATTTATAATGAAGTTACAAACAGACTCGCATAAAACCAAAAACTTTCTGCGCACATAAATATTGGGTCAAAAACTTTCTGCAATTTAATGTTAAATAAAATGACGTGTTATATTACTTTGATTGTATGAATTTTAAATAGTAGTTTTAAAATAATTACCGTTTAATTTAAAAATTAATTAATATTAATTACAGAATAATTGTTGGCTAAAAAAATAATAAAACTAAAAATCCATGATATGAAGGGGTGAATTCTTATCAGTTATTTTGTCAATGCATTTAGAAACAGCCCAATCCTTAATATTATGACCTCTTCTCACAAAATGCAATAATGGACATTGCTTCTGAAACAATGGAATCACATTTTGTAAGGAGAGGTCCATTCTTAGGTATCATCATTAAAGAGACCGATGAGTTTTTATTGCAGCCCTTTGACGAAATTCTCATTTTTTTCCGTGATCATTTGGCGAAATTTCCGTTTTTCCGCGATATTTTGACGACATTTGCATTTTTTGACAAAATTCGCGTTTTTTTAGAGATCCTTTGACAAAATGCGCTTTTTTTCTCCTATCCTTAGACGAAATTTGCATTTTTTCGCGATCTTTTGACGAAATTAGCAATCCTTTGATGAAATTAGTTTTTTCCGCGGTTCTTTGCCGAAATTTTCATTTTTTTCATGATCTTTTGACAAAATTCGTGCTTTTTCCGCTATGCTTTTACGAAATTAGTTTTTTTCCTGCGCTTTTACACAAAATTTGCTTTTTTCTGCGATTCTTTGATGAAATTCGCTTTTTTTTCGCGATCCCTTGACTAAATGCGTGCTTTTTCCGCGGCCCTTTTACCAAATTTGTTTCTTTCGCGATCCTTTAACGAAATTAGTTTTTTTCCACGATTCTTTTATGAAATTTGCGGGATTTTTTTCATGATCCTTTGACAAAATTCGCGCTTTTTCCGCTATGTTTTACGAAATTCATTTTTTTCCTGCACTTCTTTGACGTAATTTGCGTTTTTTCTGCTATTCTTTGTCAAGAAATTTTTTTTTGTCCACGATTATTCTTTAAAGAAATGAGCGTTTTTCCGCGGTCCTTTAACGAAATTTTCATTTTTTCCGTGATGCTTTGACAAAATTGGGTATTTTTTCTGCGAACGATTGACGGAATTGGTTTATTTTCGGCGATCATTTGTTGAAATCCGCAATATATTTCAGTTATTTTTTTTGTGTCTGAATTTTCGGACTGATGGGTGTTTTTTTTTTTAATTTTCGGAACCGAATGCCTTAAATTTTTGGAAAATTCGGAACAGAATCACCCCTATCAAACAATAAATAAATCGTACATAAAATTGGAGAACATTTTTAATTTTTCGGTATTTAAAAAAAAAAAAATACAAGAACAACTACTTTTCTTTTCTAAGAAATTTTCCGCAAAGTTCCGAATTTTGCGGAAAATTTTCCGCGCATGGCGTGCGTCTATATTATACAACTCTGGTTACAAATATAACTAATTGGATGTGCCAATCCCAAAACTTTCTTCTATCTCATACGTCTTAATATTTCTAAAAGTAATTTTAAATGTTAATACTTCGATATTATTAGTTCAATATTATACCAACTTTGATTTTGATCTAAGATTTCTGCTCGTCCATTAATCAAAATAAGAATAAGTTAATCTCAATCATGATATTTATTAAAATCAATAATTTTTTTCGTTATTCTGTTGTACATCAGCTGATTGTGAATAGACAGCTTAGCAGGATGCGAAGTTCCCATGACTTCACGAGCCACCAATATACAGTACAAAAACTGCAAAAAATTGAGAAAATTTTACCAAAAACGCTGTCACAGTGACACCTTCTGGCAGAATATTTCCAAATTCAAGGAAAAACTGATGGCCATAGCCAAAAATATACACAAAAAATTGGTTCAATTCTATGCTTAGTTTCATACACTTTTCGATGGTAAAATAATGGAAATAACACAAAAATCATTATTATAGCGCCCTCTTCCAGCAGACTATTTTCAAATTCAAGGAGGACCAGTTGGCCATAGCCAAAAACATACCCCTAAAAATTGGTTCAATTCTATGCATAACTTCATACAATTTTCGATGGTACATACAAGAATGAAAATGGCACAAAAATCACTGTTACAGCGCACCCTTCTGGTGGAATATTTCTAATTTAAAGGAGAACCTGCTGGACATAGCCAAAAACATACACAAAAAATTTTGTTCAATTATATGGATAACTTATTACATATTTAACAGACACTTTTCGACAGTACAATAATGAAAATGGCACAAAAATCGCAATTACAGCAGCACTCCTTTCTGACAGAATACTTCCATATTGAAGAAGGACCTGCTGGCCACAGCCAAAAACATACACAAAAATTTGGTTCAATTCTATGCATAACTTCATACACTTTTTGATGGCACAAAAATCATGATTACAGCGCCCCCTTCCAGTGGAATGTACCAATATTGAAGAAGGGCCAGCTGGCTATAGCCAAAAATATTCACAAAAAATTTGGTTCAATTCTATGCATAACTTCATACACTTTTTGATGGTATGATGACAGACAGACATTTTGTATAAGCATGTTTTGGGATCTCTGACCCCTAAAACGTCTAAGCCCACCGAAAACCAGAAATCGAAAAAAATCTCAGTTACAATACTTTCTTCTATTGAAGATAGAAGAAAGTAAAAATAGGCCTGTTTAATTGTTAAACTTAAAAGAGAGAAAGAAAATTAATAAAGTCATACTTCAATAAACAACTTCAGATTTTGTTTCACATTCTGAAAGTAAAGGTACAATTTTCTAAAAGATGTAAACATAAATTCTTAAATTTATTATAGAGAGTTCAAATACCAATGTTAGGAAAGCTGGTAATTCTTTAAACTTTTGGGATTTACCTTTTACTCATAAATAGTGGACTTACTTTCATATTTTGCATTATAAACAAAAGTCGTTCGGCATTGTTTGGGTCAAACGATTTCTCTTATCCTTATATATTTGCTTTGTTACGCATTGCCGGATATCCGGCAGAGAAATCGGATATCCGATGATTGTGATTCGGATATCCGACGGTATTTCGGATATTGAAAAATCAGCCGGATGTGCCGGATATCGGATATTTGCCGGATATCCGTTGCATCCCTAATATAGATAGTACATAATTTTGAAGTTGTCCGGCATTTTTTTTTTTTTTCTACTTTCATTGGAACTTTACGACTATTACACTGATTATTTGCCTAGTATTATCTCCGTAATGCGCTGAAACTGGGAAGCTTCACACTATTTATGATCCTGTTTCTTCCATAACTTGAAAGTTCCATGCATCAGACCATCAATAAATTCCATAGACTTGACGCAACCCTTCATCTCACCAGTATAGATTATTTGCTGATGCTAAATGTCATGTTTTTGTTCGTTAACCCTTAAATGCCTGACTTTTCAAAAATCATTGTAATAATGTTTTTCGGCTTTCATTTTTTAAATAAATCATGGGAAAAATACTTAAAAAAAATCCTATTTTGTTTTAAGTATGGTTTACGGTTAAAAAAACAGTTTGTTACTAATCGGCAATACTGGTGTTTAATTAAAAAAATAATTTCCCTTGATAAAATTCTATAATATTAAACACACAAGAATTTTAGGAACTATAATAAGAAATAAATTTTACTTGCTCGCTGCAGGTGAAAATAGGGTATTTCGCAAGCTTCCAAACAAAACAAAAAAAAAGTAGCAACATTAGAATAAATAAATTTATCTTTATTCTTAAACAGCACAAGTGTTACCATCTAAATGTTGAAAATCTGTTTAATAATATTTTCAGAATGAATTTTATTGGCAACATTAGGCATTTTAGCTTCAATATTATTCTAATAGTATTTTAGGGCCTAAATTGGGTATGTTGCCGAAAAGCAACACCAGGCATTTAAGGGTTAAGTCTATGCAACTTTTCTTGAAATACCGTGCCAATTAGTTCTTTATAGTTAGTATCTGGTTGTTTTAAAGTCTCTTTGCGTGATCTACGTAGTAGTTCGAAAATGTTACAAAGCAGCACCGTCTTGAATGGAAGAAGGGTAACAAACCGAAAATTTTTATTTTTCATCCACTCAACGAAATCTTAAAGACGAAATAAACTGATGGTGAGAGGCAGAAATGTTACCCTTTTTTGGGGGGGGGGGGGGGGCTATTATGTTGCGCATGGTAGATCTTCAAAATGGTTATTCGAGTTCATTTTCCATATTTTTGGAATGTTATCGCTTTTCCACTCACCCGTTCACACACCGTCTTTGGCTCCACCATCTCTGGAACCCTACAGGGGCCACAAAATATTTTCGGTACTTCGTTTGGTCGACGCTAGAAATCAAAATACAATAAAATTACACGATGTACAAAATATAGACAAACCCATCTTATACAGATTTTTTTTTTTTTTCAATTTTTGGAAACTGGAGAATTTGAAATAAAAATTTTTAATTCCAATCTACTTCAGTATGAGTTTAAAAAACATATATTGAATTAAGAGAGGATTTGGAACAATCGAAAAGGAAAGATAAGGAATTAGCGAAAATATGCTGATACTAAAATTATGTCACCTTGGAATTATTCCAGACATGTTTAAAGAAGCTGATGTTTCCTATTTTGGCAATTTTTATTTTTACTTGATTTTGCGAATCATTATTTTCGAAAATGAATGTTATGAAAAATTCAAAGCCCTTTCTCACATGATTCCAATTTAGTTTGCATTCTGTTAAATGCAACTAGATATGAATCAGATATTTTTTGGCATCTAAGATGCAACAACGGAATAGCATTTAATGTTCTATTACTTTCTAAAGTATAATTGTTATTGTAATTATTACAGTGTAATACCTACATATATATATTATCTGTATTTGTAACCCTAATAAATAAAATCACGTAATTTTGATTCATTATTTTTTTCATCACTAAATTGTCTTGATCACGTAATATATTTTTTGGTAAAATTGACTCGCGGATGTGAAAAAGCTCGCCAGTTGCTTTCTCTATTTAATGAACTGTTGTTTTTCCAATTTAAGATTTATATGAAGGAAAAAAATTCTTTTTCAAGAGACGGAAAAATTTGTATAAAAACTAGAAAGGGATTCTCCACCTGTCGAAAAATTATGCTTACTTAAGGGGCTGCACATATATAACAACGTTATCAACTCTCTTGAAATTTTTTATCCTCCCTCCCCCCCGGTCCTTACGATATCATGCGTTATCATTCCTCGAACCACCCGCCTCCCCCAAATGATATCGTTATCAGTGTCTTTTCTTAAAAAAATTTTTTCTTTGTTTAACTTTTTATACGTTTGCAGTGATACTGATACACAGATATGGTTGTACATTTATTATTCGCATACTTTATTGATTTAAATGAAGAGAAAAAGTTCATAAAATATCACTATTATATACGAAATAACTGTACATCAAATAATACTAAGAAACACTCGCTACTTAAAAATATTTAATAATAACTTTTTGTTACATAATGCATTCAACAGAAATAGTGTCTTCTTGCACTTTCCCCCTGCGTGGTGGTAAGTAGAACTTCTTGAAACAAAACAGGTGGACAATATACTTCCCGTTTGTTTACTAGTAAACATAACAAGTATAATTTCGAACCTGGTTTCTCTAACAACGAATTATGGCAGAAGATTAGGTATGGGGGACGTTGGGTTGGTGTTGGTTGATTGTTAACGGCCGATTATCTACACTAGGGATATAGGCCCGAGGGTGGAGTGCCCTTTGTGGGGGGGGGGGGTCTTTCTAAGGAAACCTAACCCGTATTTACGCATGGAAATCCATGGCTCGAAGAAAACCACGGAAACCCCGAACGATTAGGACGACGGACGCGATTGGGATCGAACCCAGTACCTCCCGTCTACCAGCTTCGAGAGCAGAACCTCTCCGCCACTGGTGGGGCGGGAACGTTGGAATATTCCATATTTTGGAATGAAATGATTTTAGAATCATTTAGTGGTTTTAATAATAACTTAATTTTTTTAGTCTTATCTATTTTTATGAAAATAAAAAATAAATAACAGGCTATATTGATGTAAAGAAAAAAATTACCAAAAAAGAAAATTTTGGTTGGATAAAAAATGATAACGGTATCAAAAGCCAAATCCCCCTCCCCCTAGAGATATCTTACGATATCGAGTGCCAAACCCCCTCTCCTCCTAAAGTGATAACGTTATATATGTACAACCCCTCAGTATTTCTTTGATAAATTACGGTCATATTACATATACAAAATTATTTCTTTACTGCAAATTAATTAAAATGTTTAATAGTACTTTAATTAGGATTGAAAAGAAAATGGCTTCTTTCCTATTTACTCGGCTTTATACCATACCTTTTTGTGCTATTAATTCCTTTCCCTTTTGGCTTGAAAAAAGTCCTTGGAACTTTTAATAACCATTTCTGCCCACATTAGTTTGGTAAATATATATTTTTAGTCTTTTGTTCAAACTGTTTAGCAGGGATATTTTATTTTACGAAAAGTTAAAAGCCATTAAGGGGACAAAAATTTATTATTATTTATGGCATTCATTTAGGCGTTTCCAAGAAATCGCAAAAAAGTATTTCCTCTAGTAAAATTTTCTCTAGAGAAGAATTTTCAATTTCTGAATTAGTCCTCTGAGAGTTCGAGATAAAAATATCCCTTTAACTCTTAAAAGTAGGATTAGTGGTAAGCTTACGGATTTCTTTTAATGGAATTTTTAATAAAAGAAATATTTTCAGTCTAACCATTTGTTATAACTTTAATGGACATCTTCGTCTTTTTATTTATTTACAGGGTCTCAGATAAGTCTGTTCATTACATGACAGCGCATTAAAAGAAATCATCGAATTGTCTTATCGGAGTGTGGTTTGCATGGTAAGACTTGTAAAAGAGTATGATTTTTTTTTGAGGGGGTGGGGGAGGGGAGGAAAAAAAGTTCAAAATGTCAAATAAATTAGTTCACATTTTAGAAATGTATTTTAAAAAAAAAGTCGAAATTTTTGTGAAAATATAGTTTAAAGAAAATGTGAACTATTTTTTTTTCTTTCGCTCCTCTCCCAATAAATAAATAAATGCAAATAAAAAAAATAAGACACTTTGACAAGCTTTTTGATGCAAACCGCACTCGAAATGACATTTTAACTTTTTAATGATTTTTTAAAATGTGATCTAACTTATGAGACGCCCTATATTTTTAAAAGAAATTATTATTGCGCACTAGAATCCTAGGCGGGGCGGGTTATAAGCCGGTGATTCACCTCAGTGATCCTTTTTAATTCCATTATGTTTGAAGTATCATAACGTCACTAAAATGCACATTCATGGGTCCGAGGATGTGAAAAGTGGTCATAGAATTTTAAAATTTGATTAGTTTTCGAGATAAAAATTTTTACGTTATATTTAATGACATTTCTGCAATGATGGATTGCTCCATTTTTGTGGATAAAATAAAGAAAAGGGAAAGTGACAAGGATTATTAGGCATCATTGTTTGAAATCATTTTTAAATTGAAATTAACGTTTATTTGACTGAATAGTGAAAACATTATTGTAGTTTTCAAGAAAATTTCACGAAATACAAACTGGCACATATTCAAGCTTCGGGAATCCGTTTATTTTAGAAACACAAATTCGACTCTCGAGTGGAATATTGAGATAAATTCTGTTTACGCCAAAAGAAAAAAAAACATCGTACGTTATTTTCATTTAATTTAAAGTCGAAAAGTAGATTTTCAACTATTCCCTTAAGATGGCTAATAAAACATTTCAGAAGCGGACATTAAAAATGAAATGTTTTAGCGAGAAAAAAAAAAAATAATTCTCTAAATATTTATTTTAATTCATAAATATAAAATGCTTCTAAATAAATTCGTCCAAACAAATTCATTTTTGTATAAGATGACCCAAATGACATCATTTCTACCAACTCCTAAATTCGAAGCAACATCTTGGAAGAACGAAAAGCTCTAGGCAAATAAAGTTATAATGTATGCGCATTTTTATTGGGAAAACTTTTGACTTAAATTGTAAATGTAACTTATTATTTGAAATATTGTGTTTAATAAAATTAATATTGTAATGGCTTTCTAAATTTACAATACTAGGGGGCTCTGCCCCTACGAGCTACGCTCGTCAACCCCCGTTCAGACACCGCAGACTCTAAAAGTACGCTAATTTGATCGGCTTTAAAAAGATTTCGGAAGATTGAATTATAATTTAAAAAACAGTGGCGATCTTCCTATAAACGGATTTCTATTCATTTCTCTTTGATTGGGGAATTTTAAGGCCAAATCCGGTGCGGTACTACTTGATTATCCCGGACCAATTTCGCCAAATTATATAAATCGCCAAACCACTCGCCAAATTATACAAATTGACATAATTTTTGTTTTAAATAACAAAAGAACAAATAAATTAGCGCAACATTATTAAAAATACAAATAAAACGTCGAAATAAAAATAACTTGATGACGTAGACACGTGTAACTTGCTTAAAGTCAAGTTAATGTGACAGTTACGATCAACCATTATTGGCATTTAATCTTATAGTTTGGCAAATGATAGATTTTTGGTCGACGGGATAACTAAGTAGTACCAAAAATACATATGTCAATCGCTGTTTTCGTCTTTAAGTAAACATAATCTTTGTCTCTCGGTATTTTTTAACAAAGCGAAAAGAAGTTCTTTTAAATAAGGCATTTTAAATTAATCGTTTTTAATCTGACGTAATTTTGACCAAACTATTCTTTCTCTTTTTAATATTCACGTGAAAATACTTGTGTTAGAAATGAAATATTATTTGCGCTTTCCTAACAAAAATAGTTGAAAAGTATCCTCTCAAAATATCAAATAAATGTCTATGGCAATTTCTAAATTTAAACCGTTTTGCAATATTATTTTGTGTTCATTTTATGTAATAATTGTAATATGACGTAATTTCTCCTATTTAAGCTAACGCATGTTAATACTAAATTTATTATTTTACAAATTCCTTTCTCTTTTAAAATTCACATGTAATTATAGTTTTTATGACGTAATTTTTAATAAGTTCCTGCTTTTTGTACATAAATTTAATTCTAATTCCAAATGGGTTTTTTTTTTTCTGTTTATAATAGTCACGTGTAAATAAATTTTTAATTTATTTACACGTATAAATATAAATATATATATATATATATATATATATTTTTTTGAAGCAAACATTGTTTCCGCTGTTTATACAGTTGGCAACAGTTTAAATTAATATCACTTTCTAAAATCTGTAAAAAATATCTCTAGAAATGCTGAAAATTTGAATTTAAAATAGAAATAAAACCTCAAACAAGTGGGTAAGTGTGATCATACATCGCACAAAGGGTTTCGTTTAATATTCCTTTCAAAACACTTTCTTTCAAAACGTCCAGTACATTTATCGCCATGGAATACCTTCTAAATTTTGGCAAACACATCCTAAACTATGTTAAAGTTTCAAACATATTCGCCTTGTTATATTTCCTAATTTTGTTCGCCCCCCCCCCCCAAAAAAAAATGCTACGCTATATCAAATGACGGGTATCTGCCAAATTTAGAAAAGTGCCCCCCTTGGGGGAGGAGTGGGCAGATGGTCACCATGATTTTTGACGCGGCCTGATTTTAAAAATTTGTTATGTTTTATAAGCCATATTAAAGTTTCAAACAGATCGTCCAGTTATATTTCCTAATTTTGTTCGCGGCACCTCCATCAACCCCCCCCCCCCTCCTCGAAATGCGACGCGCCTTCTTCTTTATAATTTATTATCGTGTGTTATAAAGTATCTTAAAGTTTAAAACAGATTGAATTGTTAGATTTCCTACTTTAAATGAAATTGCGGTCTGTTAATTCCACATTCCACCACCAGGGAGCGCACTGTATTCTTAACAAAAGCGTATCTGAACGAAACTCCTTTACACAACCCATTAGTAGATATGTTACTCGAGGGGGTGGCGGTCTTCAGCAAGAATTTAAGATAATTGTTGAAATTACTATTCGGAAATAGTGGTAATTTAACTTTTGACATATTTATATTTAATAAGTATAAGCAGCATGTATCTGAGGACTCCATCAAAAAACGCACCTGAAACGGTATGAAACAAAAAAGAAATATTTTGCCCCTCCCCCTCTCCCCACCTTCCCGAAATTTCACGCGCCATTTTTTATAAACTTTTTCTAATGTGTTATAAACTATCGTAAAATTTCAAACAGATCGCCTTGTTATATTTCCTAATTTTAACAAAAATGTTAGTTCCACATTCCACCACCAGGGAGCGCACTCTATTCTTAACAAAACTGTATCGGAAGGAAACTCCGTTAAACAACCTATAAGTAGATATGTTACTCGGGGTGGTGGCGGTCTTAATAAGAAATTAAGATATTTGCTGAAATTACTATTAGGAAATAGTGGCAACTAAACTTTAGACAATTTTATATTAAATAAGTAGCATATATCTCAGGACTCCCTCAAAAAGTCACCTAAAGCGGTCAGAAACGCTAATTTTTTAAATAGAAATCTAGCGCCCCCACCCCCCTCCCCGGAATTTCGCGTGTCATTCTTTCTTACACTTTATCTTATGTGTTATAAAATATCTTAAAGTTTCAAACAGATCGACTTGTTAGACTTCCTAATTTTAACAAAATCGCGTTGTGTTAGTTCCACATTCCACCACCAGGGAATGCACTCTATTCTTAACAAAAGCATATCTGAACGAAACTCCTTTACGCAATCTTTCCGTAGATAGATGGGTCGGGATGGTGGCGGTCTTAAACAAGAATTTAAAATATTTGCTGCGGTAACAAACGCTAAGATTTAAAAAATAATTCTAGCTCCCCCCCACCCTCCTCGAAATATCACACTCCATTCTTTTTTACACTTTTTTCTATGTGTTATAAACTATCTTAAAGTTTCAAACAGACTGAGTGGCGGTCTTAACCAATAATTCAAAATATTTCCTGAAATTACTATTAGAAAATAGTAGTATGAAGTAAACTTTCTGATGATGAATGAGTTATACTTATCTCATATCGCTGTTCAAAAAGCCCAGGCAAATTATTAGATTTCCTAATTTAAGTTAATTCGTGGTTAAATAAGCGTCTCTTCATTTTAATCGATGCATTTGATAGGAATAAACAGATTAATTAAATAATAATTAATATTTCAGCTTGTAATTAAGATAGGACTTAGATATGGGTATCAATGAAATCAGCGAGAAATTTGACATCGGGATGCCAAAAAATTTAATCAAAAAATTTAATATTTAAAAAGTTAAAATTTCGTATTAAAATATGCTATTATGGAAAACCGCAGCGTCGTCATGTCTACCTGCTTTCCCGCCGAATTGAAATCTTTTTATTTCCTTGTCTTTCCAATTAAAGAAATTAAATTTTTATCGATCGATTTTTAGTGGATATTTTAACTTATACAGATCGCAGAAATGTGAACTTTATACCAAATGAAAGTAGATTTTTTTCTGCGTCTGTCTATTCCATTTACAAATTTCTCGCACCAATATTTTCTGATATGGGCTAATCCATGAAATCATGGACACACATTGAAAAAAAATATTATTTATGAATGTGCATTTATTACTTTTTTTTAGAAACAAAAATGGTCAAAGTTATTTTTCCATGCAAAATAAAAATTGGCAACAGTGTTTTCATTTCAAAATGGCTACCATTATGCAACCATGTGCTTCGTGATTTTCGGAGATCGCAATATTATGGATTTTTGAACTTCATCCTCTGCTATAATTGGTAAGTTTGAAACATTTTACTATGTTTATACCTTTTTCATATCTAATAGTTACATAATGAATACCTTTTTAAAGTAACAGATTGCTTAATTGTAAATCAAATCACTACATGAATATATCTTTGTTACACATGTAACGTGAGTCACAAAAACATGCATTTTTCATCTCTACTGAAAAAATACTGAATGTATTTATGTATAATTTCATACTTTCCTTCTGTGATATGCTAAAAATTAATATATAATCCTAAAAATAAATTATAAGCTTTAAATATATAGAATAAACACTAATTCATTTGGTAATGTGAGTCACATGTAACGTGAGTCACATCCATGTAATGAGTTACTTTGGAAAAAAAGTTAATACTGTATTTTATTTTTTAAATATTGCTATTAAGTTGCATAGAAAATCTTTTTTATACATTCAAGACCTGCTTTTAACACTTTCCAACAAAGTTGAAAAGTGTTTATGCATTCGGTTTGTCTGTCCGTCTGTCCACGCTCTAACTCCCGTAAATAGACTCGGATTTTCAGGCAATTGATAAAGATTATTTAGGGTCACCAAAGCATGTTTGGTATTATATATGAAGTATGTAGGATTAATCGTTCATTTACAGGGGCACTCAAAAGTAGTCTATTACATTATTTTATGGGGGGGGGGGGGAAATCGTTTGCAGAATATTTTAAAAACATTACGCTATTTCAAATGTATTGAAACTGATATAAATCAATAAATTTCATTACGATCACGTTAGAACAGGGCATTCATAGTATTTTTCATTCATTTACAGGGACACACAAAAGAAATCAGTTACAGTACAGTACTGTCTTTGAGTAATAATTGGTGGAGTGTACGGTTTAAAATTCGGTATGCGCTTTTAAATTTAATTAATTTTTTGCATCTTACTCGTTATATATAAATTCTATACTCAAATACAGCGCTGCACAAAAGTATTCACGTACCGTTCTCCTTATTAGAGGAAATTGCTGAAGGTAAATTTTCAACTGAAGTATATATATTTCTTAAGTGAACTAAATTTTGACATGCATGTAGTTAATAGATTCAAATCTATATATCCTATACAGGGCTGCTAAAAAAATTCATATAATTTTCCGATTGTGGATGGGAACAGCTGAAATTGGGTTTTGAAATGTGTTATGCGTTTCCATATGTTTGCATTAGACGTAATATTTTAATTTTTTAAACGGTGCAGCTTTGTTACATTTTTCTGAATGTGTTGGAAATTGTTTCATAATCTATGCTTGACGCATGATTTTTTTTTTTCAAATGCAAATCAAATTTTAATTTAATTGCTTAAAAGGCTCAAAGGCCAACCTAGTGAAAAAGATTCCATGACGGGACTCGAACCCGGGCCATCAGTATAGCGCACGACATTCTACCGACTAAACCACATGGCGTGAGTCCCGGCACAACACCCCAGGTTCGAGATCCGGCATGGCATCTTTTTCACAAGGTTGGCCTTTGCGCCTTTTAAGCAATTAATTTGAAATTTGATTTTCATTTGAAATATTGTATGCAAGGCGAATGTTTTTCTCTGGAAAAAAATTTCAAGTATTAACCTATTTTTTTATCTTCTGATTTCAGATTTATTAAATGGAGTCTAAAAATAATCATAAGCGTATGACTGCTGCTGAACGTCAACGAAAGAGACGTCAGAAGCTGAAGAATGAGGGTACATATGAGGAATACAAAAAAAAGCATCTAGAAGAGGTTAGAAGATGTAGAAAAAAACAAAAAGAAGAGCTACTTAAACTTCCAAAATCTAAGCAAAACAAAATACTTAAAGAAAAAAGATTGGCTGTTAAAAACAGAGTTACAGCATTGAGGGCAAGAAAAAGAGAAGCTTCAAATGCTAAAGCGTCGATGTCACATACTCCTCCCGCTGACATATATTACTCACCAAGTGCTTTAGGAAAGGTAACTGCAAGAGCTTGTCGTAATTTACCATCAAGCCCAAGAAGAAGAAACGCAGTAATTAGAAGACTATATTTTTTAAATTCTTGCCAAAAAAATTCATCTGCAGAATCTGAAGCTTTCCCATCCACTGCGAATTCACATTCGTCATGCATTCCGGCTGAAACTGTTGAACTTGTAAAAGAGTTTTTCCAAAGAGATGATATAAGCAGGCAAGCCCCTGGAAGAAAAGATGCAATCACCGTGAAGGAGAATGATGTTAAATCCAAAGTTCAAGTCCGGCATCTTCTGTACTCTATTACTGAAACATTCAAACTGTTTCAAGAAGATCATCCGGAATCTAAAATTGGACGAAGTAAATTTGCTGAATTTAGGCCCAAACATGTGCTACTGAGTAATAAATTGCCTCACAACGTGTGTCTCTGTAAATATCATGAAAATTTTATTAGTGCTCTTTCTTCATTACATCAAGCTTTTCCAACTGTTTTCCCTGTCTATTCAAATGCATTTCCAGAAACTGTAATATGCAAAACACCAAAAGAGGACTGTTGGTACAACCGTTGCAGTGAGTGTAAGGAAGGGTTAGGTTTTAAAAAAAGATACATTGAGAATACAGATATTGACGTTTTGAAGTATGTGAAATGGTATGAATGGAAAAAAGATAGTGAAACCCATATTCAAAAGATAATGGAGGAAGGAACAGCTGAAGAACTCATTTCACACATCTCTAATCTCACACCAACATTTTTGGAACACTGTTATGTAAAAAGACATCAGGCAGAGGAGTACCAAAAACAACGTAATTCTGTTACCACATCCATTAAAAGAGCTCTGATACAAGTTGACTTCGCAGAAAATTATACATGCAGCTTTCAAGATGAAATACAGAGTGCACACTGGCAACAAAGTCAGGTGAGCTTATTTACAGCTGCCATCTGGCATTCTGGCACACTTCATCCTTTGGTGCTGGCTTCTGATAATACCATACATTCAAAGGAAACTGTCGTAGCTTATATTGATAAAATTCTAGAGTGTCTCCCCAGGGATTTAGTGGAAGTGGATATTTGGTCAGATGGACCATCATCACAATTCAAAAACCGCTTCATTGCAGTAGCTCTCCGTGCATTACACAAAAAATACAATTTCATAATAAAATGGAATTTCTTTGCTACTTCGCATGGCAAAGGGCCAGTGGATGGAATTGGAGGATCAGTTAAAAGACAGGTTTGGGGAGCTGTATGTAGCAGACAGTACATTGTGATAAATGCTGCAAGTTTTGTTGCAGCTTTTAATAATACAGCATCTAAGAAGATTACTGTTCTTGAGATAACTTGCGCCGAAATTCTGAAGCGAAACAAATCTCTGGAATTGGATGATCTATTTAACAATGCACAACCAATTCCAAATATCTCAAAAATCCATCAGTTAGTGGCAAGGGATGGTAATGTTATAACAAATAGACTAACAAATGCAATTCCACAAGATGTTGAAGATCCCCAAGTTGGTGAATGGAAAGTGATAAGAAGCAAGAATAATTGCTTAACAATTAAAAAAATTGTTTAAATTTCTGTATATAATGTCTCAATTGTGTTTTTTAAAATTATTATTGATAACTAACAACTATTGTATTCAAGTAAATCGGCAGAAAAATGATAATGAATGCCATGAAAGAGATGTAACGTGAGTCACATTTTCTGTGTAACGTGAGTCACAGCATTTTTTTTTCTTTACAGCTTAAATAATTCCTTCATTTCAAATCTACTCTATTATTAAAATATTTCAATATATATATAAAAGGTTCCATCATCCTTTAATTTTGTATCTATGAGGGTTTGGAAGAAATTTAAATTTTAAATGTCTATTTACATTCCATGTCATTTTTACTGTAACGTGAGTCACACATCTGTTTTTACCTGAAATACTCATTTAAACATAAAATATTTTTTGAGCTACCTATGAAACAAATCCATATACATAGTCAATATGAAAAACGAAAAAAGTAAAACAATTGAATCTAAAATGTACACAGAGCAATTTATTTTGATTTAAATATTCTTTCCACTTGTAACGTGAGTCACGCTGGATTAGCCCATATACGATTTCGCTTTAAAATCTCCACTTCATTTTTCGGCTTAATTTCCTCCGTGGTAACCGTGCATTCGGCTGATTTTACTGGCAACCCTTAGGAGAAACACGGATGATTTCGAGAAAGTCCGTTTGAATTTGCGTTAAAAAGGTGGAGTGGTTAATTTTAGAAGTTAATTAGCCCGTAATTCGGTTAATTACCAACTTTTTCAAAATTTTATGATTTGTTGTTTGATGTGAGGTGTTCAGCTATAAGTACCCAAAATTTCAAGTCTCTAACATGTATAGTTTCTGAGAACGGGCTCTGTGACGGACAGACAGACAGACACAGACAGAGGAGCGAGACGAATAGGGTTTTGTGAGATGAACGAAACCCTAAAAATTAGTCAAATTACAAAAAAAAAAAAAAAAAAAAAAAAAAAAAAAAAAAAATTACAGTCTGCACACCGGGAACTTCAAACGTATCAAATGATCTAAAAATGATTAAATTCCCATGAACAGTTTTTGCTCCTATAAAACTTTTTTAGTGGAACGATTTTGTCCAACTTTAGCATTAAATATCTCTTAAAATAATTCTTCGATTTGAAAACTGCCTGCATCAGCGTGTTTATCAAACATTTCTGTATAATTACCACCTATTTTCATATTTTTGTATGCATTATTTTTCTTACTATTAACGAAGAAAGACCTCCGGTCACATAAAATTCAAAACCGGCGGCGGTGACAGCGGTAGTTACTTTTTTTAGAATAGAGAGAAAGTTAAAATTACATTTTTCGCAAAAATATCGATTGTCTCATGCAATTCAAAAGCAACAGAACGGGTTGCTACGCAACTAGTAATAATAAGGAAAGAAGTTTGTGTGTGAGTGTGTCGACGGTGTTCTAAAAAGACCGCTGCACCTAAAGCTACAAAATTTGGAGGAAAGGTACCTCTGTACATAAAGTCTTGCACCTCGAAGCCCGATTTTCAATTTTTTTATTAGATTTTTTAATTTTTTATGCGATTTTTAGCGGTTTTTTTAGTTTCAAGGCAATTTTTCCACATTAGTGAAAGGAATACGGTTTCATTATTTTAACCCAATATAGTAAATTATGTTCTCTTTTGAATAAAGTTTATTCATAATTCGCACAGCGATTTTTTAATTGTGATTTTTTTATTGTGGTTTTCAGAGCTTTTTCGCAATTCGTGCTGTTTTTTGACGGACCCGGGCAACGCCGGGCAGATTAGCTAGTCTATAATAATAAGGAAAGAAGTTTGTGTGTGAGTGAGTGTGTCGACGGTGTTCTGAAGGGACCGCTGCACATAGAGCTACAAAATTTGGGGAAAAGGTACGTCTATATATAAAGTTTTGCACCTCGAAGCCCGATTTTCGATTTTTTGATTAGATTTTAATTTTTTATGCGATTTTTAGCCCTTTTTTTAAGTTTCGAGGCGATTTTTTCATATTAGTGAAAAGAATACGGTTTCTTTCTTTTAACCCAACATAGTACATTTTGTTTTCTTTTCAAAAAAAGTTTAACCGGAATTCGTACAGCGATTTTTGAATTTTTAGCGCATTTTTTATGCGATTACTGAACAGCAGTTAATGCGTCTTCATACCTATAAGGGGTGTTACCCTGGGGGGGGGGGGGGGGACACAGTTCTGTCACCAAATGCCGCCAAGTTTGTTACAAACTTTTCGACCAAAGTTAGTCGCCAAAAGTGACGCCAACTTGGCGATATCCCTAATATTTCTCCAAATTCCCATAGACTTCCATTGTAAACCAATAGTGATTACTTGCTTACAGAAAATCAACAAATTGAGATATTTTAATGCAACAAAAACTAATATTAACTTAAGGGGTTATATTAATTGTATTTAAGGGAATCCAGGTAAATTAAATCAATAAGGAAAGAAGTTTGTGTGTGAGCGTGTGGACGATGTTCTGAAGAGACAGCTGCACGTAGAGCTACAAAATTTGGGGAAAATGTCCGTCTATATATGAAGTTTTGCAATTCGAAGCCCGATATTCGATTTTTTTATTAGATTTTTTAATTTAATTTTTTATGCGATTTTTAGCGCTTTTTTAAGTTTTGAGGCGATTTTTCCACATTAGTGAAAAGAATACGGTTTCTTTCTTTTAACCCAATATAGTAAATTTTGTTCTCTTTTCAAAAAAGTTTATTCGGAATTCGTACAGCGATTTTTGAATTTTTGGCGAATTTTTTATGTGATTATTGAACAGCATTTAATGCATCTTCATACCTATAAGGGGGTTACCGTAGGGAGACACAGTTCTGTTGCCGAATGCCGCCAAGTTTGTCGCCAACTTGGCGATATCTCTAATATTTCGCCAAATTCCCATAGACTTCCATTGTAAACCAATAGGGATTACTTGCTTACAGAAAATGAACAAATTGAGATATTTTATTGCAACAAAAACTAATATTAACTTAAGGGGTTATATTATATTTAAGAGAATGCAAGTAAATTATATGATACAATGCTTAGCATGCTTTCCCAAACACAAATTTTAAGAGAGCCCGCAGGTCAAAGGAATTAGATTTGAAACTTTTCTCTAATTACAGTAAATTTTGACTTTCGTGATCTTTGAACTTTTTGTGATTTTTAATTCGATTTCTACGTTTCTTCGCGATCTGCTGCAATTTTTTGATATTCCATTTTTGGCCTATAATACTAAAGTAATTTCTGCCCTCATTTCAATAAAATTTATTCGAATTTCGTATAGCAATTTTCGAATTTTGCGGGAATTTTGTATGTGATTTTTAGTGTATTTTAGCGATTTCCTACCATTTTCTCACATTAGTGAAAGGAATCAACTTTCAATCTTCGAACATAATATATAATTTTTTTTTTCTCTTTTCGAAATTTGTGCAGCAATTTAAAAATTTTTCGCAATATCTTATTGTGATTTTCAGAGCTTTTTCGCAATTCCAGCTATTTTTTGACGTACCCGGACAACGCCGGGCAAGTTAGCTAGTATTTTAAATAATTGTAGCTTGGTACTGCAGAAAATTTATTATTAGTTGTTGAATACTTACAGATATAGACCTGCATAGTAATGTATAACCAATACCACACTATTCATTATAAAACATCTACTCATTTAAATTTCATAATTGTGAAATAATTATTTAAAAGTAAATTAATGATTATCATATTTAATTTTTAATGGATATTTTAAAGTAATTATTAAATCAATAGTGGTTATCTTAGTAGGTACCCTTTTTAATGCCTTTTTTTACGCAATTCCCCTGTAAGCATCAGTGCAAGGGAGGCCCCTGTAAGCATCTATGCCCAGGGCCCCCAAATTTGTAAATCTTTTCAAATTCCGAGAGAAGAAAAAATAGTTCTTAAAGAAAGAATAATCTATGATCAAACTTCTTATCTACATACTATTTTTCATGCAGTAAATTGAATATATATATATATATATATACACTCATTCATAGACAAATGCGTATTTATTTTCATCTGAAACATAGTTCTGCTCGAACTTTTTGTGAAAATCCCAAAACCCGACTTGCAAAAAACCTAAATATGGCCCGCAAGAATTATTCAAGGTGAACCCGAATTGCAAAACGAAAATTAGTCATCTCCGACCCGAAAAAGGGGAAATTAGGGGCAATTCGTGCAGGAGAACATTCAATGGTCCGAGGTGTCCGCAGGTTAGAGGTTTTACTGTATTTGAATGTTTAAAATATAGATTTGTCCATTTTTCTATATGAAGGATGGTACAATTGTAGATTACTCTCTTCATAATTGCACTAAAACAAGATTTACTTCCCTTTTATTTCGTGTTCAGATAGGGTTGCGGGTTGAAATATTTCGGGTTCGAGTCGGGTTTCGGGTTGACTACAAATTTAATTTTCGGGTTCGGATCGGGTACAACCGGACACGTGCAGAACTGTTGGCACGCAGTTTAAATAATAAATGAAATTCTAATAAATTCTTTTTTTTTTTTTTTTTTTTTTTTTCACTTATTATTTCATATTGTTTGTACAGTTAAATGGAATAATATTACACCACCAAAATAAAATAACAGTAAGCATAAGAAAATATTTAAATTGAGAGGACTATATGAAATTTTCCTCTCAAAAAATTTAGAATAACTTATTTTTCACCAAATACAAAAATGACCAAATCATAAAAGACTTGAGTAATCTAATTTTCTTCCACAGTAGTATCAAATGAAGTAGCGTTTCTACTCTGTTTTCTTCCAAATCAATCATAGTAAAGCCGTACTCTTGTTTAATGAAAAACATGCTAAGCTTGTTATTTCAGGGCTTCGTGGACTTACCAGAATTCTTTTGTAGTTATTAGTTTTTCCATCTTGAGGAAAATCCTTAATCATTACGTTTCTATTTTTGGTTTCTCGCTCAAACTGTTTCTTTCCGTTACTTCGTGGGAATTTCGGTAGGAAGTAATAACTTTCAAGAAAAAGCACCTAATGAATTCTTAGAATCGAATTCTGCTTTTATAGGCTACATAAATATATAGAGATAGCTGGTGTGTGTGTGTGTGTGGGGGGGGGGGGGGATGCGCTTCTTATTTACTTCCTTTTTACTGTTTTATTTTCCGATGTTTTAGTATTAATTAATATCTGAAGTCAATGATTTATACTAAATTTTCCTTGCAGAGCTTAACAACTAATTTTGTCTGAAATACAAAATTGACCAAGTCATAATGACATAATTTGTCAATTTTCTTCCACGGAAGCATCGAGTGGGTGTTTGTATTCTATATTTTCTTCCAAATAAATCACCGAGAAGAACGTCACTTTGTTTAATTAAAAATATGACTATGCTAGGCTTGTTATTTCAGATTTTAATAGGTTTTCAAGAGATTTTTTTTCGTAGTTATTTTATTAACCATTTGGGAAAATGGTTATTGTCCTCTGTCAGGGTAGGAAATCAAAAACATATCTGAAGCGTTTTATTGGTTGAATCCGCATTTTATTCGTTTTCTGATTGGTCTGTACAGTAATCTGTATTTTCCCTTTACTTTCAACAGAGATGGGTACTTCTGTTGCCACTATGACAAAAAAGTAATAAAAACTACAAAAAAAATAAATAAATAAATAAATAAATAAAATAAAATAAAAAAAAATAATAAATAAACTTAGAAACAAATTGAGATACAGCTTTCAAACAAATTGCATTTAAAAGTACATTTTTTTTCTCTATACGACGGTGTAAACAGTAATATTGTGAGATGTTTAGAAGTTTAAGAATGAAATTTCATTTAAAATTGGTCCAGGAATATTAATGTTTAATCCATGGCGTACGTAATGTATGACCAGCTCCGTAGAAGTTTAAAAATTTACAGTACCGAAAATTGTAAAACTGAAATTTCTTTTAAAATTTGTTCATGATGGGTCCAGGAATGTTAATGTTTAATTAATTCATTGTGTACGTAATATATCGCAGTTGAAATTTGTTTTCGACAGCAGAAACAACAGGCAGTAAACTTCTATTCCTGTAGGACACAAAAGCTTGTACCCCGACTTAACAAATGCTTGGACAATGACGAGATGTCGAAAAATAAAGCATATACCATTAAGTCAATTTTTAATGAACATTTTATGAATTAAAAGTTTTTTGAATGAGTATGCGGCATTGTATCTTTACTTTTCGAAAACCCCTCGTAAATGAAAAGGGCCGCCGGCCTGGCACTGCGTCCTTCCAAATTGACCTAGTCAACACTAATACGAAAAATGAACAAATACTATTAGTTAGATTTAATCCATAAGAAATTTTCCATTCAAAAATTTAAGCACAATAGCTACTTTTAACGAAATATAAAAAAATGTTTAAATTACAATGCGCATAGCTAACCAAGTTTTCTTCTACAGTAGTTTCAAAGAAAGTTGTGTTTATATTCTCTATTTTCTTCAAAACCTCGAGCAGAGCTGTACTTAAATTTAAAAAAAAAAAAATGAAAAACATGACAGTTATTTCTGGTCTTCATGGACTTTTAGGAGAATTCTTTCTAGTTATTAGTTTTTCCATCTTAAGGAAAATCCTTAATCATTGAGATAAACCAAAAATAGCAACGCAAATTAATTCTTTCCTTTATCTAAGAAAATCGCGGGAATTCGGGTAGGTAGATGTAATGTTAAAAAGAAAAGGCAGTGAATTCTTGGTATTTGATTTTGTCTTGATCGGCATTAAGGACAAAACTGGAGTTTTTTTATTTGTGGCCTCTTTCTTAAACTATAGGCCAGTTTTTTATTTAAAAGTGCTAAACAATAAACTTTTTTAAAAATTTCTATTAGTATTAATCTAAAAAATAAATAGCCCAAATAAATTTGTTAAACAGCAAACAGCCACTTTTTTGTTTAATGGCCAAGCGGCTAGTGACCGGTACTAATTTTGCTCTTTAGGCGACATAATGAATTTTTAGCCAATAATATTTCATTATATTTATATTTCTCGTGCACTTTATTATTTTTTAATTGTTTGTTAGATATGGGAAGCACATTGACTCTTCTATAAGATTACTTCATCGTAAGCATTCTATTAGCACTAGCAGTACTTTAGATTTTTTTTTCCTTTGGTTACACAATGCACGTTTCAGCTAACGCCACCTGTTGCATTCTTTCTAAGTTCTCTCTGCACTTTCTGTTCATTTGGGACCTTGTCCTCGGACACGTGCTTACTTTGGCTGATGACGGCATTTAACATTTCCATTTCGAAACGCGTCCTGTGTTATTTTGTATTATATATATATATATATATATATATATATATATATTTGTGATTTTAACGAAGTTTTATTTTTCTAATTGTGATTTATCGCCAGTTTTTCGGTGCTGTTTCGTCAAATGCTGTATATAGTTTAAGGCACCGGACGCCAACGTTTTGAACCACTAAATTCATAAATTTAAATCCGCAGACTGCTAATATGAACTTTTATTGATCAGAGAACTTCCATTTTATTAACGCACATACTTAATGTAACGAATTTTATAAATACTTATTTAATTGTAAGAAGGCAAAAATGCTTATTTAATCGCTACAAAAAACAGTACGCCTTTGTTATAGCGGTCCTCGCAATCATGATTTCGCCAAACTCGTCGCCAAGCATATACGTATATCAATATACGACATATACAGGGTGTCCGAAAAGTCTGGAAACTGTCGAATAATTCTAGAAATACCTATCAGATTAAAAAACGAAAAAATACGTGTTAAAATATTTTTAAAAAGCTACTCAGTGATACCAAATTTGACCCCCGCAACCGACCCCCTGGGGGTCACTGGGGGTCCAACTTTGAAATCGTGAATGATAACCCCCATTTTTTATTGCATATTCGGATTCTACGGGCAAATATACGTAACTTTTTTATTTAACTTTTTTTTCGGATCCTCGTTAATCACGGTGTATTCGAGCAAATTCGACAGATACCTACTTTGGTTTTCCCAACCAGGTTTTGACATCTCGAAATTTGATTGGCCAGAACTTTTGAGGTCAAAGTTGCCGCCTTTTGCAGGAATAGTGTTTCTCGAAAAACATCAGTGGCGGTTGTTTTGATAGCGCTTTATGTGCTTTTTCTATCAAAATTAATAGTAATTAGGGATGCACCGAATAGTGATTTTGGCCGAATACCGAATATTCGGCCAACAGGCGAACCGAATACCGAATATTCGGTTAGCCGAATAGTAACTGCTACGCCGAATACCGAATATTCGGCCTGCCGAATAGTAACTATTCGGCTGAATACCGAATATTCGGCTTGTCGAATAATTTTATGTATTTCAAAGTTTAAAGGCATTAAAATGTTAAATATTAAAACAATTTTTCATAATATTTAAAACAAAGTTTTATTCTAATAAACAAGAGCTTTTTTCAAGTAAACTTTATGCTGAAAAAAAAAAATCTGCTTTGAGTTATTTAAGAAAAGGATAGTTATAAAAATTTTTTAATTAATAAAATTTTAAATTTCATGGCTTCTTCTGAGAATTAAAACAAATGAATAAAATTTTCTTAAATTCTAAAACAAACATTTTAAAATCAAAGAGAAATTGGGAGAAAAATTGTACAGGATCATATATTATTTGTTTGTCAGGGAGAGACTAAAGTAAAAGTAAATAAATAATACAATCGATTCAAATTTTATATGGTGGCAACTTAGCAAGATTAACTGTTCTACTCCCTTTGATTAAGCAAGGAAGTTTTTTAATGCATCCTAGATCGGTGTCTGGAGTGGGCAATCATTTTAAAAGATTGTAAACGTTGTTCTTAAAATCTTAGCAAGAAACAGATTATTTACTGGACAATGCTCAGAACTTGCATTTGTACGTAATTCCTATGAAAATCCTCGTGATTAGTTAGTTTTCTTAAATAATACTTAACAAACAACAACAAATAAATAATGTAAAAACATTATCTTTTATTTAAATATGATTCCGTTTCTAATTATTCTGAATATTTTTATAAGTTGACTGTTAAACGTAGAAGTTGTATAAGGTTTTAAAAAATATGTTTTAAAAGTTCTTTTTAAGTATTCGGTTCGGCCGAATATTTCAATATTTGGCCAAACCGAATATTCGGCATGCCGAATAATTTGCTATTCGGCCAAGCCGAATTTTCGGTATACCGAATAGTTTTATATTCGGCCAAACCGAATATTCGGTAACATGGCCGAATAGGCCGAATACCGAATATTCGGTGCATCCCTAATAGTAATATATTGAATTAGTTTTCTACTTGCATATTTTTTTATCCAGCCAATCACTTCAAAATAACCTGCGTATTTTGATCTTTTAACCAGGGTTGGGGTTTTGGACAGGACGTGTGGGTTTTACTGTCCAAAACTGTACTAAAGTGTCTAAAACTGTACTAAAGCATCCAAAACTGTACTAAAGTGTCCAAAACCTTAAAAAAAGCAACATTCCACATGTAAGCACTGCACACTTATTAAACATATGAATAAATATAAATATCTCACAAAATATTTTACTAACATTCCATTTAATTCTTTGGTAAATGAAAAAAAAGTTCAAATTTTTCTTATCTGTGTAACATAAAAAGTTCTGTTTCTGTTAAAATTGAGTTATAATAATAAGAAATTCTTTATAATACCACACATGTAGTATAGGGAGGGAAGATTTGCTTAACACTAGTGCTTTTGTTTCATTTTTTGTGCAAGAAAATGTTACAAAGAAATTTCTTTTAAATAATATTTCATTGTAAATTATCTTTTCTAGATTATAGGATAATGAAAGAAAACACAAATGTTTAATTAAAAATCTAGAAGTTATTTTTTAAATTATGTATTTTTATTATGAATTTAATCTAATTCTAGTGAACATTCTATTTCTTAAGAGTTAAATAGTGTTGTTATAATAATAGTCATATAATATAGTGTTATAATAATAGTCAATATCTAAATATCTCGTAATCAAACAAAATCAATTATTTTTATTTATACTATTTCTTAATATACACATATACATAGTTGCCAGCCGTAAGCTGGTTTAATTGTATGCTGAACCTGAACTCCATTTATCAATTTTTTCCAGTAACAACTCTCGGGACTTTCAGTAACAGAATCAGAATGTATTCTTCATAAAAATCATTAGTACTTCTATTAACTACTATTATTTAAATGAATAACATTAAAATTATGATACATAATTAAATTTAATATCTTCTTAATGTAATTACTTTGTTACGTAGGGCAATTAGGTTGTTACTACTAAATTGTTAGGTAGTATAACATAGGGTAATTAGGTTGTTAATGTACTAAATTGGTATTTTTGTATTGTAATCTTTTTGCCAAATTTTTAAACTTTTAGCATTGTTCTGATAAATACAATTTTACTACAAAATATAGTTTTGGACAGTTTAAGACAGTTTTAGACAGAAGGGTTTTGGACAGTACGGTTTAAACCATGGATTTTACCGTGGTTTTTACCGTTGTGTTTAAAACCTTGCCAACCCTGCTTTTAACGTGTAAATATGCACCTCCCGCCTTCCATACCGAACAGAAAAAGGTTAATATTTATTATTTGGGGGCGAGCTGTGTGGATATTCTGCGTTTCGATGGTTTCTACTGTTTTTTAAAAAATCATCTAATTCGGAGGGGTGAAGGTGTATGTTTTTTTTTAAATTATTACTATAGGACAAATTATTAAAAATATATATCTTTTTGTGCTGGCTGAGCAAAGGATGGGGAAGTAGCGTAAATTTCGGGTGGTAGTGGGATTATAGGTTTTGATGATTGATTAGTTACTGCAACCTACAAAATAAAAAGTAGGTAGAATTTTTTTTCGATAACTAGGGGGCTCGGCCCCCTACGAGCTACGCTCGCCAACCCCCGTTCAGACACCGCAGTTTCTAAAAGCACGCTAATTTGATCGGCTTTAAAAAGATTTTGTAAGATTGAATTATAATTTAAAAAACAGTGGCGATCTTAGAGGTCTGCACGGGCCGGAATTTCCAGGCCCGGACCCGGCCCGAACGAAAGCTATCTTGGCCCGGCCCGGTGTAAAAATTAAAAGTTCGGCACGAGCCCGGCCCGGCACGATTTCTACAAAAAAAAATCCGTTTTTTCTCAACATACAATTAAGATTCTTTTAATGAATACTACATACATATTTATGGGAACATTTTACAGTATATTTTAGATTACTATGATGTTCGCAAAACAGAAAACACACAATAGTAAACATTAACGATTACTTAATGTTTTAGTCATCGTGTCTACAGACATTTCAAAATTCAAATAACGATTCATTAAAAGATTAATGTAGTTTAGAATAAAAGATTAAAAACATGATAACTTGTGAAGCTGTATAATAAAAAGTAGATTTGTGAAAATATTTTTCTCATTTTTAAGGCTTTTCTCAAATCCAAAGGCACTGCATTTCGACACATTTATGAATTCATTTCTTTTCGGAAACGCGTAAGATTGGCAGGTATTCTTATTCAGAAGTTATGTAAATGTCGGTTTTTTTTTTTTTTTTTTTTTTTTCATAGTTAAAAGCAATGTATCTTTCTGAAAATACTGCCAAAGCTAGCGTTTTGAATCGAATTTCCGGAAGCGATAGCACAGGAAAAGAGAAGAATCTCTGTTATCTCTGTAAGTAATTTATTAAATATGGAAAAAGCTATTCGTTTCCAAATGCCTTCAATAGTCAGGCCTGTCAATTTTATGGCTTTATAGTTAAAAATGAGTCAGAAAATGTGTCTGAAAGTTTCGCATTGTTGAGCAGTGAATATGAGAACCACCTTAAGGTATATTTCCAAAGATACTGTTAAGAGAAGTTCATTATCACTACTAATGCTACAAAACATAATGACTGTCCTACACATCCTGAGATCGATCAAGACCAGTTCCGTCCCGGCACGAGTCTGCTGAAAAAAATTAAACTCGGAATTAGACATCTTGTAACTGAACAATGCCGATCTCTTCGACGGACATGTTACATTTCTGTATTGATGTAGTTAAACTCGCATCGGCTCGTGACGCAGGTTTATACGTCTCGTGAAAATCATATTCATTGAAATTGGCTCGTATTTTATGCTTTGCTTGAATTCTTATATCGGGCCGATAGGCCCGATTAATTTTTTTATAGGCCCGGCCCTGCAGGCCTGTGCAATCTTTTCGCCGGCCCGGCCCGTTTATTTTGTCTGTCGGCCCGGCGAAAAAATTGCTCTAATTCTGCTGGCCCGGCCCCGTTTGAAAATTCGCCTTCATTCCGCGGGCCAGGCCTGGTACGGGCCTTGGGCTAAGCCCGGGCCCATGCAGACCTCTAGGCGATCTCCCTACAAACGGGTTTCTATTCATTTCTCTTTGATTGGGGAATTTTAAAGAAAAATCAGCTGCTGTTAAAAGCTGCTGTCTTCCTCTTTGATTAAATAAAACCAGTTAAACATTTCAAAATAAGCTAATATAAAATGATTTAAGTAAACAGAGTCTTTCTCTCCCGGTATTTTTTAACAAAGCGAAAAGAAAGTTATTTTAAATAAGACATTTTAAGCGGGCTCTCATGTCAAGCACACAAGTCGTATGTTTGTTGTTCTATAAATAAATAAATGACAGACATTTTAAATGCATCGTTTTTAATCTCACGCAGTTTTCACAAAATTTTTAGTTCTCTTTTTAATATTCACGTGAAAATACTTTTGTTGTAAATGAAATATTATTTGCGCTGTCCCAACAAAAATAGTTAAAAAGTTCATCTCGAAATATCAAATAAATGTCTCGCGCAAATTTTAAATTTAAACTGTTTTGCAATATTATTTTTTGTTCATTTTACGTAATAAGTGTAATGTGACGTAAATGTGACGTAATTTCTTCTATTTAAGACTTCTAACGCATGTTGATGAATTTATTATTTTACAATATCCTTTCTCTGTTAAAATTCACGTGTAAATATAGTTTTTATGAAGTAATTTTCTATAAGTTCCTGCTTTTTATACGTAATTATTTAATTAGTTTTTTTTTCTGTTTATAATAGTCACGTGTAAATAAATTTTTAATTTGAAGCAAACATTATTGTTTGCGCTGTTATACAGTTGGCAACGGGTTAAATTAGTACAATTTTCTAAAATAAGTAAAAAATATCACTTTAAATGCTGAAAATTTGAATTTAAAATAGAAATAAAAGCTCAAAAAATGAGTCAAATTAAAAAAAATAAATGCATTCTGCACACCGGGAAATTATAACGTATAAAATGATCTAAAAATGATTAAATTCCGATGTATAGTTTTTGCTTCTATAAAACTTTTTTAATGGAACGACTTTGTCCAAATTTAGCATTAAATATCTCTTAAAATAATTCTTCGATTTGAAAACTGTCTGCATCAGCGTGTTTATCAAACATTTCTCTATAATACCGCCGATTTTCATATTTTTGTATGCAATAATTTTCTTAATATTAACGGAGAAAGACCCCCGGTCACAAAAAATTCAAAACCGGCGGCGGCGGTGACAGCGCAAGTTCCTTTTTTTTTAGAATAGAGAGATTCTAATAAATGTAATAATTTTTCGTAAGTTAATATATGTCACATTTTAACGAAATGACAGTATTCACTGAAATTAACTTTATTAAGTTTTATTTAAATAATTAAAAAGGTGGCAATCAATTTCCATAGCTGCTTACAGGTTAGACTTCAGATACCAAGTGGCGTAGAGGTATATCTCTGAAATTGCTCATCTCCTAGGGTTACCAGTTAAAAAGGGCCATGTGTTTCTATTAATTTAACGATAAAATGGATTAGTTGGCTACCCCGCCAAACCCGTGATTATCAGTCATTGGGCCCGTATCCAAATTGAGGGACGATTCATTACAAAAACTAATCAATAGGTCCAATCTTTATAATTTTCTTACAATTTCCCCCCTTTCCAGACAAGTCCCCGGGGATGGGCCGGCTTCCATACACGAGGGTCGCCTGGAAAGTATAAAGCATTCTTTATTAAAGGGATGTTAAAATTTTGGAAGTGAATTACTTTTAATCAAGCTGCCTGGAGATGAGTTATTTCTTTCGTATAGTTAACATGTGATATCACAACAATAATAAAAATATTAAAAATAATAAAAATAATACAAATAATAAGAATAATACCACTAAAATTTTCAATACCATAAACAATTGAACATGATAAAAACTAGTTATATTAATAAATGCAAGACACTGGTAATATTATATGCCAAATAAAATAATCAAAATAGGAAATATATTCTAGAATTGCTAAGTCCAACATTACATATAAAATACAAACTTGAATGAAAATGTCTTGACTTCATTCAGTAGAGTGTAGACTCTCAAAATACAATTATACTATACTCATAAAGATGTAAATTCAACTATCAAATATCATCCCATAACAGTTCATATGATATCTGATACTTTACATAGATGGTGTTAACTTAAATTGATCGTTGGGCAAAAAGTACCTTAGTTTGGAGGCATGTATTACTTCATAGTCCTTCTTTGTCAACCAGTTAGGTTTATTTATTTTAAAACTTACATTAGACAACTTTTCAATAATTTGATATGGACCAGAAAAAGGCGGGCTTAACTTCCTGGTGTTCGGATAATGAAATTCTTCTGCAATTACGAGATCACCAGGTTTGAAAGGTGCTTCCACAAATTTTAGGTCATATCTGACTTTGTTTTTTAAATGGTGCTCACCAGTTCTTTGGAAAGCCTCTTTCCTGGCTTCCTCAACCGTAGGGTAATAGTTTTCATTGCCTAATACTGATGGATAAGGAAATTGGCCAAACATTAAGTATGCCGGGGGGTATTTGGTTACTGAATGCGGTGTATTATTGTACTCGTTAATCACCTCCTCCAGAATTTTGGGCCATGGAATGTTTGAAGGTGTAGCATTGATTTTAAGTCTTAGTCGAGTGCAAATGGACTGATTTACGCGTTCATTTTTCCCATTACACTGGGGCCTGTGAGATGAAGTAAGTAATTTTTTTACATTATGTTTATGTACCCATTTACGCAGTTTAGACGCTGTAAAAGCAGGGTTTCTGTCCGTTAAAATTTTCTTGGGAAGTTGGATGCTAAAAATCTGTTTTAGAATATTAATATAAACTTCTGTTGTAACATTTTTAGAGGTAAAACCCCAAACATAACGAGTAGCGTGATCAATAGCTAAGTGCATGTATTTTTTTGTTGAATTGTAATAATTGAAGCCCCCTACTGTGTCTAATGATATTATATCAAAGGGTTGTTCTGCAGGAGGTAAGGCTTCAAGAAGGCCAAATTTAGGTTGGTGGGATTTCTTGTTTAGTTGGCAGACTTCACAATGTTTGACAAATTGCGTAATATCTTGCGTCATGCTGCTCCAGTAGTACTGTGGTGAAATTAAATTTAGCATTTTTTGAATTCCTGGATGGCCAAATTGATTATGGGTTGTTATTAATAATTTTTCTCTTAAGGAGAAAGGTACGACAATTTTTTGAAAACCCTTTTTGTGAATTACCAAAATGTCATTAAATTTTTGAAATTTAGGTCCTGTTACATTATCTAACTCTTGGTGTTCTTTAATTTCATCTAAGGTTAATAAATGAATGTGGGGATTTACGTTTGATAAAATGGGATTTCTTGAGAGCATGTCGGCTTCAAAATTTGTGGACCCTTTATTGTATTTTACGGTATAATCGTACATGCTTAATTTTAGTGACCATCTGAATAATCTACCGGTTAAATGTTTTATCTTTTTAAGCCATACTAAAGCAGCATGATCGGTATGTATTGTGAAAGGTTTTCCATGAAGATAATAATGGAATTTGTCAAGAGCATCGATTATGGCTAGACACTCCAATTCTGTAATGGCGTAATTTCGCTAGTAGGGCCTTAGTTGCCTTGAGTGGAATGCAATGGGATGTAAATCTCCATTTTCATCCATTTGTTTCAATACAGCACCTAAAGCTTCCTTCGAGGCATCAGTAAAAACATGGCATGGGAGATTAGGATTAAATAATCTCAAAATAGGTCTAGAAATTAATGCATTTTTAAGTAGTTCAAATGATTGTTGACAGATTTCTGACCATTCCCACGGAGTGTCTTTCTTTAATAATTTATTTAGAGGGGCTCTAATTTTAGCATACTTGTCAATGAATTTATGGTATACGTTTATGGATCCGAGGAATCTTTGTAATTCTTTAACATTTTTTGGAGGAATTAAATTTTTAATGGTTTCGGTATTAGCATTGTCTGGTTTTATTTGGCCATTACTAATTTCATAGCCAAGGAAGTCAATTTGAGATTTGGCAAAATTACATTTGGAAAGTTTTAGTTTTAGATTTTCTTGACGGCAAATATTGAATATAGTTTTAAGGTGAACCAAATGCTCGGCATAGGAGTCCGAATAAACTATAAAGTCATCGAAATAATTGGTAACGAAGTTGACCTTATGTTTATTTAGGATCCTTCTGAGAGCTCTTGCGAATTGAGCCGGAGCATTTTTGTATCCGAATGGGAGGACCAACCACTCGTAAAGTCCCTGATTGGTTACAAAGGCAAGTTTTTCTGTGTCTGAAGGATGGAGGGGGACGTGCCAGTAGCCAGAGGCTAAATCTAGCGTGGAAAAATATTTGGCATTGACAAGTCTGTCTAAAAGCCAGTCTATTCGCGGCAAAGGCTCTGAATCTGTCTTCGTAATGGCATTGATTTTCCTGTAATCAATACAAAGACGCGTTTTACCTTCTCCTTTTTTATGTGCCATTGTCACGGGAGAGGAATAGGGGCTACAGGATTCCTTAATGAGTTTAGCATCCAGCAACTCCTGTACTTGTTTTTGAATTTCTGCATTATCTTTAGGTGATGTGCGGTAAGGCCTAAGCGAGATAGGAAGTTCCGAGGTGAGAGTTACTCGCTGGGGTTCCCATCTGACTCTACCTACGTCGTACCGATTGCGTGCAAAAATATCTTTGAAGTCGCTCAGAAGCCCTTCCAATTGTAGGTTCTCTTCAGTAGTATAATGATTAAAAGTTATATCATCATAATCCGAGAGAGTTTGAGTATCAAGGCAACAATGTCCCTCTTGAGACAAACTTGCTTGATTTGATTTGGAAGGAAAACTAAGCGGCTTCTGGCAATTCATATCACCTGTTAACGTTAAGGTGTGGTTGAATGAACTTTCATGAGAAATTTGACCGGAAACGTTTTGGTCATTCATAATGATGACTCCATCTTGAGTCAGAGTATTTGAGAAAAAATCCATCGAGATATGGAATTTTTGTAATTCTGGGGTTCCCAGTATCGCATATGGCAAGTATGACCTTACTAGATATAAGGTGCTATTTTGCCTGATATTCCCTATTTGGAGGGGTACTTGAACTTTTTCGGAAATCTGGACCTGTCCCTGGGTTTGGTTAACATTAAGAGGATGGCAACTTTGAATAGACGTCATATCCAAAGCTGTAGCTAGATTTTCTGGAATGAGGGACAGAGTACTTCCGCTATCCAATAAAAAGGGTATTTGAACCTCATTATGACAAGTTTTGGGGTTTCTACGGTTTTCGTAATTTTTGCATTTGAGGTACCCGGGCACAATAAACCGTCATAAAGAATTCATGTGTATTCCTTGATCAGGGGAATACCCATGGGCGTTTTGGGGTTGAGTCTCATTACTGTGGGTTGCTAAGTTGGATGAAATTGTTGCTCCTGCATTTCCCTGAACATCATATTTATGTAGTAAAGTATGATGCTTTCGTTGGCAATTTTTACAACTCATCTTGGATGCACATTTACTTGCAAAATGGCCACTACGCAAACAATTTATACACAACTTATTCAATTGGATGGTTCTCCATCTGCTATCTACAGGCATAGTTATTAATTTTCTGCAAGTGTGGGTGGCATGCGAATCAAAGCAAACACCGCATTTAGTATTTTCTAAACTTTTGTGGCTTTTCGATCTATCGGAAGAATCTCTGACATAAGTTATATTTCTTACATCTGTTTTAGTTGGGTTCTCTAAAGTTAACAAGCTTTTAGCTTGAATCTCTAAAAATTTTAGAAATTCCGTGAGATTAGGCATATTATTATGGGTAAGGGATAGTTCCCATCGCTCTTTGAGATTATCGCTTAATTTTTGAACTATGGTATAAATTATCATGTTATCCACTAAAGCATTTTGAGTAAGTTTTAAAGAATCTAGAATTCGAAGTGATTCATTGCAGGTATCTATTATATCGAAAATAGCTTTAGAGGAAGTGGAACAATTTTTCATATTTTTTAAATTGTATAACTTGCCTATTTGTGCTATGGCCAAATCCCTAATCTTATCGTAGCGAGCGCAAAGGGTGTCCCATGCATTTTTATAATTGACCTCCAAAAGAGGAAATCCGGAAATCAATTTATGGGCAGGACCCTTTACACTAGCTAAGAGATATTGCAATTTAGAAACGGCTCCCAAATCTGGATTTCGATCTATAGTTGTGGTAAAAATCTCCTTAAAAGAGAGCCACTGATCAGCTTCTCCGTAAAAGGGTTTTAATTCAAATTTGGGAAGATTGACTGTTTTTTCAAAAACATTACTTGTATTTTTATTGTTATTCTCTGAACCACCCTCGTTAATGCTTAAACTCTTAGTTAATTTATTACGTGATGTATTTATTGCGATAGTTAACGCATCCAATTTAAGGGCAATTTCATTGTATTCCTCAATTATAGCTTCCGTTTCTGTTGTATCGCTCTCAAGAACGGCGTTTTCCTGATTTTTACCTAATTCTGTACTAATATCTTGCACCTGACCATGATACAAATCTAACTCTTCTAGAGTTATCGTCTGATCATCAATTTTGGGATTTATGATATTTTTTATACGGGTAATTTTTGCTTTGAGAACAGTTTTTTGTTTCTTAATATTTTCCATTTTGAATTAATTTTAAGATAACTTTTTAATAATCTAAATATTATAACACTCTTAATATCCGTCAAAATGTTTAAACATTCTCAACATAATATAAGCATGTGCATAAAATTGATAAAAAGAATAAAATAGTTAATCATAATAGTTAAAATAGTTAAGGCGTAAGGAAATAAATATAGAAAACATGAATCATTTTTTTTTTTTTTTTCAAAAGATTGCAATGCTTTAAAACCATGGTTTTCATAAATACCAAAAATGAAAACATCACTGGAGATATACTACTTATTAAATCACTTACCTTAAATTATGTAATCAGAATAAAAATAAAAAATAATATGGATAATAATATTATATAAAAATAAATAACAGTAGGGTACCCCATGAGCTCATACAGACACACACAAAATAAAAGGAAAAAACATTCCGCAAAAACGGAGAAGGAGAAAAAAAAATATATCTCTGTATTAAAGAACTGTAGTGCGCACTTATCATGAAATAAAAAGCAATGACAGTAACGATGATATCTTTCACTGCATGAAATTTACTTTAAGAGATGCTCTGAAGAAAATCACTATAAAATCATCAACACAACTGAAGAAGATGAATTCCACTTAGAGATTGCAGTTTTCATGTTACTTTTAAAACGCAGAATATGTTGAAAATGATCTACATTTTGATCGATTTTAATTAAGATGATATTCTTCAAAATATAGTAGAAGAAATAGGAAGACACTTTCTATAATAGAATTGAAGAGTTAAAAGCATATCACTGCTGACAGATTCTTTGATGAGGCGAACTTCTTGTATTTACACTACTTGAAGGGGCATAGTGAACACTTTCCCAGCACCCAATTGGGGCCTCTTTGAATGTTCAATCGGAGCTTATCCGTATCGTGTAGCACCAAGAATTCTTTTTTTCTTTCTTTTCTTTACTTCTCATGTTTTCCCGCTGAGCAGGTAGTATAATCCAGACGACTCATAATACTGTCACATTTTAACGAAATGACAGTATTCACTGAAATTAACTTTATTAAGTTTTATTTAAATAATCAAAAAGGTGGCAATCAATTTCCATAGCTGCTTACAGGTTAGACTTCAGATACCAAGTGGCGTAGAGGTATATCTCTGAAATTGCTCATCTCCTAGGGTTACCAGTTAAAAAGGGCCATGTGTTTCTATTAATTTAACGATAAAATGGATTAGTTGGCTACCCCGCCAAACCCGTGATTATCAGTCATTGGGCCCGTATCCAAATTGAGGGACGATTCATTACAAAAACTAATCAATAGGTCCAATCTTTATAATTTTCTTACATATATTTTTTTTTCAATTTAATATTTTTTTCATAATTTTAAACAATAGAAAAATTTTGATACTTTAAACTTTTTAATTTAAAAAATAATTTAACTCTTTAACCCTTTAGGGATTTGTGATGCATATATGTATCGCCAAAAGGTGCATGTGAAATTTGTTTTCGACACCATTAATAAATGAATAATAATATTTGACCTTTTTTAATTAGAGCATTTCTTGGTATTTCCCAAGTAAAGGGGACTGTTTAAAAAAACACGGTGTATTCGAAATTAAATTTGTGTACGCGATGCGGTCTCGAAAGGGTTAAAGTATAATGATTATTTGCTGAGGGAGACGACGCTTTAATTTTCATAACGGAAGGGCAATGTAGAAAATTATTTATTTATTTATTATTACTAGAGATGGGAAATGTAATTACTTTTGGTTGACAGGTTACATCGTTGCACACTTGTACAGGTAACAGGTTCCAACAACCTGTTGTTTTTATAACATATAACTAATCGTAGTGTATGCGGTCAACGGATGTTTTAATCAGGCCTTTTAAACAAAATGTTTGGAATAATTTTTTGACATAATTATAAATGCTGTTTTCTGTTGAGATGAATCAAAATTAGTTTGTGATTAAAAACTTAATTTTTGCAAGATAAAACTTACCTAGTTATGATACATTGAGTTTCATGCATTTTTTAGCGTTTCCTGACACTAAAAACGTGTTTTTCCATTTATGGTGATTAAAACATTGAAAATTCATAAAATTCTAAGTGTCAGAAGTCAGTAAGTTTTGACCATAAAAGAATGAATTTTTGCTGTTTTACTTTTTAGAACATGGAAAAACATTTTCTAAATCAAACTTATAGGGCAGAGGCATTGTATAAAATTTCTAATTTGTTATCTATTTAAAAAGTAATCATTGTAATGTAAATCGATTTTTATGTGATGCAGAACAAAATTTGAAACATTTTTGCAGTTGGAACTACCTTTAAAACTAACGGTTTAGAAATTAGTTATTGGTAAACGATAAGAGATACCCTGTATAATAATTAACACAGTTTTAACAACACGATTTCTAATCCCCTCCCACCCCCCAAAAAGAGAATCATGCATACAGCATAGATTATGAAGCACTTTCCAACACATTCTGAATACCATAACAAAACATCACAATTGACAGATGTGAAAAATGGCGTCTTTAATGAACAATTCGGAAAACGCATAATGCATTTGAAAACACAATTTCTGCAATTACAATGAATAGTCGTTAAAATACACGATTTTTTTTTTTTTTTTGCAGCCCTGTATATGATCTACAGATACGTATGCATAGTACATAGTATCTAAAAAGTTAGTTCAGTTAAACGCATAATGCATTTTAAAATTTCCGCTCAGCAATTTCAGCCAATAAACGAATGTTGTTGAGAACTGTTGTTCGACCTTGTATATGATCTGGAATTGATACACACCAAGTAATATTTAAAAAATAGTTAAATTTAAAAACGCATACCACAATTGAAAACGCTCTTCCAGCAATTATTGTTTCGTGGCTTCAAAAATTCAATTACTGCTCATTTTCTTCTATATCAAAATACTTTAGTGTGTTCCTGTAAATAAACGATAAGTTCTATTCACACCCTAGTCTATAGTAATAACCTTGTAGTACACCTCAGTGATTTATATCAATTTCAATGTTTTAAATACTGTAATATCATTAAAATACACAGCAAGCGATTATTCCCATATACCGTAATGTAACGGAATTCTTTTGAGTGGCCCTATAAAACCAAATATACTATACACACTTCCTTTACAGTACCGAACATGCCATACTAAACCCAAATAAGATATATCCATTTCATGGCAATCGGACTAATATTTACGCGAGTTAAAGCAAGGACAGACAGACGGACAGCCAATCTGAATTCATAAACACTTTTCAACTACAAACTTTCAACTTCAAAACTTTCAACTTCAAATTTGGAAAGTATTAAAAAAGAGAAATTTGATCCCCGACTTCGTAACAGCCATATCTATCAACGTATATTCAAAGCTAATTTCACAAGAACACAAAAATATCGTTCAAATTTCACAAATTTCGTTCGTACAAATATGTTTTTCAAATTAATTACAACTGTACTAAAATTAAGTTTTCTCACAAATTATAGGAGGCTATTTTCTTTCTTTTTTTCAGCAAATTAAAACAATGAAAAAAAATTGCCAAAATACAAAATTTGTAGTATAGGAATCCCCCTCCGCCCCCCCCCCCCCCCCCATCTCCTAAAAAAAAAAAACTCCATGAATGCGTAGTAAAAACCTTTTTAAATATTCAAATAAACCGCCAACGCAAAACGCTCCATTCCTTACAAAAACAGGAAGAGTAAATAAATCATTCTTAATCATGTCATTTCACTCGGATAAAATTGTCCATTCAGATAAAATTATCCTTCAGCGTATTTTTTAATTTAAAAGACTGTTGTACCAAATGTTTCGAAATAAGCAAATGTTAAAATGACCGCAGAAAATTTTAAGATAGAATTGTAAAGATATTTTATTATCTCTCTTAATTCATAAGCTTACCAAGCGATAAAAAGATAATTTTATATGTTAAGAACTACATTTACTGATGGCGTGATTCCGAATGAATTAAGGAATTATCTGTGTTTGGTTTCCAACACGTTTCAGCTGCTTTCAGTTGAAATCAATTGAAGTTTTAATGTACCCGTTTTAAATGCGCTAATCAATTAAAAAATTCATGGATTTTATTTGAATGTAGTAAACAATGTTTTGTTATTTTTGGAAATTGGTTTTCTATTCAAAATCGAGAATTAAAATTTTTAAGAGATAAAATTATAAATAAATGTATTTTACTTAAATGTTGCAAAAAGGTACTTTTTATAAATTTAATGAATCTGAACTCCTGTTTCGCCGCATTTTTTTAAAGGGGGGGGGGGGAATCAGTGCTTTTTTTCATTTACATAACATAAATGAAATATATTGCAAAATTCAACAAAAATCACTCGTTGAAAATTAGAAGCAAGACAAAAAAAAAAAAAAAGCACGAAAATATATTTTTAGTTGAAAAGAAATTGCTCAGATAAAAATTAGACAAAGCTTTGCTGGGTTTTATAAGTCAAATTTGACTTTTTGGTATAGAAATGCTAAATGAAGACAATATATACGATTCATGAGTACAAAACATGTCAAGCATGAGCTTTTTTCTTAGAAATTTCCAGATGTTTTTCTGATTTACTATTTGTGCCAGTGTTTCGTTTATGCTCTACTTTGGGCAATCAGAATCGGTGAAAGTATGTGATGATGCTGATGACCCAGCACCAGGCACCAAGCCGAAAAAAGCGTTTAATTAGTGCTGCAGGCAGAGTTCATTCTAGGCGTTTTTCGCGCGGCGGGCAGCCATGCCCTCCCTTACAAAATTTGACATCCGATGCCCCCACTGTCCGAAATCCCCGCCTCGTGAGCCCTATCACTCGAAAAATCGGAGAGAGAAATAGCACCCTTTAAGTTAATTTCATCGCTTATTTCAAGCAAACTCTAAACTATTTGTTAACATTGTATAACGTCCTAGCCCCATTTTGCTCCTAATCTGTTCCTTTTCACCCCCCCCCCCCCCAAACATCCTTATACAGACACCAATTAATTTTAGTAAAATTCCAGCACCGATGCAGTCATAAATTTTTCTCTCTGTCTCTACACCCCGTATCTCGGCTACCGTGAAAATTTCGCCGAAATAAGAAAGACCCCCCCCCCCCCCAAAAAAAAAAAAAAAAAACGGAAAGGTCCTTTGACGAAATTGGCGTTTTTTCGCGATTCTCTGACGAAATTTTTTTTTTTTTTTTTCCGGCGAACATTTCTTAAAATTTGCGATAGAGTTTATGTCCAAATTTTCGGATTTATGACCGATTTTTTTTTTTTAAATTTTCGGAAAAGAACCACCCCTGCACTGCAAAGTGTCATGAATGATGTAAAAGGGTAGTAGCAAAGACTTTTTAGAGGGGTGGGGTCAGGGGGGGGGGGAAGAGTTATTAGTTGATTATTTATCATTACATTAATGTGCCCTTTTTTTCTCTAAATTGCCCTTTTATGGCAAAGTACATCCCTGCCTGCCCTTGATCCTAGAATGAACTCTGCTGCAAGTCATTACTATTCATGCATTAGAGATTGATGAAATGCACAATAAACTTTTAGCACCACATACCTAACAGAGTTGCCCATAACTAGAGGATGAAGATGGGCCAAACTAGGGGCGCACGTCTGAAAAGAAACGATGGAGGATTTTTTTGTGAATATTGTTCTATTTTAAAGGCACGAAATTGATTTCTTGATTAAGGCAAATGAATAAAGGCGCTGCCATTTAAAACCATATGTTATTCAATTAACAGGGACATTCCGGTTACATATTAATTCAGTATTAGGTTCCAGCATAGTAACACGGTTTTTTTTATCCTTAATACGTTAAATAATGCCCATCCCTAATTATTACAATAAAATAACAAATGTGGCAAAACATATAAACTAAAACATAAATGGCAGAACAAATTAAAAACAAATCAGTTTATTTCCTACATTTTTTTTAAGCCTGTAAAGGGGCATTTATTAATATATTTCATTCAGTTAGTTCTACGTTCAATGTTAAATTTTTGTAACAAATAAGTTAAACCAATTGAACATTTAAAAAAACCCAAACAATATGATAATTAAAACACATTAAAAAGTTAGGTTCCGTTAATAAGAAATCTAAATAATTTTTAAGCTTTTTTCAGTTTTAAGTTGTAAATATTTGTATTACGCTTATGTGTGTACAAAATGATAAGGCACATGTAAAATACAAAAAATATTTTAATAAAAAAGAAAAGTGCCCAGCTAAACTGATGGCATTGAGCTCACAGGCTATTCACACTAATTGTATATTATACTCTTATTTTAAAGAATAATTCCCCTAAAAAAAAATAAGTGAAGGGGAATAAGCCCCCGTTTCTTCTTTTATACTTAACCAGTGAACCTCCAAATCTAATCAGGGAAGCTCCTTAACATAATAAACCGGCATACCAAATTTGGAGCAAATCGAATAATCCTGAAAAAAAAACATTTATCTAAATTGGGGGGGGGGGGGGGTGTCGACTAGCTTCATTTCCCCCTTTATCCTTAACCAATGAACCCCCAAAATTAATCAGGGAAGCTCCTTAACATAATAAACCGGTATACCAAATTCGGAGCAAATCGAATAATTCTGCATGAAAAACCCATTTATCTAAATTAAGGGGGTGGACTAGCACCCCTTCCCCCCCCCCTTTATCCTTAACCAATGAAACCACCAAATCTAATCAGGGAAGCGCCTTATCAGAATGAAACTAGAAAAAATTTTTGAAGAAAATGGGATGTTTCTATCAAGAGTTATCGCGTTACGTACAGTACGTACAGACGTACGTACATACAGAACCGTCTGTACGTACAGACGTACGTACATACAGAACCGGCGGGCACATAAGCTCTCAGGCTTTGATAGCCTGTGAACTAAAAAGTAACATTTTAAAGATTTATTTCGATTTAAATTATCATATTATTTGAATTTTATTTTTAATTTTCGATTGGTTTAACTTATTTGTTACAAAAATTTAACATTAAACGTAGAATTAATTGAATGAAATATATTAATAAATGTCCCTTCTCGGGCTTAAAAAATGTGAGAAATAAACCGATGTGTTTTTTATTTGTTCTACAAATTACGTTTTAGTTTATATATTTTTTAACATTTATTATTTTATTGTAATAATAAATAAATAATTAAACAATCCTCTACATTATCCTTCCCTATGAAAATTAAAACGCCTCCTCCCCCAGGAAATAATCAACAGAGCTTAAAGAGTTAAGGGGGTCTGGGACACATTTTCAAAAAAAAATTATTTATTGAGTTAAAATTTTGAAATTTTTTGTGATGGTAACCATGTCATTTGTAAACAAAATCGCATGATAAAACTTCTCATAATTTTTTTAAAAAAATTTTTAATTTTAAATTTTGTTAAAAAGTGGGGTAGTTTAAAATCGTTATAACTCGAAATATTATTTATAGAATTTCAATTTTTTTTTCATTTAAATAAACAGAAATATATAAATTTTAATTTAGAGCCAGTATTTAAAAAAATATATTAATTTTAAAAAAAATTAAAAATATTTAACGAAAAAATTACAGAAAAAGTGATGCAACTTTAATAAATAAATAAATCATATTTTCAAAAGTAAATATTTTTTTTTTCAAATATGCTGGCTCAAAAGTAAAGTAAAATAATTCAAAAAGATATGTTCCGAGTTTCATTTCCGAGTTCCATTCATCATCCGAGTCAACCTTGTATCTTTAACGGTTCTCGAGTTATAAGAATTTAAATATGAGAAATGGTGAAAAAACCTATCATGAAGGAAAACGCAATTTCACAAGAACTCGTTTCCTTGACAACCATAGCTTGAAAGGCAGATTTTGAAAACAAACCATAACGAGAAAATTAATATTTCCTGTTCTGATTAAGATAGAAACATGATTTAAACATCATTTTAAGCAGAAAACGGCAGAGAAATTTTTACTCCAATTAAAAATGAAAATTTGAAGATTTTTGTGTCCCGGACCCCCTTAAATTATATTTTTAATTTAAAAGTTTAAAATATCAAAAATTTTCAATTGTTTAAAATTATTAATTTTAAACTGGTGAAAAAAATGTTAAAATACATTAATTTACAAAAAGTTATATTTTTATTAGAATTATTGAAAAGTTTTCTGCCCTACTTGCTATTCTGTAGTTGCAGTAACTAATCAATCATCAAAACCTATAATCCCACCCCCACCTGAAGTTTACCTTTCCCATTACGCTACTTTCATTTGCTCAGCCAGCACAAAAATTTTGCACAATATGTATTTTTTTGTCCCATATATTATTCTATAGTAATAATTAAAAAAAAAAACATACACCCCCATCCGCGCCCGAATTAAATGATTAAAAAAAAAAAGCAGAAGCCAGCGAAACGCAGAATATCAACACACCACGCCCCCAAATAATGAAGATTATCATTTTTCTGTCCGAAGGGGAGGTGCATATTTACTCGTTAAAAGATCAAAATACGCAGGTTATTATTTAGAAGTGATTGACTGGATTAAAAAAAAATGCAAATAGAAAAGCAATTTAATATATTTCTATTAGTTTTTATAGAAAAAGCATATAAAACGCCATCGAAACAATCTTCACAGATGGTTTTCGAGAAACACTATTCCCGCAAAAGACGGTTACTTTGACGACAAAAGTTCTGGCCAATCCGATTTCGAGACGGCAAAATCTGGAGGAGAAAACCAAAATATTGTATCTGTCGAATTTGCTCGATTCCATGATCAACGAGGATCCGAAAAAAAATGTTAAATACAAACGTATTTTTGTCCATAGAATCCGAATCTGCAAAAAAATGGGGGATTATCATTCAAGATTTCAAAGTTGGACCCCCTCTGACCCCCATGGTGTCGGTTGCAGGGGTCAAATTTGGTATCACTGTGTAGCTTTAAAAATATATATATTTAACACGTATTTTTTCATTTTTCAATCTGATATATGTATTTCTCGAGTTATTCGACCGTTTGCAGACTTTTCGGGCACCCTGTATATGCCATATAAGTAGTCATATCTTATACAGATGTTATATATATGTCTAAAATTGAATCATATTCGTCATAAACTGTCATATACATCATTATAGAATTATAACTTCATATCTCATATGTCGCATAACTTGGTGATACATCTAAAGTAGCTTGGTGATTTATACTCGGGGATCGGCTATAACTAGAAAGTACCCAAAATTCTTTAACGTTTCTTTAATTATAATAAACCTATAATAGTCAGTTTAATTATTGCAACTGCCAACATCTTACGAAATGAGAATTGAAACAGGTCATTTTTTTCTTTCGTCACCAGGGTGGAGGGGGCTCTAAAATCCCCGTTTTCAATAAATTTGAAGTGAAGAATGAATATCATTCTTTTAAACAATCTGAAATAAAGAAAATTTGTTTAAATTTCAAAGTGCAGGAAGGAGCTATGTTTCTCTCCTGTTCCCCTTGCATGCACTCAGGGTTCGGTGATATATACCAATGGATATTGATATATACTATTATCATATATATCCGATATTTATTTTCAAAACATCATGAAGTTTGATATTTTCATATACCGCAATTTCCGGTGTATAACCCGCAGGTCAAACAATTCAGTTTGGACCCAGATATTTTATTCAGTATTTGAAGACCAATATTTACCGTGATCTAAAAAGTTACATTTTATTTTCAAAAATATCTGGGTCGAAACACGATTGTTTGATCCGCGGGCTATACACCCGAAATTACGGTACTTGATATTTATTTTCAAAACATTGCGTATGATATCTTTGATGTTTTCATTCAAAACAAGTATACATGTATTCATTAGCCGTTATTAACTGTGTCATTCCGCAAATAAGAACTTTTGCTTTGCCTCTCTCTCTCTCTCTCTCCCCCCCCCCCTTCCCATCCATAAAAAAAAATAATAGTAAAATAAATCTTTTCCAAGCTTTACATTTGCAACTGAATATAAATATGTAGAACCAATAATTTTGTGGGACGATATTTACTCAAAACAGTTGATAAAATTTAAAGAAGTTATTTACAGCTTCATTAGAATCTTTTCTGGTTTTGGTTTGCTTCAGTTAAAACTGCACAATAGGTTAGGGAATGAAAAAGCAGACATTTATGTTAAAAATTTCCAATACAAATTATTTTGTATACAATTTTGTTCTATAAAACTTAAAAAAATTCTTGAAATATGGATAATAAATCCCATAGGGTTTTTTTTTTTTTTTTTTTTTTTTTTTTTTTTTTTTTTTTTTCCCTCTCTTGTGTGTGTGTAAAAAGCAAATTGTCTATTTTCAATTAGTTGATTTTTGATTTTGATACATAAAGTGGAAAAAGAAAAGACATTTAGGAATTTGTTTTATTGAGTTGGTATGCTAAGTGCAATATGTTTTAGTTTCTAATTTATATTAGGTCTGTAAATACTTATAATCATTAATAAGTTAACGATTTTGAAAATGTCGGATACATATCAAAATATCGGATATTTTTGATATTTTCGAAAAATCACGATATTTACGAACCCTGCATGCACTTATGGTAAGTGAATGTACCAACTAAGAATGCCCCTCTAAACGCAGGCTCGTGATACTGTAATTTTAAATAGTATAAGCTTTCACCTTTCATATTAATCTTGTGTAACGGGGTACTCCTTCTCAGCGTACATATCATGATGACATCGTAAATTTAACAAACCGTTGGAAGATGCCTCTCTTGGGACATATACATCTGTTTTGAAGTAGTTTTACCAAATCGTTCGCTCGTCCTTTCTCATCGTCTGTCAACCACAGACTTTTGAATAAATCACACATTGTTTATATCTAAAGACAAAACCCGGGCTTTGTTGTCTTCTCAGTTAGAAAATTGCTGGAAGGAAGGGAATAAAAAAAGTTTGATATACGTTTATGCAACGGATACCAATTTATTGTTTAAAAATAAATTTTAAAACTTTGATACATTCACAGGCTCATTTTAAAACGGGAAAATATTAAACTAGCAGATATGACTGACTATTAAAGAAATTTGATGTAATCAAATAGCGTTTTTCATTTTTCGTCAAGTAGATTGCATCTTTAATTATCAGCGATTGTTGTCTCGAGACGACCTTTCTCGAACTGACGCACCGGAAATATCGTTCAAAAAGCTAATTTTGGCAAAATTTTCTGAAAGATTTTCTACCTTTATCGAAAAATGGAAAATGCAATAGTCGCTTTCGGGAATTCTAAATAGGAGGATCATCCGATTTCCATCGTTTACAAATTTAAAATGAATTCATGAATTTGTTGAAATTGACCAATTTAGATTTCAGAACAGCCTTAGCGATCAAACAATACGTATGTAAGATAAATCCTATTTAATACTTCTGCCTAAGTTTAGCTTCACGTAGGGAAATTTCACATTTGCAAGTGATCTCTGATCTGAATGGTAAGGCAGGAAGGAGGATCAGTGGGTATCAGTGCAGAGTGACTAGGAAAATAAGATTGTTTCTTTTTACTGTCTTACCTCTGAAAGTTTCTTTTGTATGTTGATATTTCATTATACGAACCTCCTTGCTGGACGTGGTTCGCGTTTCATGCTGATTAATCAATTCCATCAGTGGGAAAATCCTTCGCCGAAATGTCTGGGTCTCTTTCGTGCGTCTTGGCCGTGGCACAATGCCAATTTGGCACCCGTTATCTTCTATTTTATCTTGTGAGTGTCTGCGTTTAGAATTTTGTAATGAGAAAAAAGGGGTACTCTTGTTTTGAATTTGAAGATCAAGGGCGTACCGAGTAGTGTTGTGTTGATACTGCTGCTTACCTTTCGGTAACTGGTTTCTGAATGTTGTACCATTCGAGCAGAGTTGTCATTTTGACCAGGACAGTGGCCAAAACTTGTTTCAACCGTCTAAAACTAGCAAAATCGGTTTTAACCACTTAAACGTGATCGAAACGTAAAATACTTAATGTGAATATTAATGACGTATTTTATATGTTTACCAATAATTAATATTTTAATAATTTTTAAATCTAGTTGGGAATTTCTTTTGCCTTTTTGTATTTCAAACAAACATACCTAAAGACAGGTGTTTGTATCTGCTTGTGTGTGATGACTAGAAAAATCTACCGCGCGTAGAGGTCTGAAAATTCAGATATTCCAAGGCAGGTTCTAATGTACCCGAGGCTCAGATTTTTCTTTTTTATACATATGTATATCTAGCCTAGGTATTAATTAAAACCCACATTTAAAAATGGTTTTCGAAAAACGTTGTTCGATGCTTGCCGGAAACCCCGTTCCGGAGCGCCGGAGCCATGAACATAGAATAGAGATTTCTCTATCTCTCTATATATCATGTTTGTTTCTCTATCTTTCATATCTATTTCTATGTTCATGGCCTAGGCAGTGAAGATTCGAAAGTGCGAGAGCAGCTTTTTTCGCCTGTCTTCACAATTTCACTCCTAAAGACGCTCGCACGTCGTATGGGAGCGTTCTTTTAAAATAGGGGTGCACAACCTTTTTTAGAGAAGGGCCACTTACAAAATGTCTGGGTTGTCGAGGGCCACATCAATAACACGGAGAGAGTTATATTTCAGGGATGTAATCTGTGGCCTATAATCACATAAAAAAAATATGGATTCAGAGGGAGGGGGGGAGGAGTGAACCCTTGTAGGTTCCCCTACCCAGTCAACATATCCAATTCAGTTGGCAAGGATATATCAACAGTTTACGTTTGCTTATATAACACAGATATAGGCAAGGATTGTTTTCAAGGAGTGATAATATTCCTTGACTTTATTCGGTGGATTAAATTTTAATTTATTATAAACGCCAGAAAACAAACATAGGCATGAAAGTGGCTAGTGCCGAAAAAAATGTGAACTTTATGAACGAAGAGGAGAGAAGGAGCCAATCAACGAAATGAAATTTTCCCAACCCTGATCAATGAAATTCACGATTTTTCCACACCTGACCGACAAAATTCGCAATTTTTTTCGAAGCCGATCGACAAAATTCGCGATTTTTCCTCACCCGATCGACGAAATTCGCTATATTACCGCGTCCTGTGGAAGAAATTTTCGATTTTCCGCACCTGATTGACAAAATTCGCATTTTTTTCTGTTCGAACGAAATTCGCAATTTTTCGCAAACCTATTGACAGAACTTGCGATTTTTCCGAGCCCGATCAACGAAATTTGCGATTTTTCGGTTCCTGATCGACGAAATTCGCATTTTCCGCGCCCAATCAACAAAATTCGATTTTTCTTAACTGACTCTGACGAAATTTGCAATTTTTTCGCGCAGAAAATTGACAGAATCCGTGTTTTTGGTCTCCCAATAAACTGAGAAACTCACGATTTTTCCGCTGCCGGTCAACGAAATTATCAAATTTTCCGCCCATTATCGACAAAATTTGCGATTTTTCCATGGTCGATCGGCAAAATTTGCGATTTTTTCCGCGCCTCATTGTCAAAATTTGAAATTCTTAAAAGGTTGACGGAATTTTTAATTTTTCCCGTGGAAAATTGACGAAATTACGATTTTTTCCTGCGACCTGTGGGCAAAAAATTGCAATTTTTCCCAGTTATAAATTGACGAAATTCGCGGGTCACTCACTAACCCATTGCGGGCCACAGGTTGTGCATCCCTATTTTAAAATATCTCGTTTGCATTTCAAAATCGTTTTTGCATTGGGTAGCTGAGGTTTATCTTTATACAAAGACCGCTTTTTACTTTTTTGATTTTGATTGCAGTTTTTTATGAAGACACTTTAACTTTTGGAATCGGTTTCGAGCGCCTTTGCCACTAAATACAAATATTTTTCCACAAATTTTTTACACAAGCTACGGAACATTATATTTTTTACTCAAATATTTCAAAACACTTTGGACTGAAACAACTATTTTTGTAAAAAACATGTGCCCGACGACCTCCGCTTTTTTTGACATACGTTAAAATTACGCATAGGTTTAATTACGTTAATTACGCACGCATCAAAACACTGAAAAAAACACACCCATATGTACGTTCATTTTTTCTTTACAACGGTGCAATCCGTTTGAAAAGAATTAATTTCCAAAAGTCACTTTTGGAGAATTTTGTTTTTTTTTTTCCGCATAGCATTTCGATCTAAAAAAATAAAGTGCGAAGAAATGTTTAGAACTAATTATCCATATTTTAGCACGCAGTTATACACAGGCTTCGGAAACATTGTTTATAACAAGTTTAAATGTTTCAGATGCCAGTGATAATCGAGGGCGTTGTTCTTACCATTACTTTGAACATATTTCTTGATAACATATTGATCTTATATTGACAGTGATAATCGAGGAAGGGGGGGGGGGGGATTAGGAAGCTTTTTTTTAAAGCCTTTTTCTTTTAAACTATATAAAATTGTTCAACGCTTACTTTATCTATATTTAAGGCTATTATCGTGGGCCCGGTCAACGCCGGATGGGTCAATTAGTTTAGAATAAATTATTCCAACACGCATCACAAAGTTTACATTTTTTGAATAAATTCTTGAAACATAATCACACAAACATGCAGCATTTATATATATCATAAATTTTCGTTCCTTGAGTTCTTTTAATAAATTTCTTCTTCATTTTTTTCATTTTGCTGCTGAAATTTTTTTTTTTCAGGCGCTATCAGTGCCTTTTCTAACAAAACCTATCCTTCCACCTTTTTTGTTTTATTTTCAGTTTCTCTGTTATACTTCATTATATCAGAAACTCGTTCTCCTTCGGAGGGTGTATAAACAATCCAATATTGCGTGTTTTCATGTAATCGAAGCTACTAAAACGCAATATATTATTCAAAACATGCTTATCCTTCTCGATAGACTATATATACGAGGATATTCTTCACCCAAGAATGAAGTACGAGCTTTAGGGCAATTTCCCCCGTGTCCTCCTTCATTTCCTCATAATTGTAGAAAAATGTCTTTGAGATAAGAATACCACAACACTAATGGTCGAAGTTACACCGTAAAACTAGAAAACAGGAATTCTGCTTTTTCAGAATTTAGTGTCTCCCCCGATGACAAAAAAAAAAAAAAAAAAAAAAAAAATATGTATATAAATATAGATGCAGTAGAGTCCCGATTATTCGAGTTAATCGAACTTATACCTTGGGAATGGATCATTTTCTTTTGCTGGACTGATGGCTTCCATTATTATGAAACAGTCATTATAAATGAAGTGTTAGGTGAAGATGAAAGAGCAGCCGTAAAAAGTTAGAACTCTGATTTTCTGGTCAGAATGGGGAGAGGGGAAATAAAAAAATTATGCCCCCCCCCCCATTCTGACCAGAAAATCAGTGTTCTAACTTTTTATGGCTGCTCTTTCATCTTTACCTAACCCTTCATTTTTAATGACTGTTTCATATAATGGAAGCCATCACTCCATCAGAAGAAAATAACTCGGTGAAAGCGGAAATTCCGATAATCGGGACTCTACTGTTGCTCAGTTTTAAGACTTATAAGATGCGATTTTATTTTACATCGGGGCTAACGTACTGGGCGAAAAATGTTTCGCCCAGTTGGAAATTTACATCTAATATGATTTGTTTACCAATTAGAATAATTGTGTTAATATTAATCCAGTGTAATTTCGTATCCAGCGATTTCTGGAGTTCCATTACCTGAGATTTATTCTGTTGAGCTGAACCAGGTTTCAGACCAGATGCTGTAATCATCAAGGTTAGCTGGGTGAAAAAGTTCGACCAGAATCGTCCGGGATAGCTCAGATGGCAGAGCACTGGCGGCTTCAGCCAGGAGGTCCCGGGTTCGGATCGTGGTCCGGACATTATTCGCCCAGTTGGAAATTTACATCTAATATGATTTGTTTACCAATTAGAATAATTGTGTTAATATTAATCTAATTTAAATATCATTTAAAGAAATGTGTTAAAGGCCAGTGTAAACTAAGTAAAGCAATTAGTGTGGCTTTTTGCAACTTTGACTACAAATCACTAACAGATATGTGTTAAATATTGATGTTTTCATTATTGAGAAATAATGTTATTAAATTCTAACTCAATAAAATGAATTTACAAATAGTTAAAAGCACTTAAAAAGGTGTAATTTCAAATTTAAATGCTTCACTGTATAAAAGCCAATTTTGGCCAAAACAAGCCGGTTAAAACCAATAAAAGCCACTGGCCTGGCTTTTTTTAATTTTAGCCGGCTTTTTTGCAACCCTGATTTTAACCCTATGAGATTTTCTTTAAATTTAAAATACCTGCTACTTTCCCGAATCCAATAAGTTATGATAAAAATAAATAAATAAAAGAACACTCTAAAGTTATTAAATCTATTTAACCCTTTATCCCCCCCCCCCCCCGACGGTCGGTAGTACCATTAAAATAACTTCTTATAAAGTTCCTTTAATACATCGATTTGTAGTAATACAGTTTAGAATGAATTATAGATACTTTATATTGTTCCAAAAGCATTATTGGTTGCACAAAACAAAAATATTTTTAAAAGGATGATTTCTTTTGCCTTCACATCTTTTCAGTTTTCTTGACGTTGAAAGATTGGGGTAGAAAAGTTTCACTTCGGAAATATTTCTATTGTAAGAACATTATATTTATTTGTACATTTCTTAACGTACCTAATTAATTCTACAAAACACCAAAAAGAAATATTTTAAATAAAAGATTGTGGAGTTATAAATATTGCACAAAATCCCTATAAATTCAAATTTAATTAATTTTAACTGGCAAAATCTTTCTAAAATTTATTAAATAATTGTGTAAATCTTCTAATGTAGTTTCAAAAATTCGCGAAAAAGGCTTTAGATGATGAAATTATCATGAATTAGTAATTTGGGACATAAAGGGTTAAATGTTGTAATGTAGCATTTTCCAAACTTAAAAATTCTTCCTTAACCTACTCTGCAAAAAAAAAAAAAAAAAAAAGAAAAAGAAAAAAGACATGTTTCTTAGAGTACGAAAATATACAATAACCTCTTCCGAGCGACCCAAGATTCCGAAAAGCGTTCCTTTATCTTTAGAAATCTCACAAAACAATTTATCTTTGAAATTTAAAGATGAATTTATAAAAATAAATTTTTATTAGCTTCCCGTAGTTTTCGAAAAGGTTTTCGAGTAGCTTTGACAGTGCATTAATCAGTTCTCTCTACCCAGAAAACTAGTTTTTCGGATGCTATGAGGTCTCAAGTAAATATTTTCATGTTCAGCAAACATGTTTAACTAAAAAAAAACATATAGAATTAACAACATTAACATTAAAATTTTTCTGTTACAATTGCATGCATGCACAATTTCAGTTATGCAGCTGAAAATGTTTAGTTGAGGTCTGATAGCATCCGAAAAAACGATTTTCCGGATTGAGAGAACTGATTAATGCATTGTAAAAGCTACTCGAAAATGTTTCCGAAAATTACGGTCAGTTAATAAAAATTAAATTTTATAACTTTAAATTTCAAATTCTGTGGTTTCTAAAGATAAAGAAACGCTTTTCGGAATATTGAGTGACTTGGAAGCAGTTATCGTACATTTTCGTTCATGATTATTGTAAATTTTCGAAGTTTAAGAAACATTGTCATTTTTTATAGTGTATTGTAATTAGTAGTACGCAAAATAACCGTTTTCTTTAAATTTCAGTTAATGACATATTTTTTAAATTTCAGGAAAACCTTAACGTTTGTGATTTGGGTAGATACTTTTTAAACCTAAAAGTAATTTTTCTCCCAAATTAAAGAGATCTGTCCTGAAAGGATTAAAGGAAATTCTCTGGAAAGTGGTTTTCTGGGAGCTAAACAAAGTCGATTGCCAATAGCCGAGATATTACCGAAAGGATCGATTCTTAAGCACTATTCGACGTCGGAGATATTACTAATTTTCTTAAATCGGCACTGTCCGTAATATCCTTTATAGGCACCTCTTCCATATCAATCAAATCATCGTTTCCACAACTTTTTGAATGTCTGGGCTTTTAGTCGTCAAAGACAGTTTTTACGCCTCAAAGCATCTGATTAACGTTTGTTAAAGAGATGCCTGTGGTGTATTTATTTCTCAACTTTTTGATAGAGCTCATCAAAGCCAAGTATATTGTCCTTCATCAGTGTTTTTCAGTGGGCATCTGCAGCGCATATGGCTGGGCGCCAGACGCTGCCAAATTATCAGAGAAATGCTGCTTTGGATTGGATTTTTAGATATTTTATGGGATTAATGAATTGCGAGTGGTTACTTTATTTTTATGGAAACGTCAAACTGTAAGTATCTTCAGAAATATTTTTGAAGATTCGAAATTTATACTTATTTGTTTTCTGTACTTGTGGAAGTTAAAAGTATATGTGTATATATCTTTTTTACCAGCTAAAATTTTTATTTTAAATCGAAGTCTATTGAAAAGTAAATTTTGATTACAGTTGAACATTGTTTTAACGAGGACGAAGGAAACACAGCAGTTGTTCGTTATAAACGTTCTCGCAATAAGCGAAGTTTTATATATATATATATATATATATATATATATATATATATATATATATATATATATATATATATATACAAGAAACAAATAAAAGTTCAGATAAGTTAAGGCTGTTCGCAAATCCAAAAGAGTTTTTTCTGACTCATTTCTGTTTGGAAACGCATTAAATTGGCATGTGTTGTTACACTGAAAGAAATAAAGTGCTCAAAAATGAGTAAATCGATGTACTCATATCGAATTAAGTATATTTGGATCAAAAATGAACATATGTTTTCTCAATTTTGAAGCATCACATGTTATCAAACACAAACAAAACGATAATTTTGTACCCTATAAGGGTTTATTTCATTTATGGTGGCGTTAAAGATGTTTATGATGATTCAAATATTAAATTATGCACAGTATTTTAAAATAATTTAAAAGTGCTTACAAATAAAGCTCTTGTTATAAAAATATTCGATTTGGGTATCTTGCTATTAATTTTCTTTTTTTTCTTAATATATAATCAATTAAACTTTTTTGTTAATAATTTAGAACGGAAAATAAATGTTAATACATTTTTTATTTAATTTTTAGGTTCGGGGGGCTGTACATAACGATTCATATTTGAATGGAACCATGAAATTAAAAATGAGTACATGTGTTTCTCCATTTTTAGTACATTTGGATCGGAGTTATTTTGAGTATATCACGTATTTAAAATTGAGTACTTTTTACCCAATTTTGAGCACTCATTTTTTTCAGTGTATTCAGAAACTATGTAAGCAAATGGTGTTTTCCATTTTTTGTAAAAGCTGGAGATCTTTCAGTAGAAATGATCAAAGTTGGCGTTTTGAACCGAATTTTTGGATGCGACAGAAAAACCTGTCGCAACGTGGCGACAATCGATTATAACTCGATAACTAATTTATTTATGTAAAAATGGAAATCATCATTCGAATCCAAATCGCTTCAAAGCTGATGCGTGCCAATTTTATGCCTTTACGCTTAAAAATGGGTCAGAAGCTGTGCCGAAATTTCGTGTTCAGCGGGGAATTTGAGAACCGACGTAAAAGTTGCAGAATGAGTGCTGTAATAGATGCGATTTTTACGTTTCTGCATTAGAAGTGTGAAGTTAAACTGCTAACGGCAGCTTTCATTAACGCTAACAATTATTGAGTTAAGAATTTAAATAGGAAGTTTGTAAGTCTCTGAAAGTAGCTAATTAAAGAAAACATGCCTTCACTTATATTTACTAAATTAAATAGATTTTGTTTTTGTTATTTAAGTATTCTTCTTTGAGATTTTCTTTCACTTTGTGTATTTCTTTTCTGATCGATTTGATAAACTTAGAAAAGGAATGCTACTACAATTTGTTTGTGGGGAAGAAACTTAGAGAAGTGATTGCAATAATGGTAATGTTTTCGAATTATTTCACTGATTTATTTCCTATCTCTAGTAATAGCCGCTTAGATCAGATGCAGAAATTTACAAAGCATACTCGAATGATCAGCGAATTAAACGAGCCCATTCACAAAGGATACCAAGCACACTTAAAAATAAACTCGGCAAGTTTTAGCGCTCTCTCTTTTTAAGTTGCCCACTTGTCACAATGCATCAGTAAAGCTTCGGGCGTTAGAAAAAAAAAAAAGTATACTGCACACTTCAGTTAAAATTATGCTACTTAGCGTCAAATTTATTCGGTTATTGTCAAACATATTTTTCTTAAAGCTTCAAAAGTTTTTTTTTTTTTTCTTTTTATACTTTGGCAGGTCTCTCTTTCTTTTTTTTTTTCTTTTTTAAGTATGTTGTTAACATGAATGTTCACATGATAACAGTGAAAACTTCTGCCCGATTCAAATGTCATCATTGTTAAAAAAAGGGGTGGGGTGCGGCGAGGGAAGGGCTTTATTTGCAGTTATTAATTTTTAAATTACCTTCTTTGAAATCTCCCCCCCCCCCCCCCTCGTGTCGTGATTTACACGAATTTTTCCGAATTTATTTTATGAGAGTTGTTATAGAAAGAAAATTATAAACTTTCTGTTCAGGATTCAAAGTTCTGTCATAATTTTTTCATCTTAGCTAAATAATTTATCCAAATTTAAAATAAGAAAATTGGAAAAATATTAATTAGATGATTTTTTTAATGAGAGATTGACCTCAGTGGATGTCAGGAAGGAAAAGTGCACGGTAAGGAAAAGTCACATGATCCTTAATCAGTGGAATTATGAAAAGAGACTTTTTTATTTGTTGATTTTCCACCTGAAGGAAAATGTGTTCAGGCCAGGGCTCGAACCATTTAGCTGCAATTGCTCTACCAACTAAGCTATCCTGAACAACTCCGGCAAACGCAATTCACCCAGACAATCTTCAGGCATTAGCACCCAGTCTGCGATTTAAAAAAAAAAAAAAAAACGCAGCTTACAGATTAAACCTCTGGTAACGAAAACGTTATATTAAACAATGGATGTGTAATGCTATTGAATTATTTTTTAATCTAATCAATATCAAACTTATTGATAAAGAAATCATACAAGTTAATCCCCCCCCCCCTCCCTCAACTGGTTGAAAATGTGGAAGCAGTACATTTTGGACCTGGCGTTTCGGTCCCGATGCCATTCGTTCCCTTTCTATTTCGGTCGCTAGCCATATCGGTCCCTTTTAGTTGTTGTTGGAAGCAGTTATATTGTTAAATAAAAAAAATAAATTGTATTGATTAATAACAATTCAAAATTATTTCAATTATTATTTGTTCATATAACTACTTTATCAATTACTTGTTTAAAAACTATTAAATGAACTATATAATAGTTATTACAGGGTAAATGCAAATATAATTTTTTTAAATTTCGGTTACTATAATGTGATTAACTACATTAGGATGTATAAAAATGATAAGGATTCTGAGGATAAATATGTTGTTTATTTATTTATTAGTTTATAATATTTTTCTTGCTCTTTAAAGGTAATTAATTAATATCTTGCTTTTTGTGAATTGCAAAATCACCTAACACGGTTAAAAAATATTTTTTCTTATTTGTATATTGTTGCATTAATTATTATTATTTATTAATAATTTCTTAGACTTTGTTTTTGACTGGTTTTTCAAAAAATTTGTTTTTATTTTTTGAGAATAATAATTCAAAAATTTTGAAAAAAAAAAAAAAAAAAAACTTTAATTGATGAATAATTGCTATTAGCTATTAAAATTCAATAGTTACTAATTTTAGCATAAAAATTATATTAATATTTTATTAAATATATTTTTTAATGTAACATATTCTTAATTTATTAAATTAATAACATTATTAATATAAAACTGATATTTAAAACTATTTAATATAATTAATAATAAAACTAAAATAAGAATTTATTAAACTTATTTTCTGGCAAAGAAGGAGGGAAAAGGTGATTAAAAAAAAAAAAAGAAAGAAAACGACAAATGCAAAAACTTAGTTTAAATGTCAGTTAAAAAAATTAAAATAAAATGAAAATATTAGTAACATTATTACATAAAATTATAAATAATCATTTTATTAAAAAAGAAATAGGCCCAGTTTCAATAAAATTTGCTTACAAAAAACCACTTCAAGTGGTGGGAAGACTATTTAAAAAAAAAAGGAGGGGGGGAGGGGATCTAAAAAGTTTTCTGAAGCAAAATGTTTTTCATACCACGCCTAAATCAAATTGCTATTGCTTTCCCAATGTTTATAATGGTAAAGTAACTTATGAAAACAAATTTATAAGATGCAACGTTTTATTATAAAAGTAATAAGTAAGATTAAATATTTGTGCTTCGATAAGTATATTTCAATTCTGATTATTAAAGGGGGAGGGGCTTTGTAGAGGGGTGATTTGAGGAAGTATTTACATATACGTTACAGCTTATAAGCGTCTAATTGAATTATTGGAGATATTTATTAATGTAACTGGACGAAAAAAAAAAATTAAGCACAGTTTTTGTTTATCATTCAATTGATGATAATTTAAAGGTTCTAATTAAATATATGAATCTACCAGAAAAAAATGTATTTATGGTAGCTTATAGCAAATATAAAATACCTAATAATAATTATAAATATAAAAACTTAAACATCCATTCTCTTAAAGAAAAAATACATATTTTTTTTTTTTTGGGGGGGGGGGGGGGAGGGGTGATAAAAAATGGATAAAAGCCCCAAATGATGTTGAACCATACAGCGTTCCCGCAGCGATGTTGAACCATCCGGCGGGTCTACAACTATTAAAGTTTGAGTTATAAGTAGCACCGAAGTGTCGTGTACCGTCATTGTCAAAAATAAAACCATCACTAATTAATCAGCCATTTTTATGAGTGAAATTATTGCATCACCCAGTTTTGGGTTTCAGCCGTCAAAAACTAGTTTTTGACGTGACATGGGTTTAAACCGCGTTTTAAACGGTTTAAACCGCCGCATGTCAAAAACTTGCCAACCCTGGCATCACCAAATCATAAATGTTATTTCTTTATATTGGAATCGAGGTTGGCAAGTTTCTCCCAAAGTGCGAAAAACTGGCTAGAAGAAATAGGTTTCTTCCAAGTGGAAAAAATAGAAGAAACTGTTATTCTTTAGGAACTTACCATATAAGTTGGAACTTCGTAAGATACCATAAATGCATTTTTCTTATAGATAAATTTAGGTACATTTTGTTAGACTTGTAAAAATGTAATTATTTATAGATGCTAAATTAAAATTACATCAGTTTTTTATCCGAGATTACACATCTGACTAAAGCTTATCAATCATTTGGTACATGAAGAAAAGAAATTTTATCCAAAATACATAAAATCCATTAAAAGTTATCCATTTCAATTTAGCCAGCAATTTTTATTATTAAAATTTCTTTAACTGTCATGGATAATTTACCTGCTGTAGGATGAAACTTTTATTTTACAGATTATTTAAATAAAAGTCAGTGCTTTTAATTTACATCAATTTTATTAAGGAACTAATTTACAATAATTATTGCATTTAAAAAAATTCATTAACAAGAGGAGAGAGAAATGCATTGCAGGTGTGTAAGTAAATTACAAATGGGAGGGATGAATGTTAATATGCGATAGTATGAATATGATAATAATAAACAATATGAGTTAGTATCTATGAAAAAAGTTTTAGAATATTAGTCTTATCACACAATTATGTTTAGAGTTTAATTCTTTTATATAGTTAATATATTTTAATTTTGATCATCTGTTTCGTTTTATACTGATTTCTTCCAGTTTCTTACACTGTACTGGAAGAAACCAAATCCTGATTGGAATAATCCGCGTGCTTGGGAAGTTATGTCGAATATCATCGCCAATATCACTCTTTAGTTTTCAGAATATTCGACTGGCCTTTTTGTTCAAATTACGCTGTATAGTTGATTACTAAACTGTGAAAGAAAAAATGTGCTATCATTCGCGTGTGTTTTATAAAAAAAATTTACTCAAATTAGCAGGGTAATTTTAACATTTTAAGCTCTAGCAGAACAGAATTGTACTAAATATTTTCACAATTATTTTGGATCAGTCCCCCGCCCCCCAAAAAGAGGAAACAAAATACGAAAGACAAACATGCCATTAATTCGATCCCATTAAAATTTATGGAACCGTCTGGAAAAACGTACCCAAACAAAAGAATTATCATCGTAATCGGTTCTCCCATCTTAAAGGTATGCATAGATAAATAGAAAAGAAAAAAAAATGGTTGGTCCAATTGAGTAATTTCCTCTTAAGTCTAATATTTATAATAATAAAGAAAAAAAAAAGCTGTTTACTTGAAGGAGAAGGAATGGCTTCGGTATTTTGATTTATGAAATAAATTAGTAAGGTTTGTTTTTTGTTCTTTTGTTATTTATCGTATTTTACCATCTCATAAGAGAGGAAAAAATAAAGAAAAATCGTGCGTCCCGCATAGATTGTGAAACCTTTCTAATCAAATTTCCCTTCAAAAAGGTAATTTCTAGTTTCCTTATTTTGATTCTATTTTTTGTTTCAAATTTTGCGCTTCATTCAATTTTTATTTATTCTCCAAGAGCGGATGCGGAGCCGCTGGGAAGCAAGGCTCATCGGAGAACAGGTTGAGAACCGCTACTCTAGATAGGTATACATTTTCATATTAATTTGCCATCTTTGGTGGAAGTTGTTTTAACATCTTTTAGAACATCTATTTTAGTCACATCATTGAGTTGCTGTGCTCTTAATTTTAAATCTCTAATGAATGGCATTTTTAACAATTTTAAACATAATTGAAAAGTATTTGACTTCGGTTTGTCTGTTTGCCGTCTGTCCGTGCTTTAACTCTTGTAAATGTACGAGGCATTCTCACAAAATGTTAACTTTAAGGAATAAAAATCTGGTGAAATTAAACTTAATAAAATAACATTTTAAACTTATAGATGAATGCATTGATGATTCAAAGTAAAGGGAAAATGGTGAGCAGTGACGATTTTTTTTTTTTAAATTTAACTGAAGTTTAAGTTAAACTGGCGAGTTTAATTTCCCTTACTGTTTTACCTCTAACTTTTTATTTTCTTCTAATTTTTTTACTTATAATGAATTTCCATAGTACCCACAGAACATTCAAATAAGAAATAATAACAATGTAGTATTTTTAGTACAAAATTTTGGTCTAACATTGTCTTAAAGGGGTGTTAAAGGAGGGACGGTAAGGAAAAAAAGGGCGACGGAAAGGGAAAAAAGGGATGGTGAGCAGGCCCGGACTGGCGCCTTTGGGGGCCCTCGGCTAGAGATTGAAAAGGGGCCCCTTACCGGGAAATTTAGAGTGAATACAATATTGGAATTTTTTTTTTTTTTTTTGAAAATTAAGTTTCCTGCCCAAAAACCACATTTAGCTATTTTGTTGTTTGGAAAATATTAGGTTGTATCAAATGAATTTCGTTTTCACACTCTTTGCTGCAATATTTCAACTTAAATAAGAGCGTCACAAATCAATATATAAACCATGAAATTTTATGGTTTGCAGACCGTTTCTTTCCATCTTCCTGAAAGTTGAACAATACCATTTTGATACCAACCTTTGGATATGGAAGCAAAAAAGCCTAGAAAACCTCGTTCCAGATCATCAACATTATACAAGAGCCTTGCCCCCAAAAATGATGCCATAAAATAGAACATGTGACAGACCGAAGGAGCAAGGTCCGGACTATATGGGAAATGAGGTAATTCCGTCAAGCTCTTCTAGTTTATTGCGAGACGTGTGCGGTCTTGCATTCTCTTGTGGGACAAGATGTCTCTCTCTGTTGGCTAAAGCAGGCCATTTGCTTTTAGCCAGCCATTTGCAAAGAAGCATACATCCTGTCTATCTGTTCACAGCAAATTTCAGAGTTGACAGATCGAACATGCGGACTGATTTAAAAATGAATGACATGCTCAAAATTCCACCAGATATTGATCATGAACTTCTTTTCAAACCGCGCTTGTTTTGTAACATGCTGGACTAATTGTCCCACATCCAACAATTATTTCTCGATTATCTGGGTTCCGTAGATACATCCATTTCTCATCATATGTCACTTTGCGTTTGAAAAACCGCAAATCCTGTAAGTTTTCCAGAAGAATTTTGCACATTTCCACTCTGTGATTTGCTTGCTGCATAGTCAGTTCATAAAAAACTTATATAGAGTTTTTGTACGTTTTCTGTAGTTTATGTAAAGCTTAGCATATCGTATCCTTGGACGGTCCTAACTAGCTCCTCTGAAAGTTTCCGTGTGTTGGTGGTTGGTTTAATCTCTACTCTTTGCTTCAAAGCTTCCAGATTAACAATAGTTTTGGGCTGAACATTTGGTAATCGTATCACCCCTTCAACTTCACGAATTTTACGAGACGCTTCAGCAACTTTATGACCAATTTTAAAATAATGCCTTAAGATGGATAATATTTCAATATTTGTATGAGCCATTGTATTACCTATAAATAGATAAAAGAATAGACATTAGCGTAATATAATATGGAGGACAATATACTCTTTAATATAATATTTTGCAATGGTCGTTAATTATAAGATAGTGTCATCTGTAGTCTTTCATATCGATATAGAGGCATCCTAAAAACGAAAATACTTTTGATACACCCTAACACTTGAGTAAAAAAATAATCTTCTGTTGTAACTTACTTACTTTCATAATAAATATTTATATCATTTTATCACTACTTTAGTTACTCTATGCAGTAACTAAACTAGTTCCATGTTAGAAAAAATAAATATAATTACAAAATGTTTGTAACTTAAAAATGAGAGGAAAAAAAATGTCTTTAGTTTTAGGCAACCAAATCTTTATGTTGAAGCCATAATAATCTAAATCCTACAATAATACCTAAGTAAATATTAACAAGAACGAAAAATCATCCGCCCAGCAAAGATTATGTAATATTTTCCAACACATTCAGAAACTATAATAAACTTTGTAGTTTATTAAGGTGAAAAATGTCTAAATGAATACTTTAGAAAATGCATAATACAATAGTGCTACAGCTACTGAAATTACCATCAATACCCGCAAAAATACCCGAATTTTTTGTGCAGCCCTCTATATGATCTATAGATTTGTATGTATATTACGCTGTATGCTAAAAGTCTGTTAAATTAGCTGCATAGTGCAGTTTAAAATTCCTAGCCAGCAATGTCCGCCAATAAATGGAAATGTACTTAAGATCTTTTGTGTAGCCCTGTATATGATCTATAGAACTAATATTTGCCATGTAATATGCAAAAAAATAGTTAAATTTTTAATCACGTATCGCAACTGAAAACACACAGCAATTTCTTCATATTCAGTACTGTAACCAAATACTTTTGTTTGTCCCTGTAAATTAACAATAAATTATATGCACATCAGATTCCACAATAAGAGCTTTGTAGTACACCTCAGTGCTATACACAAATTTCAATATCCTTAAAACTGTGTAATATTATTAAAATATATCGCATACGATATTTCCCCATAGACCGTCATGTAACGGAATACTTTTGAGTGTGCTTGTAAAAGAACCTTAAACGTTACACACTTCATTTTCAATACCGAACATGCCATGGTAAACCCCAATAACATATAGATCAATTTCATGATAATCTCAATATATTTCCGCGAGTTAGAGCATGAACGGACAGACAAACCGAATTCATAAACACTTTTCAACTATGTTGTAAAGTGTTAAAAGCTAAACAGCGGCAATAAAAAACAAACATATTGTTCAAAATGTCCTCTTTAATTTTGATTTCATTATTACAAATTGTATAGTAGATTTTATAACAAAGAGAAAAATAGCTGTACTGTATCTTGGTACAGATACAGTGAACTAAGAAAGGTTATGTAATTCTGAATGGCTGCTTACTAACGTAACAGCTTTCTGGTCAGTTCTTCACTGATCCTGGCTACGTCATCTATAATATCTTTATTCAAATTATAAAATAAGTCTCTTTATAAATTCATGAAAAGAAGATTAGATATAAGGTCTTGTCTTAAAGTAGACCTAAGTCGATTCTTAACTATTTTAAGCTTAGAAAACACCCTTTCACAAGTGACTTTTCCACAAGGTATGGTTATACGACCTTGTAAGCTGCATACAGGTTGCTCAAGATTGTGTGAGAGTTCGCAAAGCACAGAAAACATTGTTTCTTGTCAGAGGAGTAAACATAATTTTTTTTGTCTTCTTCAAATTCGGATTCTACATCGTCATATTCACAGATTTCTTTAGCTCCATTCAAAGATTGTCTTGTTTTCTTTCAATGTTAGTTTTTTCAGCCATTGAAAAACTTTCATACTGATCTACAAAATATTTCGGATCTAACAATAATTGATTTCTTTCAACTTTACAAAGTTTAGAAATTCTACAAAGGACTTCCGTTTAAAAACTATATAAAGCATTATGATTTCATTAATTTTCTTTGGTTCTAACTAGGAATCAATCGACTAAATCTTCCTTCGATACTTGTCCTGGCACAATCTAAAATACTGTAAAAGACCAATTTATAGTTTTGAGCAGTTGAGATTCAAGGAGCTTCGTCTATTGATTTTTCACCAGGCTACTTCTACATAAATATTGTTATCTTCTAATTTGCTATTACCTGTACTTTCAAAATATTTTGTTTTTGAATACAGAACCTGAAAGTGTTTATCGCTCCTTTTTATCCCTTACTTGTTGAAGCAGCTTCTGTACCAAGTTCCAGGTTTTAGAATAGTCTTACTTTATAGTATTTTATCCCTTACTTTATACCCCTACCTTTTATCCATTACTTTATAATAGTAAGGGATAAAAGACATTGAAAATAATTTGAAGTAGGAGATGTAAGAAGAAAAACATAGTAAAACAATACATATAAATAGGTTTTCAAATTTAGACTATTTATTAATCAAATGTTTTGCCATGAATTTAGATTTGCATTCAAAACTTCCATTTGATATTTCTTTTAAAAAGGTACAAAAATGGAATAGTTTCCCTGTGTTTACACTTTCCTCATATCTTAAAATTCCCTCATCGATAATCGAAGAAAGAGCTTTATATTTGCTCCTCCAACTTGTGGCTCCTATTTTTTGCAACCTGTGCAGTTTTTCATGTGCAATACGTTTGCTGTTTGTTTCACTCACCCATACAGCCATTCATTTTCTAGATGAGCTTAGAAAAACGGTAGATTCTTAAACCAACCTAAATAAGTTTTCTGCTAGGAGCAACGTTAATGTTGAATCAGCTACTACCAAATTCAGTACGTTTCCTGTACAGTGAGTGTAAATAAAATCTTTGTTTCCTTTTTGAATTAAACTTGTAGACCTTTATAGCAGCCTTAAGAAATAATAATTGATGTCGCAATATCAAACTTGGTCTGATTTTATAAGTTCGTACAAAGTCAATCCACATGAATTATCGACTACTGTTATTTCTGAAGGCTTTCATATATCTTTCCTTGAACGACATAGCAGACGCAAATTGCAGCCGGTCCATAACATTACATCTTTACTATCTGACACAATTTAAAGTTAAATATTAGTTTAATAAGCAAAGGTTACATATTAAGTTAGGAATATTAGCGTGAACAACATCTCGCTTCGTAAGCACAAGAATAACAACAACGTGGTATATAAGAAACGTTTAAGAGGTTGGAATTAAATTCAAACAGTCTCGGTCATAGTTTGTACAACTTAAAATAGGGCAAATTACTTTTTCATTTGCAGAATAAAAGCATTTTTTAAAAACCAGATTCCTACGAAATGCAGCAAAATATAATCGAATTGAAGGAATTACTAAAAGCTTTTGGCAATTTTTTGCAGCTGTCCTGCCAATCCTGGTTACTATTTTCAGAATAAATTGAGCATATGCAGTAAATAGTCCAGGCAATAGAGACCGTATAGGGGATCTACCTAGCAAAATTCATGGTAGTTCTGGAAAAAGGCTTACTATATGTTTTTTGGGTCGCTGAATATGAATTTTTACCTTCCCACCAAAATTTCCCCCGACAACTCCCCCAAATTTTGGTAAAATGTCCCAAAAAAGGTTTATATTAAAAAATCAATTTTTTTATTGTTTTAGGGGAAAAGTATCTAGAAATTTAGAAAGTTGACGAAATTTGCAACAAATTAGATATATGACATTATGACTTAGGATGAAGGGGAAGGGGGGATCTGCCTCGGAACATCCGCGCGGTGCTGCGTGAACTAAGTTGCGCAATTCCACTTAACCACTCACACGTTTACATTCGTCCGCCCATCTCCCCTCCGAACTTTCTCTATAAGGTTTACTTTAAGTTTTTTGGGTCGCTGAATCCGAATTTTTAACTTCCACCCCCGACCCCCCCCCCAAATAGTTGTTTTTAACTTAAATTTCTTATTGTTTTAGGGGAAAAGCATTACAAAATTCTGAAACTAGACAAAATTTGCAACAAATAGGATATATGACATTATGACGTAGAATGAACGGGGAGGGGGGGGGGGCTGCCTCTAAAGATGCACTGCGGCGCTACGTGCACTAAGTTATGAAGTCCAGGCAATAGGGGATTTTGCCTGGAAAAATTAATACTAGTTCTGGATTTCGACTCACTTTGTTTTTTGGGTCGCTGAATCCGAATTTGTAACTACCCACCAAAATTTCACCCGGCAACCCCCCAAAAAATTGATTTTTTGAAAAAATTTGGGTTGGGTTGGGTTGATTTTTGACGGCCAATTATCTACACGAGGGATATAGGCCCTAGGGGGAGTGCCTTCCGTGGAGGTCTTTCTAAGGGAACCTAATCCGTATTAACGCATGGAAATCCACGGTTCGGAGAAAACCACGAAAACTCCGAACGATTAGGCCGACGGGCGCGATTGGGTTCGAACCCAGCACCTCCCGTCTACCAGCTTCGAGAGCAGAACCTCTCAGCCACTGGTGGGGCGAAAAAATTTGGTTTTTGAGAAAAGAGCGCGGGGAATGTTCCGAGGCAGCCCCCCTCTCCCCCCGTTTATCCTACGTCATAATGTCATGTCTATTTGTTGCAAATTTTGTCTACTTTCTGAATTTCGTAATGCTTTTCCACTAAAACAATAAGAAATTTAAGTTAATAACAACTATTTTGGAGGGGGGGTTTCGGGGGGGGGAATTTGGGGGTAAGTTAAAAATTCGGATTCAGCGACCCAAAAAACTTAAAGTAAACCTTATAAGGAAAGTTCGGAGGAGAGATGGGAGGGCGAATGTAAACGTGTGAATGATTAAGTGGAATGGACCACAAGCATTACCGACGTCATACAACGTCACGATGGATTATAGCCAATCAGCTTCTCGATTTATCCCACAAGTGCTCACCAAAAGCCAATCAAATACCCCAATGCTTGTGGGAAACACTGCGAGCTCCACCCAATGCGCGTGGTCAATTGCGCATTTTAGTCCACGCAGCACCGCGCACATGTTCCGAGGCAGATCCCCCCTTCCCCTTCATCCTAAGTCATAATGTCATATATCTAATTTGTTGCAAATTTTGTCTACTTTCTGAATTTCTAGATACTTTCCCCCTAAAACAATAAAAACCTTTTTGGGGGGGCATTTTACCAAAATTGGGGGGGGGGGTGCCGGGGAAAATTTTGGTGGGAAGTTACAAATTCGGATTCAGCGACTCAAAAAAACAAAGTAAGCAGATATCCAGAACTACCATTAATTTTGCTAGGTAAAATTCCCTATTGTCTGGACTAAAATCTGCGTAGGGATGCTTAGCCAGTGTCGCGATGTGCTCTGAACCTGAGCCTACGAGCATTGCACAGAGCACGATGAGTAAATCAACACCCCTCCTCCGTTTCGCCAGCGACACGATGGCACTACCGGTGCTATTACATAAGCTACTATAAAAAAAACCCAACTGGCAACAGCTTAAATTGATTGTAAATGCCTATAAGATTAATAGTACAATTATACTAATGTAACTAGTTATGAAGTAGTATATCCATTGTTGGAGGGACCCTCCCGGGGCCCCCTTACATTGGCTGCAATAAACAAAAATGAACTGCCAACTGCTTAAAATTTATTGTAAATGCGTATGATTACGGGAAAACAGTCAAATTATTCTGATGTGACTAGTTATGAAATAGTATATCCATTTTTGGAGGCCCCTCCGAGGCCCCCTTGCATAGGTTGTCATATACAAAAACCAACTGGCAACCGCATAAAATTGATTATAAATGTGTAAGATTACGGGGAAACAATCAAATTATTCTGATGTAACTAATTATGAGGTAGTATATACATTTTTGGAGGCCCCTCCGGAGCCCCATTACATTGGCTGCCATAAACAAAAACCAACTGGCAACAGCTTAAATTGATTGTAAATGCGTATAAGATTACGGGAAAACTGTCAAATTATTCTGGTGTAACTAGTTAAGAAGTAGTATATCCATTTTTGGAGCCCCCCCCCCCTCTCCGGGGGCCCCTTACATTGGCTGACATAAACAAAAACCAACTGGCAACAGCTTAAATTGATTGTAAATGCGTAAGATTACGAGAAAACAGTCAAGTTATTCTGATGTAACTACTTATGAAGTAGTATATCCATTTTTGTAGACCCCCACCAGGGCCCCCCTTACATAGGCCACCATACACAAAAACCAACTAGCAGCTGCTTAATATTTATCGTAAATGCGTAAGATTACGTTAAACTTACGGGGAATCAGCCAAATTAATCTGGCATATCTAATTATGAACTAGTATATTCATTTTTGGAGGCCCCTCCGGGGCCCCCTTGTGCCGGGGGCCCTCGGCAATCGCCGACTAGCCGACCTGGCCAGTCCGGGCCTGATGGTGAGGAAAATTACCATCAGCAAATAAATAAATAGTATGCTAAATTCATTTTTAAAAAGTTAAACTTTAAATTACACTATGTGCAAATTACCTAAGATGAAAAAAATATTTAAAGAGGTGTTAAGTTGCTTTAATATCCTTAGTACTTTCAACTATATACAAAAGTCGAGTTTTAGATCCGGAAAACATTAGGAAAATAAAAATATAGATGTAGAGGGAAGTACGGGTTTTATACTTTAAGCATATTAAAGGATAGTAAAGTGATTTAACACCTTTTTACTTTCTTCTATCTTCAATAGAAGAAAGTATTGTAATCGAAATTTTTTTCGACTTCCGGTTTTCGACGGATTTGCATGTTTTAGGGGTCAGAGATTCCAAAAAACATGTTTATAGAAATGTCTGTCTGTGTGTCCGTCTGTCCGTCCGTCCGTCTGTCTGTCTGTCGCCATTGTACCATCAAAAAGTGTATGAAGTTATGTATAGAATTAAACCAAAATTTTATTATAAGTTTTTGGCTATGGCAAGCAGGTCCTCCCTGAATTTGGAAAAAATTCGCCGGTAGGGGGCGCTGTAATAGCGATTTTTGTGCGATTTTGAATATTGTACCGTCCAAAAGTGTATGAAGTTATGCATAGAATTAAACCAAATTTTTATTTTAAGTTTTTGGATATGGCAAGCAGGTCCTCCATGAATTTGCAAGAAATTCGCCGTTAGGGGGCGCTGTAATAGCGATTTTTGTGCGATTTTGAATATTGCATATTGCATCATCGAAAAGTGTATGAAGTTATGCATAGAATTGAACCAAAAAAAAATTTTAAGTTCTTGGCTATGGCAAGGAGGTCCTCCCTTAATTTGTAAAAAAATCGCTCGTAGAGGGCGCTGTATTAGCGATTTTTGTACAATTTTTGTGCCATTTTGAATATTGTACCGCCGAAAAGTGTATGAAGTTATGCATAGAATTGAACCAAATTTTATGTGTTTATTTTTGGTCATGTCACGAAGGTCCTCCCTGAATTTGGAAAAATTCTGCCGGAAGGGGGCACTATAATTGCGATGTCTGTACCATTTTCATTATTGTACCATCGAAAAGTGTATGAAGATATCCATATAATTGAACCAAATTTTTTGTGCATGTTTCTGGCTATGGCAGACAAGTCCTCCCTGAACTTGAAAAAATTCCGAAAGAAGGGGGCGCTATAATTCCCATCTCTGTGCCATTTTCATTATTGTACCATCGAACAGCGTATAAATTTATGCATACAATTGAACCAAAATGTTTGTGCTTGTTTTTGGCTTTGGCCAACAGGTTCTCCTTGAATTTGGAAATATTGCGCGGTAAAGGGGCTCCGAGCTAGCGATTTTTGTATACTTTTCTTGATTTTTCGTAGTTCTATTGTGCATCGGCGGCTCATGCAGCGGCGGGAACTCGCTTCCTGCTATGCCGGCTATTCGCAATCAGCTGATAACGACAGAATAAGGAAAAATTAATAATTTTAACAAATATCATGATATAGATTAACTCGTTTTTAGTCCGTTTAATTGACTTGAGCAGAAATTTAAGATGAAAATCAAAGTTGGTATAGTATTGAACTAATAATATTGAAGTATTAACATGTGTAACTAGGTTTTGAAATATTAAGATGTATAAGATAGAAGAAAGTTTTGGGGTTGGCACATCCAACTAGTTAAATATTTTTTTCATCTTTTAAGTAATTTGCACGTAGTGTAATTTTAAGGAAAATTACCACCTATTTTTAGGCAAATCATAGTAAGACTGATAGCCCCAATGTTCATTGATTTTTTGCAACAGTTATTTACATAGGATTAAATTAAAATAATAATAATTTACCTCGAAAAGTGCAGGAACAAACCTTGGGGACTGTAAGACTACCAATAAAGCCACAATGTTTGAAATTGATATTTAAACAATTTTATACAGACAGCTCCAAACTTAAAAATCAGCATCAGGGACACGGGGTGGTAAGGAATTTCGTGGTATATTTGGGCACTCAACATCATCCAAACCTTGTTTATCTCGTTAATATTGTTATACATTCATGCAATGGGTTTTCTTCCAGTATAAGAAATTAAAAAAAAAAAAATCCCAAGAATATGTACTAAAATAAAAAGTATTATTCAGGGACTTAAAAGTCAAAATTATGTGAGAATTGAAATGCAGTAAACCAACGTTTAAAATGCACAAATAATGCGTGGAAAAGCAGCAAACAGCTGTTTCGAATCTACAGCGAGATTCTTCTTCAGTGCAAGAGAGGGAAAAAAGGAACAACGTGCTAGGAAAAGCAAGGCCTTTTTTCCCTCTCTTGCACTGAAGAAGAATCTCGCTGTAGATTCGAAACAGCTGTTTGCTGCTTTTCCACGCATTATTTGTGCATTTTAAACGTTGGTTTACTGCATTTCAATATTCCTGCACAAAGGCTTTAATTGCTATTTTAATATGTGAGAATGCCTCATACTCGGATCGCCATGTAATTGATATGTTATTGAGGTTTACTATGGAATGTTCGCTGTTGAAAATGGAGTGTCTGCATTTATTGTTCGATGACAGACATACTCAAAAAGTTGTTACATAATAGTCTATGGGGGAAAATCGTTTGCGGTTTATTTTAAGGATGTTACACTATATTCCAAACATATGACATTGATATCAATTTCTGGGATGAAACATGTTTTCTGTTGAATATGGAATGAAAAGCATTTATCATAGATTTACCGGGTCACACAAAAGAATGTGGTTCTTACATAATGGTCATTGCGTTATGCATTTTTTTCCCCTCTGAATTAAATTTTAAATTAATATGAAGTGTGTATAAATATTTGTAGATAATATACAGGGCTGTCAGAGCTGCCAACCTTAGCAAGAGAAAAAACAGGAGATTCTCCGCTGTTCTTCCAAACTTTTAACTTTCTCACTGTACAGATACTCCCACTCTACAGATGATCGCACTGTACACTGCACAGATACACCCTCAACGTCGTCCAATGGCTAATTCCTGAATCATTAGGCATAGACACATAATTCCAGTTCCAACTACAGAAATGTTTCAAATGAGGTAAAGAATTATTTTAAAAGCTATATGGCTCGATAAAAACATTTCCTGAAAATTACGCAACTTAAATTTTTTATACTGTCCTCCGATCCTATAAGTTATATTTAGTAACAAGTAAAAATTAAATTAAAAAATAAATAAAAATAAACCAACTGCGTATAAAGCGAACTATAATTAATTATTTCTCATCAATGTGAAACCAATTTTTTATATTACTTATTTTTTGTATTTACTTGTATTCAGGGGCGTAAACCACCCTGGTCGCGTAGGGGGGTGTAGACTCATAAATTTCCGATTCCAAGAAGAAAAATTTCAGAGTACTATTGCCGGCAAAATGCCGACTAATTAATATATATATACCGGGTGTCCCAAAAAGGACTGACTGATTTTAAAATTCAATAACTTCCAAACGGTGACAGATATTAAAAAAATTCTTTCAACAGGGTTATGCATAAAGTCAAAAGTTTTTTTACAGTGATTTTCGATTTTAGTTCGAATTACAAAGAATAGATGGCGCTGCGATCAATAGAGGCTAAATTCAGGCTCGATTTTTGGTACTTCGTGGGCCGGATAATGCATTTCCATCTCCTTTTTCTGCATGGAACAACAGAAAGGACCAAAAATCGAGCCAAAAAGGACCAAAAATAATATAATATTGAAAAAAACTGGAGTATAATAGTTATAACTATTAATTAAAAAACAATTTTTAATTCACACCAAGAAAAAAATCCAAGATGGTGGATGCGGAATTATAATACATCTGTTCCAAAAATTAAAATTTATACCGTACAAAAAGAAATGATTATATTGATTAAAATAACTTTTAAAATAATTTTTTACCTTATTTAACACATTTTTGTATGGAACTACATATCTATGACTAACCACCGTTGAGAGTGGACATCCTGTATAAATGCTATAAAAAATGTAATTAATAAATTATAAGCTATTGAAATTCAAGGAAAACAGAAAACATAATAGCTATCAGAATAAAAATACAAATTTTTTAATGAACTTTATTAGGCTACTTATAAATAATGTCCCTTTTGCTTAGTCTGCTTTGCCGCAGGTGGTTTGGAACTGAACTAGTGCTAACATGATTTATCAACTTTAAATTTCATCAATTTTCATTTCACTTTTTCGCGGTAGATTACATAACTAATTTATCTATTTTATTACCGAATTATTGAAGCAGATTTTTTTTTTTTTTTCAAAATTTGAATTTGCCTACTAGATGATCAAGTGAATTATTTGACGTCACTATTATACTAATCTTAAATTATATAATTTAATTTTACTATCTAAATTTGCAATAAAATTCTGTTTTAGAAAGGTGTCCGTTGTTCGCGTCACCGTACGCTACAGAATGTTTCACCGTTTGCAGATCTACCCATGGTGTAGTGGTTATTACATCTGCCTAACACGCAGAAGGTCCCAGGTTCGAAACCTGGTGGGTACAACGTGATTTTTTTCTTATTTATTTTTTTTAAATAATCTTTTTAACAAATTTCTTGCATCTTTTCTTAATTTTCTTTATTTTTTGTAAGAATTTTCCTGAAGAACAAACGTTAACTTTTTCAGTATAATTTTTATTTTGTGCGTATTTTAAGAAATATTTTTTATTCGGTAAAAATAATCTTCAAATTCAGAAACACATGAATAGTAAAAATTTTTTATTCGACAAAATTAATCTTTAAGTTCAGAAACATGAATAAAATTGAAACTGCAAAAATACTTTAACGCTTAAGGCTGTTCTCAAATCCAAAAAGGGCAACTTTTTGACATAAGTTTAAATTTATTTTTGCTCGAAAATGCATGAAACTGGCTGGTGTTGCTATTTAGAAACTATGTAATTGAGCTGTTTTTTTTTCTTTCTTTTCTTTTTCTTTTTCTTTTTTTTTTTTTTGCAAACGCAATAGATCTTTCAGAAAATAGTGTCAAAGTGGACGTTTTGAACCGAATTTCCGCGCGAAAGTAGAGTAATCAATCAAAAGCGGGCGAAAAACGTGTTTCTCACGTGATCAAAATAGCTTATAACTCAATAGGTAATTTATTGATTAAAAAAAATGGAAAATACTGTTCAATAAGGCTGTTCTTAACTGCTCTGCTCAACAAGCGCAAAACGTTTTGACACAATTACAAATTCATTTTGTAACGGAAAGATATATAATTGGAAAGCCTGGCCATGGAAGCGATTTGGAATTGAACTGTGTTTTCCATTTTTTGAACAATAAATTACCTATTTAGTTATAAGCGATTTTGTTCACGTGACAAGTACTTTTTCCGCCCTTCGCTAACTGGTTTTTCTGCTTTTTTCGGGAACTACGGTTCAAAACGTGAACTTTGGCAATATTTTCTGAAAGATCTATTTCGTTTGCAAAAAAAAAAAATGAAAAAAAAAAAAAAAAAAACCCAGCTCGATTACATAGTTTCTGAACAACAACACCAGCTAGTTTCATGCATTTTCGAAAAAAAATAAATTAAAACTTATGTCAGAAAGTTGCCCTTTTGGATTTGAGAACAGCCTTAAATGCATAGTGTAACTCAGGAGTTACACATTTTTTTGCCATTTGGTACTTTCTATTGGTCTTTTGTTGAACTATTATGTGTTACTTACGTGTGATAACATGCATTTAAGGTTGTGAAGTCTGTTTTATTTCTGATTTGTTATCACGGGGAGGTTATATTCTTATTGCTTGCAATGTTTTGTTCTTATTGCTTGCAATGAGGAGCGGCGTTTTTTCTCTATCTTTATAAGGTAGTAGTTATTATTAATTCTGCAAACTACTAAAGGCATTATAAAAATCATTATATCGCTGAATAGTTGTTATTGTGTACAGTGTAAACACATTAAAGTAAGCATATAATTTAAAATTACCATTTTTTGAGCATTTTTAGGTGCGTTCGTAATTATATAAATACGTAGCACCTATAGTCGTCGTTCAGTCCGTCTGTCCGTCCGCATATAACAGAGCAAAAACTACCCGACCGAACGGTCTGAAATTTTAAATATATGATTGTTGTAAAATTTTGTCGAGCCATTTCAATTTTTATGAAAATCGGATGTATAGTTTAATTACAGGGACATTCAAAAGTTTTTCTTTACATTATGGCCAATGGGAAAAAATTATTGCAAGTGCATTTTAATGATGTTACAGTCTTCCGAATCGTTTGAAAATTTAAATATATGATTGTTGCAAAATTTTGTCGAGCCATTTCAGATTTTATGAAAATTGGATGTATAGTTTAATTACAGGGGCACTCAAAAATTTTCCGTTACAATTATTGCAAGTGCATTTTAATGATGTTACAGACTATGCACTTATGAAGTGTAAAAAAATATACATTCAGTACAACATGGAGAGCAAAAAATATTTATAAAACTAGTCATAGAACGAACGCACCTCATTTGCCACGTTTGACGAGCAATTTCCTACTTGTTTGTTATGTAACTGAGGAGTGACATTATGTCCAACAGAAACATAAATAAATTGTTTTACTATTTTTTCTAGCGGATAATTAACAAAAATAGACTCAAATATGTTTTCTGAACAAAATAAAAAAATCATGCACTAAAGGGTTAACATCCACGTTTTAACCCTTTGCACTCGAGAGATGACTCTCACTCACCACTTCCGAACCACCATTTCCACCATTATCCGAACTTCCAATTATCCGAATAGCCAATTTCTCTCAAAAAATATTTTTTAACCGAACTTTAAATTATCCGAACAGCTTATTTCTCTCAAAATTTTTTTTTTTTTTAATGAACTGCCAATTATCCAAACACCCTATTAGACCTGGATATCAGATTTTAAATGATGATGAGATTGTGGATGATATTCAAGACGAAAAAGAAATTGAAAACGAATGCTCTGAAAATGATCAAAGTCCATCCCATAACGAAGCCTTTGAATGTTTGGAAACAGTTATGAAATGGCTCGAACGGCAGAAGAATGCTGTTCCTATTCAACTAACGTATTCAAGAAGAGTTCGAGATATGGCAGCATTGAAAAGAACGTGTTCTTTGAAGTAAGCAACAATCGAAAGTTCTTTTGCTTAAATCATAATCTCTGGAGTTCAGAAAATGATAATAAAAAGTAAACAAAAAAATTAAAAAGACAAAAATCAATTTTTAAACATGCCAGCATTAACTAGTGCTGTCAGTCTAAAGCGTGGATAAAGTTTAAAGATTTCAGTATAGTCAGGAACATCCGTCAAATTGTCTGTTCATTTATCCGAACTAGGGTCGGTCCCGACTTGTTCGGATAATCGGAGCACTACTGTAATAGAGATATGAATGCAAACTGTTCTTTTCAAACATTTACTAACAAGTTTTAAAGACTACGAATACTTTCAAATGTTTTTGTGTCTTTAACATTGTAATTTACATCTTGAATATGAGGTTAAATTATTAGTTCTTATAAATGTTTTTCCATTATAAATAATGCATTAAACGAAACTCTTTAAGAATTAATGCAATACTATTCATTTATTTCACATTAGTTTTTATTATTATGGGACTTGAATAAATTAATATTTTGTAGCGCGTTTTCGGTTTCAGCTAATACTCTCTCGGGGGGGCAGATGCAGATCAGGGTGCAGGTCAAGTTTCGAATCGATGATATTTTTGTGGTTTCAGGATTGAACGTCACACATAGAAATTGTGGTTGACATAGCATGTTCAGGTTCAGGGCGGTTTTCAAAGTAGAATTTAAAAATGTGGTAATTATGTACATAATACATGCGTATAATACAGTACAGAATAAACGTTTGATTTATTTTGAATTTGAAGTGTTCCGAAATTTTGTGCAGTTGTTAGTTTTTTGTTTAGCTTTCGTTAAAAAGAAAGATTAACGGGAATGATGAAATCATCTATATTATTTTGAAGCCTTTAATTAGTTCTGGTGACATAAATAACTGACTTTTTTAATGGTGGTAGATAAAATTTAAAAAAAAAAATCCGAAATTATAGAAAAAAGTTCCATGATGATTAACCATTAAATACAGGGTCTTTATTAAAATTGATTGTAATCTGTGCGATCAAACACCATCCGTAATTATTGAGTAAGCATTTCGAAGACACACAGTAAGTACTACATTAAATGCCCAAGATTGAAGCCACTAGGAATTTAGAAGGTACTTTCATCGAAAATGAGGAAAAGCCTACTAGCATTTGTTAAAAAATAAATAATTCAGAGAATTAAATTTTAAAAAAAAAGGTGTGTGTGGGGGGGGGGGGGGGGACGGAAGAAAAAGAGGATTGTATCATCATTGTTTCAATCGCATAAACGTCAAATTTCCTGAATGAATGTTCCTCTTCTTTCATATAAAACCTACATATTTTCTTTTTTTTAAATCCTCATTAACTAAACAAGAATTTGTTATTCTATTCGTTTTTATGTATATCTATATTTCGCACATTTGGGGTTATACATATATAATTTTATCACTTTCGGGGGAGGGAGGGAGTCTGGCACTTGATATCGTAAGATATCTCTAGGGGGACGGGGTTGTCTTTTGATAAAATTTTTTGTCCAACCAAAATGTTGTTGTTGTTGTTTATTTTCGTCAGTACAGTATATTATCTTTTTTTTTTTTATATAGTCTTATCTATTTTTATGAAAATACAAAGTTATTATTAAAACCATTAAATGATTGTAAAATCATTTCATCCTAAAATATGGACTAACCCAACGTTCGTCATTCCTATTCTGCCATATGCGCATATAATTCAATGCTAGAGAAATCAGGTTCGAAGTAATATTTGTTATATTTACTTGTAAAAAATGGAGAAGAGTGTTGCCCACTTATTTTGTTTCTAAGAATTTCTACTTACTCCCGTGCAGGGCGTAAATGCAAGAAGACGATATTACTGTTAAATGCATTATATAACAAAAAGCTATTATTAAATGCTTCTAAATAGTATTCCTTTAAAGTGTAATTTGATATATAATAGTTATATTTTATTAACTACTTCTCTTCATTTAAATCGGTAAAATATACGAATAATAAATGTATAACTATATCTGTATATCATTACAAACGTATGAAAATAAAACGAAAGAAAAAAAAGTAAAACTAAAAAGAATTGTAAGGTACTGTCTGATAAAGAATATCATTAGGGGGGAAATGGTAATGTATGATATCGTAAGAGGGGGAGGGGATCAAAAATTGCTAAAAAGTTGATAATGTTATTATATGTGCAGCCCCTTTTTGAATTTTTGTTTTGATATAAAATTTATAACGGCACTGATTCAAAAGTTTTTTAGAAAAGGTCTTGCTAATTTAAGAACTTACACTAGTCACACGACGACATTTGCAAGCTAATGTTTAACCAATAGAGGCATTCTTTACAAATTTCTCGTTTGAATTTCAATATTTTTTAAATGATTCTTTTCGCATAGGATATGATGTCGAAAAATCTGCCTCTTTCTCACTTTTTTGTTTTCATTTTTGTTGCAGTTTTATTGTGAAGATAATTTAAATTTTGGATAAAAAAGAATTTCTTGACTGGTTTCAAAATTGAAAGTGTCTTCAGAATGAAGCTGCAACCAAAATCGAAAAAGTACAAAGCACAACGTTAGGCGTCGACCTCAGATATCCTATCCAAACAATCATTTAAAAATATTAAAATAAAAAAATTGGAAAGAATACTTTTATTGATTTAACATTAACTTGCTAGTTTCGATGGGTATAGCTGAAATAGGCTCTTAAGTATGGACCACCCTGTAGATTCAGTTCTGAAATCTTATCAACCCGTCCATTTTAATGTGCGTGACAAACCCGATGTTAACAAAATATTTTGCATATTTCAGTGAAACAATACCTTCTACAACTAGTGCCATGGACAAAGCTGGCTCACCGGAATGCTGTTTGTCACGACAAAAACATTAGAGGCAGTATCTCATTCATGAAGTTCGGGGCAAAGGCAGATCAAAAGTAAAAAAAACTCACTTCCCCGTTCGTAATGTCACTCCTTTCTGAATTTTATTTTGGAAATGCCAGAACTGGTTCCTGACTGCTCGTGTTTCGCCGAGATATAATTTTTGAAATGCAAATGTGGATATGTCACGTCACAGTGTATTACAGCATGCTAGAGATGAATCGAATCCGCAACCTGAATTTTAGAGTATGATCCTGTACGATTTTAGCTTTACTTGCATGGAATCGTTTCCGCTTATGATATACGAATCGACAGGAGTTCACAAAGTACGGTTGGTTCTCCGATTTCATTTATAAAATAAAGTGCAGTGATTTTTTTTTTTTTTCTTCGTTTAATAAAAGTATGCTTCATTGGAAAGAAATTTTACGTTGGTGGTTATGAATCTGAGTTTTCTTTTCAGGGATAAAAGCCCCTCGAAAAAGCCTTTCCAGCTTTTTCATTCGTTTGAGGGATCCTGTGTTTTCCGTTCTTTGAAGCATTGGTTTTGCGTTATTTGCTTAAAAATTAACATCAATTGATTATTAGAGTTATACATTGAACAGAAAGATTTTGAAAAATGAGTGTTAATGAACTTATTTGGATAGCATGAGGCAGGGATTCCTAAACATTTAGACTGGCATACCACTAAATCGAAATTTATATACTTTTATCGTACCACCAGATAACGAAGGTAATGTTAATGAGAACTGATTTCTGGCAGCGAATTTGGCGCCCGTGTCCTAGATTTTCTCACTCAAAGGCAGGATTGGCACGGTTTAAACCAATTGGTTTTAACCATGGTTTAAACAACGGGTTTTTTTCATTAAAAAAAAACTTTTTGTTAGAAAAGTTTTTTTAGGAGAAATCTAATACACTGGCGGAAAAAAAAAATCCGAACACCGAGAAAGACTTGTGTTAGATAAACGAAATTTGGTAGGCGTGTTTATACATATGAAAGATGACATCGATTGAAATTTCGCGCTTCGCACATACGTGTGGCGCTAGTAGCGCCACTCAGAACTTGCAGATCAGGTTTACTTTAAATGCGTGCTGTAAAGTTCGTAGGCGTTATTTAGCTTCGAAATGTGACGTATTGAGTTGATGTTAGCCAAGAATTCCTTTAACAAGACGAAGAAGCCACTGTCAACAGCTCACCGAGTTGGAACGAGGTCGCATATTCGGGTTACGAGAAGCTGGAATTTCTTTCCGCGATATTGCAGAAAGACTTGGCTGGAATTTATCCACTGTGCATGATTGTTGGAAGCAGTGGTCAAGGGATGGTACTTCCTCAAGAAGGCCACGTGGCACTCCTGAGAGGGAAGATCGCCGTATACGGCGTACGACTGTGGCGCATCGTACTGCGTCTGCAACAGAAATTCGAGCTGCAGTTGGTACCACAGTGACACAACAAACTGTTAGAAATCGATTACTTCAAGAAAAGCTCCGAGCCAGGCGCCCTGTAGCGTGTATTCTACTGACTCGAAGCCATTGCCGATTGCGACGCCATTCGTATCAAGCCAGAGCTCATTGGTGGGGCGGAGTGGAGATCTGTTGTGCTTGTTTTTCATCAGAAAACACAACAGATCTCCTCTCCGTCCTCCAATGAGCTCTGGCCTGACACCAAGGGCGTCACAAAAGGCAATGGCTTGGAGTCAGTAGAATGCACGCTACAGGGCGCCTGGCTCGGAGCTGTCCTTGAAGTAATCGATTTCTAACAGTTCGTTGTGTCACTGTGGTACCAACTGCAGCTCGAATTTCTGCCGCAGATGCAGTACGATGCGCCTCAGTCGAACGCCGCATACGGCGACCTTCCCTCTCAGGAGTGCCACGTGGCCGCCTGGAACCTGGTCTTCTTGAGGAAGTACCATCCCTTGACCATTGCTTCCAACAATCATGCACAGTGGATAAATTCCAGCCAAGTCTGTCTGCAATATCGCGGAAAGAAAATCCAGCTTCTCGTAGCCCGAATATGCGACCTCGTTCCAACTCGGTGAGCTGTTGACAGTGGCTTCTTCGTCTCGTTAAAGACCTTGGCTAACATCAACTCAATACGCCACATTTCGAAGCTAAATAACGCCCACGAACTTTACAGCACGCATTTAAATTAAACCTGATCTGCGAGTTCTGAGTGGCGCTGCTAGCGCCACACTTATGCGCGAAGCGCGAAATTTCAATCTATGTCATCTTTCATATGTATAAACACGCCTACCAAATTTCGTTTATCTAACACGAGTCTTTCTTGGTGTTGGAATTTTTTTTTACGTCATATATATATATATATATATATATATTGTAATTTAAGTCTTTCAAATTATTGGATATAAATAATTTCTACTTTTAACAGTATCTCAATATTCAACATGACACATAGTGAGTCAAGGTCATGTTTGTATGCATGTAGAACAGGGGTCTGTCTAGACTTTTCTCACAGGGTCCTGTTTTTGTGAAATTGTGAAGTTTTTCTTATTTTTGTGAAAATTCTAGTCATAATTTTGTGAATTTTAAATTATCGATGTCTTCATGTTCTATCCTTCATATATAAAAAGCTAAGCAATATGCTCTTTGGTGAGTTCAACTGCTTACTTACAAGCCAGATTTTATTTTTAAATGACTAAATTTGTGAAAAGTCCAATTTGAAGGTGAAAAAATTCTGTGAAAGGCCTATTTAAGAGAAAAATAATTTTATGAACGGTCCTGTTTTAAGATAAATTATTATTTTGTGAAGGGTCCTTTAAAGTAGAGATGCAACGAATACTCGGCCGAAGCCGAATATTCGGCCCATTCGGCCTGTCTGCCGAATATTCGGCTTCGGCCGAATATCAAGTCCATTATTCGGCCTTGGCCGAATAATACTGTAATAAATATTTTTATATTTACACAGAATAACTTTTTAATTTGACAATTTATATTCATCACATATATAATGAAAATTTTATTTGAAATTAACTAACACTTTTTTTTTCCTTTAACCTTCATACTCCGAATGGGTTTTATCTAACCATTTTTATGTAAGAGACTAATTTAGGAATCATGTTAAAAAAATTTATGCTGTATCAGTAAGTACAAAAAGTATCTGTAATAAGCTAACATAATCTGTTAAATTTAAAATTAATCTATTCAAAATTGTTTTAATACAGCTGTACAAGCTAATTCAATTTTTTTTTTTTTTTAAATCATAATGAGAAGTTTAACATTCAACCCTTGTCACATAAAAAAATATTTCTTTCAATAATATTTTGAATTATACCTATAAAGAACATAAATATATGATTGATTATATATAGATGTATTATATGTATAAGATATTTTAAGTCGTATATGTTGCAATACTTAAGTGGTTTTTTTTTTTTTTATAGTAAAATACGCTTATAAGTTAAATATAATTTAAGTGATTTTTTTAAGTCTTACTATTTTTTATTAAATAATAAAAGAAATGTAAATACTAAATTCTTTTAATTAGTATGCATTTAGATTTTTTTTTTTTTTTTTTTTTTTTTTCAAGAATAGCATTGTAATGCCTTAAAAAACAGTTCAAATGTTTTCAATAAACGTAGATTGTGATGCAGAAATAATAATAATTCAGCATTCTCAGGTGATAGTCTATTTTTTTTTTTTTTCGTAAATGTTATTTGCTTCTAAAAATAATCTCTCACTATATATGGTACTTCCTGGTGCAGAAAGGTACTTTTTGGCTAATTGTAAAAGGTTTGGAAAGTCTTCTGAATTTTTCACCCACCACTCCAAAGGACACTGTTGTATTTCTAGTAGTGGCTGGGAAAGAAAATTACTAATTTCTTTTACTTCTTCACATTGAGGGGCACTTTCTATAGAGGCTTCACTGCTGACAGCAAAAAAAAAAAAATAAGGATAAATAAAAATTTTGTTAATTGTGAGCTTAGTCTACATTGATTTCTTTCCATCATTTTAGAGGATATCCCTTTCACCCTTTTTTTTTGTGGTTTTTCTTAAAATATTAAGATTTCTTATTTTTTATTTTATTTCATCTGAAAGCTGAAACTTATGTTTCCTAGTACTTTTAAAATTTTGTCATTATTTTAAAATATAACAACACACATAATATATATTAAAATGTAACTAGACAGTACCTAATGAGGAACTTTTGCTAAGATTTTTTTTTTTTTTTTTTTTGGGGGGGGGGGGGTCTGAATCGTATTATTGAGGCAATTTTCAGGCCGAACATAGCCGAATACTTTTTCAGAGTAAAATAATGCTTTAAAAAATTATAAATTTGTATATAAATAATTTTTTTAAAGAAAACAATACATTTTAATGGTGAAATATACAAGAATTGTGCATATAGTGCATACTATATTTTGTTTTAGGCAAAAATAAGTTCATTATTCGGCGGCCGAATAGGCCGAATATTCGGCTGTAACTTGGCCGAATATTCGGTATTCGGTTATTCGGCCAAACCACTATTCGTTGCATCACTAATTTGGTTTAAACCAACGTGGTTTAAACCAGGGTTGGAAAAAAACCAGGTTTTTTTGTAAAAAACCAAAAAAACCGGTTTATTTGGTTTAAACCAGGTTTTTTTGGTTTAAACCGGGTTTTTTCAAATATAATTTCCTATTGCATACAGATGCATATCTGTTGATAAAATAAACATTTTTGGATATTATATAAGTAATATAACTTTTGAAAATATTTAAATTAAATAATTACAATCAATTATATAGAAAATTGAAATCATTTCTAATTTAAACATTATTAGTAACAGCTATGTCTTATGTTCAAAGTAAACTGCTCTACACAGTGAAACATTGGCAACTTGAAATTCGTATAAAGAATCCTTTGATTAGTAATATAATAATCAATCAATAAACATTTGATGCAGTTTCATGAATATAATATATTATTCTGTGGTTGTTATTATTATTATTATTTTAATATCCAAATACTTCTGGTTATTTTGTTTTCTGAATGATAACTCCAAGTGTCCAAGTGAACATTTTTGGCCATTAGATTCAGCAAGTAACAGAAAAGATTGGTTGGTATTATTGAAATGCTATAATTAGCACTCAATTTTTGCAAGCTGTGTTATTCAATTTGATATCTTAAGTTACTCTTTTAAATTCTTTAAGGATACTCTTCCCCAGTCTCGATTCAGAAAATGTTCTTTTACAACTTAACCAAAATCTTAAGGATCATTGTATTTTGTTATTAACTGCTGTAAATAATCTACATTTTATAAATGAAAATATTTTATGCTAAATATTGAATATTATTTATCTATTTTATCTTTTCTAATTTCACATGTTTTAAGAAATATCTTTAGGGTACCAGATGTGTTCATCAGCACATGCTAATTTTCATTCTACATGCATAGAAACATGACCTAGTCTCATTATGCCTCATGTTGACTGCTGAGATGAAGTGTTAAGTAGAAATTATTTCTATCAATAATTTAAAACAAATTAACAAAAAAAGAGAAAATATTAGATTTTTCTAAAAAAACCAAATGGTTTTTTTGACAAAAAAACCAATTGGTTTAAACCGTGGTTTAAACCATGGTTAAAACCATTTGGTTTAAACCGTGCCAACCCTGGTTTAAACTAAACAACCCTGTCTGTGAATGCATTTTTTTTTTTTTTTTTTTTTTTTTTTTTTTTAAGTTTAAAATTTAATTACCCTTGTCAAGCATAGAGCTATGAATTCAATGTTTTTAGGATTGCTTCACAGTTTTAATTTACTGGAAGTAATATAACAATTTAAAAGTGACTCAAAAGGAGTAGGTATATTAGTGTACAATTTTACGAATAATTTCTTGTATCTATGTTCAAACATTTATTGATATATTCACACAACTAAAAAGAGGGCATCTAATTAGTTTTTATCACAGTATTTATTCACAAAAAAATTATTTTTGTCTTATTTATGCATGTGTTCACCTGTGCCCCAAGTACGTTCACAACTACCCCTCCACCGGGGCACATGTGAACAAACTTAAACAATTTTTAGAATGATGATATGAGTTAGAAATTATTGATAAATGCATTCAAAAGTTTCACCAAAAGAACAAACAAATTGTAAATATAAATATAAATCAATTTTTGGTTCAATAGCTCATAACAATTTTGAGAAATAGTCGAAAATGTAAAAATTGTTCACATGTGACCCCTCTCCCCTATAGAAGGATTAATATAATTTTGAGCAACTGTTTTGCTTTGTTGGTTTCTTCCATTTCTTCCAGTTTCTTCCGCTGTCCTGGAAGAAACCCAACTCGGCTAATCCCCCCCCCCCCCCCAACACACATAATTCCGTGAAAATCCATTTCAGCAGTTGATATCCATATCCGGTAATATGTGCGAATTCTTTCGCGCAGCCTTGTATACGATCTTTAGAATTTATACACACCGCCTAATCCACTCAAAAAGTTAAAAAATGCATACCACAGCGGAAAACGAACATATCAAATTTTCGATCAGTCTGTCCTATAGCCGATTTTTTTTGTGTGTCTTTGTAAAGGGACGATAACTGCTGTGCCCTCAATAATGTGTAGAAAACATGTTGCTGTAATTTCAGCATGTTGGAAGTATCATACCATCATTAAAAATGCACCGCAAACGATTTTTCCCCACACTGTTAAAAATTTTCTGTGAAATTACAAAGAATCTACTGGTAATCCACTATGCGTTATATAAAGTTACAGAGATTGGAAAAAGAGATTCTGTTAACCCTTTATGCCCCGACGACACTCTAAAGTACCATTCAAATAACTTGCTATACAATTAATTTAATCTGCTGGTTTTTATTCTTTGGGCTCATTTTGTGAAAAGTAGAAATTATTTTTGTGAATTTTATTATGTTTTTGTGAAAAATAACATTTTGTAACGAAAGTAGAAATCCAGTTACTCAAATTCGAATCAAGAATTTATGGACAAAAACATTCTTTAAATCCCCTTGCTAAAATTTTTGTTTTTCGTGATCTGGTTTTATTTACAAATTGCACATTTTAAAACAGTTTTTATGAAAAAGAATGTTACGTAGGGGGCCTATTTTATTAAAAGGAATTTTTTGAAGGGGCCTGTTTTATTAAGTTCATTTTTATGAAGGTTCCCGTATTATTAAATTTATTTTTGTGAAGGAGCCCATTTTATTAAATTTATTTTTGTGAAGGGGCCTATTTTATGAAATAGATTTTTGTGAAAGGTCCCCAAATTTTGTCTGGATCGACCCCGTTAATAAATTGATTAGTATAGTAATTATAGGTGCAGATTCCCAAAATGTGGAAGGAGCCAGTGGCTTCTAAACCTAAAAACTCCAGTGGCCACATTGTGCAACAAACGCATGAAAACAATGGCGTTTGTAATGGAAAAAAACTCAGGAATTCAAAGTAAAAAACAATTTTTTTAATATGCACATATGTACAACAACAAAACACGACTAATTGCATCAAATGTGTCTGAGTATTTAATTTAATCATAAAATTCTTGAAATTTGAATTAAGTATAATATAAATCCTAAACTAAGCAGTCAGAAAATTATTTTGGACAACATACAAAAAAAAAAAAAAAAAAAAAAAAAAAAAGTATAAGCTAAGCTATTATGATAATGGGAAATATGAGGAAGACGATATTTCTTATTTTGATTTTATCAGACAGCAATACATATAAAAAAAATTGTGAATGTGTGAAACTTTTTTGCACTATAAAAATCAAAATACATTTCTAACTTTTTCTTTTATTATAAGAAAAATTATCATAAACAACAACAAAAACATGTCGATTTAGATACAAAAAGTTAGTGGCCACAGCAAAAAATTAGTCGCCACATGGCTACTTGCCCAATAGCAGAAAATTCTCCAAGTGTCTGCGACAGATCTTTCAGGGACTGAAAATAATCTGCAGGTAAAATGTTACAAATGAACCTTTAATTAATTAATCATTTACTTTTAATGTTTTTAAGCATTTTACTCATTTTTATTAATAATAAACTTAAGTTTCAGTAATAAATAATACAGAAATAAACATAATATAAAGTTGGAAAAAGATCCAATGGAAAAAAAAGTCTGCAAAAGGGAAAAGAAAATCTGCGACGCACGTCACCCGTCAGGAACTTTCTGCTACCGGGGCTACTTGGCGACCGTGAATCTGCACGTATACTAGTAATACAGTTTAGAATGAGTTATAAACACTTTATCACGCTCCAAAAGCATTGTTGGTTGCACAAAACAAGAATGTAGGGTCACCCGGGGTAATTCCTGGTCAGAAAGCATCAACATCTAATTATTATGAAAACTATTAAAGATATTATTCCCAATTTTTTTGTGGAATAAGTCTCCTCTGATGGCTATATTATAAAATGCTTACTTAAATATATATGCACTTATAATTAAAGTAATTATAATTTTTAAATGACCAAGAATTACCCCGGAAATGGGGTAATTCTTGGTCACTTCTGGGGTAATTATCGGCCAGCATCTTTTTTCATGTAAATAAAGTAGTACAGCTAAATTTTTTATGACTGAGTAATAAAAAGTAGAATCAATCTTGTAAAAGTTTTGTTCATCTCATAATTGTGGAATAATAAAGCATAGACTTTGTTTTGGGTATAAATACAAAGTTTTTTGATGTGCAAGACTTGTACATTTTACAAAACATTAATTAGCCAAATAATTTTTATGCATTTTTACAACATTTATAAGTAGTATTTATTACTTCATTAGTATCCACTGTGAATGGATTTATTAATAACTTGCAAATTCATTGGTCCATATAAAATATAACTGAATGTTTGTTATCAGTTTTATTTTGCTTAGGCCAACTAAAGTTTTCGACTCCCTTTTCAAGAAATTTTCAATAGACCTTTAATATAATACACAGCATAATAATTAGGTTCCTCTATTGCGTTATGTAGATTTATATGCACCATTTTTGCAATGAGATAGTATTTCTACTTAAATTGTTCAGTCATAGAATGTGTCTTATTCTCTGAGCACTTACTGTTTTCTTCTTTTAAAAGTGTTTAATATAGTAGAGGAAAATTTTATAATCTTTTTTAAAGACTGTGATATATCATTAGCTGAAATAAAACAATTAAAACTTCAAGAATGATAATGATCTGTTGTAAAATGTGTAAAAATCAAGATCGATGTTTTGCAGAAATTTGAGTAGCAGTTTTTAATATATTTTTTTAACTATTTAATTTCAACTAAATGAATAATTAAGGCATATATTTTAAAGCAAAGGATTCAAAGTATCTTTGAGATTTTTACAGTTTCATAAATTGTTATTTTTATAACAAAAGCGAAAATAATCAAGAATTACCTAAAAAAAAAAAAAAAAAAAAAAAAAAAAAAAAACTCAGTGACCAGGAATTACCACGGGTGACTCTACTTTATTAAGAACAACAATTAACTAAAATGTGGTGAACAGTGGGGTTGCAGTTAATTCTCAAAGGGTTTGCGACAATTAAAATCACTCAATATGACAATAAAAAGGAATTAAATGATGATAAAAACATTGACCAGGAATTACCCCAGTGACCAAGTTTTACCCCAGTTACATGGGGCAATATTTGACCAACTTCTGTAAATTATTTAAACTAGTATAAAAAGTTTCAAGACTATTTTTTAATAGCTAAAGTACCGGGTGTCCCAAAAAGGACTGACTGATTTTAAAATTCAATAACTTGCAAACGGTGACAGATATTTAAACAATTCTTGCAGGTGGGTTATGCATAAGGTCAAAAGTTTTTTTACAGTGATTTTCAATTTTAGTTCGAATTACAAACAATAGATGGCGCTGCGATCAATAGACGCTGAATTCAGGCTCGATTTTTGGTACTTCGTGGCCCGGATAATACATTTCCATCTCCTTTTTCAGCATGGAACAAGAGAAAGGACCAGAAATCGAGCCTGTATTTAGCGACTATTGCTTACAGCGCCATCTATTGTTTGTAATTCGAACTAAAATCGAAAATCACTGTAATAAAACTTTTGACCTTATGCATAACCCTCCTGCAAGAATTTTTTAAATATCTGTCACCGTTTGCAAGTTATTGAATTTTAAAATCAGTCAGTCCTTTTTGGGACACCCGGTAGTTGATAATTGAATCAAAAACAAAGAAAAGAAAAATATTAAAAATTTGAGTTGTGACAAAGATCTTTGTAAAAATGTATCATAACTAAGGCCAATGTTATTTTACAGAAATTTAACAAGCCATTTCAAAAAGATTTTTTTTTCAAAATAAATAAACAATAAACTCATAATTAAGTAATAAATTCCAATGAGGATAGTTCAGAGTACCTCTATGATTTTTTTCATTTTGGTGAAGCGTTCTTAAAACATAAAAAGGACTGTGCCCAGGAATTACCCCCAGATACTTGCTGACCAGGAATTACCCCGGGTGACCCTATTTAAAAGGATGATTTCTTTTTCATTTGCATCTTTTCAGCTTTCCTGGCGTTGAAAGATTGTAGGGCAAAGCTTTCAGTTAGGAAATATTTCTATACTTCTATTGTAAGAGCATTATATTTGTACATTTCCTAATTCTATAAAATACTTTAAAAAAATATTTTAAATAAAAGATTTGAGTGGGGTTATAAATATTGCGCAGATTCCCTATAAATTCAAATTTAATCAATTTTAATGTCAAAATCCTTCTAAAATTTATTAAATGATTGTGTAAATCTTCTAATGTAGTTCCAAAAATTCACAGAAAAGGCTTTAGAACAGCGTTTCTTAAACTGTGGTCCGCGAACTTACAGACGGGGGATCCTCAGGCTCAGTGTTGAATTGAGATATTTTTCTTCGGCCTGAATTTCTGTAGCTGTAGTTGTGGATAAATGCAGGACTAGAATTCTAATCATAAGAGTATTAATAAACACCTAAATGTAAATCTTTCGAAGGAGAAATTTCAATGCTGGGGAAGGAATTTTAGAAGACTGATAAAATTCCCCCTCAAGACTTTCGGGGTATTTACAATATACAATGCCAGTCAGTCTGGTTTGCCTTCTATTGGACAAACTAAACGACAACTCCGTTACTGAATTTATGAACACATAAACTTTGTTAAGCAAACATAATTACAAAAATCCTCTCTTCTCTTTGTTCTCTTGTCTTCTCTTTGTTGGGGGGAGGACGTCATTTCAACTTTGATTCTGATCAGGAAATGCAATAACCTTTGAGATTTAGATTTTTTGAAGCTGTTTCTATTCATAAATATAGAAACTCAACGATTTTTCCAGTGTACCTTACATCTCACGTTTCTGAGTTGATTTGTTATGTCATTTCCGCTTTCATCTCAATGGTTGCTGGAACAGGGTGGTCTTTCAGTTCATCGTTTTCTAACGTTTGGGTCTTTCAATTTCATGTGTTTGGGGGGAAATGTTGATTTTATTTTATACACTGATGATGCGAGTCCCAGTACTCACGAAACGTGTTAATTTTCATAGTGCTTGATTTGCACATAGTGTGTGCTCAAACGTTGGTTTTTCAGTGATTTTGAAGTTTTTTACTTAAATAAACATTAAATTGTTATTCTTCTTTTATCTTACATTAAGAAACATTTTGTTGGTGGTCCCCGAAATGCACATCCTATCAAAGGGGGTCCGCGAGATTCCAAAGTTTAAAAACGCTGCTTTAGAAGATGAAATTGGCATGAATTCACAATTTGGGATATAAAGGGTTAAACAGAGAAAATTTTCGGTAAATTTGCAGTAGAAATATGGTAAATTTATTTTTAATAATAATAATAATAATAATTTATTTTTACTTTCCTAAATTAGTAAAATTTGTAACTTATTTTCGAGAGAATTTGAACTGCTGTACCCTGTACCACTTAATTGTTACAATATTTACTTCTAGTCGATCCGCTATTTGATCCCGAGTCCTCTGGGTTGGAGATGAACATCTTACAGTGTGCTATAGGAGCTGTTTGCAAAGGCTGTCTTTTATGATTCAACGGGGAAATACTTTTAATTTATTTTTAATCAAAGTTGTCAAAAAAACGGGTTAAAACACTTTTATTTGGTTTAAACCAGTTTTGTGTGTGTAAACTGGCTTTTTTTAAATATATTTTTCTATATTGCATATGCATGCATATTTATTGATAAAAATAAACATTGTTGGATACATAAGTAATATAACTTCATTTAAAAATAATTAAAATTAAATAATTAGTCAGTTATGTAGAAAATTGAAATCATTTAAAATTTAAACATTAGTAACAATCTTATCTAACAATTCTTATGTTACAAGAATAAAATACTCTACACAGTGAAATATTGATACCTTGAAAATCTGAATAAACAATCTTTTGATAACTACCACTACTACTGCTACATAAATATATGATGTAGTTTCATGAATATAATATACATTCCCATGGCTATTCAAAAATTCTTTTTCAAAATACTTATCTGGGATGTTTGGTTTTTCTGTTAGAACGCTACATTAACAATTATGATCTTTTATTGAAAATAAAGCTTTTTATAAGGAATTCGTCGAATGATATGACATTTAGCAGTTGAGTCTTTACACCTTTCAAGAAGTATTGTGTATTGTCACTTGACACTTCTCTGAAACCGTCAAAGTGACAGTAAAATAAGCAGAAATTCCCTATTTCACAGCTTTTTAGACTACTGAAAATATCATATTAAAATGGACAGTAGTTTTACGAAAGTTGTCATCCACTAAAACATTTAAACAGCCATCAGGCTTAATAAACAGGCATTTTTCTAAGGTATGTTTTAATACACATTATTTTTAAATAGCTAAACTAAAAATTAATAATGTATCTTTTTAGGCATTTTTTATGAGACTTTTTATTATGTCTCAAACAAATCTTATCTCGATCCCCCCCCCCCCCTCCATTTTCTTGTTAGATCAGGAATATGTTTAATAAAACTTTTGGTCCTTTAAAGGACCCTTCACAAAATAATTTTTCTTAAAACAGGACCCTTCACAAAAAATTTTATTACAAAACAGGACCCTTCCCCAAAATATGTCTCTTAAATAGACTTTTCACAGAATTTTTCCGCCTTCAAATTGAACTTTTCACAAATTTAGTCATTTAAAAATAAAATCATGGCCTGTAAGTGAGCAGTTGAACTCACCAAACAGCATATTACTTCGCTTTTTATATATGAAAGATAGAACATGAAGGCATCGATAATTTAAAATTCACAAAATTATCACTAGAATTTTCACAAAAATAAGAAAAACTTCACAATTTCACAAAAACAGGACCCTGTGAGAAAAGTCTGGACAGACCCCTGTAGATGTAAAATAGTGGGTTTCATTATGTTAATGAGGATTTAAATATATCTTGTTACATATTTTAGTTAAAAGTAAACAGTTGTAAATAATCTGAATTTTCTAAAAATGAAAATATTTTATGACAAAAATGGAATATATTTAATCTCTTTTATCTGCTAAATTCACCTGTTTTAACTTTTCTCTTTAGAGCCCCAGATATGTTCATGAACGCGTGCAATTTTTATTGTACATGCATACAAACATATAACCTAGACTCACTATGTTTCATTTTGACTGTTGAGATAGACTGTTAAAAATAGAAATTATCTTTTTTTAATATTTGAAACACTTTAATTTTTTAAAAAAGAAAAAATATATGTTTAACCCCCTCCCCCCCCTTTTTTTTGAGAAAAAAAAAAACAAAAAAACAATTGGTTTAAACAGTGCCAACCCCGCCTTTAATATTACCAGGTTTCGTGCACATGGTGAATGAAACAGCTGCAAAGTGATTGTCGATATTTAAAATCTTCGCTAACTCCACAGAGACGAAGTTTTCCTTTCTAAAATATTCTAATTTTTAATAAAACAATTTTCTTCTTAAATATTACTAATGAAATTTTAAAAGTGTGCATTTGCAACTACAGGTTATAACAAAGATAAAAAAAAAAATCATTAAATAAAGACATGGAAATCCCTACTGGGAATTTGATGTAAAAAAAGGAAAATGTTTGTAAAATGATGGCCGAAAAACTCAATCAAATGCATTTAGCCGAGAACTAGTGTACATTTACAGTCTCTCTTTTGGAGGCTGTGTATTTACAGAAATTTTTAACGGTGCATAGATTATTAGATCATAATATAATCGTAATGGGATTTTTTGTTCGTCCTTGCAAACGAACTGTAAATACTATCAGTAGCGCCAACTTTTGAAAAATATTGGGTGGCCTTAAAAGTTTTTGAGTAATGTAACACAATTTTTTTTCTTAGTACGCTTGTGTGTGGAGAGTGACGGGTAGGAGCGAATGACTAAAGATAATTCGACGTTGTATTGTGTTTTTTCTAAGCAAAATACAAAATCAATTATAATATGAATAATTTTATTAAATTATATTCTCATATCATCTTCCGTATAAATATATTAATATTTATTATAAATAACATAATTAAATTTAAAAAATAAAAAAAAACCCGACTGCGTAAAAACCGAACTAATTATTTCTCATCAACGTGAAACTATTTTTTATATTACTTACCTATTTTTTTTTATTTATTTGGATTGATGACTTTTAAGTTGTGTTTAATTGTTAGTTCCTATCTATAAACACTGTTTTGATGCGACCAATAGATGTCTATGAAGGTTAGAGTTGCAGTAAAGCTAGAGATCCTACCTACACAACTTCCAGGTTGTGTAATATTTAAACGGAGCTTCTAACTGTAAAATAGTCAATGAAACATCATCTTCATTTTGAAAGATCTATCCAATAATATGTCACTCAATAGGGTGCGTATTTTTAAATTTATGAAAACAAAACCTATCCTATAACCATCGGACGATTAAGACGAATCGATAGAGACCTCATTCATTAAAATCCATCCAACCGTTGGGATGTTTCGAAGGTATAAAAGAAACCCACATACCCAGATACGCGGGAAACACATAATCTTTCTTGGCAGTCGGGTAAAAAGTGCTAACTATTTGAAAGTGCAGAAAACTAAATGTCAAGAAAAACATACATTTTACTCATCTGAGTGCATAATCGATTCAAGACATTAAAACAGATGGCAAACTAGGCAGGAAATTTGTTTTTGCGAGAAATTTAATTCTGCATACACTGAAGGGGCTTTTTGTGTTCCTGTAAGTCTAATGGATGTCCTTACTATTTTTCAAACAAAAATATTTTGAGAACGTCAATACAACCAAATTTCATTTCAGCGATTAGATAAATAAATGAATAAATAAAGAAAAAAGAAAAAAGCAACTTAACAAATTACAACGACCATTTGGAAAATGACTTTTTCAAAGACTAAAATTTAAGACATAAAAAATCGCACGGGGTTGATCATACATTACGTTCGCCATGAATTAAACATTAATAGTGTTATTACACGTAAAAATTCCAAGCGACAAAAATCGCCTGCGAATTGTATTTGGTGTGAAATATTTATATGTATCCATTCCTGTCCTATTTATCTTTTTATTTTTATGTTTAATTGGCTTATTCCATTTTTCTTTTGCACGTGAAAATCTTACAAATTAAAATTAACTCTTTGGCAGAAATTGTTATTCATTTTCTTTCATTTTCATTAGTTACTATCCACCCGAAACTTACGTATTATCCAAGCATTTCATTGGCTGTTCGGGAAAAGGCTTTTCCATCGTCAGATTTCCAAGAAATCTGACAACCAATTTTAAATGAAAATTCATTCTTAAACTTTTAAACATCCGACAATATTACTTTTTACACCGTCGGATAGAGAAAAAAATGTACTTTTAAATGCAATTTGTTTGAAAGCTGTATCTCAATTTGTTTCTGAGTTATTAATTCTCTTTTTTTTGTAGTTTTTATTACTTTTTTGTCATAGTGGCAACAGAAGGTATCCATCTCTGTTGAAAGTAAAGGGAAATACAGATTACTGTATAGACCAATCAGAAAACGAATAAAATGCGGATTAAACCAATAAAAACCTTCAGATATGCTTTTGATTTCCTACCCTGATGAGAAAAATAACCATTTTTCTAAATGGTTAATAAATTGAAATTGGGTCTGCACAGAGATCAAATTATTGGGGGGGGGGGGGGGGGGGGTCGTGCCCCATGTAAGTTGGCGTCACTGAATGCTACTTATTCTATACTTCCGAGAAAGCATATTGTAGTCCACCTCAATGATGAATATCAATCTCCTTATGTTTGAAATGTCTTAACACCAATAAAATGCACCGCCAACGATTTTCCTCGCATAGATCATAATCTAAGCTATCCTCTGTAAACTAATGGGAATTAATTCACAATTTCTCTCTCCGTGCTCCCTTCTCCTTTCCCCTTAACAGATTAAGACAAAGAAAAAGCTCAAAACTTTTTAAAAGTCCTCGAAAACAACAGTCTTGGAACTTTGCTGAGGGTAGCAGATCGATGAATGACATTCCGTCAAAGGATACAAGCCGGGGAATTTCGTTGAGCGAAATATTCAGGAATAGCATTTTTTTTTTTTTTTTTTTGGTCGTATATTGGTTTATCTTTTTTCTCCTGAAATACAGGGTACACGATTTACAATTTTGTAATTCTGGTGGATCGGGGTACAAAATTTTTTAGTTTTTTTTTTTAAATTATTATTTATGAATATTTTTGGCTCAATTTTTTCTCTTGAAATGTATAGGGGAAGATGGGGTACAATGAAACAAAATTTACTATTTTTTTTCCCCTATCTACAATTTTGCATGCACAAAAATATAATTAATGCATATTTTTAATCTTGTATTTTCCCCATCTAAATAAATTTTTTATTAGGTTCTAAACAATATCTTTATGCTTGAAAAATAACAAAAAATAAATGTCTTACAGTGTTTCATTGTACCCCGTATGTCGAGGTACAATGAAACACATACTGGGGTACAATGAAACACTCCAAATGATGGAAGCAATTTTCACCCAGTATAGTTTATTTTATGAAAAATTAGATAAATACAAAAACAAAACTTGATTAATAAGGAACTTGATAAAAATATTATAATCTAAGATGAAAAATAAGTAAATTCTATTAGTTTAAGAAATACCTTTCATTTTATATTAAATTGGCTCAAGTCAGTTTCAAAAATTAGCATTTCTGCTTATATTTCTGTTGCTCCTGAAGGAATACGGGGTGGTAGTTTCCACACAGAGTTTTTTTTTTTAAATGTAAGTTTCTAAAAAATTTAAAACTAGGTTGGAGTCTTTTTATATCAAGTACTTCACATTTGACTTCATTTAAATGTATGATTTCTCCAACGGTATATATTTCCTTATGTTTCTATTTATGCGGATACTGCTTGTGCCATACATGTTGTGTGTGGATATCTCATTCTTAGTACCTCGATGACCAGCTGGGCCTAGAAAAAAATCTGGATCATCATCAGAGTCTGTAGCAGGCAAAGTTTGTTCTCAAAACAATCCCTTCTTAGCTTTTTTTTCTCTTTCTATTTTTTAATTGCTTAACAAGAGCATTTTTTACTGACCTGGTTAGAACAAAACTCCTTTTTTTTTTCTGTTTTCCCACTCTTACTTCTAATATATTCTATTTACTAGAGATGCAACGAATATTCGGCCGAAGCCGAATATTCGGCTTCGGCCGAATATCAAGTCCATTATTCGGCCTTGGCCGAATAATACTGTAATAAATGTTTTTATATTTACACAGTATAACTTTTTAATTTGACAATTTATATTCATCATGTATAATGAAAATTTTATTTGAAATTAACTAACCCATTTTTTTTTATTAACTTTCATACCTCGAATGTGTTTTATCTACCCATTTTTATATAAGAGGCTAATTTAGGAATCATGTTAAAAATTTTTTATGCTGTATCAGTAAGTACAAAAAGTATCTGCTTGTAATAAGATAACACAATCTGTTAAATTTAAAATTAATCTATTCAAAATTGTTTTAATACAGCTGTACAAGCAAATTCTAAAGTATTTTTTTTATCATAATGGGAAGTTTAACATTTATCCCTTGTTACATAAAAAAATATTTCTTTCAATAATTATATTTTGAATTATACCTATAAAGAACTCTAGTGCTATCTGCTGACAGCAAAGAAAAAAAATAATGATAATAATAAATGATAAAAATGTTTTTGTTAATTGTGAGCTTTATAAAGTCTACAATGATTTCTTTCCACCATTTTAGAGGATATTCCTTTCATCCTTTCTATCAGTGGTTTTTCTTAAGATATTAAGATTTCTTATTTTTTATTTTATTTCATCTGAAAGTTGAAACTTATATTTCCTAGTACTTTTCAAATTTTGTCATTATTTTAAAATGTAACAACAACACACATAATATTTATTAAAATGTAACTAGACAATACCTGATGAGGAACTTTTGCTAAGATTTGTTTTTTTTTGGGGGGGGGGGTGCTGAATTATAAGACAATTTTTAGGCCGAACATAGCCGAATATTTTTTCAGAGTAAAATAATATTTTAAAAAATTAAAAATTTGTATATAAATAATTTAAAAAAAAAATACATTTTAATTGTGAAATATACAAGAATTGTGCATATAGTGGATACTATATTTTGTTTTTAGGCAAAAATAAGTTCATTATTCGGCGGCCGAATATTCGGCTGTAACTTGGCCGAATATTCGGTATTCGGTTATTCGGCCAAACCGCTATTCGTTGCATCACTACTTTAAAGGACCTAAAATTTTCCTAAACATATTCCTGTAGAATGATAATGAAAATTGCATGTGTTGATGAACATATCTGGAGCTCTAAAGGGAAAATTTAAAACATTTGAATTTAGCAAAAATGAAATAGATTAAAAATATTCAATATTTGGCATATAATCAGGGTTCGCACAGGCTCCTTAGACTCATTGGAAACTCCTTAGAAATGAAAACATTCCCAAGTAGTACTTAGAACTACTTAGATAAGCAAATCACTCCTTAGAAACTCCTTAAATTGTATTGCGGCTTCGGACACAAGCGATATTGCTGACGAGGAAAAAAAAATCCTGATTGTAAAACGCACGGTAAGTCCTTTATGCACGTCATTTATCATCTGAAGAACAGCATTGATTGGTTAGGATAATCTTACAGCAGGGCTCCCATTAGGTCCGTTTTTCAATTATTAGGTCCGTAAAGTTCGTTTTTCAACACTGTTACCCGGTCTTTATTTTAAATTTTATCGATGTTTGGCATCTAGCCAAGAATCTCGGAAAAACCGCACTTTTCGCAGATATGCCCCCAAAAATACCGTCGAATTTCGTCAATCGATCACGGAAAAAGTTCGTAAATTTTGTCAAAGGATCGTGAAAAAACACGAAATTCTCCATCAGATCGCGAAAAACGCGAATTTACTCAAAGGATCACGAAAAAAAGGGGATTTCGTTAAAAGATCGAGAAAAAAGGCGGATTTCATCAAAAGATCGCGAAAAACACGCGAATTTCATCAAAGGATCGCGAAAAACACGTGGTTTCCATCAAAAGATCGCGAAAAAACTCGAATTTCCCTCAGAAGATCGCGAAAAAAGCGTGAATGTCTCCCAGAAGATCGCGAAAAATGCGAATTTCCTCAAAAAATCGCGAAACACACGCGAATTTCCTCAAAAAATCGCGAAGCACGCGAATTTTCTCAAAAAATCGTGAAACACACGAATTTCCTCGAAAAATCGCGAAACACACACGAATTTCCTCGAAAAATCGCGAAACACACGCGAATTTCCTCGAAAGATCGCTAAAAACAGGCAAATTTTCTTTAAAGATTGCGAAAAACACGCAAATTTCGACAAAGGATCGCGAAAAACGCGCGGTTTCCATCAAAAGATCGCGAAAAAAAAGTCAGTTTCGTCAAACGATCGAAATAATAACGTATTAAAAGATCGCGAATTTCTCCCAGAAGATCGCGAAAAAAACGCAAATTTCTACCAGAAAATAGCGAAAAAACGCAAATTTCTTCCAGAAGTTAGCAAAAAACACGCGAATTTTCTCAAAAGATCACGAAAAATATGCGAATTTCGTCAAAGGGGTGCGAAAATCACGCGGTTTCCATCAAAAGAACGCGAAAAAAAAACGTCAGTTTCGTCAAACGATCGAAATAAAACGCGAATTCCATTAAAAGACTGCGAAAAAACGCGCATATCTCCCAGCAGATCGCGAAAATAAAGGCGAATTTACCCCAGAAGCTTGCGAAAAACACGCAAATTTAGTCAAAAGATCGCGAAGAATGCGAATTTTCTCAAAAAATTGCAAAAAACACGCGAACTCCCTCGAAAGATCGCGAATTTCCTCAAAGGATCTTGAAAAATATTTTATCAAAAGTTTTATCAAAAGGTTTTTTATCAAAAGATTGCGGAAAAAACGTCAGCTTCGTCAAACGATCGATATAAAACGTTAATTCCATTAAAAGATCGCTAAAAAACGCGAATTTCCGCTAGAAGATCGCGAAAAATACGCGAATTTCCCCCAGGAAATCGCGGAAAAAAACGAAAACTTCCCCCAGAAAATCACGCAAATTTCCTCAAAAGATCTCGAAAAACACGCGAATTTTCTCAAAAGATCGCGAAAAACATGCGGTTTCCATAAAAAAAATCGCGAGAAAAACGTCAGTTTCGTTAAACGATCGAAATGAAATGCCAATTCCATTAAAAGATCGCAAAAAACACGCGAATTTCCCCCAGAAGATCGCAAAAAACACGAATTTCCATCAGAAGATCGCGAAAAACACGCGAATTTTCCCCAGAAGATCGCGAATTTCTTCAAAAGATCGCAAAAATGCGAATTTCCTCAAGAAAATCGCGAAAAACACGCGAATTTCGTCAAAGGATCGCGAAAAACACGCGGTTTCCATCAAAAGATCGCGAAAAAAATATCAGTTTCGTCAAACGATCGAAATAAAATGCGAATTTCATTAAAATATCGTGAAAAAAACTAGAATTTCTCCCCCAGAAGATCGTGAAAAAACACGAATTTCCTCAAAAGATCGCGTGTTTTTCGCGATCCTTTGACGAAATTCGCGTTTTTTTCGCGATTTTCGTCAAAGTTTCGCTTTAAAAAAATCGATTACCGCTGTTCTAAAAGAATAAATTCAAAACTTTCAATTTTTTCGTGTATGTTGCGTTTAGCATTCTTTTTTTTTTACCTTTTAAAATTTTCTTTCAGATGTATCATGTATGTGATAGTGATATACATAATACTTGTTTGGGGTTTGACTAATCTCTGTTTATATGACCATTGGTCGCTGCATAATAAAGTTTATTGTCTATTTTGTATTTAAACTTGCGAAATCAGTAAGCAATATATTGTGAATACTGTGCAGTTTCAGCACTAACAATTAGATTCTAATAGAGTAAAATTAATTTTTGCCTCTAAATTGGGCATTAAAAATTGGAGTGTGCATACCACATAACGATGCCGCACATAAAAGCAACAACAACAACAACAAATAATGGCAAATCCTTAAAATTTTTTGGACTCCTTAGATTTTTTCGGTACTCCTTGGATTTTTTCTTCCCAACTCTGTATGAACCCTGCATATAATATATTGTCATTTGAGAAAATGCAGCTTACTTACTGTAATTAATAACATAAAGTGTTCTTTAAGATTTCACTCAAGCTGTAAAAGAAAATTTTCTTGATTGTGAAATTATCCTTTAAGAATAAAAACGAATCTCAAGAATGAAGTCGAATTAGAAGACATTGAAAAACTGGGTGCTATTTATAGCATTTAAATATTACCAATCTATTTTTTTTTCTATTATTTGTTGAATCTAATTGTAAAAAATGTTGTCTTGGAGTTATACAAAAAACAAAATCATTAGAAGTATTTGAATATTAAAAATTCTTTAAAAACCTCAGATACTGATATTATATAAAAAAGTTAACCATAATGGAGATACTGTCTTGCAGATAATTTTATTTGTAATTGTGATATAATGATTAGGTCAAGAAAAAATATTTAAATGTTCAACAAATTAGTTTTCACTGGGGAGTGGGGGGGGGGGGGTATACTATAGTCAAGGTAGAGAAAAATCCTTTATTGGTGTTGGCTCTTATAATGAAAATCGCGCAAGAGATTGTCGTAGGTAATATTAATTTTTAGTTTATTCATTTAAAAGTAATGTGTATTATAGTTTAACTTACAAGAAAAGCCTGTTTATTAAGTCTGATGGCTGTTTAAATGTTTTAGTGGATGACAACTTTTGTAAAACTTTCTGTCCCTTTTTAGATCAATAATTTCAGTAGTAAATAAAACTGGTAGTGTTTCTGCTTATTTTACTGCCGCTTTTTTTTTAACCTGGCAGTTTCAGAAGAGAAGTGTCAAGTAACAGTTCACAGTACTTCTTGAAAGGTGTGGACTCAAGTGCTAAATGTCAAATCATTTGCATCAGTTCCTTATAAAAGGCTTTATTTTCAATAAAGTGTCATGATTGATTTTTCTGTTAGATTTTTCTACATGAGCAAATATCCCAGATAACATGTATTTCAAAGAAATGTTTTTGAATAGCCATGGGAAAGCATATTATATTCATTAAATTACATCATATATTTATTTATTAGTCATAGTAGTCAAAGGATTGTTTATACCAAATAAACCGGGGTTTTTTTTATTTAAAGGGGAAAAAAAACCTATTTTTTGTCAACCTTGCTCAAAGGTGTCCGAAAATTCTAAAATAGCCCTAATAAATAAAAGAATTGATATGTTAACACGGGTCGGGCATATTGGACAAATTTTATTGTTCTTACCAGTATATTTTATCAATAATCTTCAAGAGACATTTTCATAAGATTTGCAATAGGAATATATCATGGGGATTATTGAGAAAAGATACTGGTATGAACAGTAGAGTTTGCTCTATATGCTCCGAACCCTGTTACGCAGTGCCTACAAGTTGGATGTTGTTGACTCCAGTCCCCGAATGCTATTATTTAAAATTTAATGATTATTACGAAATTGGTACGTTAATTATCTTCTTTTATTAACATTTATACATTGAGTAACATCATAATTATACCAGGGGTGCAGAATATGTCCAATCCGGCGATCTAGGATCGGGGGAAATTTTAACACCCTGGGGAAATTTTTCAGAAACATATACAATTAATTTCGATTTTAACAACGAATTCCATAATTCCCTGAGATAGAACAATTTCAGTACAAATAAAAATATCCGTATGGCGACCTTCACAAAATCGATCTCAGAATAATATGTACCGTATATCAGGGGTGATTATGTTCCGAATTTTCCGAAAGTTTAAGACATTCGGTTCCAGAAAAAAAAAAAAAAGGTCATCTGAAAATTTGGACATAAAAATATCGCGAATTTTGGCGAAGAATTACGGGAAAAACGCGAATTTCGTCACAAGATCGCAATATAACTGCACATTTCGTCAGAAGATAGCAAAAGAACCGCAAATTTCGTCAAAAGATCGCGAAAGAACCGCAGGTTTCTTCAAAAAATCGCGAAATAACCGCAGGTTTCTTCAAAAGATCGCGAAATAACCGCAGGTTTCGTGAAATGAACGCAAATTTTGTCAAAAGATCGCAAAATAAATGCACATTTCGCCAAAAGATCGCGAAACAATCGCAAATTTCGCCGAAAGATCGCGAAACAATCGCAAATTTCGTCAAAAGATCACAAAACAATCGCAAATTTCGTCAAAAGATCACAAAACAACCTCGAATTTCGTCAAAAGATCACAAAACAACCTCGAATTTCGTCAAAAGATCGCAAAACAACCTCGAATTTCGTCAAAAGATCGCAAAACAACCTCGAATTTCGTCAAAAGATCGCAAAACAACCTCGAATTTCGTCAAAAGATCGCAAAACAACCGCGATTTTCGTCAAAACATCGCAAAACAACCGCGATTTTCGTCAAAACATGGCGAAATAACCGCGATTTGCGTCAAAACATGGCGAAATAACCTTCTATTTCGTCAAAGAAATGCGAAAAAAACCCTCAAATTTCGTCAAAGGATCGCGAAATGGACGTAAATTTACTCAAAGGATCGCGAAATGGACGTAAATTTACTCAAAAGATCGCGAAATGGACGTAAATTTACTCAAAAGATCGCGAAATGAACGTAAATTTACTCAAAAGATTGCGAAACAACCACGCATTTCGTCAAAAGATTGCGAAACAACCACGCATTTCGTCAAAAGGGGCGAAATAACCGCAAATTTCGTTAAAAGATCGCAAAAAATCTGCAAATTTCGTCAAAAGATCATGAAAGAATCGCGAATTTCGTTAAAAGATTGCAAAAAACTGCCAATTTCATCAAAAGATCACGAAAGAACCGCAAATTTCGCCAAACGATCGCAAAACAACCGCGAATTTCATCAAATGATGGCAAAACAACTGCGAATTTCGTCAATAGTAAGGAGAAATAACCGCAAATTTCGTCAAAAGATCGCGAAAAAACGCGAATTGCGTCAAAAGATCCATGAAAAATACATAGTGTTGGGAGTGGATTTCCCCCCACTCTGCTGTAACCTTTCAGAAAATTTGCTGTGAATTTTAGGAAATTTTTTTTCACTCAGAATCACCCCTGCCCTATATACTCGCGCATAAGTTCAGAAATATTTGAAAAATAAATTTTCTATACCTACGGTAATACAGCACTTACCTATAACATACCGTAAAATTTTGGGGAAATTTTCGTGTGGATTGGGGGAAATCTTGGGAGTAGAAACATTTTCTGCACCCCTGAATTATACATTCATAATATGACGAACATCAGAAAATAATTTGGAGGGCAAGTGGACTATAACAACTTATGACACTGGCCATGCACTTTTATGTGTACTAAAATTTCTATTGTTTAATTTTTTTGAAAATAGTCATTGCATAGAGCAATATTGTCGCTTGATTTTTGCAAAATTCGGAGATTTTTCGTAGGATCTCCAATAATTATAAAGAAAATCGTGCAAAAATTTTAGTAAGTACTGAGGTTTTAAACTGGCCTTCAACTTTCAAAGTCCTGAGTCGCATAAAACATGAGTAACTGTCATGACTTTTCTCGCCAACAAAGAACTGAATAAATAAAAGTGCACAACAGTAGTTTGTTTCTGAAGAGTGGCTCCCTGTTGGAAAAACAAAACAGAAAGAAAATAGGAAAGATGAATGGAATTCTTATTTCCTTGCCCGAGAGACGAGCTGTTTTTATTGACAGAGAAGTAAAACCCGTTTAAAAAAAAAAAAAAAAAAAAAAAAGAAAAGAAAAGAAAAGAAAATCTGAAAAGCAGAGAATCTTCAGATGTGGTCCGGAAATCTTTCTTTTGCACCCTTTTACTCAAATCAGGATGCCATGTGATTATTGAAGGTCGTTGGTGTTTCGCGAAAAATGCGATTAAAAGACTGGCGTGGTATATGAATCGAATGGCACAATGGAAAACTTATTGTACTTCTAGTTGTTATAATTTTATTATCTTGTATTATGAGAATGCAGAATAAATAATTGTATTATGAGATTCGTCGCGTATCCCCTAGAACCACTTGGCGTACCCCCCCCCCCCCTAATGTTAAGCATATTCAACTTTGAAAAATGTTATAAGGAAATTGGTTATAACGAATAATTTTCATGCTCCCTTCAATATCCCTTTAAGACCTGATCTACACAATTGTGTACAGGATCCTAAAGAAAAGAAAAAACATTTTCCTCTCTGTGTGACTTAAAGTCGAGCCTGCACCCCCAGAATTGGGTGTATCCTCCCTTGGCATAACCTGACATCGTTTTTTTTTTTTTTTTTCCCCAAATCAAATGTGATTCTATTAATTAAGGGAAACCACCAAAACTTTTCATTTCTACCAAAAATCTTCAGGTCTTCAACCACTCGGCTCTCATCCAGTTTGCTTGGGAATAGTCCCTCTGTACTGTTGTTGAATTTAATTTTTTTAATTTCTGTTACCACTTCTCTCCAGCTATGATGACAAATTGTTGTGGACGAGCGATTTCATCCTCTCCATCCTCCCTTGGATCAAAGGAAAGTGAGGCCTATTCCGGTGAAAGCCAAAGGTAGGGCGCTGCTGCCTGACGGCCTTTTTACGAGAAATTGCGGTGAGTCAGCTCTTGGAAATTCCCCTTTGCTCCCCCATCCGCCAGAGGAGTGACGCTCGGTTGCTTTTTCGCTCTGCGTCACACCGCACCATATAGGTGGATGTTTTTCGTGGAAAGAAAAACCCTTTTTATAGATGCATCAAATGATTCTCCGGAGGCACTTTTTATGGGTCATAGCTGAGTAAAGGAAATAAACAATTTTTGCGTAGAAATTGTTTCGGAAATATATTTTATATATGGTTGGCTGTGAAAAATGGGAAGAGTTTGGAATCTAAAATAAGTTCAGTGACCTCTAAATTTCGTCGTACATTTTTTTTTCTTTTGTAGGAAGATTATAAATGCATATATCCCCTATATTTTTTTTTCTTCTAAATTTTCAAAAATGTCAGATGTTTCAAAAATCCTTTCATAAAAGAACATTAAAATACCAAGTAAATTTTTCTGTTATTCACTGTCATAAATTTTAGAAATAATTTTGTTTTTTAGTAATAACAATTATCTTATTAATTATATTAATTGCAAACTCGATACTTGTAATGAATTTATTGCTGCTATTTTATAGAAAAAATGGAATTGAAAAAGTTATCATTTCACACTCATGCATATCGAGCTTTGATCTTCTAACTCTAATAATGAAATTCTTTTACAAAATGAATTTAAATTAATTGAAGTAGCATTTCGGGTAAGAACACTCAAAACAACTAATAAAAAAAATTAATTGATAATGCTATCAAAAGGTTTATAGAATTAACCCGGTGCAGAAAGATAAAGGGATTTAATTCTTTCATTTACCCTATAAAAGGAATATCCTCGAAGAGTAAAAGAGATAAAGTAACTTAATTTAAATCTACCAATTATACCGAATAAATCAATTTTTCAGTTAGATCTGATAAAAGTAATAATGAATTAAAAACGTCTGTGATTTATAAATTTAAATTTATTATTTAAATTGGAGAAGAAGTTTCACACATTGGAATAATTAAAAAGATAATAATATTAAATATAATTAAAGATTACGATATTTTTTAAGCGTGGGTAGAATTTAGATGTCACGAAATCTTTTGTAGAGTCTGAATTTCATGCTATTGATTTTTTCTTCTTTGGTAGGAATATACAGCGTGGCCATACGATAACTTTCGGTGTTTGGGAGCATCTGTAGCTAAGAATTTTGAAGACATTGAGAAATTAATTCCGTGTAAGGTAAAGAGGGGGGGGGGGCTACCATTTAGTATAAAAATTGCCTATAGGGGGTAAATTTGGCACTAGTCGAATTTAAATATTTACACTGACCGCTAATAAAATAGATTGCGCAAATAGTTTTGTGCATACACAAAATTTCTTCTAAAAGACATTGAAAAATATTCAGACGTATAATTTATTTGAATGACTAATGAGTTGCATTCTGTGTGCTTCCAACCTTAATGTACCAAAACATTAAAAAAGAAAAATCTGGTATCATTTTTTTCTCATTTGAAATTAGTCTTCCTTGCCTCTAAAAGTTTAAATATGCATTGTGGTCTCATTCTGTTCATAGTTATATTTAGATACCTCCAAACAAGGTAAGTTTTTTTTTAAATGGCTATTTTGTATATATTTCCCATTTTATTCCCCCCCCCCTCCCTTTTCTTTGAACGGAGTCGTCCACGACGATCTTCCGAGAATTTTTCTCATTTTAAAATTGCCATCTGTTCTCTGTAGTCGATTAGAATAAAAAAAAAAAAGGAGAGAGAGAGGAATCGGACTGCTCGCTTACTCCTCCCTACAGTCTGATTTTTAAATAACGATTCTTCCCGTTTTTTATGATTTTTTTCCCCGAAAGACCGATTTTGAAGTATATTTATGGAGCTAATTTTTTGTGAAAGTTCCTGTATCTCTTCGCAATTCTTATAATCGGTATTGTTTTGCATCGTTCGAAAGTCCGAAATTTCTTTCCTCGGCAGAAATGCTGGCAAGTTTCGATAATAATTTTAAAATATATTTTACAGCTCTTAATTTTACGTATAAAAATCTTTAATAATAAACTTCCCCACCTCATTCATTTATTAATAACTTTGTGCTTTTGACATTTTCGTTTGCTATTTGTTTTTGATAACACTTTTATCCTTAATGCCTAAAAAATCCATTTTGTCCCATTGAAATCCATTTTGTGTAATAAGACTCTTCATTAAATTATCGTCTTTATTAAATAACTTAATGACTGTATCCTCGGGAATATTTAATGGTTAATTATATTTAATGATAAGTTATTTTTAATAGTCCATAATGAAAGGAAATTATTTTAAAGAATATCTAAAATTTTTTCCTCTGTTAATTTTTTTAAATTTTTCTGTTAACATTCTAGTGTTATATTCACCTTGAGTTAAATAATTAAAATAATATAAAAGCACAAATAATTGTTAAAAAAAAAAAAAATTTTTTTTCAGGTGCATACGTATAATATAAAGATATTTAAAATACAAATTAAAAATATCTTAAAATACATTAGAAGACCTAGAACGTTTTCAACCATTACAAGGCCGTCCTCAGTAGGATTTAAATATTATTATTTTCTTTGTGCTTATTCGAGAATTGTCCGGAAGAAAGCATTGTAATTTAAAAGTTGTACGTCAAATGAGATGTCAGGTAAAGTTATTCAAATTTTCAACCAAAACCGAGCTTTTATCAATTAATGCAGCAATTACGGCCTTGTAATGGTTGAAAATCCTCTAAGTTTTTCTAATGTATTTTAACACTAGAACCGCCTGCTATTGTACTCAAGTTATATAAAAAAAAAAAGTGTCTCACACCAGAATTTTTATTTAAAATTATTTAATTAACTTATTTTTTAGTTGACTGCTTTTGACGAAATTTCTTGTTCGAATCGACGATTATCAATTTGGCAGGGGTGGTCAAAATGACCCCTATTGGTGGTTATAGTATTAAGATATTTTTAATTTGTATTTTAAATATCTTTATATCATATTTATACACCTGGAAGTAATTTTTATACAATTATTTGTGCTTTTATATGTATTTTCTTTTTTTTTTTTTTTTTTTTTTTTTTTTATCGATTAACAGTTTAAATTTTGGGCGTAATAAAGTTTCTCGCAAATTTCCCCCCCCCCCCCTTTTACATGCTTTCTTTTATCTTACAATTATGTTTGTGTGTGGTAATCAAGTCTTTGTTACTCATTTTTCACCCACTTCCTGTTGACTTAGAGCTTTGAAATTTAGTATATTCCTGAGGACAATACAGGAATTAAACATCTTTTTTTATTCGATCCCTAAAGGGGGCAACGGGGGCAAATTAAAAAAGAAATCGCCATATCTCACAAACCAATGGAAATAAACTCTTGAAACTTAGCATACCTATTGTCTAAAATTAATAAACACGTGTTTTTCGGAACTCTTCAAAATTCGAAGCCAAAGGAGGGTCCTGCCGCCAAGCGTTCTCCGTTTTCGAAAGACATCGCAAAAACACTTAATGGTTACTCAATTAACTCAACTATCAATCAATTCAATCAATTAAACTTAATGATTACTCAATTATAGTTTGATTTTGTATGGAGAATCAGTATCGGCTTCAACAATGGGTATTTGTTGAAAAGTACTAATGGCAAGGTTACCGCAATAGCACCAAATTTTGGCCAGATTTGGTAGTGCATTTATTTTTCGTCATTTTAGGGAATTTTAATGAAAGATTGTTTAAAAAAAATTACATCTATAGTATTCCTTTATATTTTCGCTCTTGTGTAAATGGAAATTGTTGACGTAATCTTTATTTTGTACCAAATATTTATTTCACTTACGGTTACTACCTTTAAAGTATAGCATATTTTTGCTCTTAAAGCTGTTCTCAAATCTTAACAAGCTACTTTCTGATACATTTTTTAATAAACTTGCTTATCGAACTATTTTTCCCCCTTTACTTCTTCGGTAAACTAGGCCAAAAAAAATTCAGAAATTGCTGTCCAAGTTGAGGTTTTGAATTAAATTTTCGAAAGGGGGAAGCGCGGAAAAAGAAAAAAAGACATGCCCGCAGGACAATAATAGCTTATAACTCAAAATGTAAGTCATCTATCGAAAAAAAAAATCGATTACAAATTCACTTCAATAATCGTGCCTTCAAGTGTCATGTTTTTGCGTTTAAAAATGAGTCTGAAAATATGTCAGTTTTGCTTTGTTGAACGTGCAAACTTTTTTTGTGGGAAAATCTCCTCCAAAAAAAAAAAAAAAAAAAAAAAAAAAAAGCTGTTCTTTTTAAAAGGCCAGAGAGCAAATTAATGTTTTTATTGAGTTTTATTCCATAAAAGGAAAATTCTGTAATTTTATTAGTTTTTCTAATGAAGTGTTTCTGATGCGCACCATTATTTACGTGTCACCTCTCCTATTATGCAAAAACGTTTTGCCCGTGTTAGCATTAAATAAAAAGAAACTCCCAGTAATTGAACGGTCTAATGTGCATATTTTGCTTAAAATATGCTTAATTATTTCATTTACCGTTAAGAAAATTTATGATATATATATATATATATATATATTGTTATTAATATCATTTTTAATATTAGGTCTTCCACGGGCAATTAATAAAAACCTAAAATGTGTGAAAATGATTAACAAACATACTCATTTGTGTATTAATAATAATTGCATTGCTATGAAACTGTAAATTTGTAATTTTTTAATACAAAAATCAGATTGAAACCATCATTTTCTGTTACCTTATTTCTCTTCCCGTTAATGACTATGTTACTGCTTGAATGCAGTGGAATATGCCAAACATTTTGCGCTCAGAACCCTATGTCATCTTAACGATACGTTGATTGAGCATTTTGCCCACAGATAACCCGTTTTCCGCCCGCATAGATAACGTTCTTGCTGCGGGGTGCCACGTTAATTGAATTTCAAATCTTTTTATATGTGTTGCAATTTCCCCCTAGCCCCTACTATTGCCCACATAAACGCGCACGCACTTATACTTAAGGGCACACGGAAGTTCACAAATAAAATATAAGAAATTTTGACACATTTTTCAAGTAACCTAGAAAATGACTTTCCTATAAAACTTTTTCAGACTTTGCAGACAGTTACATTCAGTTGAACGTACGTTGATACGTAGAAAATTACCAGTATGAAATCAATTTTTTGGAGACAGAAAAATATTTTGTTGCAAGAAAACTTCGTTGTAAACTCCAGAGCAAATAGATCTATTATGCTGGCGATTATGTTATTGATCAATCTATGCAAATAGGTGTACTGATCTACATTGTTTAGATTAAGAGAAGGGGCTTAAACATTTTAAAAATACCCCCCCCCCCCCTTTTTTTTAAATTACTTAATGTTTTCTACGATGTATTTTTCGTTGTATTTTTATTTTATTATACTTTTTTTGAATGGAATTTTTTGATAAGCAAAAATTTCGCGTAATTTTCGCATGAAGAAATAAGATAACTTGGCTTGTGAGATATGATTTTATGTTAATCTGATAGCATATGATCAGTGGATTTTGATATTAAAATCTTCTTTAAATTATGTATAAGTTTGATGGAGCAGATCATTGTTTTCCTACTTTTTTTTTTTTCTCTTGCCTTTCTTTCACGAATCTATGCAGCTGCTTTTTACAATCCATGATCCTTGGCGATCATGCCAAATAGTTAAATTAAGTTTGTTCAATATCGCTAAAAACAGGGAAGAACTTAATCTGATTAGACCGATTGCGCCCCGCAAATTGTTTCTTAAAATAATAAAAATTATTGAAATGACAGGAGCACCGCATAATAAAAATTTCCTTTTGTTGGTGTTGACTTGCGAGGAAAGTTTAATTCATTAATGCAAGATCATCTGCAAAACAGAATAAAATACATGGTCACTATTTTAAAGAAAAATCTGAAATGAACTTATAAATGTAATGTGTTAAGCTGTTCTATAATAAGTCATTTTGCTAATCAAGGCTACTAGTATTTTGTAGTAATTCTCGATTGTATCCCCAACGTCAGTCATCAGGAGCAAATGTCGATGGTAATTAGATGTGTAACTAATGGTATGTAATTCATAATGTCCAGCAAGTAAGTATATCTGAATATTTCATCGTTTTTAGTTGGGTGTCAACGATTTTAATCAGTTGATTTAAATCAGCGATTAAATCGTGATTTTAATCAACCGATTAAAAAAAAAAAACATTGATTAAAATCAAAAATTTTCTAAATGTTTAAAATGTAAAAAAAAAATTATTAAAATCTAAGATGAACATAATTGGGAAGTTTTTACAGGTATTTTGACTTATGAATAAAAAAAAAAAAAAGAGCTTTAAATAATTGTTTCCAAGCTTAATTCCTGAGTATTGTAAAAAATTAAAAACAGTTAAGTTTGTGAAAAGCCATTGTTTTTATCCAACATAAAACAGTTTCATTTAAAAATAATATTTAAATGTAATATAATTTACAATGTCATACTTTCATTCAGGAAATCAATTTATGCATTATTTTACATAAAATAAACGTATCAAGTGTAATAAATATCTGCAAGTAAAAGAATAAATAGTCAGTGTTTTAGTTTCTTGTTCTACTTTTGTAATAATAAATTAATAGCAATCTCGAGTTAAAGAAGAATGAAAGAGTGACATCTGCCCAACAGCTAAATTGTAAATGAATGCATAAGAAAAAAAGAACTAATTGGTATAAAATCTATTGCACAGCAAGAGCTTTTTTGCTATAGGTTGAATAAATATTTTTTTAAACATTATAACTAGAGATGGGAATGCTCGGAAAAAACCCGGAAAAGTTGGGAAAAAAACCGTTTTTTTTTTCAGTTTTTTTCCGAAGGGCTATTTTTCAATTTTTCCAAATTGGAAAAATTGAAAATTTCATTTATAAAATAATGTAGTCAAAACTTTATTATTGCTACATTCTGATCTTTTATTTATATTTTTTTCATGTTTAGTGTCCCTCATGAAAACTTTAACATGGAAAATCTTAGCAGGGATCTCTTTAGAAAGAACTTGAGTCTCCTAAGGTGTTCTTAACTGCTCTGCTCAACAAGCGCAAAACATTTTGACACATTTACAAATTCATTTTTTAATGGAAAAATATAAAATTGGAAAACCTGACCATGGAAGAGATTTGGAATCGATCTGTGTTTCCCTGTTTTGATCCATAAACCACCTATTGAGTTATCGGCGATTTTGATCATGTGACAAACACGTTTTTCACCCATTCTTGACTGGCTATTCTTCTTTTGCGTTGAAATTCGGTTCAAAACGACCACTTTGACACTATTTTCTGAAAGATTTATTGCGTTTGCAAAAAAAAAAATGGAAAAACAGCTTGATTACATAGTTTTTGAACAACACCTGCTAGTTTCATGTATTTCTGAACAAAAATAAATTAAAACTTATGTCAGAAAGTTGCTCTTTTCGATTTGAGAACAGCCTTAATGGATCCTTCAGTTTTTTCTCCTTAAAACATATGACCTCCAACGAAATTATTTCTCTTAAAAATAGACATTTCAGAATTTTTTTACAATCTCCAAATTAAATTCTTCACAAACGTAATGATTTTAGAATTAAAAAAAACCTGTTGTATAATAACTGCAATAACCAATGAATCTATTATCTAGCTGTTTATGTACAAAGGATCATCTCAATAATGTCTAAATAAGAACTTAAATATGACGAATTTACAAAATTTCAATTACATTTTTTACATTTCATTCACATTTTTTACAAGTTCACAAGTTTTTATAAAAGTTCACAATTTCGCAAAAACATGATCGTGTGAAAAAAAATCCAAGCAAATCCCTGGTAAGATAATTAAATGCAACTTCTCTCGTTAAAAATGAAAATTCATGTGCAAAACTATTTCAGTATTATACCAATAAATGAAAATGGTAAGATGGAAAATTTAATGTAAAATTTGAAACATGCATTTATTTTTATTCGCATAGCTGTAATTTTTCACAATCGTTAAAAAAATTTCTTTTGATAATAACATGTATTTAAAATTATGTTTTTTTTTTAAATATAGATTCTTAGATTTGTCTAAATGTATTTTCAAAAAATATAAATCCATACAAACTTTGCAAAGAAAATGTAAGCAAATCTCTGTGAAAAATCAAGTTGAAAACAATTTTTAAGCATATGGAAAAATCCACCAGTTTTAAAAGTTTCATTTAAAAAAAAATACCGCTTTCAATATTAAGGATCTAAATCTTACTAAAACATAGTTTGGGTTTAGTCTGGAAAGCTGCACCAAAACCACATATACAGGAAATGAAAATTATAACTGTAAGGGGTGGGGGAGAGTAATATTTTAAAATAATACCAATTTTTAAACAACAGAAGATTTGAAAATGATAATAGTATTTATAATAATACCAGAACTACTGTAATTTGTTTCTTTTAAACTGGTATCCTTTATGTATTTGAAAACCAGTACTATGTAGATGAGATGTACAATATAGTTTAAAACTGCTTTTAAACTACAGTAATATTGGTTGAAACTAAAGTTTTTTTTTTTTTTTTTTTTTTTTTTTTATTAGCTTTACTGATATAGTTAAAGTGCTACTGAAAAATCATTTTAACGGACACATGATATAGTACAAACACTGGTGTTAAATTAAGCAAGAAAAGCTACTGTCAGAATTCTGAAACTGAAAGGATAAACTTTTAAAAGCTGGCTTTTTTTTTTTTCTCTCTCTCTTTTTTTTTAATAACATATTCACATGTAAAGGGAAAATAATTTTTTTTTTAATGTGCATAAATATTGAAAAAGTTTATTATTGTATACTTTTTAAGAAAATATAACTTATTTTTGAGAAACATTTATAGGAAATCAATTTTTCCAAGTTTTCCAATTTTTCCAGAAAAAAACTGGAAAAAACCGGTTTTTTTCCGCCACTTCAACTTTTCCGGAAAATTTACATCTCTAATTATAACTCATATATACCAAATAAAAAATAATAATTAGGTATTGAAAAGGCAGCAAAACTTTTCTTAAGAATTATTGAAAGCTAATAATCCCCACTGAAAGGTAATAATGCTGTCATTTAAATATTTTGAGGATTTTGGATATAACTGGCTATCCTTACATTTATTCTGTATGTATCTATGAATAGGTTTAACTCATCTTCATAATTTTTTTGGTTAGCATAATCAAACATGTGTGTAGGTTTAGATTTTGGTGATTAACAAAGTACAAATGCAAAACGAGCTGCAAATAATATAGTTTTGTTATTTTTGCTACTAACTAATGAAATTACTTATTTGCAGTTTTTATTAATTTTGGGATTGCACAAAATGCACCCTGCCTTAAAAGAAAAAAAAAAGTTAAATTCACCTGTAGTTGTAGCTAGAGATTCCTTGTAAAAAACTTCCTTATTCAACAGTATTTCTAGCTTCATGTGCCCAAGGTCTTGCAAAAATACTAGAACTTTATTTCTTTAGAAAAAACAGAATATTATTAAAACATGTTGTTATTTAATTGTATTTTTTAATTTGTGATTCATAAAGTTATTAAAAATTAAAGACTTTATCATACTAAAAATTATTCTCTTTTTTTTTTTTTTCCCTTTTTTTTCTTCTTATATCTTTACTAAACACATTACTAATATATTTCCTCATGAAATAGTGCCGTTTTTTGGAACTAGCATCCTGCCCCTTTTTCTTTCTAAAATAAGTACTACATTATTAATTATCATTTTAATAATTAAAGCTAAAAATGTATAATATGTTCCTAATTAGAGAGTTAATGTTTAATAATTATTGTGTTAACAATTTAATATTAAATGCAGTTATTAATAATTTTAATAAATGTTAAGTATCACTAGTATTTAATAAAGTTTTACATAATTATTACAATATTAATGTATATAACATTATTGGTATGATACTACCCATTGAAACTACTAGTTTGCAGTTTTTATAATTTCTGTAATTACTAACTAATAATTATAATTTTATTAAAGTCTAAAAACATAGATTATGTTCGCAATTAGTGGTTTAATTGTTTTGGAAATCTAAAACTCTTGTAGCTATTCATTATTTGAACGCTGGGAAAAAAATAAAAAAAATCTGATTTAAATAAAAAATAAAAAAATCATGATTTTTTTACATCCTAGTTTTTAGACATGGGAAGTAGCGCAGGGTTGAAGTTTGTGTAATATGAAATGATAAATCTACATGAATATTTGGACAAAGTGTTAAAAACTTCTGTGGAAGGGTGGGATAACAGTGCCAATATACAGGGTTGGTTGGTTGTTTTATGACGGCCAATTATCAACACTAGAGATATAGGCCCTAAGGGGTGGGAGTGCCCTTCGTGGGGGTCTTTCTAAGGAAACCTAACCAGTATTAACGCTTGGAAATCCAAGGTTCGAAGAAAACCACGAAAACTCGGAACGATTAGGCCGACGGGCGCGACTGGGATCGAACCCAGCACTTCCCGTCTACCAGCTTCGAGAGCAGAACCTCTCGGCCACGGGTGGGGCTGCCAATATACAGGGATATATCTCAGAAGTGCAACATAGAACAATTTGAAAACTTTATTGACACCATATATGAATGTCAGAACGGTAGCATATTTTGAGACATAGCCACCAAGACATGTCCGTATGCCATGGAAAAATTGATTTGAAAATAAATGCTTCACGTGTATTACAAAAACAAAGTTTTATTTAAAAATTCTGGTGGATTATTTTATGTTGGTGATTAAAATTAAGTGGCATAGCATATACCAAGGAAGAGAGATGTAACGGGCCCTAAGCTTCTGGGGAACGATTACATATTAAGTAGGGTGAAACCCCTCAGTAACTGACATCTCAAAGATTCTTGTTCAAATCACTATTACATAATTTTAAATCCATTTTATATTTATCTTTCTTTTTGAAAGTATAGTAGAGATACTTTAAAAAATTGTGGACAAAATTTTGAAAAATTAGGCATTCTATTATCCAAAATTAATTTTTTCATAAATATGGTCAATAACTCCAGTAACTGGCAGCAACCCTATTTTGAAAAACTACTGACGCAAAGTGAACCAGTGTCTGAACTTTCATTTTAAAAGATTTAAAAAAAAAATATTTTAAGGAATTTATACTTTAAAAATGCTTTACTCTTTATTATAAAAATATTACTCTAATCTTATTTATATATGACTAGTGGGATCTGCGCCCTGCAAGCTAGATTGAATTATACTGAAAAAAGCTGTGCAGATCTCCCTGTAAACGGGTTTCTATTCAATTCCCTTTGATTGCAAAAATTTAAGGGCGAATCAGTTGCTGTTAAGACATCCAATGGTTGTTTTTGATTAAAGAGGATCAGTTAAACATTTGAAAAGAAGCTAAAATAAAATAAAATAAGTGTACAGAGTCTTTGTCTCCCGGTATTTTAAAACAATCTCTATAACAATAGCCTAAGTCATGTGACTATCATCAACAGTTCCAGGCGGACCACTTCGCTTTTTATATTCTAGGTGCCATTTTGGTACTTTAATGTTAGCCAGGCACAGGTGATAAGTCGCCAAATATTATTCTATCGCCATCATTTCATCTATATTATAATAGTCCAAGTCATCAACTGCCATAAACAAATACGGTCTGATCCCTTCGCCTTTCATATGAAAGTTTGGCACAGATGTCATATACGTCCCATATTGGCGCGATTTTTTAATGACGCCAATTTGGGGAACGCATCAACAGCATAAACAACAACATCCGGCTTACCATATCAAGCAAAATAACGATACTTTGGCGCCAGTTAATTGCCCATTCCGTATATGACATTGGTGTTAGAAAAAAATCGCGCCAATTTTTGACCGTAAGTTTTCCATTTTGATTAACAAATCAAAAACAAATTTTCGAATAAAACTACATAAAATTTGCCATGGTTGCAAAGAATTCTTGGTACTGTTACGCTAGCCGGATGCAAATCTCGCCAATAGCTTTTTTTCAACTTGCCAGTTAGCATTTTTTTCGAGTGGTAATATTTGGCCAGATGTCATTTACGCACAGCAGGTTTGGCGTGATTTTTTTTTCTTTTTTTAAACAAAAATTTGGCGAAAACCTCGTTTTCAAATACCAGTTACATATGCATTTTTGGCATTACTTAGTTATCCCGTCGACCAAAAATCTATCGCCAAACTATAAGATTAAATGCCAATAATGGTTGATCGTAAATGTCACATTCACTTGACTTTAAGCAAGTTACACGTGTTTACGTCATCAAGGGATTTTTATTTCGACTTTTTATTTGTATATTTATTAATGTTATTACTAATTTATTTGTTCTTTCGTTATTTAAAATAAAAATTGTCAATTTGTATAATTTGACGAGTGTTTTGGCGAAATTGGTCGACGGAATAACTAAGTAGTACCGTATTTTTTAATTATTTTCTATTATTTTCTAAAGGAAATATAAAATAATAATAATAATTAATAATTATAGAACAAAATAATTTATATAATTTATAAAAATAAATAAAAGTAAATAAACATTTATTATCAAATAAGCAACAATAGCCGGGTTACCATGTCAACCTTTTTTGAAATATGAAAAAAAATATCTGTTTGATTAAAATTTGAGTTGCCATCATTAGAAAAATGTATGTAAAATTAGAAAAAAATTAATATTTCGAAAACTAATTCGAATTTAAAAATTCTAATACCAATTTTGAGATCTGCGGATCAATGCTGATTTTTGGTGTTAATTTCATAGCAAAGTATTCCATATTTTAGGAGAAATCGCCTGAAACATAATCAATTGATTAATCAGTCTATAGGTCAAAATTGGGAAATTTCATTAGCGGCCACCGGCCGGTAGGACTAATTTTTAAAGTGGCCACTTTCTTTAAACTAGCGGCAACTTTTTTATTTCAAAATGCTAAACAGTAAAATTTCTAATGGTATTAATCTAAAACTGAGTAGCCCAAATAAATATGTTAATATAAATATACTGAAACCAAAAAAAGTAGATTCCTTGATGAATTGCAAGAAAATTTGATTATCTCCTTGTAAAAAAGTGGCCAAAAGGTGGCCGCTGATTTTTTCGCTAGCCGCTTTTTTTCATTTACTGGCCCTGAGGCTAGTGCTAATTTTGACCTTTAAATCAGTCGATTCATATATCCGTTTCATAAATTCGTTTCATTAGGATTTTATATATATAGGGTAGATATACTACAGAGGCATATGTCTTTTTTTTATGTTTTAAATTATTATTAATGCAGATATCCAATAACTGACATCTATGAACCAGCAACTGACAGTTGGTGTCAGACACTGGTAGAACAATTTAAATTTTAATGGCGTTTATTTCAAGACAAATTTTATTTTTTTGAACAGTTATAGTAAGATTTCAATTTTCTTTAATATAAGGAATATCTGACTCCTCTGTCAGAGACTTGATAAACCAAATTCATGGAACCAATAACTGGCAACCCTCATTAAATTATGTAACTGTAAACTATGAATCATTACCCTAATGTATAATAGGCATCAGTTAACTAATTTATACAAATATAACTTTAAGAAAATGTTTAGGATGGTTGCATTACAAACAGATTAAAAAAGAAAGAAGGGGGAAAAGAAAAAAAAAACAATTTTAGAAATTAGCTGTTTACCTGAAAATGGCATTTTTTGTGTTCTCAAAAGTTTCTTCTTCATTGAATATCTTCTTGGTCCACTAGTGGTGAATACGATGACTCCAAAATAAAAATAAGTGTCTAAGTTACCAATGGATAATATTACTTAGCAGAATTTTACAAGAAAATGTTTGAGTTCGTTTTTTGCTGATGTCAGTTACTGGTTGGGTGTCAATAACTGAGGGTTTAACCCTATAATATACTACAGTCCTTCAAATAGTTTAAAGCGTACATTTTGACTGCAGTCAGTCTGTAGTGAAATTTTTTTATGTAATAATTTATATTTATTAAAACTTTTTTTAAGAATATGATTGCTTTTGTTTGTCGAAGTTTTAATTTCATTCTTTTATTTCGGGCTCATGTTGAAGTTTGTCGGGGTAGGATTTATTCCAACCTGCTCCGGAATCTACTTCTAGAATATACAATCCGTAAAACGGACATCGCTTTATAAATACAGCACTCATTTTCTATTTTTTCTTTAGGCATCGGTGCCCATAGATTCTGATTCCATCCGTAAAAGCTCAAATAGCGGAATGAAAATCAATAAAGTATGAAAAATGACATTTTCATATTTCACTTATTATATATTTGTCTATAAATAAATATCTTTGACATCTTAACTCGCAATTTGTGTTGGTGGGATAGGTTGCATTTTGCCGCCTTGTTGAGCTAATGAGTGCGGTTGTGGGAAATGCCAGTTCTACCGTATTAGAAACGTAGACTAATTACTCTTCCGACTCTCTGATGAATGGCCTTGGCGTAGATTGAGATTTACTTACTTTTTTTTTTTTTTTCTTGCCACATCTTCTTTACATGTGAGATACGATTACGGTAATGTTCTTTGGCTGATAGTGTTATTAACTTTCGGCCTTGCGTGGGCATTGTGTTTAATCTTTCTCTTTTGGAGCGAATCGCGGTATGCATATTACGTGGGCATCTTAGTGTTTATTATTCCAAATATTTAAATGTGTGCAGGAGGGTAGTACTTAAAAGCATGTCTTTGAGCGGCGGCTACAGGTAGACATGAAAAAAAAAAGTGTATTTTATCTTAGATGTTTATTTTTAATTAAAATTATGCTTGAGTTAATTACTTCATATTTTGCCATTAATTAAAAAAAATCTCCAATAAACGAAACCTCGGAAGAAATGCAGCTTAGTTAAATTTAATTTCTGTATATATATACTCGGTAGTTTAATGAAGTAAGTTTCAGATATAATTTAGCTTTAATAATTAGTCGTGGATTGCGTGCTAACTGTTTGCAGTAGAGGCTATTTTATTAAATCTTCATACGAAGGAGGTTATACAATTCGTTTGTATGTTTTTTAAATCTATGTCCAGGCCTGAGTTTTGTATAGAGGCTCCTTCTTTTGATAATTCTTCTTTTTTTAATTCGAAATGGTTGATTTTGCTGGTGGTTCCATTATACATTTCATCATGATCCAAAAATTGCGTGTTTCTGTCTGCCTGTCTTTTACGTCATAGCCTGTAACTACGAATATTTAAATAGAGCTAGCTACATATTAAAAGTTAAAACATTTATTTATAAGATCTCTAAATATATCAGTAACTGTTATTTGTACCCATATTTTCAACATTATGTATGTATGCATCAGTTTTCGAATGAGTAAAAGGGGTCGATCATCTGTTCCCTCGTACATCTAATATAGTATTGTGATTATTATTGCTGAGCATTTGATAAGAAACTTCAGTAAATAGATTACGTATTAAGTGTTCTTTAAGTCCTATTTAGAGAACATTCGGAAACGCTCTTGTAAACTCTTTGAAATGTTTCCGACGGAGCGAGAACAGACTTAGAGGGTAAGAATAGGGAGGAGTAAGAATGGGAGAACTAAATAAATAAATGATTAAAAAAGTGCTTAAAAGAGGAATTGAAATCCGAGTAACAAAGATATCTGCACCTCCGTCACTTTTTTTTTCCTCTCCATTTTTCTGTTAGTGAAACTTCTTTTTCTCCAAAATGTCGGATGAGTTGCAGCTTCGAAGATGAGATGAAAGGGGATAAGGTACCCAAAATAGCCACTAATAAACAGAACACGCGTTCAAATAACTGTAGAACTCGTTATGACAAAAATGCGTTACGTTTTTCTCAGGATCATGTGATTAAAGCGTAAACCCGGTGAATTTTTAAAAGCTTCGTAGGTAAATCTGTTGCAGATGTCGGAAATGTATACCTATCCCATCAGATTTTTGTCTTGCCAAAATTCGTAATTGATTTATTTGAAATCGTTTTAAAATCTTCGTTTGAATGTTTTTATCCCCTTTTTCTCTGTGCTATTAAAACATGTGAAGAAATCTTATTTATTAAGATACGAAAATGTATAGGAAAAAAAGAAATAAGAAAAGAGTAGAAGTATTACTGTCGATTGAAATACTATCGACACACCATCAAACACGTATCAACACGTTCGAAACTCTTTCAACGAAATTAGGAGCAGAATTTTTAATAACTTTTTTCTACTTTATTATTTTGCCTTTTGAATATGTAAAAATCAGAGTGGAAGAACATAGACAGGCGAACTCCGTTCGCAGAAAATTTCCAGAATTTGATTAAGATTTAGAGAACCAAGTGTAATAATGTATGTTTTATTTACTGTTGCAGACTCTAAAAGTGTTTATAGATAATCATAAAAATTATTATTTTCGAAAGTTAATCGATTGTAATTTTGCTTAAAAAGATCGCATTATTAAATATTTTTAAGGCTAAATCGCCGGTTGAAGTAGTAAGAGTAAGAAGTAAGAGTAGTGAAGAGTAGAAGTATTACTGTCGATTGAAATACTATCGACACACCAACAAACACGTATCAACACGTTCGAAACTCTTTCAACGAAATTAGGAGCAGAATTTTTAATAACTTTTTTCTACTTTATTATTTTGCCTTTTGAATATGTAAAAATCAGAGTGGAAGAACATAGACAGGCGAACTCCGTTCGCAGAAAATTTCCAGAATTTGATTAAGATTTAGAGAACCAAGTGTAATAATGTATGTTTTATTTACTGTTGCAGACTCTAAAAGTGTTTATAGATAATCATAAAAATTATTATTTTCGAAAGTTAATCGATTGTAATTTTGCTTGAAAAGATCGCATTATTAAATATTTTTAAGGCTAAATCGCCGGTTGATATGGTGATAAATAGAAATTATATTTTTCTGAGAATGGATTTGTTTGATTTTTTAAAACAATTTTTTAATCGATTATAAATGATTCATTAATAAGTTTATAAAATGAATTTATCAATTTCTTAACTTTTGTGTATGGGTAAATGGAGGCGTGTGAACACGCGATTAATTGAAATTGGGCAAATATGAGACATTTTCCAATTTATACTACTCTCGTGAGTAAATACAGAGGACTGAAATAAGTTTTTTTTTTTCTTTTCTATAATTCGATTTAGAAATCTCAAACGAACAAACAATAAATTCGTTTGCATTTTAAATAAATCCCCCCCCCCCTTTTTTTTTAATCTAAAAAAGGTATTTTATTTCAAATGAAAATCAAATTTCAAAGTACAAAGTAATTGCTTAAAAGGCGCAAAGGCCAACATAGTGAAAAAGATTCCAAGCCGGGACTCGAACCCGAGCCATCAGTATAGCGCACTGACGTTCTACCGACTAAACCGCTTGGAACGATACCCAGCATGGAAAATTTCTCACTATTATATGTTGGCAAGGCTACAAACGCAGCACAAGATGGAATATTCAACGTGAGCCACCGAACTGCGGCAAATACGGAACATAATTAAATCCAGCATCGATAGAAACTATATTAATACATGGAAATTATTCCAGAGGGAATCATTCGCCTTGCATACAATATTTCAAATGAAAATCAAATTTCAAAGTACAAAGTAATTGCTGGATTTAATTATGTTCCGTGTTTGCCCCAGTTCGGTGGCTTACGTTGAATATTCCATCTTGTGCTGTGTTTGTAGCCTTGTCAATATATAATAGTGAGAAATTTTCCATGCTGGGTATCGTTCCAAGTGGTTTAGTCGGTAGAACGTCAGTGCGCTATACTGATGGCCCGGGTTCGAGTCTCTGCTTGGAATCTTTTTCACTATGTTGACCTTTGCGCCTTTTAAGCAATTACTTTGTACTTTGAAATTTGATTTTCATTTGAAATATTGTATGCAAGGCGAATGTTTCCCTCTGGAATAATTTCCATGTATTAATATAGTTTCTATCGATGCTGGATTTAATTATGTTCCGTGTTTGCCCCAGTTCGGTGGCTCACGTTGACTATTCCATCTTGTGCTGCATTTGTAGCCTTGCCAACATATAATAGTAAGAAATTTTCCATGCTGGGTATCGTTCCAAGTGGTTTAGTCGGTAGAACGTCAGTGCGCTATACTGATGGCCCGGGTTCGAGTCCCGGCTTGGAATCTTTTTCGCTATGTTGGCCTTTGCGCCTTTTAAGCAATTACTTTGTACTTTGAAATTTGATTTTCATTTGAAATATTGTATGCAAGGGGAATGTTTCTCTCTGGAATAATTTCCATGTATTAATAAGGTATTTTATTCCACTGGAATATCTGTATTTCCGAAGTCGTAATATACAAAATTAAATTTTGGTTTGAGATATTTACTAAAGGGGGGAAAAAAATAAAATACAAAAAAAAAAAAAAAAAAAAAAAAAAAAAAAAAAAAAAAAAAAACAGCGACATTAATGAAATTTGCATTGAGAATTTTCGCCTCCCACTTTCAAAGTATTTTCACCATCTCTTCTAACCTTCTTTTGAGAAATTTATTATTCATTTATTTATTTAGGATGAAAAAGAAAATCTGAATAGTTTGAGATTAATTGGAAGAATCCCGCCTTTTGTTTCTCAAATATCCGATATGCCTGTGTCTAGGAGTGCCGGAAGCAAGTGTTATTTAATGACTGCTGTCTGTTGCTCGCACACTTTTTTATCTGTTACACGATGTTGTAAGTTTTGTCGTCCGATATTGAATTTCGGAAAAAGATTGGCATGTATGAATTTTATATTGGAAGCATGTGAGATGTGGAGTTGAAATTAATGAACAAATGTTTTCTTTAGCTCCTGTCGGCCATTGAAATATGAAATCAATGATAAAAATATCTTAATTTGCAAGTTCATTTATTGAAATTGACGAATTTGGATAAGAAAATAAATAAGCTATGAAAGCAAAACTGGTGAAGTATAATTATAATGTATAGAGAGATACCCCTTTGCAGTATTATTATGGATTTATCTTTCTTTGGAACTACAGTGAACTCTGTCTAAGGCGGAATCGATTGGGACCATGGAAAATTTCCGCAGTAGACAATATTCCGCCTTAGACAAATTTTACTCTATGTCTTTGGATTCGCAGGGACTTAAAAATCTTTCCGAGTTGGACAGAATTCCGTCTTACACAGATTCCGCCTTACAGAGAGTTTACTGTACAAAGAAAATTATTGACAAATATTTATATCTTCTTCTCAATTTTATATCAAATTACTTTATTTTTTGAAATCTCAATTCTGAAAGTTAAGAAGAGAGGGTTAGCAGAAATGCATGATAATGTGAAAAGCATAATCATTTGAATTTATTCGACAAGAGAAGTGTATGTTGCTACTCTTTAATGGAAGATTTTCTATTTATTTTTCATATTAAAGACTTTGTTTGTCCAACATAGTTTACGAAAAAAAAAAAAAAAAAATTCACTGCAGCAGGTTGTTATAATGATCGAATAATATTAAAAGCATCAAACATAGTAAAAATACGCTTTTTTTTTTACTGAGGAAAAAGTGTTTTAAAAGAAAAGAATAAATTCTGTCTTCTTTATTTGTAAAGCTATTGGTAAAGTGGATTTGCTTATAACCAAAAATCTGCCACACATTTTTATAAAGGACCTCTTTTATATACGAAGAAAGAATATAAAACATGAATAAAATGAGTTTTTCACTTCAAGAAATACCTGTGAATTTCTGAAAATATCTGCCGTTTTCTGAGCGCAACTTTTATGCATTTGTTTACTGAGCAGAACACCAGGAAGTCGTTATCCATGAATTCTGAAAGAGACTGGGAAGCCATAATAGGAGGAAAAAAGATAAAATTGGCACGATTTTATAAAGAATAAAGGTCAATCTTTTAGAAAATTTGATCTAAGGAATACTGAAAAAAAAAATATCTTGACTGATATAAATGTAATAATTTTTAAGTTTACTTTTTTTTTTTTGTAATCTTTAGTAAACTACATATACCTCAAAAGTCATTGCTCGAAACACATTTCTGGGCTGGTAGCAAATGCTTTAACAATAGTTTAACAAAATTATTAGACTAGACTTCCGTATAATCAATGGGAAATAACCATTAAAAAAAACAAAAAAACATTTAATATCTCTCTCTCTCAAAAAAAAAAAAAAAAAAAAAAAAGTTACCCGTCACATTTCATTGGCAGAAAACATAAAAATAACCATCCGATTGGGAATTATATCTTCTCTACATTTATATTAAAAAATTAAGCTTAGGTCGCTATTTTCACAAAGAAATTGCATCCAACTTTGAAATTTTCATTTACGAAAGCCTAGGTTCGGCATCATATTCGGATTCGTTGATAAATTTTACCTTGATAGGAAACGCGAAGTCATTCGGTTAAGTAGTTTAGGAATTATGTTGATGGAACGTTTTGAACTCTAATGTGAAATTCGATTTTAGCTGCAATTGCAGTGCGGGCAGTGTTTTCAGCATAGCTCAAAAATTGCTTGGCGAAATGAGCTACAATTTTGTATTTGCCTATTTAAAGCTTCTGGAAATTTATTTGTTAAAATTTTTACAGATTAAAATATAAATATTTTTGAATATTAATTACAAAATATATAAATTATAACATCCGGAAAAAAAAAAATTGCAACCTATGAAAATTTGGCAGAAAGTGATTTCTAGAAGCTTCAAATATGCGAATTCAAAACTTCATTTCATTCCGTCAAGTAGTTTTTTAGCTATGCTGAAAAACTATCTGCATTGCAACTTGCTTTGCGACAAAAACAATTGAATTTAACATTAGGAGTTCAAAAATTTTTATCCGGATAATTCCTAAACTGCCTCGCCGATTGACTTGCTGTTTGGTATCGCGATATATAAATTTTACCAATGGATTCAAATATTTCAAACTTAGGTGTTTATATTGGAAACATCAAAGTTTGATACAATTTCACTATGAAGACGACCCAACTTATTTTTTCAACGTACCTTTAGAGAATAAACAATTCCTTATAAAATAGATGGGGAGTAACTATATTTTTATTTATTTATTTATTGACTAATATAAAGAAAAGTATGCGTAACAGAATATCGCTGATTCATAAGTGCATATTTGCTACAAATACTCATTTGTGCTTTTCCCGTATCTTCAGGGGTCGATCCAGACAAGATTTGAGGCCTATTTAGGGCCCTTTCACAAAAATCTATTTAATAAAATAGGCCCCTTTACAAAAATAAATTTAATAAAATGGGCCCTTTCACAAAAATGAACTTAATAAAGCAGGCCCCTTCACAAAAATCCTTTTAATAAAATAGGCCCCCTACGTAACATTCATTTTCATAAAAAATGTTTTAAAATGTGAATTTGTAATTAAAACCAGGTCACGAAAAACAAAAACTTTAGCAAGGGAATTTAAAGAATATTTTTGTTCATAAATTCTTGGTTCGAATTTGAGTAACTGGATTTCAACTTTCATTACAAAATGTTATTTTTCACAAAAATAACTTCTACTTTTCACAAAATAGGCCCCAGTAATAAAAACCTGCATCGACCCCTGATCTTTCTTTTACACTTTTCGTATTCGATGTACCTCAAAAGTTTTGTGTTGTTAAAATTTCAAAATTATTTCATAAATTTATTCTATACTTAGTTGGACTGAAGACGATGTTTCTGTTTTGTAAGTCCTATTTGGCGTACTGATACCCGACCCCGAAATCAACAAGTCGGAAATTGCTCGCCAAACGTGGCAAATGAGGTGCGTTCGTACTATAACTAGTTTTATAATTATTTTTTGTACCCCATATTGTACTCAATATATATATTTTTTAATTTCATAAGTGCATAGTCTATAACATCATTAAAATGCACTTGCAATAATTTTTTTCCCATTCCCGTAATGTAACGGAAAACTTTTGACTGTCCCTGTAATTAAACTATACATCCGATTTTCACAAAATTTGAAATGGCTCGACAAAATTTTGCAACAATTATATATTTAAATTTTCAGACCATTCGGAAGGCTGTAACATCATTAAAACTCACTTGCGATATTTTTTTCCCATTGGCCGTAATGTAAAGAAAAACTTTTGACTGTCCCTGTAATTAAACTATGCATCCGATTATCATAAAATTTCAAATGGCTCGACAAAATTTTGCAACAATTATATATTTAAATTTCCAGACCATTTGGAAGGCTGTAACATCATTAAAACGCACTTGCAATATTTTTTTCCCATTCCCCGTAATGTAACGGAAAACTTTTGACTGTCCCTGTCATTAAACTATACATCCGATTTTCCTAAAATTTCAAATGGCTCGACAAAATTTTGAAACAATTATATATTTAAAATTTCAGACCATTCGGAAGGCTGTAACATCATTAAAATGCATTTGCAATAATTTTTCCCATTGGCCGTAATGTAAAGAAAAACTTTTGACTGTCCCTGTAATTAAACTATGCATCCGATTTTCATAAAATTTGAAATGGCTCGACAAAATTTTGCAACAATCATACATTAAAAATTTCAGACCATTCGGTTGGGTAGTTTTTGCTCTGTTATATGCGGACAGACAGACAGGCGGACGGACGGGCTGGACGACGACTATAGGTGCTACGTATTTACATAATTACGAACGCACCTGAAAATTGCATTTGACGTCAGCCCGATACTGGAATCGAAATTTATAAAATAATTCTCGACAGCCAGCAACACGTACTCCCGAATTAAATTAAAGTTGGTGCATATTTTAATGCAGTTATGGGGAAAATAGTGTACAATCATATCTCAATATCAGTTTTATTTTTTTATGAAGAAAAATTAATACAAAATCTGTAGCGCCAACTTTTGAAAAATATTGGGTGGGCTCAAAAAATTTTCAGTAAAGTAACGCATACAATCCCCCCCCCCCCCCCATAGTTCGTGTGTGTATGGAAACAGAGGCGGGGGAGGAGCGAATGACTAAGATGATAATTCGAAATTGTTTTCTTTTTTCTAAGCAAAATATAAATATATTATAATTTAATAAATAATTTTATTAAATTATATTTTTATGAGTTCTTCCTTATAAGTACATTAATGTTTATTATAAGTAACATAAAAATTGCTAACTATTGAAAGTGCAAAAAACTAATGAATGCCAAGAAAAACATACAGCGTAGTCACCTAATTACTTTATCAATCCAAGTAATTATGACAAAATATGCAGGAATTTGTTTTGGGGAGAAATTTAATTATACATCCGCTTTCGATGCTCATGTAAGTCTAATTGATGTCCTTACTATTTTTCAAACATAGTTATTTTAAGAACGTCAATAAAGTCAAATTTCATTTCAGCGATTAAATAAATAACGAATTAAATCGCTTGAAATTGGGTCTGGGTGGGCGGAGAGAACAAGTTATTGGGTAAGCTCGCGCCCCACAGGCCCATATAAGTTTGCGTCACTATACAACATATATTCTTGTGTCAGGGTTCTATTTATAAAACATTTGTGTTATTCGCAAAGATTTTTGCCATAAAAAAGGGACATTTCGCAAAACTTTTAAATGTCACTAATGGACTCTTCACAAATTTAATCCTTTTAAAATAAAATCGAACCAATGGCAAAACAGCTGTAATCATCAAAGCATCTAATATCTAGTAATATAACAGTCATAGTACTGCTCTATGTACATAAAGTAAAGATGTAGACATATAAATTTATGTAAGTTTTAAATATTTATATAAATTTTTTCGTTAACAAAAAAGAAAAAAAAAACTTGTTAAAATGCAATTGTCTAGATAAGAACCTAAATATAACGCTTCCCAAAATTATGATTACATTTTTTCCAAAAATTGGCACGAAAGATGAACTTGAAACAGACTATAGAGTCCTAATAAACTAGTGCCAACCTGACCCGATGCAAAACTCTTTAAGGTATTTGTCTGCATTAAAAATGGCTGTTTTGGCGAAAATTTTCGAATTTTTTAAAAATTATTTTATTTAAGAACAGCCTTTTACGATTAGAAATCTGTTTTTATTCCTACGATTACTAGAAGAGTAGTTAAGGCCAATTTAATAAGTAGGAAGTAATGAGTCCAATACCAGAAGTGGGCATAGTGCCAGGAAAAATGTAAACAATGTTTCTATGCATAATTTTCTTACTCTCCTTTTTAAAAACACCAATAAACCTTAATTAACACTTCTAGATTAATTTTATAGATAAGAAACAATATAGGTAAGAAATCTTTTAATGCGATTTCTGGAAAATAAACTTTTCCGTCATTTCGATGTTCCATAAACTCTCTTACATAAAATGTTGTAAACATATTTCAGTGAAATTTTGTCAGAAGTCAGAATGCTTTCCGCATTACTCACTATGTTGTTTTGAACTAGAATCTAAGCTCTATGTGATGATGTAATTATTTTATAGATACTCTATATATTTTTTTAAAAAATGGTAATTTTTTTAATAAAAAATTTGTATTTTTTGACATATTTTGAAGTATTTCAGTTAATTTTGAAGATATTGGAAAACTCTTAGTTCGGTGCACATATAAGTGTAATAGTAAGATGTAGTACAAAGAAAATTGAAATATGCAGGGTGTCCTAAAATTCCTGGACACATTTTAAAATTCAATATAAAATCAAGTCATTGTCGTACTGGAGTGCGGTGTGGACTAAAATGCTTCTCATGATGAAAAGTTTTCTTCTAGCAAATGAAAATAATTAGTTCCAAATTTAGATCGTAGATGGCGTCACTTATCCCTATGTTTGCATTCAAACATCTGTTTTTCTGATTTTCAGATTTTGTCTCTGTGATACAGAAATTATGACTTTCCAGCACTAGGAGTCGTCATTTCTGTGTCGCAGCGTCAAAGTTAATCTGAAAATCCAAAGAAAAAAAAACGCGTATTTGAAAGATGACATACAGACAAGTGGCGCCATCTAAGATCAAGATTTGGAATTAATTATTTTCATTCGGTTGAAGAAAACTTTTCATCTTGAAAAGCATTTTAATTCAAACCGCTATCCTGTACGACAATGACTTGATTTTATATTGAATTTTAAAATGTGTCCAGGAATTTTAGGACATTCTGTATTTAGTTGAATGCACGTTGTCTGGCGTAAGCATGGGATTTTGCTTAAAAAATGGCAAACCCCCCGATTTTTTAAAAGGTTAGACATTGCTAGGATTTTTCTTTTCCCTTCAGTCTATATTACAATTACAATCCTACTGATTGCCCATTCTCTTAAAAACAATTTTATCCCGTTTGTGGCCACGATCTTCTCGTTTTGTTTCTGAGCTATAGAAAGAAGATTTAATTAAATTTTGTTCCTTGGATACCTTTCTCTAAGATTCTAATAGTTTAAGATTATCTTAAAGTAACGTTTCTTGCATTCATCTTTTCTGATGTTTTGTTTCCGTTGCCGGCCAAGTGTTACTAGAAAGCTTATGGTTATGGTAGAAAGAAATGGTTATTTATATATATATATATATATATAAATAACCATTAATTAAACATTACCGACCATCATCAAAAACCGCAATATTGTGAATGAAATGACAATAAAAATGGATACCACAAACCTATAATATAGAACTGTATGTATAAAATGAAGTGCCTTATACTTAATTACAAGAATTAATATGGAAGAAAAAAAGAATATGGATACCGAAAAAAATTGAAAAACTTATATATTGAATTACGTTTTCAAGAGTACAGAATTCAATGATATAAGCAAATCGGTTGTTTTCTGTGAGAAAAAAAGCTAAAAGCTGAAATTTCTGGTTCAACACTATTTAGCTGGATTTATTATCTATTGTCTTTAATCAGACTTTATCAAAAATTGTTTTTTTTTTTTTTTTTTTTTTTTTTTCCATATGTTTCATATAGATTTATTGCCAGCAACATGCTAGTGAATTAGTTGCATTTAATAAAATTCTGTATTACTAGTTACTTCTCTATCCTGTAAAATGTTTGAGTTATGAATATTTGCTATATTATAAATTTAATTTCAATTATTGGAAATCGATGACGATTTGTTATATATTATGGTTATATATATATATATATATATATATTTAAAGGACCTTTTTGTTTAATCTATTTCTTATCTATTACTTGGGGGGGGGGGGGGTGATCGATCTTACGTTTAAACTAATTTTTATATGATAGTAGAAATTAAAAGTTGATTTTAAATTAGGTAACTCTTAAACTCTTTTGGATTATTATAAAAATTACTTCAAGAATTTAAGTGTGACAGTACTCATTTGATTTATTATTCTCTGTATATCAAAATTAGTTTTTTCTGTATAGATTTACACATTTATATTAATTTATTACATTTCCTAGATAAGGATTCAATATAGTTTAAATAAAATTTAAAATTGTTGCAAACAAATTTAAAAGATTCACTTAAAACTTAAATTTTTTATCCTGCTATTAAATTTAATTTGTTATACATATCTGTATGCGTGTTCTGTGTATAAATTTCTAGTTAATTTAAAGTTATTATTTTTTTTTATTATATAATTAATATATAAACACATAATAAATGCAGCAAAGAATGCTAAATGTATATGTATATTCAACTGATTCAGATTCACTATTATCTTTATCATATAGACCTCAAGTTTCTTTGTGTTTTTACATTCTTGCCATAATCCTCCATCATTTCATCACTACACTATTTGTGTATTGCTATTACACCTTTTCCAAAAATAGTAATTTTTTTCCCTTGTAAAATAAAGCCACATTGGATCTTTCTTTATGCCAGCCATTTTTCTTATGTATCAACAAATCCAAAAGCTCGCTGTAACTGTTGTACCTAGTATTAATAAATGGCATTATTGTTTCAACTTGTGATTCACCCTATACTATATTAATCTAATGATTGACAAAACAGTTACCAGATGAAAAATAATCACGTGAAATGAAAGCCTAAAACTATCAATTGTCGGTGTTATCTAGCTCTCAGCCGTTGACAATTTCAGCAATCAATCATGCTTACTGGACAGTAGGAATGACCGCTTAGCTTAGAAGTAGTAACAGAGATCTGTTTTGGAAAAAATTGGGTCCTTTAAAGGGCCTTTCACAATTTTTTTTAATATATTTAATATATTTTAAAGACAGGACCGTTCACATAAATTTTCATCTTAAAGCAGGGCCCTTCACAAAATTCTTTGTCTTAAAAATAGATCTTTCCCTAAACTTTTCTTTCGCCAAACTTAAACTTTCACAAATTAATCATTTTAAAATGAAATTTAACCTGTCACAAAACAGCTGAGGTCAAAAGTACCTATTCTAAGGCATACCCTTTTTTTTTTAAAAAAAATAAACTATTTTGTTAAAAACATAAACAAGAACCTATATATAATGATAAATTTAAATTCACATTGTGATTTAGATTTTTCAATTTAAAAAAAAAAAAAAAAACTCACAAAAACAGGACACATAAATCCTGGACAGACCCATGAATCTCAAATCCAAAAGGGCAACTTTATGACATAAGTTTTAATTTATTTTTGTTCGGAAATGCATGAAACTAGCAGGTGTCGTTTGTTATTCAGAAACTATGTAATCAAACTGTTTTATCTTTTTTTGGAGGGGTGGGGTGGGGGGCAAAAGCAATAGATCTTTCAAAAATAGTGTCAAAGTAGTCGCTTTGAACCTAATTTCCGCGCTAAAGAAGAATAACCATTCAAGGAAGGTTGAAAAACGTCTTTGTCACATGATCAAAATCGCTTATAATGCAATAGGTAATTTATTTATTTAAAAAAAAAAATGGAAAACACAGTTCTATTCCAAATCGCTTCCATTGTCAGGCCTTCCAATTTTTTATATCTTTCTGTTAAAAAATGAATTTTTAAATGTGTCAAAACGTTTTGCGCTTGTTGAGCAGAGCAGTTGAGAAATAGCCTTAAATGATTTTATGTTAAGAGGCTACTTCTGTCAAACGGAAAGACGCGTTCGCCAATGCTAATCCTATGGAAGAAATTTATAAAGATATCTCCGTCGCATTTCAATTTTTTAAATGATTTTTTTTTTCATTGGATATTTGAGATCGATCTGTATGCAGGCCGTTTTTTACTTTTTCGATTGCACATTTTATGCGGGTGCTTTTATTTTCGAAAACGGTTCCGAAAACGAAAGTGTTCTCATTAAAAGTACCTGTAAACAAAATCGAAAAAATAAACAACGACCTTTGTACAGATCGATCTCAACTATCCAATGCCAAAAAAAAAAAAAAAAAAATCATTTAAAAATGCTTAAATTCAAATGAGATATCTTTATAAATGTCTTCCATAGGATTAGCATTAGCGAACAGGTCTTTTCGTTTGACTGAAGTAGCCTCTTAAATAGATTTAACTTTAGCTTAAGCATCCAACTTGCAAAAATGAAGCGATCATTTAAAAAAGAAAATAATCTAAAATAAGAGAGCCTTTATCAATATTTTGGGGGAATGGATGGATGGATACTATGGATGGATAGATTATGTTTTTAATACAGTTGCATTTACTTTCATAAAATAATAGTATTTTGAACCTATAAAAGTTTTATTTAATGTTATAATAAGGTAATTTTTAATCTGACATGAATGATGACTTTTCTTATAACATAAATGATGAATTTGATTCTTATTTTTTAGCCTGTAAATATTAATGTTAAAAAAAAAATCTTTTGATGTAAATCCCGATTTAAATCAAGCTGATTTAAATCAAACAACCCTGCTTGTGGGTACTTGAATTGTCTCACTTGGGAGTACGTAGTTGTTTAAAATACAAATCCCTTGTGTACTTAGATAAAATGAAGAAGATATTTCTGTTTTCTAAATTCGATAATCCTTCTGAATCAATATTTCGCGCCACAGAACTATTGTTGTTATACCAGTTGCTTGAAAAAGAATTGCCGGTTTTCAAACATCTGCAATTGACGCACCCTTCTGATTATCCATTGCACTGAATAATCCCGATTTACTTCTTCCCGAAAAATATTTATATTCCATTTGTGGCCGCGAGCTTCTCGTTTGCTTCTGAGAAGTAGAAAGCGAAACGTAATTAAATTTTGTTCCTAAGAGACTTATTTTCGAGTTTCCAACTAAGTAGAATTGTCTTAAAATAGCATTTCTTGCAATCCTCTTTTTTTGTATGTTTTCGGTCAAATTTCACTACGAGAATTTAATACTCGTTTAATTATGTTCGAATTATAGGGAGAAATGTCTCTTTACTTGTAGAAAAATGTTCGATTTTATTGCAATTGATTTATTGTCGGATGGAAAAAGGTAAGAGTGCAATTTAAACTTTCTCACTTGTCTGATTATAAAAGATCTATTATGGTACTGTAAAAATACCTTCAAGAATTTAAGTGTGACATTATTAATTTGTTTGTAATATATATCAAGAGTCTGTGAAAGATTTTTATCATCTCAGACTTTTTGAAGGTTTCACCTTTTATATATGCCATCGTTTATGAAGAGGTGGAAGGTAAGAAGCATTACAAATTTTATTTTGATAATTTATAAAATCATTTATCTCAGCATTTAAACACTGTATTGCGTGCCACTCCACCTTAAAAAGCTTTCTTTTTTTTAAATGATGGTTTGGTGTTTTTTCTTTAGCCAATCATTTTAAAGGTTTACTCAAAAGATGCTTGAATTATTTTGTTTATATCCATAGTACAATATGCTTAACATTTTCTCAGAAATTTTATGCGTACGTATAGTAGTTGTAGTCACCCTGATTTATCGAAGAGAAAATCTGCATCTTAAGTAATTTTAAAATAGTTAAATAAAAAATTCCTAATTCATAACTTGTAAACCTCATTCCTTACAAAGTTTTAATAATTTATAAAAATATATATTTATGCATTTTAAATTACCGCAATGCATTTACTTAATCACCCCGGCCAACCAAAATAAAAAGTTTCCTAAACTATATGGTTTCCCTTTTTGATAATAAATATGTCTTAATAGGGATTTTGGCCGAATACTCCTATATTCCAGAGTTTTAAAGGTATAAAGTTAAATTTTGAAACGATTTTGCATAATATTTAACACAAATACTTCCATGTTGATGAGCAAGGTACTTTCCTCAAATAAATTTACACGCACACACACACCAAAAAAAAAAAAAAGTAATAACAATAATAAATAAATAAAATAAAAAATAATGCTTTGAATTACTATTTAAGAGTATTCTCAAATCCAAAAGAGCAATTTTATGACATAAGTTTTAATTTATTTTTGTTCGAAAATGCATGAAACTGGTGGTGGTGTTCAAAAAATATGTAATTGAGCTGTTTTTTCCGGTTTTTTTTTTTTTTTTTTTTTTTCAAACGCAATAGATTTTTCAGAAAATAGTGCCAAAGTGGAAGTTTTGAACCGAATTTCCGCGCGAAAGTAGAATAACCAGTCAAGAGCGGGCGAAAACGTGTTTGCCACGTGATCAAAATCGCTTATAACTCAATAGGTAATTTATTGATTTAAAAAAAAAATGGAAAACACAGTTCAATTCCAAATCGCTTCCATGGCCAGGCTTTACAAGTGTATATCCTTCAGTTAAAAAATGAATTTGTAAATGTGTCAAAACGTTTTGCGTTTGTTGAGCAGAGCAGTTAAGAACAGCCTTAAGAAAAGGATAGTCTTAAAACTTTTTTAATTAATAAATCTTTAAATTCCATGGTTTCTTTTTTGATTAAAATAAATGGATAAAATTTTCTTGTATTCGAAAACAATTTCTTTTAAATCGAAGAGAGATTTTGAAGGAATTAGAAGGAAAATTTTCTAGTACATAGGGTTTATTTGTCAGGAAGGGACTAAAATGAAAGATAAACAAATACATTCCATTCAAATGGTAACAACCCAGTAAAAATAACTTTCCTGCTTTTTATTTATTTATTTAACAAAGAAATTTTTAAACACACCAGAGAGCGTCTGCAGTGGACGGTCATTTTCAAAGGCTGGAAACACACAGGGTGTTTCTAAAATCTTGAAGATAAATATCAAGATAAATATTTTTCTACAGAAAAACTATCTCAATTCACTTATTCCATCAAAAATACAAGGCATTCAATCACAAATACAGAGTGTGTCACTACAAGCTGAAACCGAAGGGAAGAAAAACGCAGAATTCTTTAATCATTCATTTAAAAAGATTGCAAAATTCATCAATTGGTCGAGAAAGAACTTGCGCAATATGAATAGTCGTGGAAAAAAATCCTCGATTTTGGCCAATCGGTCGCAGGTAATAAAACCACGAAATTCATCAGTACATCGCCAGAGCAAAATTCACCTATTGGTTGCAGTTAAAAAACAAGAAATTTGTCAGTGAATTGTGGAAAATATCTCAAATTTCTTCAATCAGTCGCGTGGGGAAAAAATTACGAAATTCAACAATTAGGTTCGAGAAAAAAAAAAAAAAAAACGCGTGAAATTCGGCAGTTGACAGAGGGAAAAATATAAAATATTGCAGTAATTGTAAATCGATTGTTGGACAAAAACGCGAAATTCCTCATTCGATCGGGATAAAAGTGCAAAATTCTCCAATAGTTTTTTTTTTTTTTTTTTTTTTTTTTTTTTTTTTTTTTGCGTGCGTATGTCTGCACTTTACAAAATGCCTTTTGCATTTCTATAAAAGATGCAATTGCAGTCCTTCATGCATAAGAAAATCTTCCTGTGTCTTTTTTTATTCCTGCAGAACATTTTTGATCAGCTGAAGTTCATTGCAGAACATTGCAAAGTGTTCTGCTTTGGGGGTTAAGTCTGAAAGGAGATACACTGTATTTTTGACTGAATAAGGGGATTACGATCTGGTTTCTTGGGCAAAAATTGACTGTCTTGATGCTAGTTTGTTCAATTTTGTTTAGAAAAATCCTGTTTGTGAAAAAGCAGGAAATAGATTATTACCAGGCAATATTCAGAAACTTTCATTTGTACAGTATTAATTCCTATGGAAGTCGTCATTAATGGTTAATTTTCAAGTATAGCTTTTCACACAACAAATAAGTAACGTAAAAGCTTTCTTTTTTATTTAAACATGATTCTATTTTTTAATTATTCTGAATATTGTTATTAATTCACAGTTAAAAGAAGTAGAAGTTGTGTAAGGATTTTTAAAATATTTAAGTTTAAGCATTCGCTAGTATGACCGAATGCTGAATAGATACGGAATGTTTGGTGCATACAAAAAGCCTCTTTTAATCATAAGCAATTTATTCATAGAAGATAAACAAAATTATTAGGGTGGGACAAATATTTGCCCACTATTGGATATTCGGCACTTTTTCAGAATATTCGGTTGGCCGGATGTTTCGGCCGAATACCTACAATCGAAGATTTCGAGGTATCTCGCTGGATATTGCAAGATATCTTGCCAAATAAATTCAGGATAAGAATTGTTTTTCATTTTTTTCTCTTATCCACACGGCTACTTTCTAAACACATTCATGAAGTCATTTTTATTCTTAATTGCATAACTTAAATAAGCATTTTCTTCTAAAGTTCTGCAAAGTAAATTCATCTAGTGGTTACTTAGACACTTACTTTCATTTTAAAGTCTATTTATGTACTTCTATTAGGCCAAAAACATATTTTATGAGGAAATAACTTTTGAGAACACAAAAAGTACCATTTTGAGGCATCCATCTTATTTCTAAAATTAAAGTAGTTCTTTTTTTAAATTCATTTGTAAAGCAACCATCCTAAACTTTTTCTTAAAGTTATACTTGTAGAAATCAGTTAAAAGATGTCTGTCTATGATACATTAGGACCATGATTTCTAGCTTATAAGTATTTAATTTAGCTTAATGGGGGATGCCAGTTATTGGTTCCAATAATTTCATTAGAGTTAATTATTGGCAATATTAAAGAAAGTTGAAATCTATTATTTGAACTGCTAAAAAAACATAAAAATTTACCTTTTATTCAACATCATTAAAATTTAAATTCTTCTATTAGGGCCTGACATCATTTGTCAGTTACAGATTCATAATTGTCAGTTATTGGATAATCTACATTACTTACTATAATAGATATGACATCATATACAAACAACGTATAAGTATTTTGGTTCTATAATAAAGAGATTAAAATATTTTTAAAGCATAAATTCCTGTTTAAATAAAAAATATTCTTATCTTTACAAGTAAAGTGTCAAACACTGGTTCACTTCGCATCAGTTATTGGTTTTTCAAAATGGAGTTGGTGACAGTTACTGGTGTTATTCACCTTATTTATGAAAAAAAAAAAATATTTCAGTTACTTGGGGTTCCACCCTACATGAAGTTATTAAAAAAAAATTAAACAGATTAATAATAGTACATAAGTTTGTTTTTAATTTTTTCCTTTTTAAAATGTATGGGACAATATCACAAAATACGAAAATTGCACGGGCTCGGACCTATGTTCATCCACGGCACTCGCGCCGGGCCTAGTGACTACTCTTTGCGGGCCGGGCTCGGGCCTTACTTTTTTCCTGAAGGATTGAGTCGGTCTGGGCCTAACTTTTTTTTTTCTGTACAGAGCCGGAACTGATTTCATTCCTAGTCTTCACGGCCCAAAATTTTCACTCCTAGTTTTGACCCAGCCCGTATGAAAATCATTGTCTCGGCGTAGCCTGGTCCGTTCAAAGGTCAGTTAAATTAGGCCTAACCCAAGGTCAGTTAAATTAGGCCTGACTCAAGGTCAGTTAAATTAGGCCTGATCCAAAAAATTTTTACAAAAAATGCATACATTTTTAAATTGCCATCATTCTACAATTAAACCTTAAAACTTATTCTTTTTAAGAATAGTAGATTTCTGCGCTATTAAAATGTAGCTAAATTAAAATATAGTAAACGTGTGAAAAAGAACCTGCCAATGACGGAATCCTGTTTTAAACTGAAAAACTTGTTGATCCATGGAAAATTAATATACTAATACGTAAGAAAAGAATATATCATATAATAAATTTACACTTGCTAAGAAAGAAACTTGTCAATAACGAATTTTTTTTTTTTTCCCCTATGAATTTCGTCTTGGAAAATTTTACTGTACAGCATTTTTCAGATTTTTAACACTTCAATACATGGAATATGGATTAACAATATTAATGATAACTGAAACAGGCCACTGAATTAATAGCATATTAATGATAACTGAAACATACAAGAAATAGAGATTCATTAAAAAAAAAATGTATTGCAGCCTGCGGCATTTCTATAAAAACGAAGATTATAAACACGAAAAAAAAAAAAAAAGTTAAGATAAATATTTTTTGTCAGAATTCCTCGTACGAGACAAATTTTTAACCAAATCGACGTAAAATCAATGTTTTGTTGAAATTTACTTTGCCGGGCTCGGGCCGAGATTTTAACTTTTTTCCGGACTGGGCCAATATTTTTTTTTCTTCCGGGCCGGGCTCGTGCCGAATTTCTTTTTTTTTCTATGAGTCGGCCCGGGCCTGGAAATTTCGGCCCGTGCAGACCTCTAAATTGCAGTCCGCACAATAAAATGTCTATTAAATGTTAGATAATGCAATTTTCTTTTTTACATTCTAATAAAAAATATTCTTAGAAGTATTTTCAAGAGATATTATATTCATAATAACACAAAAATAAAGCAATTAAAAGACTTAAAGTTTCAGATTGTCATTTTCCTGGCACGTCACACTGTGATGTGTGCAAAGTAAAAGGCTTTCTGCTATCATGTACAAATATCTTTTCTAGTTTTTTTTTTTAAATTTCTAATTATTAATTATACCTTATATAACACACGAGGAAGGTAACAAATTCTATATTTTAGAAATAATTTCCAATAATTAAATATGATTGTCACTGAAAATGAATGTAATTTTCCTGGCCTGCTCATTTTATTTCTTTATGAGGTATAAATATGGCGTGCAGAATAATTCTTCTTGTTATTGACATAGTTCAAGTCAGAACTAGTAAAATCATTGCTACCAGCAAGATCTTTTAGATATTTCTTTGAAAATAATATGTTTAAAGGCTTTGTAAAAATTGAGTAGACTTTTATTATGTTATTTTCCTGGCTTCAATAATTTACAAATAAAACTTAACATTACACTGAATTTGAGGTACTATAGAGGAAACATGTTCCTTTAAACAAAATTAAAATGTTATATCTTAAAATTAAAAAAGCAAGAATGTGAAAAATGTTTTAGAATGAAATTGTCATTATCATGGCATACATATGGCAAGAGAATGACATATAATTATTATTGCATAAAAATGAACTTAAGCTCATCAAACTTTAACAATTTTACGTGTAAATTCCTTTATTCAGCTGCTCCAAAAACAATTTTAAATTAATCGGAAGCTTTGAAACGATTTAAATTTGCAAAAAATTTTGTTTTCAAAATCTCACATTTCGTAATATTCACCCATATATATAATCAAAAGTTATTTCCTTTATTGGGAAAAAAAATTAAAGTTGCTATTCGGCCTAAAATTTGGCCGAATATTCGGTATTCGGGCAAATCACTCTTCGTCACATCCCTAAAAATTATCACCAAATTTCTGTCGGTTTTAATTATATACCGGTAATTATTGTATTGCGAGTCTCTTAACAATTGTATTCCTAAAAGTTATATTGTTCAGATTTGCTTGAAGAAACCACTGCAGTAAATTTATGTAATCGTTAATGCACAGTTAGAAATTTTAAATGTTGAATCGCAAAAGAAGCGTATTTTAAAAAGTTATATATATATTTTTTTTTTACTACTGAAAGCCAGACGCAATACCTTTTGTCGTCAAATTACTGTTTTTCACATTCTTTGGCGAAACGCCATTTCGAATGTGGAAAACAAAAATTTGAATGGCGAAATGTTTTGTATTTAGTTTTCAATGCATAAAATGCAATTTTAAAATTTATGCATTGTGATTCAGCTTTCGTAATTTTAACTATGTATTTACTTTTAGAGAAATTAAATTGAGTAATTAGAAAATAAAATGTGGAGAATAGAAAAACTGTAAACAAACTTCCTTGAACTACGAACTTGCTTCAGCTATTTATTATTATTGTTATTTACCTGTTACAATATTAAAATGAATCTTTGTTAAAATAATCATTGTGTGAGAATCGCGCACGGGCCTGGTTACACTTACTGATTATCTTCCTAAATCGTTAGTTTTACAGGTACGATTCAATTTTGAAAGTGTTTTAAATTTTCTTTATTATATCAAAAGCCATTTATGTCAAAGTAGTTATATTTTAAATTTTACTATATTTAAATTTATAGATATATTTGAATCTATAAGATATATTTGAAAAAGTTTCATCCTTCTGCGATCAATACTTTCCGAGTTAAGATACTTTGAAATTTTTCCATGCACTTTTTTTTTAATCCCCTGGCTAGGGGTGACTGTTTTTAGTTCTGGCAAAAGGGCAGGATAAAAAAGGCACGCATTTAAAAACAAAATACATTAAATCTTGTCCGCGTTTGGAAAAAAAAAAATCATCAGTTACTAAGCCTGTTCCTTTTATCAATCAGAATTCCTGTGAAAGGGTGAAGAAGTTATCTGCATCTTTCCGTCGCAAATGGTACACAGAATAATAAAATCACAACATCGGTCATTTCACAATATTACCGGTATACAATCTATTGTGCGTTACAATTGATTCTATTGATAGTATAATCGATGATCCGTACTAAAAATCTGGTTTCATCTGCACCGGCTTCACCCTACCATAGGAAGTTAAAGTATCCCTACTTTACCTTTCTATAAGCAGATCGGCTGATTTCACTTCCCTATAGTATATGTCATGGAAAAAGTTAAATTCAAAGACCTGAATGACCCGCTTTTTCTTCTGTGACCCTGACTTCACGCGCAGCATCATTCGTATTTCATATTGAAGAAAAACATCGTCTTTTTTTTAAGCGGTTCCCGAGCTTCCTTCCTGAGCATCACCTATCCCAACGGGATTCTCAGAAGAGAGAAGATTATGATCTGCCTGTGAGAAGAGGCCTGCATTTCCTGTGTCAAGAAAAGCTCAACTTGCCGCAATACCACTCGAAATGAAATGCCGGGAGTGATAGGTCGTGATTGGCATGATGAATCGGTCGGTTTTTCTCTCTCGGCCTCGTGCACATACATAATTTCGGTTAAGACTTTCATTTGAAAACTTTTTTCTATATATAACGGGAAATATGTTTAGTGTATTGGGTAATGATTGATGCGGGCTAATTGCATCTATTTTCTGTTTCTTTCCCGAATCTGCGATCTGGATTTGTTCATGGGAAACTTCAGATGGCATTCGTATGTCTGCAAACGAGTTTGAGAAAATGCAGATATCAATTCACAAATGATAATGTCTTTAAGTAGATTACACAAAAAGAAAAATAGATAAAGTAAAAATGAGAGCGATGTCGAGGCAATCTGTTTGCTACGAAGTGTGAAGGAATATTACTTTTAATTCTCTGCTGTTCTGTTATACATTTTATATAGTAAAAAAAAAAAAAAGAGAGAGAGAGACCATTTTTTAACGATGGTAAAAATGGAAAACTAACTCCGTAAACTTATTTTACAGGAATACAAGAATATTTCTCTTAAAACATTTACATTTTTGTAAAATCTTCCTTTAGTTGTGTAATTTCTGTGCTTTCTAGGATTCCAGTGCGCAGTTACACAATAGAAACATATTCTAATTTACATTAATATTATTACATTAGTTTATTAAAGCTTCATTTTTTTTTATTATTATTATTTAATTCAAGCACTTCTGTTGCACAGGGCCTGTTTATGGAATAGGCCCGTGAAACCCATACTTACCCACTGAAATACAAAAGGGCTCCCAATTTTACTTTTCAAAACTAATTTTTAGAAAAAAGAAACTCAATCACTGTAAAAAAAATACATTTTTTTTTCTTATGAAACTTTATTTTTCTTACTATATGGCAATTTCTAAATCACAAAAAATATTTTGGAGTTCACATATTCTCAACTATAGTTCCATATCTGTCATTAAAAAAAAAAAAAAAAAATGGTTATTTACAATTAAACATATAATAAAATACTTTTATATAGGAAGTTTTAGTTTAATATTAAAAATGTTATTTACTCTAAATTTTGATGGTAAAATTTCGAATTATTTAAACATACGAAAAAGAGATTTAGTAAATAAAAAAACAATTTGTAGAGTAATAGGGGGCTCCCTGTGTGACGTCGGGCTTCCCCTATTCCTAAGTGTTAAGCGGGCCCTGCTGTTGCTGTGCACTTTTTTTTATTATTTTTACTGGATAAACTTTGTTTGTAAAACGAAGCTTTGGATTTAATTTGGTCTAAATTTATTCCGATTTTTTTTTTACTTAGTTTATGTTGTTGCTTTCTTTTTAATTACTTTACGAATAATAATGCTTCAAAACTCTTCTAAGACGAAGATCCTGCCTCCACTACTGGTTTCATCTCTCAGGATTCAGATGAGTAACGATGTAAAAATTTCTTTCATTTCAAAATAATTAGAAGATTTCACATCATTACAACTGTCACAACTTTAAAGTTCATTACTTTTTTTGAACAATAATTTTTCAACACCTTTCCGTTTGCTGCACCTCTCTAGTAAATAAATATTGTGCGTCACGGCAGTACTTTAATGTCCCATTACAAAAAATGACATATAATCTTTCTTTGCCCATTAATAACAATTATTTTAATTCGTGAAGAATATTTTGCTTTGCCATATTTAAAAAACATAGCCATTTTTATTAAGCTAAATACTTTTTAAAAAATGGATGATTTCTCAATTATTTAATTTTGGATAGCTTTTATGGTGCTGAAAGATGAGTAGGGCAAAGTTTTGCTCCCAGATATGTCTCCCATTTATAAATAAAACAACAGTGTATTTATTTATTTTTTCCTTCCCAAATAAATAAAAACAAATCTCTGTCAAAAGTATAGTATATCTTAAGATTCATAAAGTTCCATGTTTCTTCTTCTTCACCTCTTTCCTCCTCGAATCGAAGTGATATTTGTAAAAAAAAAAAAAAAAAAAAAAAGTTTATTTTATTTTATTTTATTTTATTTTATTGCCACTTTTTGTTGAGAAATACTAAAATTCGGAAAAATTGGTTAAAATTAAGGCGTGCAATTCAGCTGCTTCTACAGCGTAAGTTTTCTTTTAAATTCTGGAAGTTAATATTTTTGTTTGATTCTGATATAGTAAAACATCTACAAATTGGAAATACATGTCGATAAATTTGCACCAAGTTTAATATTTTAATGTTCCATTTTCTGTAAGTTATTTTTAGGCTCTCCCCCACCACCACCTTTCCCCCCCACTACTCCTCTCTCCTTCCCTCCCCCCCCCCCTCTTTTATTTCTTTGCCTTTTTAATTAGTGACTACTACATGCTCTTCTGTTCTGAGTATTGGCGTCGTCGGAATATTTTGTCTTTATTTCAATTTCTGTCGTTGAACTCCAGTCTTCTTCGAATCTCGTTTTATTCGGTCTCATCTTGTAAATGGTAAATGGTTCGAGTTCTCATCGTTCGCGAATTCTCCGAAACGGGAAAAGGATCATAACACGTGACAGAATTCGAGCGTACCCATTTCCTCTTTCCGCTTTACGTGATGAGATCTCTGTTCAAGTGCTTATGTGTTTTTGAAATAATACCCGGCTCTGTTTAAACCTTCAAAACTTTCAGTCAATTTTCATCTCTTGATTTTGCTCTTCAGCCATTTCGATTATAAAATTTTCTACAACATACTGTTGAAACAGATTCAAAATGTTAAATTCGATTTTCAAACACATTGTTTTTTAAGGTTTTTACAATTTAAATATGCTATTGAAATCTATTTTATTATTATTATTTATTTAGAAAATTTGGTTCAGCTGAGCCCAAAAATTTAGAAATTTTTTTTCCCTTTTATACTAAAGCATATCCAATTAATTTTCTGTCATTTCTTTCCATAAAAATATAAAGAATATTCTCCTTCTACTGTTCAGTAATTACTATTGACTTTAGAAAAAAAGGGCCGCCGGGCGGAAATTTTTAAAAAAGGACACACTGTTCTTAAAAAAAAAAAAAAAAAAGCACTCCTGCACCTTGTTTAAAAAAAAAAAAAAAAAAAAAAAAAAAATGAACTGTTTTGTTTAGAATACCCTTTATCCTACGACTGATTTTCGCTTCGAAACGCGCGGGGTTCTTTCGTGAGGTAGATTGACGAATTTCTCGGATTTTTCTCGCGACCGATTAATGATTTTCACAATATTTTTCCCGTGAACACTTGTTGAATTTCTCGAATTTTTCCCCACGACTTAATGGCGAAACTTTTTATGCGTTTGTTGGACTATTTTTGGGATTTTTTTTTCTCCTGCGACTGACTGAAGAATTGCGCGAATTTTGGACGTAATCGACTGTCGAATTTCGCGATACTTTCCCGCGACCGAATGACGAAATTTACGACTTATTTCCCGCAATCAATGGGCGTATTCCGGGAAATTTTTTCTCCTGCGACTGGAAAAAGTAATGAATCGAAAGGGCGCATCATAAATGGCAGTAAGGGCCGCCGGGTGCATACAGTACTGAAAAAAAGCCGTCGCGCGCTGCGCTCTGCCAAATTGCCTTAGCGTCAACACTTGTAATACTTTTATCCTTTCTTACTTTCAAAATAAACGACCCCCTTATAATGCCCCACTCTCCCCCATAATTCACATTGAGGTACTTCCTATAATAGTCATTGATCAAGTAAATTTTACCGTGATGAATTTGTGTTCCTGTTGATCAAAAAATTTATAGGAGTGAGTCTTTTCTGAAACCAGTTCCGAAAATTCGGCTAAAGGGCCGAATATCGAATAGCGGTCGAATATTCATTATATCTCTACTCTAAATTTTTCTAGGAAAATAAATGCAATAAAAAACCCTTTTCGTTTTTTTTTTTTTGTTTTTATTATTATTATTATTATTATTATCAGATCTTTACGAATATGCCGCGGGTGTTTAAATTCGGCTAAAGGGCCGAATATCGAATAGCGGCCGAATATTCATTATATCTCTACTCTAAATTTTTCTAGAAAAATAAATGCAATAAAAAACCCTTTTCGGTTTTTATTATTATTATTATTATTATTATTATTATTATTATTATCATCAGATCTTTACGACACTTCGTGCAGAAATATGCTGCGGGTGTTTAAATTCGTTTTAGGCAAGCAGTTGGAAAATTTATATCTTCATTTTTTGCAAAATGAGATACCAAACCCCTTTAACCACTTTGCGGCGAACATCATGTATACGTAACGTATAAGTTGCTCAAAATCATTCATTATTCCTGCCGTTAAATTTAAATAGAAAATTTTGACTTCTTCAATCGCAGCATTTTTGAAATGATTAGGGGAAAAAATATTTTCTGAATTACCTTTTAACGTGTGATAAAAGAATAATTCTGATAAATGACGCTCGTCGCCTAGGGATTAAGCAATCTTTTCAAACTACAAGGATAACTTTTTAATAATAAAGATAGGCATGTCTGTTCTGTGTAATTGAATTGGTTTTATTTTACTTGTAAAATTTCTCTACTAGAAATTTGTCTAATTTCTTTGAATAAATTTCTCTGCGAGGAATTTTACAAATTGTGATGTGTGAAATTTTAATGTTTGATTTCAAACAGTTTAACTTCCACCCTCCACCCTCCAAAAAGTTCATTTTCATAATCAGATCGAAGAAAAAAAAAAATCCTACTTTTGGAGTTTCCTTAATTTTTGCACATGACAGCCTTAAAATTTACACATTTTCTAATTTTTCTACATTAGTAAAAGCAGAAGTTGGTAACATCATATTTAAAATCGGAAGTTGTTATTTTTCATTATTAAAAGATGAAATAAAATATGAATAAAACTAAGCCGTATTCAGTTTATAAATATTTAAGCATCGGTAATTTACCCTGCATTCGTTTTTATTAAAATTCAGATTTACTTGTCTTTGAAAATTAAACTTTCATTGACTTCCAGAAAATAAAATTATTTTCGTTACGGGGATTTTCGTCTCGTGATTACCACCACTGTTTCTCTAATCAAGATGCTTCCCCACTGCATGTTCTTGCTTCCTTATTTACATTTTTATCGTTTCTTTTTTTTTCTTTTGAAGGAAATCACCTGGAATAAATTAAACCGCCCACATCCTATCATCCTTATAATTACGGATATTAACTTTAGGTTTGGAGCAAATAGCGTTGCGTTCGTATTTTTCCTTTTTTTTTTCTTTTTTTTGAATTGCTTGCCATTTAGTTAGATTAGTTGAAACTATTTTTTTTTTTTTTCATTGACAAAAGAAATACAGGTTTTTAAAAAAAAATAAGCGGTATCAATTTTTCACTTGTCAATTTTCAGGTATCTAAAGTTTTATTGAATCAGTTTCTGTGTTTTATCTTTTGTGTATTTGATGGGAAAGTTTTGTCTCTGAATAGTGAACACCCCTTCCCTTTTTAAAATAATTTTTAAGAAATTAATGTTTTCATACTGTAAAGAGTTTATTTTTAAATATGACAAAGGCTGATCTGTGTCATTTATTCAAAATAGCTGTCCCCACCTCTATTTCAGCATGTTTAAATTTTGCATTTATGGAAAGAATTAATCAGGTGTTTGGTTATAGAGTCCGATTGCATCCATCACCCCAATATCTCGAAATTATGTATCGAATAAAACTTTCGTCCTTTTATGATATTTATAAAGCATTATACTTCATGTCCATTATTAGATTGAATTAAGTATTCGTAATTTAAATTACCACACCACAGGTGAATGTAGCTCTTAAGAGGCTACTTCAGCGATGCGAGAAAACCCGTTCGCTAATGCTAATCCTATGGAAGAAATTTATAAAGATATCTCCGTCGCATTTCAATATTTTAAAATGATTTTTGCATTAAATAGTTGAGATCGATCTGTACAAAGACCGTTGTTTACTTTTTCGATTTTGTTTATAGGTATTTTTAATGAGGACACTTTCATTTTCGGAACCGGTTTCGAAACTGAAAGCATCCTCATTAAAAAAAAAAAATCTGCATTCAAAATCGAAAAAGTAAAAAACGGCCTGCATACAGATCGCTCTAAACTATTCATTACAAAAAAAAAAAAAAAAAAAAAATCATTTAAAAATATTGAAATGCGACCGAGATATCTTTTATAAATTTCTTCCATAGGATTAGCGTTAGCGAACGTGTCTTTTCGCTTGACTGAAGTAGCCTCGTAAGATAATATCGAATTCAAAAGAAAATATCTTTAAAAAAAAATGCAGAAAAATAGATACTATTATTATATTTCATTGCTGAATTGTTTATTTCATCACGAATAAGGCCTTTATACACTGTACCCGACTACGGAACATCCCAGTGGGGGAAAAAAATTAAAGTGTTGTAAAAGGTTCCAAAGAGCGAGTCTGGGAGGATTTTGGGGCATTTAATACATCGACGTCCGAAGTGGCTTCGAGCTTATTCATTGCTCTCGTCGATGGTCGTGTGAGGGTGGAAGGACCGACTGGCGCCTATGTTATACCGGGCAATGCCTAGCCCGATTACAGAAGATTCTTGCACATAGAGTTTGCATTAGAATTTTGACCTTTATTTAATTACTCAAGACACACTTGGAATTTTAAAAATCAGACCACCTTATTGCCACTGTTTTACCAAAATCTCTGTTTGTGGTAAGTTACATTATAATTGATCGGGTCATTGCCGAGAAATCGTGTTCATTTCATTGCCATATTGAAATGGATACGTATTAAGATATCACTTCGTTTCGCTGCGCTTCAATAGTACTTAACGATATTTTTATTTTAATTACTCCCCTTCCTCCCCCAAGAAGGCAAATACCGGAAGAGAGTTAGAACAAATATTCCTCCACCCGTAGCCATAGACCTTATAAAAATAATTTATGAAAAGCGCTTATCCGACTTAGAAAGGTACCAAACTTACTATTCTTGTTGCGAACCACCCCATCCTATCGCGAAATTATTTTGCATTGTGAACCACCCCATCCTATCGCGAAATTATTTTGCATTGCGAACCACCCCATCATATCTCGAAATTATTTTGCATAATTTTGCATTTATGCCTCTATTTTTTATTTTAATTTTGATTGTTATATGCAGAGCAAAATTATCTATAGCAAAATTATCTATAATTGATCATTTTATTTAATGCATTTTCGTTAATTTGGTACATTTTAAAGTAGTTACGTATCGATTATCTGGTTAAAGGAGATCTGACAAATGTAATCGGCATGTGTTCTGCTTACTTTATTTTCAGAAATACAACCCATTTTAATATATATGATTTATTTATATATATTTTTTGTTTCAGCTTAGGAAGCAGTGCTATACCCTATGACTGAATCGGAACCTCCTCCTCCCCCTGCTCCCCCGCCGCCGGACGACGGATTTCCCCCTTCCCTCTTCTCTTCGTTGCTGGAGGACGAGGAGGAGGCCGCCGAGGACATGGGATGGGGCGGAGGCGACCACCACCACGTCAACTGGAAGCAGCGCTATTACCAGCTCAACGTTTCCCTGGCCAGGTTTCGGATGGAGACGGCAGAGTTGCAGAGGTCGCTACAAGAAAAGGTTAGTTTTGAAAAACACTGATATAAAAGAGTTGACAATAATTTAAAACAAATTTTCAACTTAAAGTCAGGCTATCCCTATACAGTCGAACGCGGTTAAGACGCTCACGGTTAATACGCGATCCCACTTAATACGCGGTTTTTTCCGATCCCTTGAACATCGCCCATAAGGGTAATGTAAAAATATCACGTTTAATACGCGAACGGTTATTACGGGATCCCGCTTAATACGCGATAAATTTTCGGTCCTTTGAGGGAAAAAAAATCACGCTTAATGCGCGAATTCACTGATCAAGAATCGAATTCTTTCTCTCTTCTTGAGTGTTGCCAATTTAGCGAATTTTTTTATACGGATAAAAAACAGTGTTTCCGAATAGTATTATTTGCTTTATGTAATAACATATTAATTAAGGCGAAAATTACTAACCGTAACCGGAAATAGTGATAGATATTTGAATGAAACAAAACCCTGATAAATTAACAAAACTGCAATCCTTCTTTGATCCCGCTTCCTAACATTCTTTTCCTCTCGTTTCGTGTATATTTTTACTGTAGTAGAGAAATATAGACGAATTTAGATTTCTCAGATACATCATAAAAATTATTATGATTAGAGATGATCATACATGTTGTTAGTTGAGGCTTTAAATGTACGCTATATCACTACTATATTTCATAATGCATGTTATAGGCAACAAAACATAAAAGTCGTAAAAATTAAACAAATACGATTGCGGTTGGATAATTATAATTCTTTTATTATTTCCATGTTTCCCTTACTTTTTATTATGCAAACAACATGTTTTTATGCAAAGAGGAAAAGGGATAGTTTTTTATTACATTAAAAAAGGGACAGATTATAATGGTACTCCTTTTTACAAGTATACTAAATATGATTTTAAAAACTGGATTGTGCTTCAAAGATTTAATACTTTTTCTCTCTGTTAAAAAAATTAGCCTAGTAGGAAAATTATTTTGTTGTTTCTTTTTTGGTTGCAACGTATAAATAAACAATAAATCCATGTTGGAATCCATATTTATTTTTCGTTATTATGTTATTATTCCAGTCAGTCCTATAAAAAGAAACAACGAGTTAAAGGGAAATACAATTAAATTTTAATCTAAATATACGTGAAAGACACAATTTTCGACCCTAAGCATATAAATGAAAGCTCTAAAATTCCTTTAGACGATTAAATATATAAATAAGCCTAGTTTCTGAAACATTATACAAATCACGTTTAATACGCGATCCCGCTTAATACGCGACTTTTGTCCACTCCCTTGAAATGCGTCTTAACCGGGTTCCACTGTATTTAAGAGACATGGGATTTTTCAATTTGCTGTTAATTTTAAAACAGCTTTAATCATTGTTTCATGTGTTTTACAATAAAGTGGAATAAACAAATGATTAAAAATAAACTGAATCCTTTTTCACAAGTGCACTGAATCGTACTTTGGGATGCCATTTTCGGTAATATCTCTAAATTTTAAAACATAGTAGAATACTTTTTACTGTGGACTACACATAATCATGTTTCCGTGGAATCTGAAGTTTGTCTTTTTCTCAGTTTTTATTACTCGAGAAACTTCTGTCACTTACTGATTCAGTAAGATTTTTACTTTTTTGCGATAGTGTTACAAAATTCAAAATATTTCCTCTGCTTCACTACATGCTACATTCTTTCACTCGTATATCATTTATGGGCGTTTGAAGTTACGCGTAAAAGAAAAAAAAAGGATATTGTACCTCTTCCAGAATTCTGACGTAAAGGAACAGCTAACGAGGAAAGATAAAAAAGGATAGACCGGCTGAGAAAACAAAAGATTCTCTGGCAGAAATAAAGATTACAAGAAGTAAAGAAAAAGAAAGCCCAGGAAACCGTAGAACCGTGTGATGTATTGACTGATTCAAAGTGACTGTCAGGCAAAGGAACTGTGATATGGTATATTGGTTTCAATTTTGAACCAAAACGTGTTTGAAAAATGTCGTTCCACCTTTTTATTCCGTCTTCAGAAATACTGGATAAAAACGAAATTTGCAACTTGCATTCGTGAAAAAGGTTTTAAAAGCATTAAGGGGTTATGTGAGTTTCGAAGCATATTTTCTCTATTTTGTATGTATAATAAAGAAATTATTTTATTCAAAATTTTAAGCGTATAAAAGAGCAACATTTAAACAATATTTTATAAAATTTTCATTCAAAAATTTGGAAAATTCAACCGGTGGGATCTGGTTTCTGGAGACCTCTAAAAAAGTGTCCTCGTGGTGGTCAGGATAACTCATGGTAACTTTATCTGAAATTAAAAAAAAAACAAATTTTTTCTGCTAGTAAATAAGTAGGAGAGAGGGGGGTACCTTTGAATTGGGGGCACCTTTGAACACTGTAAATATTTTCCTTTAAATAAATTGTATTTCTTAAATATATACGGCAGCGCAGTACTACTGCTTCAATGTAACAAGAATGCAAAGCTTTACTATTTTGCATGCACACTACTGTCTAAGCAAGATATGTATATTTTCCTTTCTTGAATCTAAACTTAACAAAATAAAGTTGTAAGCTTTTTGTTGATAATCTTGTATCCCTAAAATTATAATTTATTAGTTAATACCCAAATAAAGGTGTTAGCTTTTATTTATAAGGTTTGTTTTATTCAAATTCTCAAACCTAATTGAGTAAATAGTTGTAATGCTTAACTCCATGTAATGGGGCACAATTGAACAATTAAAACTATGAAGTAAAGAGTTATAAATGCATCTAAATATTATTATTGTTGAAATTTTTTTTAAATATGAAAATTAAGAGATTAATTAAGTGTTATTATACAGGTCATCGAAAAATAATGCCTAGATTAAAAAAAAAAAAATCATAACATCGAAACCTTTTATGTTAAATGAGTAATTCTTTCACTACACGATAACTGGTGAACGCAAGTTTGACTTTTGACTTTGACTCCACATACCAAATCACGCACTGTGCTTTTTGTTGCACGATCAATATCGTACTGAGCAGCTGCAGTCTGGCGCGTCGGCTGACCTTGACGACTGCTCAACTAATCCGCGCATAACACAGACACGCAAACGAATTCTGGTGAACTAAAACCAAACTTGCGTTCACCAGTTATCGTGTAGTGAAAGAATTACTCATTTAACATAAAAGGTTTCGATGTTATGATTTTTTTAAATCTAGGCATTATTTTTCGATGACCCTGTACTTAATATGAAAGTTGTAGTACTGATGCAGGGCTTCAACTACAGGCAAATTCAGGACACACAACAATAATTCATGATTTAGCAGATTTGTCTAACAAACCCTATACTGTTTCATTTACAATGGTAAATATTATTTCTGGATTTCATAAAACAGGGTTTTATCCATTTCTATAAGAATTTGAATGTAAATGATTTCATTTTAGTTCCATTTCATGCAAAAAGAATTCTTTATTACGTTGATCAGATTAAATTGCTTACATGAAGTTGCCATGTTTAAACATAATTGGAGGGATCCTCCATTCTGTCACAACAATGTGCTTTGATGGATAAAAATTTTGTTAAATAATAAAAAAAAAATAGTAATTTCAGTTAAATGTAATTGTGTAATTTTATTCTTATTTTATATTTTGGGAAAATACGCAGTTTTTAATAAAAACTGTCAAAATTTTCATATTTTTGTTTATTTGTTCAAAGGTGCCCCTAGCTTGTTCAAAGGTACCCCTATTTGGGGCAGGTTTGAATGGAAAACTGAATTTTTTTTTTATTTCATATGATGCGGAATTACATTCTTTCTCTCACGAATTGTTTAAAATTCAATAAATACATTTAAAGTAAGAAATACGTGGATTTAAAAAAAAAAAAAAAAAAAAAAAAAAAAAAAAAAAAAAATGTTCAAAGGTGCCCCCTCTCCCCTATAGCTCATGATTGAACAAAGGATTTAAATTAAAAATTAAATTGAATTTTTGGCAGTGTTGTGTGCAAAAAAGTTCAATTTTTGGTACAATTTACACTATGTATGTATAGCCTTGTAAAATTAGTTGTAGTAAAAAAAACAAACAAAGAATCCTTCGTTCAATCACTAGTAGATAGTATTTTGAAGAAGTACGCAAATTTCAATAAGATCGGTACATTAGTTTTTGAGAAATCGTGTCCATCGTTTTCAAAAATAGTGTTTTCAGAAAAAAAGCGATATACCTGCGTCGCTTCCGGCCGATCTAGCCTAATGAGGGGAATTTCCAAAGGCTCGAGTTTTGAAAATTCATCCTTTCCGTGCTGTTAATTAACCCTTTATGTACTAAATTATGAATTCATGAAAGTTTTATCTTCTAAAGCATTTTTCGTCAATTGTTTAAACTACATTAGAAGATTTACATAATCATTTTTATAAATTTTAGAAGAATTGAAGGATTAATTAAATTTGAATTTATAGCGATTTTGTGCAATATTTATAACCCCACTCAAATCTTTTATTTTAAATGTTTTTCTTAGTATTTTGTAGAATTAAGAAATTTACAAGTATAATGTTCTTACAATAGAAATATAGAAATATTTCCGAATTGAAAAATCCCCTCCCCTTAACGCCAAGAAAGCTGAAAAGAGGCAAAGGCAAAAGAAATCATCCTTTTAAAAATATTTTTGTTTTGTGTAACCAACAACGCTTTTGGAACAAGATAAAGTAATGTATCTGTAACCAGGGTTGGCACGGTTTAAACCAAGTGGTTTTAACCATGGTTTAAACCGCGGTTTAAACCAATTGGTTTTTTTGTCAAAAAAACCATTTGGTTTTTTTTTTGGAAAAAATCTAATATAATATTTTCTCTTTTTTGTAATTTCATTGTTTTAAATTATTAATAGAAGTAATTTCTACTTTTAACACTTCATCTCAGCAGTCAACATGAGACATAATGAGCCTAGGTCATATTTCTATGCATGTAGAATGAAAATTAGCATGTACTGATGAACATATCTGGTACCCTAAAGGTTTTTCTTAAAATATGTGAAATTAGAAAAGATAAAATAGATAAATAATATTCAATATTTAGCATAAAATATTTTCATTTAAAAAATGCAGATTATTTATAGCAGTTAATAACAAAATGCAATGATCTTTAAGATTTTGGTTAAGTTGTAAAAGAAAATTTTCTGGATTGGGATTGGGGGATATTATCCTTAAAGAATTTAAAAGAGTAACTTAATGAAGTTTAATAACACAGCTTTCAAAAATTGAGTGCTAGTTATAGCATTTCAATAATACCAATCAATCTTTTCTGCTATTTGCTGAATCTAATGGCCAAAAATGTTGACTTGGACACTTGCAGTTATCACTCAGAAAACAAAATAACCAGAAGTATTTGGAAATTAAAAAAGTAATAATAACAACCACAGAATAATATATTATATTCATGAAACTGCATCAAATGTTTATTGATTGATTATTATATTATTAATCCAAGGATTTTTCATACGATTTTCAAGGTATCAATGTTTCACTGTGTAGAGCAGTTTACTTCGAACATAAGACATAACTGTTCGTTCCTAATAATGTTTAAATTAGAAATGATTTCAATTTTCTATAAAATTGACTGTAATTTTTTAATTTAAATATTTTCAAACGTTATATTATTTATATAATATCCAAAAATGTTTATTTTATTCACAGATATGCATCTGTATGCAATAGGAAATTATATTTTAAAAAACCCGGTTTAAACCAAAAAAACCTGGTTTAAACCAAATAAACCGGTTTTTTTGGTTTTTTACAAAAAAACCCGGTTTTTTTCCAACCCTGTCTGTAACTCATTCTTAACTGTATTAAAACTAATCGATGTATTAAATGAATTTTATAACAAGTTATTTTAATGGTACTTATAAGTACCGTCAGTAGATAAAGAGTTAAAGGGCACAATGCACCTGAAATGCGGTAAAAAAAAAAAACTAGAAAACATGAATTGTTTTTTTTTTCAGAATTCAGTGTCGCTTCCGATGAAAAACAATATATATATAAATATAGATATTACAAAACACATTTCAGTTTTAAGATTTAAAAATAAGGCTTTTATTTTATATTAAATGACGTCATTCGCATCCGCTGAAGAATTCTACATTTACGATCTAGTCTTAAACAACATCTACTGCAAAGTATGCATATGACGTCACTATCGCTGAATAATAAACAAATATAGCAAAGAGCTTTGTCGTCATTCAAGAAACTCGACAAAAAACAATCGTCGGCTGTCTAATGATTCTTATGCCTTCATTTGTTTGTGACATTAATATAGATACTTAAAATGAAATATCGTTTATAATTGCTCCATGTTTTATCAAGAATCATTTATTTATATATTTTTTTCAAAATAGCACGTATTTTACTTACATTCTTTTTTCAGTTATTATGGGAAAATGGCAACGAAAAGATGTAATTACTATTTTCAAACTATTTCTGCTTTCTACAGAAATGGAGTACTTGGGTTGCCAAGATTAAAGAAATGGCGCTAAAAACTTCAAAGAAAAAAAAAATATATCAAAAATAAATTCGGATGCAATTTTAAAATAAATTGCATTTAAAAGTGCTTTTATCCCCAATACGTCAGTATAAAAATTGAAAATGTGCGATGCTTAGAAGTTAAAAAAAATTGCAGTATAGTACACTGAGGTGACAAAAGTCATGGGATAGCAATTTGCAAATATATAGATGGCAGTAATGTCGCTTACAAATTGTATAAATGGTCAGTGCCTAGACAGGATTTCATTTGTGTTCAAATGCTTCGTGTGAGAAGGTCGATTATATGATTATGGCCACACGACGAGAATTAACGGATTTCGAACGCGGTATGCTAGTTGGAGCTAAACGCATAGGACATTTCATTTCGGAAATCGTTAAGGAATTCAACATTCTGAGATCCACAGTGTAAAGAGTGTGCCGAGGATACCTAAATTCAGGCATAACCTCCCATCATGGACAAAGCAGTGGTCGACCGCTGACACTTAATGACCGCGACCAGCGACGTCTGCGTAGACTTGTCAGGGTGAACAGCCAAGCAACACTGCGTGAAATAACCACAAAAATGAATTTGGGACTTGCGACGGGCGTGTCCGTTAGGACAGTCCGGCAAAATTTATCTTTAATGGGCTATGGCAACAGAAGACCGACTCGGGAGCCATTACTATTAACGGCACGACATCGCTAACAGCGGCGCTCCTGGATTTGTGACCATATCAGTTGGACCGTAGACGACTGGAAAAAAGTGGCTTGGTCAGATGAGTCACGATTTCAATTGGTAAGAGCTGATAGAAGGGTACGAGTGTGGCGCAGACCCCATGAAGCCATGAACCCAAGTTGTCAACAAAGCACTGTGTAAGCTGGTGATGGCTCCATAATGGTGTGGGTTGTGTTTACATGGAATGGACTGGGTCCGCTGTTCAAACTGAACCGATCGTTAACTGGAAAGGATTACGTTCAGCTACTGGGAGACCACTTGCAACCATTCATGGACTTCATGTGCCCAAACAACGATGGAGTTTTCCAGGATGACAATGCGCCATGTCACCGGACCATAACTGTTCGCGATTGGTTTGAAGAACATTCTGGACAGTTCCAGCTGATGATTTGGTCACCGCGATCGCCCGACATGAATTCCATCGAACATTTATGGGACATAATCGAGAGATCAGTTCGTGCACAAAATCCTCCACCGGCAACACTTTCAGAATTATGGACGTCTATAGAGGCTGCATGGCTCAATATTTCTCCAGAGGACTTCCAACGACTCGTGGAGCCTATGCTACGTCGTGTTGCTGCACTTCGCCGGGCAAACGGAGGACCGACACGCTATTAGCAGGGCATCCCATGACTTTTGTCACCTCAGTGTATTTAACCGTACAATGATACATCTATTTTGTTTTACGGTTGGCTTATACAACGGAACGTTATTTTTTAGAGGCGACACTTTAATTGCTGGCCGAAACAAATAGCATATCGGTGGCTTAAAAAAATGGTATTTTCAACTTTTGTATTAAATGAAGTATTCAGTTCCAGAATCGATGTGCTTTTTTTTTTACCCCTTTTTATTTAATACTTAGAACAAAAAGTGTGCTATTAAAATAATCTACCAACGAAACAAAACGCGTATATTCTTTCAATAATAAAAAGATTTCATAAAAAGTCTTAATTTCGGAATAATTTTTAAAATATAAACAAAATTTTCTTAATATTTACTGAAATATCAAAATATTGTAGATCATTCCCGGAAAATCTGGCTTATCATTTTCAAATTTTTTTATTAAAATAAGTGTAAAAATGAACATTCCTTTTTAGGGTTTCGTTCATCTGACGAAACTATACATGTTGGAGACTTGAAATGTTGCATACTTATAGCTGAACACCCCACATCATACGACAAATCATAAAATTTTGAAAAAGTTGCACATTTAACCCTTTGGACTCCCACATGTGTATTTTAAACAATTCTTTCTATGTGAGCCTCTAATTATGGTTGGAGGCGTGAAATTTTACATACTTATAGCTGAACACCACATCAAACGACAAATCATAAAATTTTGAAAAAGTTGTACATTTAACCCTTTGGGCTCCCACATGCGTATTTTAAGCAATTCTTTCCAACTGAGCCCCTTGTTAAATTGGAGGTTTGAAATTTTGCTTATTTGTAGCACAACACCTGAGGCCAGGCAACAAATAATAAAATCTTGAAAAAGTCTTACGTTTAACTCTTTGAGCTACCACATATGTATTTTAAGTAATTCTTTCTAAGAGAGCCCCTAATTAAGTTGGAGACATGAATTTTTGCATACTTATAGCTGAATACCTCAGACCACACGACAAATCATAAAATTTTCAAAAAGTATTATATTATTTATTCCTCCGGGCTCTAACTTGTGTATTTTAAGCAATTTTTCTAACCGCCGCCCTTTTCACCTGGGGAGCACTTTTCCAACTTTTGCCGACACCCCTTTGACCTTTCTTTCATATTATGCACCATAGCCTTACATATTTTAGTTCCATTTTTTACCGCCAGGGGCGCCTACTTATCTCGGGTGCTATGGGTCCAATCCCCTCGACTAATATATCTACGGATAGTATGTAAAACGGAGTTTCGTTCGGATAGAGATTTGTTCAGAATAGAGCGCGCCTCTAGTTGCGAAATGTGGAACTAACAGATTTTTGAAAAGGATAAAGTGTTTTGAAAGGAATATTAAACGAAACCTTCTGTGCGATCTGTGATTACACTTACCCACTTGTTTTCCGTTTAGAACGTTAGAACAGAAGTTCTCTTTTGCCATCACTTTTGTTCTAACAAATAAATTTTAATGTGAGTGAATAATAGTTTCCAAAATTAAATTTTTTCGTCGATTTAAAATAACCTGATCCCAAGTAAATTTATAGCGCTGCTTTCAGATTTTAGGGGACGGTAGACCTTAAAAATTACTTATCTTAATCCAACAAGAAATTCTTGAAAGATATATTTTATACCATCGATTGAATTAATATTTTTAAAAAAAAATCGATTTATTGAAAATTTTATTTTTAAAAATAAAATTTAAAATGCCTCATGCGTGTTCGAGCTTTAAAAATATTTTCTGTTTCTTTTCTTTTTTTTTCCTTAAAAGGTGTTATTAAAAAATGTGCACATCCACCCATCGAACAGATATTTAAAAAATAAAACTGACAAGAAACTGAATTTTTATTTAAAATTCACATAACACACCGCAAAAAAAAAAGCTGATTTTACAGTTTAATACTGGCAGCTAGGGCGCCAGTTTATAACTGTAAAATAAGCAGTAATATGCCGTTGTATTAATGCATTAAACCGTGTATTACTGCTTAATGCTATATTAATTGCTAATTTTACTGTTTGTTACTGTTAATTTTACAGTAAAATCAATTTTTGCAGTGCAGTGTAGATTTTATTACTAAAGCAGCAATTTTTTGAGGAAAAGCATTTTCAATACATTATGATACGCTATATTCATTATTTACATTTAAGAATTGTGAAAGCACACTTTCAGCCAGCCAAGTATGTGGCATTATATTGAAATTTAACACCAACAAATATTCGTGTTTTCCGTCAACTTTTGCTACTTTCAGAGTCGACAATTCGTTCAAAAGAAAAGAAAAAAATCTCTTGAAGATGTTTGTTTTATAGAAAATTATTTTGTGTTGGTTTATTAATTACTAAAAATAGACTTCAGAAATACGGTTAAATTAAAATCTTGTCATCAATTAAAATTGTGGATTTTTTTTCCCTCTATAGAATACATTTTTTTTTTTTTTCTCGCATTATACAGAGTGTTTACTTAATTCCGTTTTGCCTCAAATAACTAGTAACCGAGTTAGCTACAGACATTGATGAAGTGTCTAGCTATATTAAAACGGGTATACGGTTCACGATGAGGTACGTTGCAGCGCCCCTTTTGGCAAACTGCGGAGTTAGCGTTCCTATCGCGAATAGCTTAATGTGTCCCTATGATGGGCTCATCGAGCATGTTTACGTGACTTATTTTTCAATTCCTACTATTAGTTCACACTCTCCCTATATTTATTTATTTATTTATATATCTAGTTCAAAATTTCAATCGTTAATAAAATACTTATTATTCATCCTATTAAGTTGAAATAAATTTTTTTAAACTTGTACTCGATGACAATTGATGTTAATACAGATTTTTCAAATATTAATTCATTAATTAAATTTTAATTAATTTCAGTTTTACACGGGAGACAAAATGGCGGCCATTAGTTATTGAAGCATTTAATGCCTCTTCATATCTATAAGGAGGGTTACCATAGGGGGGACCCTGTTCTGTCGCCAAATTTGGCGACCAAAATGAGTCACCAAAAGTTACGCCAACTTGGCGATATCTCTAATATTTCGCCAAATTCCCATAGACTTCCATTGTGAACCTACTTGCTTATAGAAAATCAACAAATTGAGATATTTTAATGCAACAAAAACTAATATTAGCTTAAGGGATTATATTAATTTTTTCTTTGATGACCTAAGTAGGAATTGACTTTAAAAACAAAATTTTTATATTACTTGTTATTAGTAAATGTGCATCTGCCTCATAATTCCACACTTCTGGAAGCAGTTACTGACGTATTTAATCGGACCATTTTCCTCGTATCTCATGCCGTTTTCGGAATAAAAACGCTAACTTCGCAGTTTGTCACAAGGAGGCGTTGCATTACCTGATAGTGATGCACATACCCATATTACTATATCTAGACCATTTTCATGACTTTAGCAACTCTGTTCACCAATCATTTGACATGAAACGGAATTGAGGTAACTCCCTGTATACTAAGACAAATACGCACTGGTTTTTGCTTTGTTTTTATTAAGAATATTGTGTGAGCCTCCAAGAACTAGACAAATGGTTATTCCTTTCTTCTGGACTACAATAAATTGCTGACGTTATATAAGTTTAATCATTTATTAAATATTTTTCTATTAAATAGTCTTCCGTTTATATTTTGATCATTATATTCCTATTGTCTTTGGTGCCCTACATTAGATTGAATAACTGAATTTGCCCAAACATGACAACGCCCATGAAAAAGGTTTACTAAATATTAAAATGAGTTTTATTCGTTAGATTTTTGCTTTTAGATCGGTATGAGTTACATTTAGGTTATGATCGGCATGGACGCCGGCAGAACGAAATCAAGGAGGAGCAAGATTTTGAAACAGATTTGTCTATAATCTTACGTTTGATGACTTTTTAGAAACCTTCCAAAACGCATTTTCTGAAATTGATCGCCAAGCTTGATCGTTCAGGTAAATACTGGTTGTCAATATATCACTTTAAAAAGAAAAATTCTTAAAATGGATAGTATTAACAGGAAATAAGCTAAACTAAGAAATTTTTGGTCATAATCATCTGTGCAAGACAGTTAAGAGTGTTGCTACCTAGTTAATTTTATTTCCATTTTTTTTATGAACATTTTTTACCTATAAATTTCATTAAACAGAACTATTTCATTGCACATTTAATTGTGCAAATTTTACGGGAAAATAGGTGGGGGGGGAGGGGGGGGGAGATTGTACCGCATTTTAAAACTTCTTACGAGCAAAATTTTATGACTCACCGGCGTGTTGGTTATGTCCAAAGTAAGGGTTTTTCATTTCACTGACAATGTGATTATTCTCTTAATTTATTTAAATCTTTCAAATCCATTACTTCCCCCCCCCCCTTCAAGTTTATCCAGATACCTCACCTATAATCTAAATCTAGCTTATAGTAACTTTCATCTCTTTATTCTGAATGTGAAAGTTGCTAAACAGAGACTTGAATTATATTTTTTTTCTGAAGAGCAAAACTAGTTTACGGGTAATGTTATATTCGAAAATATCTGTTATATATTGCTTAACCCATTTTAGGTGAAGCATAGAAATTTTATAAAATGTGGTATTATTTTCATTGAAATATGCTTAAATTACATTCAATAAGGCACAAAAAATGTTTCGTGCATGAAAAATATTTTATTTAAGAAATAAAATGGTGCGTATACGCACCATTGGCCAAATCAATGAACAACTCATTGAGTTGAAGAATTGTATTATAGTCGATTTTTTATAATTTTTCATGGAAATTTTCGAAACAATGTGGATGCAAATGGACTTGGCATTTGAGGCACAAATAAATCTCTGAAACCTTGCATTAAAAGTGGGTTTTCGATTTTTGCCTATTTTTCATGTACTCGGCCAATTGTGCGTTAACGCACCATTAAATTTAAAGAAAAATTTTGAGTTTTTTTATGACATTTGTTTTATTTTTATTTTATTTGCAGAACTTGCAACTTTAATCCGTTATAAAAAACATATGATTAATCTCAAGTGGAATAATTATACATTTTCAAAAAGTCGAATTTGTCAGTAACCGTTTCAAGTTACAAAAAAAAAAAAAAAAACTAGCGTATTTTAAAAATTTTGCAACAGAAAGTGTTTACTCCAATTGAGTTACTAATATTTTATAATGTCTTCAGAACACTTAAAAATAGCAGAAAAACAAAATTAGTGAACAATATACGCCACAGTGTTAATAAAAAAAATATTTATTGAAATTGTGTGTTTACGCACCTTTGGGCGAAAATGGTTTAATGTTATATTCGAAAAAAAAGTTTATTTATAAGATGGAATTCTTGTACTCTTTAGTTTTTATTTATTTTTTTTTTTTTTTTAAGAAAGAAAGAGGGAAAAAAACTTCAAATTATTGAGTATTTTAATAAGAATGTGATCAGTGTGTGCAAAATACACGACTTTCTCAAATGCGTAAAAATGAGAGGATTCTTTCATAAGGTAGGAAAAATCATTTTTCACAAAAGTCATTTTATATCCTGTTCAGAATTATGTTACGGATGCATTTGTTATTCATAGATTCGATCTTTTTTCATGCTCTAGCAATTGCGAAAACATTCCGTTGCGAAAAACTTTATTATAATGGGTGTTGCCAGCCTTCCTGATCCAGTGAATTTTTTATATGGAATTGTGTAAATATTTTAGTAACCTGAATGTTGAATTATTAATATACGAGATGACGTTTCTTAACGTCACGAATCGAGATGATTTTCTTGATCATCGCAATCTTTTATAAGCTTTGAGGACGTTGTGAAATATTCCAGTAGTTCCACCATTCTATATTATTTGATGTAAATCAAGATTTGCTATTTTAATTAGGATTATTAAATGTCATAAATTTCATAAAGCGAATTACACTATTCTATGAGAAATACTTTGTTGTACTCTTTTTATATGCTTTCTTTTAATTTACAATTCTGTTTGCATGTGCCATTCAAATCTTGTTACTCGTTTTTCATCCACTTCCTGTTGACATAGAGCTTTGAAATTTGGAAAATATTTGTATTTCTGAGGGCAATACGGGTATTAAACATTGATTTTTTAAAATTCGATCCCTAAGGAGGGCATTAGGGGGGTGGGGGAATTAAAAAAAATCACCATATCTCATAAACCAATAGAAATAAAATCTTGAGACTTGGTATGATTATAGTATAGCTAAAATTAGTAAACATGTTTTTCAGAATCTTTCAAAATTCGACTCCAAAAGGGGGGTCCTGCCGCCAAGCGCGCTCCGTTTCCGAAAGACATCGTAAAAACATTACTTAAACTTAATGGTTACTTGATTATAGTTTGATTTCTATGTATAAATCGGTATCGGCTTCAACAATGAGTATTTGTTGAAAAGTACTAATGGCGAGGTTACCACAATAGCGCCAATTTTTTGCCAACTTGTCGAAATATCACGAAATTTGGTTGTGCATTTAAAAAATATTTTTTTCCCTACATTTTAGTCAGTTTCAATGGAAGCGGGATTTTTGATTTTTACATTTATATTTTTCTTATTATTTTACAGTAAATAAATTTGCAATATGTTGAGAAAAATTAAGACCATTTTAATTTTGAAATTTTCTATCTAAACAAAATAAACTAATTTAATTTGAAGTGTCGTAAAATAGACTATGTATGTAACCTGAAATGTATTATTACTATTAAACTTTATTTAAATAATGCAATTAAAGATAACTAAAGGTAAGAGGATATCTATACAAAAACGCTATTAGTAAATTATAAGAACGTGTCCGTTAATAAGAATCTTATGCAAAATCAGTCCACTGTTTTTTTTTCTGATCTCGGATCATTCTGTTTTTTCATTGAAGATAATAAGTTTAATTCTGTGTCTGAAATATTACTCTGTGTATTAGCACCCTTAACCTCTTCAGATCTGAGGTACACAAATTGTGGGCCGGACCTGTATTCTTTTCCTCACAAAAACTGAAACTGTTTGTTTTTATTAGCCCACGGTATGCTATTTCTTTCTCCCAGCAAATAAAGTGTCGGCTCCAAAAAATACGTTCCGTTGTATAAGCCAGCCGTTAAACAAAGCAAGATGTATCATTGTACTGTTAAATACACTGCTGCAATTTTTTTAACTTCTAAGCATTGCACATTTTCAATTTTTACACCGTCGTATTGGGGGGGGGGGGGGGTACTTTTAAGTGCAATTTGTTTAAAAACTGCATCTCAATTTATTTTTGAGATATTAATTTTTTTGTAGTTTTTAACGTCATTTGTTTAATTTTGGCAACTCAAGTACTCCATTTCTGTAGAAAGTAAAGACAAAATAGTTGGAAAATAGCAGTTATATCTTTTTGTTGCCATTTTCCCTTAAAAACTGAAAAAAAAATGTACTTAAAATACGTGCTATTTTGAAAAAATGTAAATGAATGATTTCTGATAACTCATAGAGCTATTATAAACTAAATTTAAGCATCTATATTAATATTACAAACAAATGAAGGCGTATGAATCATTAGATAGCCGACTTTTTTTGTCGAGTTTACTGTAGATGTTGTTTACGACTGAATCGTAAATGAGGAATTCTTAAGCGAATGCGAGTGACGTCATTTTATATAAAATAAAAGCGTGTGTTTGAAGTCTTAAAGCTGAAATATGTTTGTACTACAGTAGAGTCCCGATTATCAGAGTTATTTTCTTCTGATGGGCTGGTGGCTTCCATTATTATGAAACAGCTATTATAAATGAAGTATTAGGTGAAGGTGAAAGAGCAGTCGTAAAAAGTTAGAACTCTGATTTTCTGGTCAGAATGGGTGGGGGGGGGGGATGGCTTTTTTTTTTTTTTTTTTTTTTTTTTTTTTTTTTTTTTAACCATCAGAAGAAAATGATCCATTCCAAAGGTATAAGTTCGATTGAAAAAAACTAAGAACTAATTAATGAACTAAGTGAAAATTTATGTTTCATCTCCTTAGTTGGTGACGATTTGTGTAAATCCGGTTTATCAGAGTTTTTTGCTTATCCGAGTTGAGCTTGGTCCATATTAACTCGGACAATCGGGACTCTACTGTATCTAAATTTATATACATTTTCTTTTTTTCATCGGGGACGACACTAAATTCCGAAAAAGTAGAATTCCTGTTTTCTAGTTTTTTTCTTACATTGTTATTTTACATCTATGTAGTTGGATGTATCTTCGTCTGGGTTTCCAAAATGTCTTCAAGACAGTGTGACCAGGAAAGAAATTTTCATAATTATTTAACTGAAAATCTTTACAATTAAAAAAAAAAATTAAAAAAAAATGAGGATTTGTAGATCATTCACTTGTTTATTGCCCTTCAATTTGCTAGTATATGAATTTAGGCAATTGATAATTAAATTGGTATTTTAAGGTCTTAGTAACTTTAGTAGATCTATATTATTGAATCTAAATTACTAGTCCCCTACAGTTTGTTTCATAAAAGGCCCCTTTCTGTCATCAGTGGTGTCATTTGTTTCTGCAAGTGAATGTGTATTTGTAGTGTTGTTTTAACTTCGGGTATCAAGAGGCTATGTCCTATCAAATCTAAGATGAAAACTTTGCTGATCGGATAGAAAACTTTCATTGGAGGATTCCAATTCTTCTGATAAATCAGCTTATTCTGTTAGTAATTTGCCATAATTTACATTTTGCTTCTTCAGCAAACGTTTGGGAAAAAAAAAAAAAAAAAAAAAAAAAAGTCTGAAAAATTACGACCCCTCCCACACACACACACACACACTGTAACATATATCTCTTATTATTTAAAAAGTTAACATTATTCACATGGAGGAAACCCAACAGAGCCTTAACAATAACTAATCAGCGAATTTTTTCTACCACAAATGTTCTTTTAACATAACTCTGCAAATGCAATGAAGCTATACATACATCTCCATCCTTATGCCAAACAAACTTTTGTGTTCCTTTTCAACTTACCTCAGTATTAAACAAAAGTATTGTATGACCTGTATTTTTATCTTCATGAAATATTTTGAAAAAATTCATATTTAGCATTAAAATCTGTCATTTTAACATATTTTATAATTGACTTTAGTAGTTTATTAAGAGTTGGCGGAAAAGCTTTGGACACTAGATTTTCTTTCTATAGATAAGGCAATAGACAAGAATTATTCCCTATCAAAACAAATTTCTATGTTTTTCCTTTTCTATTATTGTTAATTGACTTCCATGTATTATGTGATTTTAATATTTAAAATGTACATGTGTTTATTGTGTAGGAGATATAGATATTTACTATTTACCCACTTCCTTTTCTAATACTAATTAAGATTTATAAATTTGGTAGTACCTCGTTCAGATATTTTAAATATTTTTTTTTAGGTTAAATATGTGCTAGACAGTTTAACTTATAAAAATTTCTTTATCAGATATATAGCAGAGTGAATAGAAAAAAGGTTCGCTCAATAAATAAAATCAAGAGTTGCAAAAATTATAACATATATTAATGACCAGGAAAAATATATTGAAATGCTTAACAATAATTAAAAGGTCTCAACATACTCCTGAAGGTTGTTTATATTATTATTCTGGTTATGTTTCTATTTTGAACTTTTGATTGGAAACTTTTTATAAAATTCAGCAAAATAACTTACTTTTTAATTAGAAAAAAAAAATGCATTTATTACATTTATTTTTAGTCTACATTGCTTTAAAAAAGGCGAATGGGTGATTAACAAATTTGAAATTGCCCCACACTGGGGACCACTGGTTTAAGTGCATAACATCCCAACTTCTCTTTAAGATTTACAATCGTTTTTATAAAATAACATTATTTATATATTTTTTCATTCTGCATGTTTGTAGAAATTGCATTTCAAAAGAAAAGCTTGAATTTCTACCTTTACTTTTATTCAAACATCAGAAGCAAGTAATGGGCTGACGAAAAAAAATTTCTTGTCTTATAATTTTTTATCGTCCTTTACATAGCTTTAAAAAAGGAGGATATTTTGAAGGTGATTTAAAATTTTTGTTCTTTTTCCAACTTAATAAGAGTTGTGTTTATTATTGTATTTTATTACTGTTGTTTTAGTTCTTTTTTGTTTTGTTACATAATTTTCAATCTTTTAGATGTAGCAATAAGGCATAAAAAAGGCATTGTCTGTCGAAAATTGAAATTTTAATGGAGTTTTTCAATCTCCAAAATTATATTATTTAAGAAATCTCATCAATCTTTTTTTTTTTTTTTTTTTTTAAACCATTTGGAAAAATGGTTATTGTTCTCGTCAGGGTAGGAAATCAAAAGCATATCTGAACGTTTTCATTGGTTTAATCCGCAATTTATTCGTTATCTGATTGGTATATACAGTAATCTGTATTTCCCTTTGGTTTCAACAACGATGGACAACAGAGTGTTGCCACTCTGACAAAAAAGTAATAAAAACTACAAAAAAAAAAAAAAATTAATAAATCAGAAAAAAATTGAGATACAGTTTTCAAACAAATTGTATTTAAAAGTACATTTTTTTTCTCTATCCGATGGTATAAAAAGTAATATTGTCGGATGTTTAGAAGTTTAAGAATGAAATTTTATTTAAAATTGGTCGTGAGATTTTTTGGAAATCTGATGATAGAAAAGCCTTTTCCCGAACAGCCAATGAAATGCTTGGATAATACGCAAGTTTCAGGAAATCTTGCAATTTTTACGTGTAATAACACTATTAATGTTTAATTCATGGCTTACGTAATGTATGACCAGCTCCGTAGAAGTTTAAAAATTTACAGTACCGAAAGTTCTAAAACTGAAATTTCTTTTAAAATTTGTTCATGATGGTTCCAGGAATGTTATCGTTTAATCCATGGCATACGTAATGTAGGATCAACTCCGTGCGATTTTTTATGTCTTAAAATTTAGTCTTTGAAAAAATCATTTTCCAAATGGTCGTTGTAATTTGTTAAATTACTATTATTATTATTATTATTATTTTTTTTTTTTTTTTTAATCATTGACTAATGAATAAAAGTTAACGCTCTACTCTTTCGCGAAATCTTTCTTTCAGGAACTTAACCAAGATGGTTGTGCGTGTTTTTCTTTCGGATATCGGGGGGGGGGAAAAAGCGAAGCAGTTTATTAAAATTATGATGCAATTAGAGGTCATTTTAACTGCTGCGATGACAGCGTGTGAGAAGTTGGTTCCCGTTGTTTGTCGTTAATTGTAGCTGCAATGTAACTTGATTCTTTTCAGTGGAAAACTAGACTCTTGAAATTAATTTTTTTTTCCGCGATTATTTCTTAGCTATAATTTTATTTATTTTAACTATTATTATTTTGTGTGGGGGGGGGGGGGGTTACTATTTTGGAAAATATAATTGCCTAGTGGCTATATGAATTGCTTTATTGAGCATAATTTGATGCCCGAGCTTCTTTCTTGAAGATTGTTTTGTCACACTACTTTGAATGTCTTCCTTCTCACACCCTTTTAAAAAGTTAGGTACATTAAAATTGGTGAGAGGAAAAAAAAACATTTTTTTTTTTTTTTAACCTGCTCATATTAAAATGTAGCTAATTTGTAATATCTAAAACTAACCTGCATTCAAAATTGTGGGTTAGATCAAAAGTTGTCGATATATACATATATATACGTATTATAAAGAATGCTTATTTTAAAGAGAATTTATTCCAAACTTGTTGTTGTTTATTTTTCAAGAAAATCATGTGCTAAAATTTGCCAGCTAAATTATCATAAAGTTTCGCCACCTTGTATGGTGAAAGAGTACGTGAAGTGACCTAAAATTTTTATTTTTCTGTTATATTCTTATAATATGATTACTTATGTTAAAGTTTTCAAATTTCCAGTTTTTATGAAATGTTTTTTAATTTCTAAAAGAATAAAAGTTTGCTTCAAGTGTACGTCATTACTAGCGATGCACCGAATAGCGAATATTCGGCTAGCCGAATAGTAACTTATGCCGAATACTTTTTATTATTTCAAAATTTAAGGTATTAAAATGTTACTTTTTAAAATAATTTTACTTGGTAAAAGAAACTTAACTTACATTTTGATAAACAAGAGCTTTTTATAAATAAACTTTATGTGGAAAAAAATCTGCATTGAGTTATTTAAGAAGAATAGGAGTATAAGACTTTATAATTAATAAAATTTTAAATTCCATGGTTTCTTCTACGCATTAAAACAAACATTTTAAAATCAAAGAGAGCGAAAAAATTGGAAGAAAAACTTACAGGGCCATATACTGTTTATTTGTCAGAAAGAGACTAAAGTAAGAATAAATAGGATAATACAGTCTATCTACCAAAATATCTACTCCGTCTGATTTACCAAGGAAGTTTTTTTAAATGCACAGTAGATCAATGTCTGGAGTGGGTGATCATTTGCAGGGATTGTAAACATTCAAGTTATTCCTAAAATCTTGCAATAAGCTTTCAACGGGGATATGATCAAGACAAACATTTTTTTAAAATCCAGAAACATTATCTCAATCCATCAATTCCAACAAAATTACGATACATTCAATCAATTATATTGGATGAGAAACAAGCCAAAACTGAATTTTTAGCCACAACTTATTAATAATTAATGAACATAATTCAACAAGAAATTTTTGATATTAATTTTATTTGTATTAAATGTGATGATATCATTGAAAATGACTGAATTTTGGTCAGTGGCGCAGTATAAATACTATCAACTGGATTCTGAATAAAGGAATGTTTGACTCATAGTTCTTTAGCTATGAATGGTGGCATTTTTCAGCATTTCTCATGATATCGTTCTTCACAGAAATCAATGCAAGTCAGTTGAAAATATAGTTATGATATCTTCATTATTGTTAAAGTAACAAATGAAAATCCAAGTTTGACCTCGAATGAGATGAGGTACAATGTATTTATGACTCACAAAAATTGTCTGTCTTGATAACTTATCAACCTTAAAAGTTTTTCTATTTTGTTTAGAAACTCTTATTTGTGAAAAAGTATGAAACAGATTATTTACTCAAATTTTAGAATTTCATTTGTACATCATTAATTCCGTAGAAAATTCTAATTAATCATCCCCATTAATCATCATTTTAATCCTCCTTATATAATAAATAATCCAAAAACATTCTATTTTATTTAAATATGATTTTTTTCTAATTATTTTAAATATATTTATAAATTAACAGATAAAAATAGAAATTGTGAAAAGTTTTCAAAAATGTGTTTTAAAAGGTTTTGAAGTATTCGGTTCGGCCAAACCGAATATTCGGTGCATCCGTAGTCATTACACCGTGTGTCTTAAGATTTGATTTCATACTGGTGAGTTATGTAAATGTTATCCTGTGCACAGTGCACCACTTTTTTCGTAAAAAGACAAACTCAAAATAGTAGGGTTGTTTAAATTTAAATATACATTTCTTTAAATCTTTATACAAGCAGGTCTATTAATTTTAGCGGCAAAATGTTTAAAATTTTCGTCGATTTCTTCAGTTTTAAAGGTTCCTGACTTGTTAAAGAACTAGACTGCAGCTGCTTTCAGTTTGCGATTTTTTGTGTCAGATTTTCTTTATTTGTAATTTATTGCGTATACGGAGTTACTTTATCATTTTAACGTTATCATTTAATTTTTTATAGAAATTATGTTTTTCTAGGAGTTTTCTCATTTGAATTGACTGACTGCTAAGCATAATTTGCTTTAACGACTCTCTTTCATCTTTATTCATTTTAGTAATTTTATCCCGCCTATTGTTATTTTGGAAACATTACAGGGTCCAAAATAGTTATTTTTTTTTTAAATATATATATATATTAAGGGGACAGTTTACCTCAATTGGTCAAGAAATCTATTTTCTTTTTTTAATGTTAAACGAAAGCTTGTTTAACCCATTTTTGACCAAGCATAGAAATTTTATAAAATGTGGTATTATTTTCATTGAAATACCCTTAAATTACATTCATTAAGACTAAAAAAAGTTTCATGCATGAAAAATAATATTTTATTTTAGAAATAAAGCATTTACATACATTCGGTCAATGGTGCGCTAACGCACCATTAAATTTAAAATTAATATTTTTTTTTTACATTTTTTGTGACATTTGTTTTATTATTTTATTTACAGAACATGGAACTTTAATCCATTATAAAAACATGATTAATCTCAAGTGGAATAATTATACATTTTCAGAATGTCGAATTTGTCGATAACCGTTTCAATTTAAACTAGTATGTTGTGGCCATTACAAAATTTTCTTCTATCTCATACATGTCAATGCTTCAAAATTCACTATCTCAGTGCCAAATTAAATGGCAATCTGTGTTCATCATGGGAATTCTAAAAATATGAAATTCCATGTATTAGTTCTCGAGGTATGACTGTCACTGAAATCGTGTAAATCCAGCAAAATGCAGCATAGCAGCGCCACCTATTGAGTTATTTACACCAGAACCTAATTATCACCAACTTATGTAAACGTCTAACTGAATATGAAGTTTGAGGAAAATTTGTGCATTAGTTCTTGCGATAGAGGTATTGCGCAAATCATGACAAATGCAGCATAGAAGCGCCACCTGTTGAGCAATTTGCAACAACACATAATCAGTAGCAACATTAATCAAGTTATACTTAAATCTGGAGTTTGATGAAAATTCGTGCATTAGTTCTTGAGATAGCTATTGAGGAAATAGTTCAAAATACAGCACAGCAGCGCCACCTATTGGGCGATTTACACCAACACGTAGTCAGCATCATTTCATATGAAGGACTAACTAAATCCGAAGTTTGATGAAAATGTGTGCATTAGTTCTTGAGATAGAGCTACTGCGAAAATAGTGTAAATCCTGCAAAATACGGTATAGCAGCGCCACCTGTTGGGCAATTTACACCAAAACGTAAACAGCATCCATTCATGTCAAGGACTAACGGAATTTGAAGTTTTATAAAAAATACGTGCATTAGTTCTTGAGATAGAGCTTTTTCGGAAATCCTGCAAAATGCTACATAGCAGCGCCACCTGCAGGGCGATTTACACCAAAAACTAATCAGCGCCAATCTATATCAGGGACTACCTGAATATAATTTTTTATTAAATTCCGTGCATTAGTTCTTGAGACAGAGCGCACAGACAGACAGACATTTTGTAAAAACATGTTTTTTGGAATCTCTGACCCATAAAACGTGTAAATCCGTCGAAAACTAGAATTCGAAAATTTTTTGAAACCAATACTTTCTTCTTGTAAAGATAGAAAAAAGTAAAAAGGTAGCGTATTTTGAAAATTTCTCAACAGAAAGTGTTTACTCCAATTGAATTACTGATATTTTATAGATGTCTCCGGAACCCTTAAAAATAGCAGAAAAATAAAATGAGTGAAAAATATTCTTCATAGTGTTAATAAAACAATATTTCTTGAAATGGTGAGTTTGCGCACCTTTGGCTGAAAATGGGTTAAGGCAATTATATCGCGAGACATTGTAAATTTTGTTAATACACCTAGCGCAATTACCCACACAAATTGAAATTTTAAGCTGCTTTTTCTCCATTTTTATATTTCTTCACTGTCCTGTTTTTAAAATGCTAAGGCCTTTTTTTTTGTGTGTGTGTGTAAGATAGAGATTAAAACTTTTTTGTACAAAAAGTATATGAAGATGTGTTACATTTCATTGTTTTACACTATACATATCAGTAAAAAATTTACATTAAAAATAATATTAGGTGTATCTAAAAATCCATGCACAGTCTTGTGTAATACACATTTGAAAATCTGTTAAAAATAATTGGGCAAAAATATCAATATTTAAAAAAGTAGTATGGATTTAAAAAAGTTCACATTTTTTTAAACTTTTTAAAAAATTTAATTAAAAACGCAGTGGGTTCACAATTTGAACCATATTTTTTTAAAATAAACAAAATTGTTGAAAAGGTAAACTATCCCCTTAAGATTACATTAGCTCCTCTTGTTAAATATCCTTTAAAGCTATAAAATGTTTAACGTGGATTAAATATTTAGAATACACCAAGCATTTCCCGTAGTTATAAGGTTTTCAATTATTATTATTTTTTTATTAATTTTGTCATCACGCTTTACCAACTGCTGAAAACATGCATGAAATTTACATTTATGGAGTAAATATGTGGGTCTCATTTCTCAACTAAAACCTACCTAATAATTTGGTTAAGATCGAAACTATGCCAAAAATGCTGTAGTGTTGCATCTTCAGTGGTGTAGAATGATCGTATCCAATCATTCTTTTTCTAGTATTTTAAAGTAATTTTCTTCGCCTTAACTAATGGCAGAATTATCTGCGATTAAAGATGGCGAAATAAACTGTAAGAAATTAGTGGTTTCCAGATCATTTGGATTGGAGCCCCAATTTACGCGGGGCACCTTGCAACACTAGGTTGCAGCTAAATCGCCATTATATTTTCTAATAACAAACTGTCCCCAGTTAAGACAATATATGTGAATTAATATTTTTATTAGTTTAACTAAAAAGGTATAATTTACACAAACTTTAATTTATATATCATTCAATTAAATAAATAAATATATATATATATATATATATATATATATATATCTTTACATTTTAATGTTTTGATATCAAAATTCAAAAGATGATGTTGAACGAGCTGACTGACTTCCTTTTCCTGAGACAAAAATTTGACTTTTACTGAACTCCTGGCTCGTTTCCAGTGACCGAAAAACAAAAGCAGACTAGAATTTGTTCTTCTATTACCCATTTTGAAAGTACATGTTTTTTAACGCTTAGAAATATATGTCTCAAGCGTTCAAATTCTTTTTACGTTAATTTTACATTATTACAACTATTTTTGAATAACTCTATAAATATCTTTTTCCAACAATCCACAATATATACATAAAAGAACATAAATTAACGTCTGAATTCCATTTCTTTATTATTAAAGGTATATTATTTTCCATTTCTTTATTATTAAAGGTATATTATTATAAAGTATATATTAAGAAAGACTTTAAAGACAATTAATACAATAAACCCAACTAGAGTGAAAAATTAGCCATGGCCAGGACTCGAACCTGGGTCTGCAGCGTGCCGTGCTGTTGCTCTAACCACTAAGCTTCCCTGGTCGATGTCCTAGCTTGGTAACTTTTCACTAATAAACCCTGTTGGCGAACGTCATCGTCCATCTATTAGATATCGGCCAAGGTAGCTTAGTGGTTAGACCAACAGCACGGCACGCTGTGGACCCATGTTCGAGTGCGGACCTGGCTAATTTTTCACCCCAGTTGGGTTTATTGTATTAACTGTGTTTAAATTGTGTCTTAATATATGTGTACCTTTTAATAATAATTAAAAAAACTGTATAATAATAATTGTCACATTTTATATCCCCCTATAATTATCCTTAAAGCTGTTTTCATTCAAGTTGTCTACTTTCTGACACATTCCTGAATTTATTTTAATTCGTAAACACATAAAATTGATTAGTGTTCTTATTAAGAAATTGTGAAGTTACGACGATTCTCAAACAAATATTTTTCCGCGCTCGCATGATACTTGCAGGCATAATTATTGAAGTGTTTTGCAATCGCGCAGTTTTTCCTTTTCCGATAAATGAATTAATTACATGTTGTTATCAGCTATTGCTGTGTCATCAGTTTTTATTCCTTTGATCCGCTGTCGCGTCTGGAAATTCGATTTAAACCGCTATCTTTGACATCATTTTCTGAATTTACCGAAAAACAGTTCGCTAACTAATTTCTTAAGTGTGTGTGTGTGGGGGGGGGGGGGGGGGGGGGATCACTACAGCAGCTCGATATTGCTTGATTTTAACACAATATTAAAAAAAAAAAAAATTGAAGCTGTAAATATTTCTTCAGATTAAACAATTTTTTTAGAATAAATTGTACAAATCTTTCTTTACGTATTCCTTTAAATAATTTTAATGATGCATAATTAGAATTTAGTTTAAGGGGACAATTTACCTCAAAATTGATCACCTCATTTTTACTCATACGACAATTATGTGGCGAGATATTGTAAGTTTTGTTAATACACCCAGTGCAATTACTCACACAGATGAAAAATTTAAATGTCTTTTTTCCATGTTCATATTTTCTTCACTTTCATGTTTTTAAAACTTTTTTGTGCATGTTCTTTATTATATATGTGATAAATCTGCGCATGGAATTAACCTTCAGGTATTTTGTTCTTTTATTTAAAAAAAAAAAAAAAAAAGTACATGAAGATGTGTAGGATTTCATCGTTTTATATCTGTAAAAAAACCTATATTAGGCGTATCTAAAAATCCATGCGCAGTCTTGTGCAATACATATTTGAAGATCTTTAAATATTTTTGCCTTTTTTTTTTTAAGTAGAAAGGAGGAAAATGAGATTTGAAATTTTTAATTAAATATGTAATTTTTAAAAAAAATGTTCAAAATGTACTTTTAGTTGGACATCGAAATGCACCATTTGAACCATATTTTTTAAAATAAAAAAAAAGTTGTTGAAAAGGTAAACTGTCCCCTTAATTAAGGCAGACTAATTAAGGATTTTCAATCTCATACATGTTGCGCGCAGAATTATAAAAAATCTATTTGATATGTCCACGTAATGTTTTCCTACAATATCGTACTTTAACTTCAACTAAATTAATGATGAAGCTTACAGAGGAAAATATTTTGTTTTAATACAATTAAACCATAAAACGCAAATTTTATTATAAAATTTCAATAAAAAGTAAAAAAATAAATATATTACAGGTACATATGCATAAAAATAGGTTGAGGTTATAAAGATTATAAGATACAGTATGATTCACAAAGTTTCTATGTTACTTAGTTTTGGAAATAGGATGCACTGCGCTCAATGTTAAAATTTACCTTGGTTTGCATCGGTGTGGGCTCCACATATTTTATCATAAAATCGTTTTTAATTGAAGTATCGTTTTTTTTTTTTTTCTTTTTAATTCGGTAACATGTTATTCTTTCAAAATAAACAACAGCAAAAAAAAAAAAAAAAAAAAAAAAAAAAAAAAAAAAAATTGACTTTTTAAAAAGTTTTAAGGCGATCTCCCCTGAAGGAAAGATACCCCTTAAAAAGAGCATCTCCAATTTTGATACGTATTTGCTAATAAAAATTAATTAAAAAATGTGCCAGAATGTACCCAGTTTGTATTTGACAACAGCTATAAATAAAGTTTTCAATTTTACGATTTAAAAAAAAAAAAAAAATTGATCTTTCACAAAATCCTGTCAAATTTGTTTTGGCGCCATTTGTTTTCACCGTCAAATTTGTTTCCAGGCACGGCAACACGAGAAAGATCGCCATGAGAAATGAGATAGCAATCGCCTACAACTCAGGACATAATACGCAGCATATCCAAAAATGAAACCTTTATTCCATTCCAAATCCTTTTAACAGTCAAGCCTGCTGATTACATGCTTTTACATTTAAAAATGCGTCCTCGAACTTGTCAGAAAATTTCGCGTTGTTGAGCTGAGAAAAATATATATTATTTTAGAATTACCTTAATAGGAATTTAAGTTGGACGAAAATCTTCAGGCGATTTCGCGATTTTCCGCTTTTTACTTTTTCAAATCATTCGCTGTTCCCCCACCCTCTAAATTTTTCATACTTTTATGTTCGTACCGGCAGTGAAATGGAATGGAAGAACTAAAATTACGAACTCTCTACTCTACCAATTTAGATCGGAACTAGGAACCTCCCTATTTACTTGCAAGTTGTGCAGCGCATTTTTACTTATTTTTAAATTTCATTTAAAGAAATGTAAATCTGTCAACGATCAGCTCGTCGAAAACTGTTTCATGACTTATCATCAAAAGTATAGCTGTTTCATTAAAAATAACTAAAAATTAAGTCTAACGTTCCAGGGTTAATGTATTTAGCCTTGCTCCCCCACCCCCCTATCTTTCTCTGAACATTTTATTATTGTTGTTATTACCCCCCCCCCCCCCCCTTCCGATATGCTATTTCCTTCGGGCAACAATTAAAGTGTCGTCCCACAAAAATAACGTGCCGTTACAAAAGCTAGCCGTAAAAGAAACATTGTAAAATTAAATACTGATAACATCTACTGCAATTTTTTGAACTTCTAAACATCGCATATTTTCAGTTTTTACACCGTCGTATCTATATACTAATAAAAGAATAAAACGCTCTGTGTGCGATGGCTAGCGAAAACTACCGCACTTAGAAGTCTGAAAATTCAGATGTGATTAGTCCAAGACAGGTCCTAATACACCTGAGGCTGGGATTTTTAATTTTGTAAGGGCCGAGGCCCGGCCCAGCGGCCCCGTTAATAACATGCCTCTTTCAGCGTTCGAAATCCTTGGTGGTCCGCTGGTCCGAGACCACTAAAAATTCAATCGGACCACTATTTTAAAAAATTTAGTGGTCCGCAGGACCAGTAGCTTTTTTCCCTCTCTGACAGGTAAACGTAAATTTTCCCATCCCTGAGAAAACCGCAAACAAACACAAACCACAGAATTTTATTTAAAAAAATAAATAAAAAATTGCATTAAAACTTAGTCAGTTGAAATAAATAATTGGAAATAAAATACATAATTATAATTAATAATTTTATAGTTTTTGTTCATGTACTGTTTATTTAATTTTTAGCAAATTATAAGTTTACATTTTATTATGCTGAAAATTTTGGGTAACTGAAAGGAAGTTTGGTTTATACTCTAATAGGAAGAGGAGGGGGGGGGGGATGTCACTTGAAGGGTTAAAGGTACATAATAGAATTTTATGTAGCAGGCCAGTGACGATGTCTGCGGACCAGTAAACTCTGATGTTTACTGGTCCTTTGGACCAGTAACTTTTTTTTATCAATTCTACCGCTGCTCTTTTATATAATAACATGCCATCACGTTAATAACATGCCTCTTTTCTATCCGATCTTCCTCGTTTTTCGGATGAATTATCCTTTCAGTTTCTGTCCCATTTCTACATTTCACTTAAGACCCTGGCACCCTTGCAAAGGGCCCAGTACAGGGCCTTTTGAAGTTTCAGTGCACTAAATTGTTAATAACATGCCTCTTTTCTGTCCAATCTACTTCGTTTTATTGGTGAATTCACCTTTTGAGTTTCTGACCCATTTCTACATTTCAGTTAAGACCCTGGCACCCTTGCAAGGGACCCGGTACAGGGCCTCTTGAAGTTTTAGTGCACTAAATTGTTAATAACATGAATATTTTCTATCCGATCTTCTTCGTTTTTGGTGTTAATTCTTCTTTCAGTTTTTGCCCCATTTCTACATTTCAGTTAAGACCCTGAAGCCTCTGCAAGGGGCCCGGTACAGGGCCCCTTGAAGTTTTAGTGCACTAAATTTTTAATAACACACCTCTTTTCTATCCGATCTTCGTCGTTTTTGGGGTGAATTCTCCTTTCAGTTTGTGCCCCATTTCTACATTTCAGTTAAGACCCTGGCACCCTGTCAAGGGGCCCAGTACAGGGCCCCTTGAAGTTTTAGTGCACTAAATTGTTAATAACATGCCTCTTTTCTATCCGCCGATCTTCGTTTTTGGGGTAAATTCTTCTTTCAGCTTCTGCCCCATTTCTACATTTCAGTTAAGACCCTGGCACCTTTGCAAGGGGCCTAGTACATGGCCCCTTGAAGTTTTAGAGAACTAAATTGTTAATAACATGCATCTTTTCTATCCGATCTTCTTCGATTTGGGGGTGAATTCTCCTTTCAGTTTCTACCCCATTTCAACATTTCAGTTAAGACCCTGGCACTCTTGCAAGGGGCCCGGTACAGGGCCCCTCTAAGTTTTAGTGCACTAAATTGTTAATAACATGCCTCTTTTCTATCCGATCTTCGTCGTTTTTGGGGTGAATTCTCCTTTCAGTTTGTGGCCCATTTCTACATTTCAGTTAAGACCCTGGCACCTTTGCAAGGGGCCCAGTACATGGCCCCTTGAAGTTTTAGAGCACTAAATTGTTAATAACATGCCTCTTTTCTATCCGATCTTCTTCGATTTGGGGTTGAATTCTCCTATCAGTTTCTACCCCATTTCAACATTTCAGTTAAAACCCTGGCACCCTTGCAAGGGGCCCGGTACAGGGCCCCTTGAAGTTTTAGTGCACTAAATAGTTAATAAATTTCTTCCTTTTTATCCGATCCTCATTTTTGGGATACTTTCTCCATTTAGTTATACTCCCGTGTCTACATTCCAGTTAAGACCATGGACCCGTCTGGGGTCCTGTAGGGCCCGGTCCAGGGCCCATTAAATTTTTTGTGTTCCATGCGTTTTACACAACCTAATTTTCTGACCTTCGCAATGTGTAATTTTAAAGTTGAGTCTTAAACTCTTCTCCTTAGACAAACAATCACATATTTTTATTGGGGCCCTAGGGCCCTTTTTTAAGCCTTTCCCCAATTTTTTGCACATTTCTTTTAAATTATATTCGGATGATTAATTCGTACCCTATGCTTAATCTCAACTAATGGAAGATCTAAAACGTTGTAACATGCTTTCATGTTAAGGCCTTTTCTCAACTATCAATTGCCTTTTTGGGGGGCCCCTATTATAACTTCCTTAAAAATAGTCCGATTCACTAGCTTTTTTTTTTTTCTAACAACATCTTAGGTTCTCCAGCTATTACATGAACGACGAAAAAAAAATATTTCAGGCTTCAACTACCACCAATTTTGAATATAAATCGTCTTCTTAGGGCCTTTGGTGCATCTTCTTTAAAAATTATCCGAATTCCTTGCAATTTTCTTTACCATAGTTCTAGCGTCCTCAGATTACATTAAAAACTGCTAAAAGTGTATTTATACCAAACTACATGCCACTTAAGTCCCTTCCCCCTTGGGGCCCGGTACAAGGCCCCTTGAAGCTTTTGCACCATAAATTATTAATAAATTGCCTCTCTTAATCCGATCTTCATTTTTGGAACCATTTTTCCATTTAGTTATTCTCCAGTTTCTATATTCCAGTTAAAATCCTGGGGCACCTTAGGGTCCTGTAGGGCCCGATCCGGGGCCCCTTGAAATTTTTGTGTGCTGTGCATTTTTTACACCCAAATTTTCTCACCTTCTCATTGCATAATTTTAAAATTGAGTCTTAGACTCTTCCCCCTAGACCAACACCCTCATATATTTATTGGAGTTCTAGCGCCCCTTTTTAAGCATTTACCCCATTTTTGCGCATTTCTTTAAAATATTATTTTAATGATTATTTCATAACCTATGATTAATTTTGACTAATTGAAGTTCTAAAACATTTAAACATGTTTTCATGTTAGGGCATGAACTAACAGTTGGGCCCTTTTGGGACCACTGTTATAGCTCCCTTAAAAATGGTTCGATTCACGAACTTTTTTTTTCCTAACAACTTCTTAGGTTCTCCAGCTACTACATGAACGACAAAAAAAAAAAAAAAAAAAAAAAAAAAAAAAAAAAAAAAAAAAAAATTGCAGACTTCAGCTACTATCAATTTTGAATTAATCGTCTTCATGGGGCCTTTGTTGCAGCTTGTTTAAAAACTATCCTATTCTATTGCAATTTTCTTTAGCATAGTTTTAGCGTCTTCCAGCTACTTTTAAAAAATAACCTAAAAAATTTCCTTATGCCCAACTACATTCCAGTTAAGACCCTGGCCCCCAGGGCCCGGCCTTTCTTTATACCTCAGCTACCACCTTTTTCGAACATTAATCTCCTTTTTCAGCATTAACTTACGTCTACTCACCACAGCCGTAAATTAAAATTCGCGTTACTTTAAAGGTTACTTTAGAGAAGGGATTTCATCCGTTTATTAAATATTGTGTTAATGTCTACAGTGATTCATGAAATTTACAAGGTGAGGAAGCATCTTCCACCGCTTGGTGGCGCGTTATTTCCTCGGGTTTAAGGGCCCAATTTCAACGGGATTTGCTTCCTTCCACTTAGATTATAATTCAGCTACTTTCTGTATTATGAAATTTTATCTTAGACTTTAGTTACCAACATTTTCTAACATTAATAGCGCATTCTTTTTTTTTTTTTTTTTTGGTTTCTGTGAGCTTGATTCCTACGAGGTTTGCTCACTCAACTTGGTTTTCGATTGTCTCCGGCACGTGCGGGCACTTCCGGTAAATGCTGCCATAAGTAGTGGGGATCTAGATTACAGGTTCGTTCGGAAAGAACTTTGATGGGAACACATTTGACGCAGTGGAAGGCAATGGAGCCTCCGAAATGAGGTCCATTTAAAAGAATTTCCAAAGATATAAAATCATACAAACTTAAGTTTTGTTTAAGGTTATTATTTACAAACCCCGGGAAACGCCGGGCGGATCTGCTAGTAAGAAATAAAGTACTTGTAAATGAAGTTTATTTGAAAACTGCATCTCAATTTATTTTTGATATATTAATTTTTTTGTCGTTTTTAAAGCCATTTCTATAATGATGACAACTGAAGTACTCCATTTCTGTAGAAAGTAAGGGGAAAATAGAAGATTACTATTTCTCTTTGTTGGCGTTTTTTCATAAAAACTGAAAAAAAAAATTGTAATTAAAATACTCGCTATGCCAAGAATATCATCTGCTATAAAAATGTATTTTAAAGTTATCATGGTTCGTACGCTTTGGAAAAAATAGAAAAAGTGCTGGAAAAAAAAAGTATTCATTTTCAAGGAATGAAAAGTGCTGGAAAAAAAAGTATTCATTTTCCAGGAATGAAAAGTGCTGGAAAATATCGCGAACTTCGAAAATGGTTGCCGAAAAATGTCAATTTCAATAATCGTTCGCATGAAAAAAAATCGGTAATTTCGCCAAATGATCGCTTAAAAAATGCGAATTTCGTCAAAAGGTCGTGGAAAAAACGCGAATTTCGTCGAAAGGTCGCGGAAAAAAAACGCGCATTTCGTCAAAGACTAGAGAAAATAACTGGAATTTCGACAAAAGATCTCGAATAAAGCGCAAATTTCGCCAGAGGATCGCAGAAAAAATGCGAATTGCATTAAAAGATCGCGAAAATACGCGTGTTTTCATCAAAGGATCGCGCAAAGAAACGCAAATTTCGACAAAGGATCGTGAAAAAAAACAAATTTCGACAAAAGATCGCAAAAAATTGGGAATTTCTACAAAGGATCACGTAGGGGTGATTCTGTTCCGAATTTTCCAAAAAATTAAGGCATTCATTTCGGAAAATTTTAAAAAATCAGTCACCAATCCGAAAATTCAGCCATAAAAAATCGCGAATTTCGGCAAATGGTCACCGAAAAAAAAATTTTTTTTGCCAATTGTTTTCAGAAAAATCGCCAATTTCGCCAAAGGATCGTGGAGAAAACGCAAATTACGTCAAAGAATCGCGGAAAAAACGCAAATTTCGTCCAAGAAACGCGAAAAAACCGTATCTTTCGTCGAAAGATTGAAAAAAAAAACGTAAATTCCGTCAAAAGATCGTTATAAGCTGAAATTTTCGTCAAAAGATCTCGAAAAACCGAAAATTTCTCGTCAAAAGATCGCGAAAAAACGAAAATTTCGTCGAAAGATCGCGAAAAAAATGTCAACTCTCGTCGAAAGATCGCGAAGAAAAAGGCGAAATTCGTCGAAAGATCGCGAAAAAACGGCAAATTTCGTCAAAAACCACAGAAAAAACGCATAGTTAGTGCTGGGAGTGGATTCCCTCCCCCCCCCCCCCTTCCCCCCTCTGCTGTAACTTTTCAGAAAATTTGAGGTGAATCACAGAAAAAACTCTAATTTCTTCAAAGGAGCGCGGAAAAAACGCGAATTTCCTCAAAGGATCGCGAAAAAAGGGAAATTTCGTCGAAAGATTACGAAAAAAGACTAAATTTGTCAAAGGGCCTTGAAAAAAAAAAACGCATAGCCAGTGCTGGGAGGGGATTTACCCCTTCCCCTATCTGCTCTAAGCTTTCAGAAAATTTGCTGTGAATTTTAGAATTTTTTAAATTCAGAATTAGCCTTAAAAATTATCAACTATACGCTGAAAAAAAATCACAAATTTCTTCAATCTGTCATTGAAAAAAAATTGCAAATTTTAAGAATCCACCGGGGGAAAATACGACAGACGAACCACAAAATTCGTCCATTGGTCATCGTTAAAGAATACAAAATTTGTCGAAAAAATTGTGAAATTCGTCAGTTTGATGCCGATTTCATATATGCCCCCCCCCACCCCCCCCCCCCCAAAAAAAAAAAAATCCGTCATTCATAAAAATTGCAAATTTTGTCAAACATTATGTCCTGCTATTTATTGAATGCGAATCATTTTTCCATAATTTAATCATAACGATGTAAAATATCTTAATTTGCTATTTTTTAAATCGAAAAATATTTTTTATAACTTATAACTGACATTCTTCTCTGACGAGATGAATTTTACCATTTGACAGTCCAAATTTTTCACTGTGTAACAGATAAAAAAAATTTATTTCATTTTTATAAATCCATTTTAAAAAAATCTTTTGTATTTAAAAAGTAGAAGTAAATTATCTAATCTTTATTTCAATTATTTTTGTATGGATAAGTGCAAATGATGTAAGGTTTGAGAATTCAGAGAATATGTATTAAAAAGTATAACTTGTAAAAAATTGTTCACAACTTCAGAAATGCTAATATTTGACTCCTGATGAGTGTTCAGAATTCCTAAAATTTAACTGGTTTACTCCTGTCTTCTACTCTTGTAGTGATACCATACCTTTTATTTATTTTTATTTTATTTTATTTTTCACTTTTAAAGAATAAAAATCAACACTAGATTAATTTTAACACAATTATTCTAATTGGTAAATAAATCATATTAGATGTAAATTTCCAACTGGGCGAAAAATGTCCGGACCAGGATTTGAACCAGGGATCTCCTGGCTGAAGCCGCCAGTGCTCTACCATCTGAGCTATCCCGGACGAATCTGGTAGAACTTTTTTCACCCAGCTAAACTTAATGATTTATAGCATCTGGTCTGAAACCTGGTTCAGCTCAACAGAATAAATCTCAGGTAATGGAACTCCAATACGTTAGAGCACTGGCGGCTTCAACCAGGAGATCCCTGGTTCGAATCCTGGTCTGGACATTTTTTGCCCAGTTGAAAATTTACATCTAATATGATTTATTTACCAATTAGAATAATTGTGTTAAAATTAACCAAGTGTAATTACGTATCCAGCGATTTCTGGAGTTCCATTACCTGAGGTTTATTCTGTTGAGCTGAACCAGGTTTCAGACCAGATACTATAATCATTAAGGTTAGCTGGGTAAAAAAAGTTCCACCAGATTCATCCGGGATAGCTCAGATGGTAGAGCAATGGTGGCTTCAGCCAGGAGATCCCTGGTTCGAATCCTGGTCCGGACATTTTTCACCCAGTTGGAAATTTACATCTAATATAATAAAAATCAAGCTCTGTTTTCTTAACTTTTTGTTATATATGAAATTTCTTCCCATGGTACCTTACTAAGTTAAAACACATTTTTCTTTAAAAATTCTCTAATAATGTCTTGAAAATGCCTGTTATAAAAATTCAAAGATTTGATAAGATTTCTTTGAAATAGATAATCAATGGGGTGGCTGTTTTCCTTATGTGTTATTCTACGCCATTTTTATGCATGTATCTAAGCAGTCCTTGAATAGTGCTGGAATAGTGCTTGAAAAGTGCTTAAATTTTATTTGTTCTCGAGTGTATGAACCATGATATATGTGGAACTTTTTTTTCTCCGCATTTACTGAATTCTTATCAAAAAGCTGAAAGAATGTAATTTTATTAATCTGTGTGCAATAATATCTCCCGAATTTTGAAAAAATATAAATAAATCGATACCCATATTAATATTGCAAATAAATGAAGGCTTGTGAATCATTAAATACCCGGGGGGGGGGGGGGGTGAATCGAGTTTCTTGAATGGCATCGCTATTTGCTGTGTTTGTATAGTATTCCGCGATTGTGACGTCAGACGTCTTATGCATACTTTTCTGTAGATGTTGTTTAAGACTGGATCGTAAATGTGGAATTCTTCACGGATTCAAATGACGTCATTTTATATAAAATAAAAGCTTGTATTTTAAGTCTTAAAATTGACATATGTTTTTTACTATCTATTTTATTTTTTATTTTTTCCATCATGGGTGACACTAAATTCTGAAAAAGCAGAATTCCTGTTTTCTAGTTTGATATACTACTCTAAACGTTTTTTTTTTTAAATATCTTACTGTGTATGTTGTGATAGCAAAAAAATTTTTATTTAGTATTTAGTGGTTATTTTACTTAATCACATTTAGCTAAAACGTGAAAATCCTCATATTCTATATCGTGACCAAATAGTACGAATTCTGTAATCCCAACTTTTTAAGTTGGCATAGAAAATTTGGAGAATAATCAGATGGAAGAAACTAGCTACCAGGTCGTCGGGGTCGGGCCCATTTTTGAGCGAAAGAGTCGGAGTCGGGTCTGTTAAAATTCCCGGAGTCTGAGTCATCCATTTTACTAGCAGGTCTGCGTTGTCGGAGTCTGAGTCGGCCCATTTTTGAGCGAAAGAGTCGGAGTCGTCCATTTTTCCACCGACTCCGCAGCCCTGTTAGGTACATTATTACGTAATTAATTAAATGCCACTTTTTAAAGTAATAAAATGGCATAGTGCATTCATATATACCCCTAATAATTTCTAACCATACGAAAAATTGATAAAGGATTTGAGAATTCTTTATTTTCAATGTTATCCGATGAGTTTAAGCGTCATTTTATAATAATTTTGAATTGCATAATCGCCTCCAAGTATCAGTACAAATATTTCTATTTTAAAAAATAGTTAAAATGATCTATCACACGAGAAAATGAGATCTGTTGTATCATTTACCAGGGTATTTTCTCGAAAAACTAGTTGCATAATACGCAGAAATACCTCAAGTCTTTTAGAATAAAATCTTGTAATTTCTTTTTCAGATCGACTTATTTATGCGCAGTTGGTTTAGATTGATATGAAATAATATAAAAATTCCGTGGGAGATTGTTTTTCGCGTTTCTTTTTCTTTTTTTTAGAGCATTGGAATTCTTAGATGTTAACGATATTGAAATGCATGAAAAAACATTTGTTCCATTTGATAATTTTGACAGAATGGAATATTTCAAATTGTTTGTATGTAATGTATTATTATGATTTGTGAAAGTTTAACGGACGTTTTTTCTCTTCTCAGGGTTAGCAAATTTTTCACACATGACAAGATTTTTATCGTCATATCGAAAATCTAATAAAAATTTCAGTTTTATTAATGAAAATTACTGTGATTTTTTTTTTTTTTTTTTTTTTTTTTCCAATTCAATAAAAGTTTTAAATCAGGATAAAGTATGGTTGTTTTCATGCTTGTCTTTGTGTTGGTCACAGAAATCTCGAATCTCCCTCGCTAATTTTAAACCTATGGGCGTATGATGCATTAGTGATTGTACTGTTCTTAAGGGATGTCTCTCTCTCTCTCCCCCCCCCACCCCTTTTTTTTTTCAAAATATTTCTAAAATACAGGCTTCGTTTGTAATTTTACGTGTTAGTAAGGTAAAATAGTAAGAATTTAGCACTTAAAATAAAATTAAGTATATATTTTAGAAATATTTTGATAACTAAAAAAAATAATGAGACATCCTTCAAAAAAGATGCACACGAAAAATAAGTTTTAATTTTTTCTTTTTTTTTTTCGAGAAGATATTTAAAAAATACGAATGCGTCACGCCCATGTAGGTTTAACATAAGGGAGAGGAATTTGGGATTTCACTGACAAACACATTTAATTTAAAATTTTCATTTTAAAAATCTATTTTACGACTATATAAGTACATAGAGTTAGATTTAGAAGTAATGGGTCTTGGACACTTCAATTCAAATGTTTATGTATATTTGCGATAAAAGATAACAAAATCTTTTGTGGTAAAAGCATAAACTATATTAGTATTTCTCTTTAGTATTATGTTAAACAAAAATTTTGCTTTGTTTATTAAATTTAAAATTTTTGAGATTTCACTTCAAAGTAAATCCTGCTGGTATACATAAAAATTTTACAAGTTACATTTTTCTTTTCTTAATTATGAATATTGGAAAAATGTAACTGAAAATTTCGCTTATGTAAATATTAATATTAAATTTATCAACTTAATAGCATGCTGTGGCATTTAAAAATGTGCATAGCTGCCAATCTTCCGGCTTTTTAAAAATCACGTATGCATACTTTGAACCAGAAAACTTTTTCAAGGTATTGTGCGGAATCCTAAGAAGGCGGTGAGCGGTATTTTCTTCAAAGGCGTATCAAACCAATATTACTCAGATTGAAGATAAAATAAGATTTTTATTTTGCTAAATAAAACAAATTATCTCTAGTCTAAATAATTGTCAGTTTAACACAACAAAATTAAAATGTGGAAGTGATTCCATGCAAAGTTTTATACAGGGGTGCAAAAAATGTTTCTACTCCCAATATTTCCCTCAATCCACATGAAAATTTCCCCAAAATCTTACGGTATGTTATAGGTAAATGCTGTATTACCGTAGGTATAGAAAATTTGTTTCATATATTTCTCGACTTATGCGCGGAGGTGATTCTGAGTGAAAAAAAAAAAATCTGAAATTCACAGAAATTTTCTGAAAGATTACAGGAGAGTGGGGGAAGGGGCGGAAATCCACTCCCAGCATTAACCATGTTTTTTTTCATGGCCCTTTGACGAAATTCGCATTGTTCGCGATCTTTTGACGAAATTCGCGGTTGTTTTGCCATCTTCTGGTGAAATTTGCGGTTGTTTTGCGATCGTTTGACAAAATTTGCGGTTCTTTCGTGATCTTTTGACGAAATTTGCGTTTTTTGCTATCTTTTAACGAAATTTGCGGTTATTTTGCCCCTTTTAACGAAATGTGCGATTGGTTCGCGATCGTGATGATATTTGTGGTTCGTTCGTGATCTTCTGACGAAATTTGTGATTTCGCGATCTTTTGACAAAATTTGCGATCTTTTGACAGAATTTTCGTCCATTTCGCGATCTTTTGACGAAATTTGCGGTGGTTTTTTTCCGTTCCTTTGACGAAATTCGCAAATATTTCGCCAACTTTTGACGAAAATCACGGTTACTTCGCCCCTTTTGACGGAATTTGCAGTTATTTTGTGATCTTTTGACGAAATTTCCGGATTTTTTTCGCAATCTTTTGACAAAATTTACGCTTCTTTCGCGACCTTTTGACGAAATTTGCGGTTTTTTCGCGATCTTTTGACAAAATTTGCGGTTTTTTTGCAATCTTGTGACAAAATTCGCTGTTCTTTCGCGATCTTTGGACGAAATTTGCGTTTCTTTCACGATTTTGTGACTAAATTCACGTTTTTTCCGTAATTCTTGGACAAAATTTGCAGTATTTTAATGTCTGAATTGTCAGATTGATGACCGATTTTTTTTTTAATTTTCGGTACCGGAATGCCTTAAATTTTCGGAAAATTCGGGACAGAATCACCCCTGATATGGTACATATTATTCTGAGATCGATTTTCTGACGGTCGCCATACGGATCTTTTTATTGTAGTGAAAATTTTCTATCTCAGGGAATTATGGAATTTGTTGTTAAAATCGAAATGAATTTTATATGTGTCTGCAAAATTTCCCCTGATCCTAGATCGCCGGATCGGACATATTCTGCACCCCTGGTTTTATATACACTGTAAAAAAAACAAAAAACGGGCTAAAATAAGAAAATACTACTGGCATTCTAGACGCCAGTACTATTTCCGTATTTTAACAGAACTTTTTCCCAGTAAATTGCCGAAAATTTTCCGTTTTTTTTTTTTTTAATTTAACGGAAAATTTTCTGTAATTTACCGGGAAAATGTTCCGTTAAAATACGGAAATAGTACTGGGCGTCTAGATTGCCAGTAGTATTACCGTATTTTAGTCCGTTTTTTTTTTTTTTTTTTTTTTTTTTTTACAGTGTATAGTCTGATGAGAAGGTGGCAGCTTGCTATATAAAGTTCCTTTTGAGAGAAACACTAAAGGCTACTTCACTGCAATGTGAAGACTAGCTGATCACTGTTCATGTAGATATATTATTAATCAATAGTTCGATTTTTCTATCCAGAGATAAAGATCTCTTCACTGCTATGGCACCCAGTGCCAACACCACAGTCAGTTAACTGTTACCGGCTTGGATGCCGTATACATTTGCCGTTTCGGCTCCTATTCACCTCGGGTCGGTCACCCGCGAACCTTGAGTTCGCCCTGGAGAAACTTTCTCCCCTTTTTCAGGTTCTTCCTGAAAGCTACCCTCTTGAGTCTAGCAAATTACTAACTACCTAAAAATCATCCTCGTCTCCTGTATATTCAAATTATCTAGTTCTAAAACAATAGTGAGTTTCTCAGCCACTCGCTGTCTTCTCCTGTCAAAAATTTTTGACAGCTGTTCACCGAGTGGTCGGCCAGGGTTCCCCCTATTTTTTTGCACACGGAGCCCGCGAGCGGAGATCTTCTCGTGGGAAAATGTGAGCTATTTCCCACGCGGTGGATCAAAGGCACTACAGGTGATCCCTTGCTTTAGCGAACTGTCGTAGACTGTCAAACGTAGTAGATCGATGGTGATCAACTGGTTCGCTTTGTCTTGCCGCTCAGATTAGTGAACTTAGCCATATTTTTGCTCTGTTATAGAAACACGTTAGATTTTCTTATATAGTGAATCTGTGCTACTGAGGGTTTTTCTGCAGAGAATATGGTGATACAGTTCAAATCTGTACAGTATTCTTACCTTTTTTGTATGTAGTAGATATATGTTTTCGTTTGTTAAGGGGATTCTCAAATTCCCTGCTCAACACCGCGAAACTTTCTTAGCTTTTTCCTTTTTTTTGTTATATTGCTCATCGCGTTATAAGCTATTCTTGTCACTTGACGATCATTTTTCCCCCTTTCTCGCACTGCCGCGTTGGAAATTCGGTTCAAAACGCCCACTTTGAATTTCTTGAAAGCTCTTCTGCGTTTATCAAAAAAGGGAAAGCGACATTCGATTACATAGTTTCTGAGTAAGAAACCTTGCCAATTGTATGCGTTTCCGAACAAAAATTAATTCAAATATGTGCCAGAAAATTGCTCGTTTAAATTTGAGAATAGCCTTAAATAAAATTTTTGGGTCGAAATATGTTTGATTTAAAAGAAAAAATAAAAAAAAAACCCGGAAGGTATGCAGCTATGAATGTCTGAAAGTATCTTAATTTGTTCAAGACTTTATTGGACCATTCTATGAAAAACGGACAAAATGTCCTGCACGTAACACTTGCGTAAATACCTATATCGATTAACCTATAAGTTGTTAGAATATAAAGTATGCATTAATAATAACAAAATTCCCTAGATTTTTTAATTAGCATAGTTGTTTTAATTTGAGGATGCCATAGCATTGTTAAAACAGCAGTAATATGTAGAAAAGCTGTCCCACGTGTGATATGGAATGGCCCTTTAATAGGTTTTAAAATCTGCACTTTTTAAACTCTAGACCTTAGTAAGCTGCTCGTTTTTAATAGGTTTAAAAATCTCCACATTTGAAATCCTAGACCTAAGTAATCTGGCCGTTTCAGGGCCATTCCATGAAAAACAGACAAAAACGTCCTGCTCGTGACACTTACATAAATACCTATATCTATTAACTTATGGGTCATTCCATGTCAAATCAGCCAAAAAATTTCAATTTACAACCTGACCATTTCAGATATCAGTGAAACTATCAGGGATCATTCTCTCCGACGATATAAATGAGAATACATTTTTATAATTTTTTTTTATCGCGTTAGATTTTCATACAATAAATTATTTAAATTTTGAAAAATCATGTTTTGGATTGTATAAATTTTTCAATTTTGAATTTCTCAAGTTCTATCAGGCGTACAGAATTTTATGTCCCCTCATTTTAAAGAGAATTTTATAAGTTTGAATTTGATACACAAGTTGTCTATGCTCAAAATTTTAAATTAAAAAAAATTTCAGATAGTGTTTTTTTTTTAAATTTTTGAAAAAATGTATGTTTGTTGTAATATTATAAGCTAAAATTTCTGAAATTTTTAGAGTGGGATCTCAATGGGATCAAGAATTATGAAATAAAAACTGAAAATTACCATTCAAATAATGCATAAATAACAAAATAACTAGAATTAGATTGTTATTTGAATGGTGATTTTCAGTTTTTATTTCATAACTCTTGATCCCATTGAGATCCCACTGTAAAAATTTCAGAAATTTAAGCTAATAATATTACAACTTAATTTTTTTTTAATTTAAAATTTTAAAAAATTTTTTAAATTTATTTTTTTTAACTGAGCATAGTCAACTTAGGTATCAAATTAAACCTTATAAATTTCTCTTTAAAATGGGGAGTCATAAAATTCTGTACGCCTGATAGAACGTGAGAAATTCAAAATTGAAAAATTTATGCAACTCAAAAAATGATGATTTTTCAAAATTTAAATAATTAATTGTATGAAAATTTAATGTGATAAAAAAATTATAAAAATATATTCTCATTTACATCATCAGGGAGAAATGATTCCTGAGAGTTTGATCAAAATCTGAAATGGTCAGGTTGAGTCACTGGTTGATTTGTCAAGGAATGACCCTTATACTGCTGTTAAAATATAAACTATACATTATAAGTAAAAAAAAAAAAAAAAAAAAAAAAAAAAAAAATCCTATATTTTCATATTAGCATAGTCGTTTTAATTTGAGGATAACATTGTTAAAACAGCAGTAATCTGTAAAAAAAAAAAGCTGTCCCACATATGACATGGAATGGTCCTCCTCAGTCATTTCATGTATCATTACTACTTTCTTGTTTATAAAGTATATAACTTATATTGATGTACATTCCTTTTTAAAAAGAGAGAGTCTCCAATACGAACATCAAATTATGACATCATATTTTGGCTTTTCGACAAGCAAACTGTTCTTTTTATTACTGAATGTCAAAACATAAATGAAGTCATAATAAAAAAGGCATAGCCTTTTACTATCATTACCAGAGTTTCCCCCCAGACAGTTTCGGGAGGGTGCTGCACCCTGCCTGCCCTTAGATTTACAAAATAGCACCCTTCTTGCCCCTCATTAAAAAAATTAGCTCCCCTGTTGCCCCCACCTGAAAAAAGTGCCTTTACTCCTTTGTTTATTAAAATATTTACCTGCATAGTAAAAATTGACTCATTGCTGTCTTTAAAATAGTTTTCTGTCTATTAAATATTAAAAAGTAGTTTTAAAAATCAAAAGAATGCCTTTAAAATTTTCAAGAAATGCCCTTAAGAATCCAAAACATGCCCTTCGGAATCTAAAAGTGCCCTTTTCCCACAAACAGCACCCTGCCCTTTTTTAAACCTGGGGGAAACTCTGCATTACTATATGCAGATAGCAACAAAAGTAATTAAGACAAAATAATACTTGATGACTATTACGTCATGTACTATTAATAGTACACCAGACCCGAAAGGGTTAAGCAAATGCATAATATAGATTTTTATATTAGTGGGAAATATACATGAACATTACACGTGAAAATAAATATTATAGAATAATGTCATATATAAAAGTTTTTTAGGGGGAAAAAAAATTCAATTTGTTATCCAAAATTAAAACTAAATAGTACTTGTTTTCGTGGTAAAGAAAATGTCATTTCAGAACAGCTTTTGAAAACAAAAAGAACGGAATCCAGATGCGAATCAGCAACATTCGTAGCTAAAACAGCAAATCTGAAAACCGCTCCCATGCTACATTCACCATTATTTTATAACAAAAACTACAGAATAAATATTGCGCAATTTTGAACTCTACAGAAACCTTTATTCCATAAAAACCTTTAGCCAGAAGGAGTGGGTGGGAGATGTGTTACCCCTGTAATGTTTTCTATTCCTTAATGTAACTATTATTGCTGGGAATAGGGTTTTAAAGGCATGGCATTTTTGTAAAAGTAATGCTGTGAAATTATCCTCATCGATATTTTGCAGACCACAATGTTTCTTGTTGTAAAAGATTTACAGCTTATTATCTTCAAAATGTTAAAAAAAAAAAAATAACTGCGTATAATAATTTTTTTTATGAAAGTAGTGCTTAGTGCTATTACATTAATTACATTTTCTGTTACATAGGCTGTTTTTGTTTGTTTTTTTTAGTATATCATTATGCTGTTTTTTGCTTTTTTTGATAGATGTAATGTTTGTGGCATTAATAATTAATTTTTCTGTTTTAGTTATCAGAGTTGGAGCAAAAGGCTTCGGAAGCAGAGAGAAGAGAGGAGGAAGCCAGGCAAAAGGTTAGAAATTTTCCACCCATTAATATTAATTCTAAAGTTTGGTCATTCTTTTCGTGATAGTTTATCGGAAAAACTTATAAAACATTAATTTAAAGACGTAATATTATTGCTTGCTTCCCGTTCTGCAAGGTGATGTTATAGTATATTAATAGTAATTTCTAAGAACTCTCTCTAAAAGGAACAGGGTTGCCGGTTTTTAGCCAGGCCAAAAAAAGCCGGCCGGCTTTTTTTGGTTTTAACCGCTTAAAAAAAGCCGGCTTTTATTTTTAAAAGTTGGTTTACAGCTAATTCGTTTTAAATTTGGATCAATTGATTTTTAATACAATTAAAAATATTTTCTACTAAGAAAATTAATAATTTTTATCAAATGAATAAGTCTTTAACTTCTGGAAGGCAACTGTGAAGGCAATTATGTGCGAAAAAAAATTATAAATATAGAAAAGAATGTAAGTTAGACTCCAAATTGGTGTTTTGAAGTTACATATTAGCTACACATATACTACACATTTTAAAGATTATATTTAATTAAACAATGACAAAATGTAGCACACCATGGAAATTCTGGAAACATTCTTATGTGTCCATATGGAGAGATAGTTATAAATGTTAAAAGAGAAATTAGAAAGGATATAATATTTGAGGAGAGTTTGGTACATAAGTGTATAAAAAATGGAGCATTTAAACAAGAAAATAATAAATTCTCTAAATAAAATTTTGAAAAGCTTGTTGCTAAGCATATTCATGCATATGCTATTCATAATGTTTTTAGTAGTGAGAAATTGCGTTTTTATTAAATGACTATGTACTTATAATTTTATATGTTTACTTGTTTACTACAAATAAAATAAGACTTGTATATTAATAGGTCTTAAAATTAAGTAATAAAACATGTAACTAAATAACCATTGTCCTCTTTAATTTTATAAAGCAGTAAAAATGGGGGGGGGGGGGGGGATAAAGGTCAGTGTAAACCAGATATAGCAGTTGGTATGGCCCTTTTAAAATTTAGCTGACTTATTTGCTATTTGGACTACAAATCACCAGCAAAACCAGTTTTATTCCAGTATTAATGTCTTTATAATTGAGAAATTGGGTTACTTATTAAACTCTAAATCAATTAAATGTCTTTAAAACTAATTGAAAACACTTTTAAAAAATGTAGTTTATAATTACAGTGCTTCGTTGTATAAAAGCGGCCAATTTTGGCCAAATAAAGCCGGAGAAATTGGGTTACTTATTAAACTCTAAATCAATTAAATGTCTTTAAAACTAATTAAAAACACTTTTAAAAAATGTAATTTATAATTACAGTTCTTCGTTGTATAAAAGCCAGTTATGGCCAAAAAAGGCCAATTTTGGCCGAAAAAAGCCGGTTAAAACCAATAAAAGCCACCGGCGTAGCTTTTTTTAATGTTAGCCGGCTTTTTTGCAACCTTGAAAAGGAACGATGTTTCCATACTGTATTATTGTTATCATATATTTCAGCGTAATGGGAACCTACGATTTGAGACTATATTTTTATATTCGTCGCCTCAAAGCAACAGTAGAACATCTAGTAATAACCGAAAATGAGATGTCTGACTTACTACTGCAGGCATGAAAGAGTTCCTCCTAAAGGAGGAATTTCACCTTTTTAGAAGCAAATTTGGACATTCTCTGGATTGATGCAAAAATGCAAAGAAAATATTAGATGCATATGGGGGGGGGGGAGGGTCTTCTAGAAAACTTAATAATTAGACATTTTGTCTACTCAAATCCTTGGAGTTTGTTTCTGAATTGTTGTACAGTGTGGTTATAATTAAACTTCCCCTATAAACAGCATCCTACAGCGCAAACGGATGAGCGGAATGCAGTGAAATATGGTATATAGACTATACACGAGATGTGCTAACTGAATTTCGAAAAAAAAATTAGTCCCTAAATGTCCACCAGAGGGCGCTTTTTCCGGAAAAACACTAAATTTAACACAATAAACGACCAAAACGGAATACAAAAACAATATTAACAACCCAGAACAAGAATTATGAGTAATAAAACGTAAAACTGTCTGTTTTGGCCGCTTATCGTGTTAAATTTAATGTGTTTTCCTGAAAAAGTGCCCTCTGGTGGACATTTTGGAACTATTTTCGAAATTCCGTGAACGCATCTCGTGTATAGTCTATATACCGAATTTCATTGCATTCCGTTCACCCGTTTGCGCTGTAGGATGCTGTTTATAGGAGAAGTTTAATTATAACCACCCTGTACTATCGAATCAAAAGCGAGCTTTTATTATAAGCATCTGAAAGTCATGTAAATTAAGTTCTTTAACTGGGGAAAGGAAGTTTCGATAAGGTTCTTTTTGGAATAGAATATTTTATTCTGTTTATAAAACACTCCTGGGTAATTTCAGTGATGCACTTTTAGAAATGTATTTCTGGAGTAAAGATCAATTTGGCATGCATATATTTAGCATAGAGTTTTTTTTTTTTTAAGTAAAGTCGTAAACAGTCAAATCATTCAAAATAATACATTTATTTTGAAAAATTAATCTCTGTATTTCACAAAAGTTCAGCAGATACATTTGGATAGATTTATACTTTTAGCAAACTGTTTCCAATTTTCTTTTTTGATTTAATGAATTTATACATTTATTGTTATTTTTTTTCTTTTAATACTTTCTACCGGGTGTCCCAAAAAGGACTGACTGATTTTAAAATTCAATAACTTGCAAACGGTGACAGATACCGGGTGTCCCAAAAAGGACTGACTGATTTTAAAATTCAATAACTTGCAAACGGTGACAGATATTTAAAAAATTCTTGCAGGAGGGTTATGCATAAGATCAAAAGTTTTATTACAGTGATTTTCGATTTTAGTTCGAATTACAAACAATAGATGGCGCTGTAAGCAATAGTCGCTAAATACAGGCTCGATTTCTGGTCCTTTCTCTTGTTCCACGCTGAAAAAGGAGATGGAAATGTATTATCCGGGCCACGAAGTACCAAAAATCGAGCCTGAATTCAGCGTCTATTGATCGCAGCGCCATCTATTGTTTGTAATTCGAACTAAAATTGAAAATCACTGTAAAAAAACTTTTGACCTTATGCATAACCCTCCTTCAAGAATTTTTTAAATATCTGTCACCGTTTGCAAGTTATTGAATTTTAAAATCAGTCAGTCCTTTTTGGGACACCCGGTATTTAAAAAATTCTTGCAGGAGGGTTATGCATAAGGTCAAAAGTTTTATTACAGTGATTTTCAATTTTAGTTCGATTTACAAACAATAGATGGCGCTGTAAGCAATAGTCGCTAAATACAGGCTTGATTTTTGGTCCTTTATCTTGTTCCATGCAGAAAAAGGAGATGGAAATGTATTATCCGGGCCACGAAGTACCAAAAATCGAGCCTGTATTTAGCGACTATTGCTTACAGCGCCATCTATTGTTTGTAAATCGAACTAAAATCGAAAATCACTGTAATAAAACTTTTGACCTTATGCATAACCCTCCTGCAAGAATTTTTTTAATATCTGTCACCGTTTGCAAGTTATTGAATTTTAAAATCAGTCAGTCCTTTTTGGGACACCCGGTAAGTTACAAAAAGAAAATAACAATCATGTGTACAGTTATATTTCATTTTATTGTATGAATAACTGTTAAAATGTGTCTGAATTATAAAAGTTTGGCCTTATTGTATATGTATAGCTGAAAAAATTTTCCACCTTTTTTCCAATTTCTCACTTTCGTGCCTGCTGCTGTGAAAAACTGTGATTGCGTCTAGTGGAACAGTAGGGAATTTTTATAAAACACATGTGAGATATAGTGTTAAACGTAACTTTGTGTTTCAGAAGTTGTTCCGCTAAGATGCAAACACAGTTATTCATAGCAGTCAGACATCTCATTTTTTATTATTACTAGATGACCTACTTTTGCTCTGAGGCGAAGATATATTCATCGTATTACACATGCCTCACTTTTTTGTAACAAAGGAACCTTCGTGCGATTGTAGCATGAAAAAGTATAATGACTAGTACAAACATAAAGAAAATAAGCAAGTACAAATTAAGTGAGCAATTAGTAGAGGCTGCTACTACTGCCAAACCTATCTTCTATAATCCCAAAAAGCATTTAGAATCCTACTCTCGTTTATTCAAATAATCACGTCTTTTTCTGTTGTTCATTAATTTAGAAATATCAATTTTATGCTTAATTTTAAGCTTTCGTTTCTCTTCCTATAAAGCGCAACTGTAAATTGCGACCAATTTTCTAGTTTCACAAGTGCAATTTTTATGACTGTAATTGAATTATGACGGTTATGGTAATAACCGTCATAATTCAATTCAGATGCTGCTAAAATTTCTTTCATGGTTTATAACAGAATATATATATATTTAGGGGGGGGGGGGGGGTACCAAAAATAATTCAAAAGAATTAATATTTAATATAAGGGAATACGATGTTATATGAAGTGTATATTGTAACTGCATTTTGTTCTATAAAAAGAAATAAAATATGAATTCTAAACTCCAAAATTAAAATCATTGCAACCAGTATACTAAATTGAGTCTGCAAAAAGATAAAGTTTCCTATTTATTGGGTTTTAAATTATATTTTATAAAGATTATATTTAAAGAGATTATATTAAAGAAATATATTTTATAGATAAATTAATATATCCCTTTAAAATAAATGAAAAGAATTTATTTTCCCCTTCACTTTTTCACTGTCATTATTAAAATTATCATTATTTATAGATTTATATTATTATTATTAACCGCAAACAATTCCGTTTCTGCTTGGGCAGGTATATTTTAAGTTGGTCCTTTGGAATGCATTATACAAGTTTTCCATTATAGATAGGTATGTCTTCATACTTTTTACTGTATTAAGTTCCATCCGATGCCGATTAACGAGTAACATGGTACCAAAAGAATTTGTGCATCATAAAAAAATTGGGACTTTTTAGCATCCCGCGCAGTGGTTTTGGACAGAAGCGGATTACCCATTAAAATGAGTAGGCTGAAGCCTAGGGGCCCCTGTGCTAAGATTTTTTGCAGAGTTTTTCTTTTCACATTGAGCTAACATTTAATGTGACCCCCCCCCCCCAAAAAAAAAAAAAAAAAAAACTAGTTGGATGTGCCAATCCCAAAACTTTCTACTATCTTATAAATCTTAATATTTCAAAACCTAGTTACACATGTTAATACACTATGACGCAAAAGTTTAGACAATGAAGAAATTCTTACATACTTTGAAAAATATTTATTCAATTTTCAAATCACTGCTTGAAATTAATGTTCTGTACATATAAACAATATTTATAGCAAAGAAAAGTAGAATTGTGCATATTGCAATAAATTAAATGGTAACAAAAATAAACTGCTGTCTCAAAAGTTTAGACACAAATTAAATAAAATCGAAATAAACAATTTTTAAAACCTGGTTGCGCATCCATGCTTATGTATTACGTCATATACACGAGATTGCATGGAAGAAACTAAATCTTGCATAGTTTGTGGATCGATATCGTACCATGCATTCTCAATAGATGTCTTAAGTTCCTTTTCAGAAGAGTATTGTCTAGCGTTGCTATAAACTTTGCGACACATGATGCTCCAAAGGTTTTCTATAGGGTTAAGATATGGGCTACATGCTGGCCAGTCGAGAACTCTTATATTATGGGAATTAAACCAAGATTTTGAATGTTTTGCAGTGTGAATTGAAGCATTGTCTTGCTGAAATTCCCACTGAGAACCCCCTAGAAGCTCAGCAAATGGCAGTAGGTTTTCTTCTAATGTCTGTGTATAATGCTGTGAAGTTTGACGACCGCTGGTGAAGGTCAGAGATACTTGTCCATTATAGCAAAAGGCTGCCCAAACCATCACCGAGCCCCCTCCTTGTCTGCGACTAAAAAAACGTCGAGGTTCCTTCCGCAAGTCATGCCAATACGATAAACAACCATCTGGACCATCCAGATTCCACTTTTTTTCATCGCTAAATATGACTGACTGCCATTTCTCTCCATATGACATATGCTTTCGAGCCCACATAAGTCTTTGTAACTTACTAGGGGGCTCTGCCCCCTACGAGCTACGCTCGTCAACCTCCGTTCAGACACCGCAGACTCTAACAGCACGCTAATTTGATCGCCTTTAAAAAGATTTCGGAAGATTGAATTATAATTTGAATCTGACAATTATAATCTGACGTAATTTTCACCAAACTTTTCTTTTTCTTTTTAATATTCACGTCAAAATACTTTTGTTAGAAATGGAATATTATGATCATCTTAAAATGTCAAGTAAATGTCTCGCGCAATTTTTAAATTAAAACTGTTTTGCAATATTATTTTTTGTTCATTTTACGTAATAAGTGTAATATGACGTAAATTCTCCTATTTAGGACTTCTAACGCATGTTACTGATTTTATTATTTTACAATATTCTTTCTCATTTAAAATTCACGTGTAACTATAGTTTTTATGACGTAATTTTCAATGAGTTCCTGCTTTTTATATTTTTTGTTTATAATAGTCACGTGTAAAATAAATTTTTAATTTGAAGCAAACATTATTGCTTGCGCTGTTTATACAGCTGGCAACAGTTTAAATTAATACAATTTTCTAAAATTTGTAAAAAATATCTCTCGAAATGCTGAAAATTTGAATTTAAAATAGAAATAAAACCTCGAAAAATTATTCAAATTAAAAAACTAACTGCAATCTGCACACCGGGAAATTCTGACGCATAAAATGATCTAAAAATGATTAAATTCCTATGTACAGTTTTTGCTCCTATAAAACTTTTTTAATGGAACGATTTTGTCCAACTTTGGCATTAAATATCTCTTAAAATAATTCTTCGATTTGAAAACTGTCTCCATCAGCGTGTTTATCAAACATTTTTCTATAATACTACCGATTTTCATATTTTTGTGTGCAACAGTTTTTTTAATATTAACGAAGAAAGACCTCCGGTCACAAAAAAATCAAAACCGGCGGCGGCGGCGGCGGCGGCGGTGACAGCGGTAGTTACTTTTTTTTAGAATAGAGAGATGATATGGTTTCAGAGCTGGTTTCTTCTGCATTTTGCTATAAACGATTGTTCCTTTTTCCAAAATTCGTCTACGAATCGTATCCTTTGATACAGAGAGTCCCGATGAGCTTTAAACTCCACGTACGCTCATTTGTTGAGTACTCGCTAGTCTTTGTATTAGGCGATCCTCTCGTACATTTGTCACACGTGGCCTCCCAGACCGACATTTTGCTTTATATTCGGAACCACTCGATAAAACTCGATAAATAGATTTTTTTGACCTATTAATAATAGCAGAAATTTCAGAAACGCTCTTCCCTTCACCTTTCAACTGCCAAATCCTTGAAACCTCATTCACTTGAATTTCTTTAGCTCTCGGCATGTCGACTATGAAGCGCAATCGTTTGCAGAACTTAAGTACTCCAAATTTGTGACATCATCGATTCTAAATTTGCATATGCCAGCGAATATTCAAAGAAATTTTGAATAGTGTCTAAACTTTTGCGACAAGCACATTTGAATTTTTATGAAAAAAATTAGTATTATAGCAAATAAAACGACTGTCTTTTGTACATAGCATTTTAAATCAGTTTTTGAATATATTTACAGGTTTTTGTAATTCTGACGTCATAATTCTACATTTTAAAGCTGAATGACGTCATTGTCTAAACTTTTGCGTCATAGTGTACTTCAATATTATTAGTTCAATACTATACCAACTTTGATTTTCATCTTAAATTTCTGCTCAAGTCAATTAAACGGACTAAAAACGAGTTAATCTATATCATGATATTTGTTAAAATTATTAATTTTTCCTTATTCTGTCGTTATCAGCTGTTTCAGGAAGCGAGTTCCCGCCGCTGCATGAGCCGCCGATGTACAATAGAACTACGAAAAATCAAGAAAAGTATATAAAAATTGCTAGCACGGAGCCCCTTTACCGCGCAATATTTCCAAATTCAAGGAGAACCTGTTGGCCAAAGCCAAAAACAAGCACAAACATTTTGGTTCAATTGTATGCATAATTTTATACGCTGTTCGATGGTACAATAATGAAAATGGCACAGAGATCGGAATTATAGCGCCCCCTTCTTTCGGAATTTTTTCAAGTTCAGGGAGTACTTGTTTGCCATAGCCAGAAACATGCACAAAAAATTTGGTTCAATTATATGGATAACTTCATACACTTTTCGATGGTACAATAATGAAAATGGTACAGACATCGCAATTATAGTGCCCCCTTCCGGCAGAAATTTTAAAAAAACAGGGAAGACTTTCGTGACATCACCAAAAATAAACACATAAAATTTGGTTCAATTCTATGCATAACTTCTTACACTTTTCGGCGGTACAATATTCAAAATGGCACAAAAATTGTACAAAAATCGCTATTACAGCGCCCTCTACGAGCGATTTTTTTACAAATTAAGGGAGGACCTCCTTGCCATAGCCAAGAACTTAAAATTTTTTTTTGGTTCAATTCTATGCATAACTTCATACACTTTTCGATGGTGCAATATTCAAAATCGCACAAAAATCGCTATTACAGCGCCCCTTAACGGCGAATTTTTTGCAAATTCATGGAGGACCTGCTTGCCATATCCAAAAACTTAAAATAAAAATTTGGTTTAATTCTATGCATAACTTCATACACTTTTGGACGGTACAATATTCAAAATCGCACAAAAATTGCTATTACAGCGCCCCCTACCGGCGAATTTTTTCCAAATTCAGGGAGGACCTGCTTGCCATAGCCAAAAACTTAAAATAAAAATTTGGTTTATTTCTATGCATAACTTCATACACTTTTGGACAGTACAATATTCAAAATTGCACAAAAATTGTACAAAAATCGCTATTACAGCGCCCTCTACGAGCTATTTTTTTACAAATTAAGGGAGGACCTCCTTGCCATAGCCAAGAACTTAAAATTTTTTTTGGTTCAATTCTATGCATAACTTCATACACTTTTCGATGGTGCAATATTCAAAATCGCACAAAAATCGCTATTACAGCGCCCCCTACCGGCGAATTTTTTCCAAATTCAGGGAGGACCTGCTTGCCATAGCCAAAAACTTAAACTAAAAATTTGGTTCAATTCTATGCATAACTTCATACACTTTTCGATGGTACAATATTCAAAATCGCACAAAAAACGCATTTACAGCGCCCCCTACCGGCGAATTTTTTCCAAATTCAGGGAGGACCTGCTTGTCATATCCAAAAACTTAAACTAAAAATTTGGTTCAATTCTATGCATAACTCCATACACTTTTGGATGGTACAATATTCAAAATCGCACAAAAATTGTTATATCAGCGCCCCCTACCGGCGAATTTTTTCCAAATTCCGGGAGGACCTGCTTGCCATAGCCAAAAACTTATAATAAATTTTTGGTTTAATTCTATACATAACTTCATACACTTTTTGATGGTACAATGGCGACAGACAGACAGACGGACGGACGGACGGACAGACGGACACACAGACAGACAGACATTTTCTATAAACATGTTTTTTGGAATCTCTGACCCCTAAAACATGCAAATCCGTCGAAAACCGGAAGTCGAAAAAAATTTCGATTACAATACTTTCTTCTATTGAAGATAGAAGAAAGTAAAAAAGATGTGCAGTATTCTTTATTTCACTTATTTGTTGAATCTTTAAAATTATTAATTGTAGTCCAAACGCTACTCCACTTTTAATTTCTTCTCTATTCATAAAAAGAAAGTTTTGAATTCTTGAAATTTTTCAGTTTTCAGTTTGGGGAAGATTTACACAGAGGAGACTATAGTAGCCACGGCGGCCTAGGAGAGATTTTGACAGCATCTCTACGAATGATATCTTTTAAAGAAGCTTTTAGATTTCAATCAAACATTTGTCTAATTGTAACTCCTTACATTTTCAATCACCCGATCTCACCCCAACCCCTCCCACCTTTAAAGCTAGACCGAATTTACATGTTTTGGGATATCCTAAATATGATTTGATTGTATGAAAAAAAATTATGCGTTAAAATTGCCTGGGTGCTGCAATAATTAATGCATAACATATCAAGAAGTTAAACCGCTGACAATAGAAGCATACTTCCCACTGCAAAAAGTATGAGTACAGGCTTTAGATATGGCAATTGTTTTAAATAGGCCAATATACATATTAAAATATGATATTTCAGGTCACATTTACCCAGCATACTCCTTTATTTTCCGCTGCCCTTTGCAGAAATTCATTTTCCTTTTTCCGCGATCTTTTGCCGAAATTCGCAATTTTTTCTCCGATCGTTTGCGAAATATCCAATTTTTTTCAGCGATCGTTTGCCAAAATTTGCGATTTTTCTCCGCGATCTTTGCCGAAATTCGCGATTTTTATTCTGCTATCATTTGTCGAAGTTCGTGATTTTTTATCCCGCGATCATTTGCCGAAATTCGCGATTTTTGTTCCGCGATCATTTGCCGAAATTCGCGTTTTTTTCCCGCCATCGTTTGGCGAAATTGGCCATTTTTTCCGCGGTCGTTTACCGATATTCGTGTTTTTCCCGCGATTGCTTGCCGAAATTCGCGATTTTTTTCTTCAATCGTTTGCCGAAACTCGCGATTTTCTCCACAACCGATTGCCGAAATTAACGATTTTTTCCCCAATCGTGTGCCGAAATTCGCGTTTCCTTACCACGATCGTTTGCCGAAATTCGCGAATTTTTCTCCGCGATCATTTGCCGAAATTCGCGATTTTTTTCAATCGTTTGCTGAAATTCGCTATCGTTTGACGAAATTCGCGTTTTTATTCTTCGATAGTTTGCCAAAATTTGCGATTTTTCTCCGCGATCATGTGACGAAATTCGCGTTTCTTTTCCATGATCGTTTGTCGGAATCGTCGGAATTCGCGATTTTTCTCCGCGATCGTTTGCCAAAATTAACGATTTTTTCTCCAAACATGTGCCGAAATTCGCGATATTTTTCGCGATCGTTTGACGAAATTCGCGTTTTTATTCTTCGATCGTTTGCCGAAATTTGTGATTGTTTCCGCGATCGATTGCCAAAATTCGCGATTTTTTTCTGCAATCGTGATGCCAAAATTAGCTTTTATTTTCAGCGATCGTTTGCCGAAATTCGCATTTTTATTCTTCGATCGTTGCCGAAATTCGTGATTGGATTCCGCGATCGATTGCTGAAATTCGCGATTTCTCTGTGCGTATGCTGAAATTTGCGATTTTTTTTTCGCGCCCATTTTCCGAAATTTGCGTTTTATTCTTCGATCGTTTGCCGAAATTCGCGATTTTTTCCGTGATCAATTGCTAAGATTCGCGATTTTTTTCCGCGATTGTTTGCCGAAATTTGCGTTTTTTTATTCGATCGTTTGCGGAAACTCGCGATTTTCGGCGATCGTTTGCTGAAATTGGCTAGTTTTTTCCCGCGATCGTTTGAGGAAATTAGCGATTTTCTTTAACAATCGTATCACGAAATTCGTGATTAATTTCTGCACTTATTCGACAAAATTTTTGATTTTATACCCGACCTTTTGACGAAATCGCAATGTTTTTTCTGCAATCGTTCGATTTTATCGCGATTTTATTCCGAGATTAATTTGTACAATTGTTTGACGAAATTCGCAATTTCTTCCCATGACCGATTGATAAAATCCGCGAATTTTTTACGCGACCTCTTGACGAAATTCGCGAGATTTTCCGCTGTTGTTTGACGAAAGTCACGATTTTTTGCGCGAATGATTGGCTGGAATTGGCGATTTTATTCATGGATCATTTGGCGAAATTCATTGTCGTTTACCACATCAACGCGATATTTTTTTCGACTCCGCGGAAATCGCTGAACAACCTATTAACGAAATTCGCGATGATTTTCCTTCCTGTCAAATTGTCTTGACTGACAAATTTCCGTTTTTTTCCTGTGACCACTTGACGAAATTTATCAGTTTTTTATCATCAGATGGCAAAATGTTTCACTATTTTCTGGCTCATTTTTTTTCCCCTCCTATCCACTTATTAATTCCAAAATACTGATTTTGTGGAACTTTGCAAAAATAAATAATTCGCGGGATTGCGCGGAAATATATATATATTCGCGGGAAAATCATGACTGTTATTGCTATACTGAAAACTCGCAAAATTTCAGGACAAGTTACCATATTTTAGGAAATTTTATGGAGTTTTTTCATTTTTCAGGAATTTTAGGAATTTCAAGTACTGCGCCTAGGTCCTAAAAGAATATTGTCTGCCATCTAAAAAGAGATTAACAAAAAAAAAAAAAAAAAAAAAAAAAAAAAAATGCATTCTTTTATGACTAAAACTGACCAAATTATAATATTTTGAATTTTAAATTTCAATGTTTGCTGTTTACCTGTACTAAATAATGCTTCTTTCCATTTCTAGTGCTGGAAAACACTGAAATTACATAAAATTCATAATTTGGTAAGTTTCGGTTGTAAAAGAATAGTTTTTTCTTTTTATTCTTTTCTTTTGTTCCTCTTAGACAAAAAACATTTTTCTAAATATAACCTATAAGACCGAGGGGCTGTATCAAAATGAAATTTAGAATTTGATTAGGTAAAACAAATACTTTCTCTAAAAACTTTACCTAATTTCTATACTTTTTGTAAATGGAAGTACGTTTCCTTCATCAGTGGTTTATGAGATAATTGAACGGACATGTATTTTGATTCATCTTGTCTATATTGCTTTGAAGAAGTGGAGGGGGCCCACAAAAAAGTCAAGCCTAGGGGCCTGAGTAGTGGTTAATCCACCTCTGGTTTTGTAGCCCTTGAAAATCGGGGCATCCCGCGTAAATCGGGACACCTGGCAACCCTAGGGGAGAATATACCTCCATATTCCTTCACAGATAATAGCAATAAAATTAAACTGGTACCACTCAAAATTGAGAATAATGTTTACTTTTATTTGATGCTTTTAAATTTTTCATAGAAGGCATCTTCTTATCAAAATCAGCATAAACTTTAAACTTTTTGATATGAGCACCTAATTTTTTTATATGAACACCTAATTTTTACACCAGAATACGAATCTAGACCCTCAAATTAGCTTGAGTATTGTTTTGACACATTTCTGCGATTAATTCTGGAAATATTCAATATTAAAATTCAGGACTAATTTTGGGAGTCATCTCTAAAGTGAAATCTGCTAGTGTAAGGTTCAGTTTCAATTTGAATTTCTTTAATGCCTTTCAATATATTTTAATGTTGAAAAAACGCTATATAAATCAATTAAATAATCCATCAAATAATTGAGACCACTGTTGCAACAGATATTCATGCAATAAATAGACATGATAATATGAAAATTCGGAAGATTTTAAATTAAGAATGTACAAAAATTTATTTAACAGTAAAGGGCCGACACACAACACAACCAGCAAATCATAATATATGCATATAATTTAATAGCAGATGTTATTATCAGTCACTTGTGTTACAAGTATAATTTTTATAAGATGATTTATTTTTATAGATTTGTGGCAGAATTAGTGTGTGTGCGGGTTCTCCTGATTGTATGTATTGAATTTCACAGGAAATGTCTTTGTTTTATAATAGTTATTTGGAACATCATAATTTAATATGGATGCATATTAATTGCATTAGTCATGTTTTGTAAAATAAAAATGTTTTTAGATAAATTTATTTTGTTATTTTTACAAGAGTAATACACATGCTGCATACATTAACATACTTGTATACATTTGTGCAATTTTGATTTTTAAAAAAGTTTCATGAAGGCATTTATTTTTTAATTCTGTGTTTTTAAAGCAATTTGCAATAAACTAAAATGGGTAAAATAGTCAATATATTTTGTATGTGATAGTTTTACCTAGTATTCTTTTAGTAATGGTGTATGTTAGTTAACAAAATTTTTTTAAATATTTATTTTCAGTATAATGCATATTTAAACGTGTATAATTATTATATTTTCCTCCCTTCCTTTTATAGGTTCAAGCTATGGAACAAAAGCTACAAAGTCTAGGTATAAGTAGTGATAATTTTAAAGATTGTGTATCTAATGCTGACCAAGCGTGTAAAGATCAAATCATTTCAAATTTAGAGCAACAAGTTGAAGAACAGGTATGATTAAAATATTTCAATTTTTATGTTTATCAATATTAATAATTTCATTCAATATTAATAATGCATTTATTTTTGCAGTATTTTGTGTCAAATTTTTCTAATTTAAAAATTCCTTCTTGACAGAAAAACTTAGGATATTAGATGCCAAGAAAGTAGAGGCTAAAGCATCTAAAATTAAAGAATGGGTTACTAATAAATTGAAAGAAGTGAGTATTTCTTAATTGTAAAACTTTCTATTCTTCAATATTAACTTTCATTTCTGTTATTTTATTATAAGTTACATAAATTATTCTGCTATAGCTCATATGAATAAATTTTGGTAATTTCATTTTTTCCCTTGCTAAATAGCTGGAAGAGCAAAATTACCAGTTAAGAGAAGAAAATAAAAAATATGGTGCACAGTTAGAGCTTTTTAAAAAAGAGGCTTAGTCAATTATCTCAGCATAAAGAAAAAAAATAATACTGAAGTAAGTGAAAGTAGAATATATTTGTTTTTTAAAATCATTGTTTTTTTAATTTAAGAAAATTTAGTTTGTCAATGTTAAAGATGTACAAAAAATTAAAACTTTCAGCCCAAAAAAAAAAAAAAAAAAAAAAATCACTCGGTTTTTCTTAACTTTAGGCTGTCCAGTTTCAAAAACTATATTTACCATCCCTCCAGATTAATAATTCCTGTATAATACCTTATAGCTGACAATTATTCTCGGTGGCCAGATTTGACAGAAAGCAGAGCTGCCATTTGTAATTAAACACTTCACTGGCGACGGGTATAGGGAAACAGTGCTTTTACCCCCGACTTATCTCGGGGCAGCCGTTGAAGAGGTTAAAATAATACTAAAAGCAACTATTTTCCGCAATGGGTGACTATGGCTACTATTATAGCCCAAAATATATCAAAAGCAATTGTTTTGGAGAAAAAACAGAAAAAATTAGCATTTTTTTTTCCTTTTTTGTCTTTTATTTTTGAAAAAAAAAAACAATGTTTTTATCAACCTCAAAATTCCTTTTTTTTTTTTTTTTTTTGCAATTACATTTCAGTATGTATTGTTTAAAAAAAGTATATAAAAATTTTCATTCGCAGGGGTGGGGGGTGACGAATAAAGATGCCAATTGTTACGATTTCAGCAGGAAAGTACACATTTTTTGGCTTTGCTCCATTCGTACACTTTTACAGTGTATTTCTCCCAATTTTTCATTGTTCATAATGTTATTTTATTTAACCTTCATCAACATTCTAGTGTCAATTGGCATGTTATAATTTGCTACTTACAGTTTCTCCACCCACAACATAATTATAGGTAATCATGTAATAGTTACTTCATTAAAAATAAGAACAAACATAAATAAAACCACACAATATTTCGAATATATCAATTTTATTTTATAATTTTTATAGCAATTTTTATATGACATTTATTTTTTTACTTATTTATGTGGCTATATGGAATAGGTGGTAAAATTCATTATTTCATTCCTTAAATTTATGTTTTGCCCTTTCCAAATTCAAAATAGTTTATCATTAATAATGCCTAATTAATCCAAGGTGGGGACAGAATGTCTCATGTTCATTTGGAATTTCCTTTCTATAATGTCACAAAAAAAAAAAAAAAAAAAAAAAAAATATTTATTTGATGCCTTAGTATTTGTGTAGGAACATATAAATACATGTAATAATAATGTAATTATTCCAGTGGTATGGTCCTAGATGATCACTGAGAAATTGACTCGGGAACCTTTATGCGAATCGAACTCATTTATTGGGCCGCTCATCATACATCTGATTCGCGAGTCAATTGCCGGTCCCGGAGCCAACAGCGTAGATTTTGGGAGGTTACATTGGCATAAGTTTAGCTAGCATCTCAAATTGCCAAAATCCCCCCTTTTTTCGCACGTGTTCGGGGTAATATGGTGAAGATTCTAATATTTTCCAGCAAAGTGCAGAATTGTTAATTTGGGAGGAACATTTAATTTAATTGGTTCATTAAGTTTTGATTGATCTGTGGTCAAAGCCCACACAATTCCCAGGGACTGTGACGTATCAGCCCTACCCACAGATGCCTGCAAAAAGCACTTAGATTAGCAGTTTCACTCTTAAGAATCGTGTTTTCTTTTCACCTCAAGTAGAATAAGGAATTGTTGGTTTTCAATCTCCGAACGTAATATTGTGCTTGTTGAAATTGTCTTAACAAAGTATTCTTTTCGTTGGTTGTCCGGGAAAGAAAAAAAAAGTTGGTTTTATCTATTTATTTTTATTATGGCTTATTTATGATTTTTTAAGAAACAGTTCGTTGCCATCAGGATTATCACATTAGTAGATGGACATAGTCACACAGATAATGAAGCAATCGTTGGCATGTGGTTAGGCGTGAGATTCCAAGCAGGCGACAATTCTCCGCGGGCCTTTAGTGGGATTTCAAAGATAGGTGATACGGGTTAGGCTTGGGACTTTTCAAAGCAGATGAGCAGGATCTGTCCGGTCCGAATTCAGCATTCGCTAGGCTAAAGAAAATGTTCGTGGCCGATCTCAGATCTCGGAATTTCACTTTGTGTGGGTTAAGGCTTGGGATTTTCATGGCAGGGCACTTCATTCTACCGACTTTTCTGTAATGATTTATCGCTACTCCTGTTGTGTTTCTTCTGACTAATTGTGGATCCGACCAATGGGTGCCGGGGTGTGGGCAACAGACGCGTCCGTGCCAACGTAGGATCACTCCCTCTAAGTTACTAGCATAGTTCTGTAGTCACAGGCCGTGAGTGTTAATCCGGGAGCTAATAAAAGTCAGATTAAGTGAGTGCCGGGTTAAATGAAGACACAGTTTTTCTGGGGACCTGATTTATTAGTCTTTTGTACATCTTTTTGAGAAATCAGGCCCCTTTGACATGAGAGCTCTTAGTTTAACAGGATTTAGTTTCTGGACAGGGGAACTTAGGTGTATCGCAAAGCGATCCCTGGAGAGCCGATTGGCGTGATTTAAGGCATTCTTTAGATGGTAAAAAGCCCTCTCTTGTCGCCCGTGCAGCGGTATGCAAGACCTGTGGGTCTTATTTTAGTGTGGGGGGGGGGGGGATATGAAACGATAAAAGCTAAGCCCCTTTTTAAAGTTTAAAAATCCCCTTTTTACCCCTTTTAAAATTTGAAATCCCCATTTTAAAAAATAGAAATTTAAATGTAGAAATTAGAATTAAAATTTTTTAAATGCTTTAGTAATTGTGTCTCAATTGATTGAATGCCTTTCCCCCTGTTAAATTTGTTTTTCAGCATCACATCTTATAACTTTCAAAGATCATTTTGTCACATTTCATAAGAATACTTTTGCTGAGTAAGTGCGATTTTAAGTTCATGCTGCATTCAATCGGCTGATCTTGAAACACCGCCTTTGGCCCAGGCAATCAATCATTCAGCTAGCGACCAATTAAATTTTAAATACACCTCCTCTGACTTCAACGTCCCCTAGCAAGAATAATGCAAAATACCTCGGGCTTTTTACCATCTAAAGAATGCCTTAACTTCACGTCAATCGGCTCTCCAGGGATCGCTTTGCGATACACCTAAGCTCCCCTGTCCAGAAAGGGTTAAACTAACAGCTCTCATGTCAAAGCAGGGCCGAAACTAGCCTTTTTGGCGCCCGGGGAAAACATGGATTTTGCCCCCCCCCCCCCCAACCACCACAAAGTAAATTTACAAAAAAGAATTTTATTAAATATCTAACAGACAACTTATTTTTAAATTTAAAATATATAAAACTGAACTACGTAATCAGCTTTGTCAAACATTGATCCATTAAAATCTTTGAAAAGTTACTGAAAAGAATTGCATTTTAATCGTTTTAAACTTTTTTTGCATAGTCTAAATGAGGTCGATATCTAAAAAAGAAAGGTTTTACTAAGAATTTTACTGTGTGCATTCCCCTTCCCGTTGTCCTGGGCAGTCAGCGCCCATGGCAAGACGGAAAAAAAAAAAAAAAAGAAAAGAAAAGAAGGAAGCTCAACACTGTTCAGCGGAAAAAGACAAACAGCTTTCATGGAATTTTTTTATCTAGAAGAAAAATATCAGACTGAGGGGTGACTTCTCCTTTGGTAGTTATCCGTAGTGGACAGTAGGGTGTCCCACAATAGAGACTGACCGTGAAAAACGGTAATGATTCTCCCTCGGATTCTCCTCACAGGAAGTGATTTAAAAGATAGAAAGCAAACGCATAGGCATGATACTTTGAAATTTTGTATTGTAATGAATCTTTTTATCTATTTGTAAAGTTTAATGCATTTGGTTCAGTTTTCCTTTTAAATTTTCCAGCTGCGAGACATTTTTATACAAATTTCATAATATATATATATATATATATATATATATATATATACCGGGTGTCCCAAAAAGGACTGACTGATTTTAAAATTCAATAACTTGCAAACGGTGACAGATATTAAAAAAATTCTTGCAGGAGGGTTATGCATAAGGTCAAAAGTTTTATTATAGTGATTTTCAATTTTAGTTCGATTTACAAACAATAGATGGCTCTGTAAGCAATAGTCGCTAAATTCAGGCTCGATTTGTGGTACTTCGTGGCCCGGATAATACATTTCCATCTCCTTTTTCTGCATGGAACAAGATAAAGGACCAAAAATCTAGACTGTATTTAGCGACTATTGCTTACAGCGCCATCTATTGTTTGTAAATCGAACTAAAATTGAAAATCACTGTAATAAAACTTTTGACCTTATGCATAACCCTCCTGCAAGAATTTTTTTAATATCTGTCACCGTTTGCAAGTTATTGAATTTTAAAATCAGTCAGTCCTTTTTGGGACACCCGGTATATATATATACATTCTTGTGTCAAATGTCAAACAAAATCTTCATTTTGGCGCCCCCTTCACTTCCTGTTAAAGCGGTGCCCGGGGCACATGCCCCCTCTGCCCCTCCCCCCCCCCTAGTTTCGGCCCTGTGTCAAAGGGTCCTGATTTCTCAAAAAGATGTACAAAAGACTAATAAATCAGGTCCCCAGAAAAACTGTGTCTTCATTTAACCCGACACTCACTTAATCTGACTTTTATTAGCTCCCAGATTAACACTCACGGCCTGCGACTACAGAACTATGCTAGTAACTCAGAGGGAGCGATCCTACATCGGCACGGACGTGTCTGTTGCCCACGCTCCGGCACCCATCGGTCGGATCCACAATTAGACAGAAGCAACACAACGGGAGTATCGATAAATCATACATACATATTTAATTTATATGGTAGGTGTTAACCTTATTTTACTCAAAAGTTCAAAATATTAATTATAATCATTACAGGATCTAAAACAATTTAAAAGTTTCAACTTTTAATAAATGTGCACTAAATTTTGGGACCCAATGGGAAGGTGAAGGAGGGACCTTTTCTATTGACTTGTGCTTTAATCAAGTTTTGATTATTAATGAAAAATCACATTTTCTATCATAATTTTTCAGTTAATAAGATTTCAAACGATATGAACAACAATTTAGTTTGGAAAAACGGAACTTCCATTTTGATGATGTATGTCAGAGGGTCCTGATTTCTCAAAAAGATGTACAAAAGACTAATAAATCAGGTCCCCAGAAAAACTGTGTCTTCATTTAACCCGACACTCACTTAATCTGACTTTTATTAGCTCCCAGATTAACACTCACGGCCTGCGACTACAGAGACATGCAGAGACTGCATGAGGTATTATATGCTTTAAGAATAATTAATGTATGATTTTATAATAAATTTTCAAAGAGAAGAAAATTTGAATGGTAGCGTTAACTGTAGAATAAGCTCACATGCTGATAATTTAATCTGGGTATATATATGTATTCAGACAATTCTCAATGTTTTTTCCTTTTGGATTCCAATTCTGAAATTTTAAATGTCATATTTTAGGATTCCTCTCGGGGTAGCTGGGAAGATCAAGGGTCATCTGATGATGCCCCTCCTTCAAATTCTGTCTCAAGCGCCAATCAACGTGCCAACTATATCAATAATAATGAACCGTCCTATAACTCTTCTTCCTCTGTGTTAGATGTTAACAAAAAATCATCTTCCTGGGCATCTGCTCAACAAGCTCGTGTAGATCAGTGGATAGACAGCTCATGTCAGGTCTCTCTATCAAGGCGGTCAGATTCAGAAGATGGCGACCTGCTTCATACGATGGGATCTGAGAATAGCCTACCTATGGTTGAGGTATCTTGATATTGATTTAAAAAGTTTCTTTATTAAAATATATATTTATATAATATTAAGGAATATCCGTTGTTACATACCAGCAGTCACCAACAGGTGGTCTGCAGGAATACCTGGGTATTATTTGCATTTTTATCTTTTATTCACTTTATTAATAATAAAATGAAGAAAAAAACAGTGTAAGGGTTTCTTATGTTTGTGAAAATATACATTTTATATTAATAAAATAAGAATTTCCTGATCATTATTGTACAAATGTATTTTTAATTATTCATATTAATAGTTCACAGTATTTCAAATTAGGAATTCAGTGGTTTGTAAAGTCTGAAAGATTCGCAACAGCTGCTATATGTACAGTCAAATTTGTTTGCAAGGTAGTCACAGGCAACTAGCTACTTGCATTTATTTGCAGCCCAAGGGAACTGTGGCAAGTGTTAAAGCTTAAAAAATGAAAAAAAAAAAAAAAAAACTTATGCTTGAGAAACTTTTTAAAAAATATCTGCAAAATACTTAATTTTATTTATTTAATATCTAATATTTAATACTTTGCTTTGAAAATTTTTTCTTTAAATAAATTTTATATTGAAAAACAAAGATAACCATTTTGAATTTTTCATATTTTTATAGGCTACTATTTTTACAATTGTTCTTGACTTTCTGTTTGTTTGGCCAACCATTTTTGCCATTTTAGGGTGCTTAAGAAACTATTTTTTTTCCTCCATATGGAAACATGTATTTGTAGTGAAGCTCTGGTTTAATGAAAATATAGTTTTAATGGGCAAAAGAAAGAAAGGAAAAAAAACGTTAGGTATACATTAATAATGAATTTAGTTATTATAAGAAAAACTTTACTATAATATTAAAAAAATTAACAAATTCATAATAGATTTTAAGTTTAAACTAGTAGGGAGGAAAAAGGTGACTCTTTTACTTGACTACAAACTAAGAAGGATGCGTCTTAAATTAATAAGTGTATAGTAAATGTGATTTGTTATATTAATTTTTTAGCAATGTTTCTCTTATTTATTAATTCAATATCATAAAATTATGAAAATAAATTGTTTAATTGTAATTAGTATGAGCTTAGTGTGTCTGGATACCACACAACAGGCCCCAAGTTTGACTCCGTCTGAGCAAGGTTCGCTCAGCCTTTCATACTGAAGGGGTCAATAAAATGAGACCGAGCTTGCTTGAGAATTAAACAGTGATGGTCCTGCACTAGGCTGATCACCTGATTGGAACATGTGCTGTATAGCATCTCAGGGCCGATTCTCAAGAAACCCAGGTTGTGCACTGCAGACCTTGATCCTTATTCGTAATACCACAAGTTTAGTTTTAATTGTAATTAGTAATTTATAATAATTTTAATGTTGCTAATTTAGGAATGTAACACTAGCTTGCAAATGTTGTAAGTGATTAGTGTAGACTTGAGGGGCTGCTGCACTGAAACCCTCCAATCGCAAAACCCCATGTTAGCCTATGGGAAAACTTTGAAGTGTGATTATTCATTACCTGATATAATTATTAAAATACCATTTTCACCATCAGAAAGTAGACATCAGATGCCGATGATGTGCATTTTTAAAAATTGTTTACGTAAGTTTTAAGTTTTTCAAAGAACATGTTAAAGTTTAATCAAATGAAAATTTAAAAGTTTATGGTGTTTTTTATGTACTTAAAATTTACGGAGACAATTTTTAAAAATGTACATCAGCATATGAAGTCTACTTTCTGATGGTGAAAAAGGTATCTTAATTATTAGGTAATGAGTAATCACGTTTCAAAGTTTTCCCATAGGATTTCGCGATCAGGGAGTTTTAGTGCAGCAGAGCCTTAACACCTTTTTTGAATTAGAAAAACATTCTAAAATGAATTTAATGCTTTTAAAATGTAGTATTTAAGATTGTAGATCTATAGATTTTTAGGTAATATAATTAAATAAATATATATATATTTATGTAATCAGCAGTATTTACTTTTAAAAATTGTCTTTTATAAGTGATATAAGTTGTCATTCTTAGGCTGGACTTCCACCTATAGTTCCTCCACATTCCGCTGCATCTACTTCACCATTTTCACAATCAACAGCATCTCGATCATCTGTAGATGTAAAGAAGCCTGCTTCCAAGAAACAACATTCCCGATCACTTCCTCGTGAAAACACAAGGAATTCAGGGACTATGCACATTACTGATATTCCACGTATGTGCTGTTTCAGATTCATATTTTCATACAGTCAATTGTTTCAGATGTTGTCAGTTTGCACATTTTACAAAGCAATATTTTCTCTTGTAATTTTTTAGATTTATTTTACAATAATATTGAAAATTCATAATTAAAGATAGCTTTGGGGAACAATTATAAATAGTTCTGAATTATTCTGAAACATAAAATATGACAGTTGACAATCACAAGATAAATTGATATTAAGGGTGCTGTCCCTGCCAGCGAAGACACTCACGAGCTAATGCTAATCCTATGGGGAGGGATTTTTCTAATCTCGTTTGCATTTCGACATTTTTAAATAATTTTTTTGCATTGGATAGCCGAGGTCCGTCTCTACAGCGCACCTTGGTTACTTTTTTGATTTTGGTTGCAGATATTTTTAATAAAGTTACTTTCATTTTCAAAACCGGTTCTGAAAATGAAAGTGTCATTCTAAAAAATATCTGCAACCAAAATCGAAAAAGTAACCAAGGTTTGCTGTAGAGACTGACCTCGGCTATCCAATGCAAAAAAAAATGATTTAAAAATGTCGAAATGCAAACGAGATATTAGAAAAATCCCTCCCCATAGGATTAGCATTAGCTCGTGAGTGTCTTCGCCGGCAGGGACAGGACCCTTAACTCTCTCAGCACAAACAAGGTGATTTACACCGCTCTTCAAATAAGCAATAATGTATTATCATAATTTAAGTTCAAGATTAGATGTGTATATCTCCATTAGAAGTCAAAGTAATATTTTGAAGGTAAAAAAAATTTCAATTTCGACGTTTCAAAAGTCAGAATTTTCTATTATTTAAACTTAAAAATGTATTGCATAACTTTAAAAACACAAGTCACAGTATTGTTAAATAATTTAAGTTTCCTAAAATTCTCCTATTCAAAACCATCTTTTTAAAAAAGATTGAGATTAAAAGCATTTTATGAATCCTTATAAAATTATAAATGCAAAAGTATGTGTGAAATAAAAAAAAAAATCAGAATTAAAAAAAATATATGGCGTCATTTTGGAAATAAAATGAAATTTTCAAGTATTTCTTAATAATGTTAGATGCACTAAATTGAGTAAGGAAAGCATGTGAATATGACTTCATACATGGAAAATAAAACAAATATGCTGTTATGTTGAAATAAAATTGTCTTGAGTTATGGTACAGTCATCCCCGTTTAAACGAATATTGGCGGTTCCAGAAATAATATTCGATTAAGTGGAGTATTTGATTAAATGGGGAATCATAACTGTAATATTTATTGCGTAATAAAAAGGCAAAAAATCCATCTATGGTATATTTAATTAACAACACAATAAATCTTTAATAGAATAACATAAACTAAAATAAATACAAATGAAGTAAATATGTATTAGTTTAATGTCAGTAGGTACATGCATTTATATGATTTACATCACATTTAATGTAGCTCATTTGAATTTGGTCAAAACTTTGCTACTTCTAATTTACATAACTTATACTGCCTTAAAAAAATCGTATAAAGTGGTTTGTTTAAGTGGAATTTTAAAGGACTAAATATAGAGTTATTTTTCGAATGAGTGCAAAATATCACAGCTACCATCTCGAGTCTTGAAGTGACGGCTCATTGCCATTAAAGCCTGGTTAACAGCAAGAAGTGATAGTGGGGAGATCAAGGTGGGGAAATCATTTGACCTGTCCATTATACACCTGCGGGCCGAAATCATTGTAGGAAGAACTGAAAATTTGTTTTCTGCGTAAAGAAACCGAAAATGCCAAAAGGTAGAAGGAAATTCCAGCTGAAACGTGCTTTCCGCACCTATTTTCAAACATCGGTCACACATTTGTTATTCGAATAAGTGGGGACGTTCGTAAAAGGTGTCTGGTTTAAGCAGAGAAAAATAACATAGAACCAATAGGAATAAATTCGGTTCTGGATGATTCTATTCGAATAAGCAGGGTATTCAATTATCCGTGACCCGATTAAGAGGTGATTACTGTATCAATTCTTATTACATAAAAAAAATTATTATCAATACCTGATGGTTTATCGTCTGCGCAGGGTCAACATAAAGATTTAGTTTTAAATTGAAAATTTAAAAGTTTTTAAAAAATGCTTAAAAAGTAAATAGATTGTAAACAAAAATATGCACTGCAAAATTATCCTTGTCAGAACAGACTTCATAACTAGAGGGAAATAGTTATTTTCATTCTTAAAAACTATAAAATTAACTTGATTACATAAGTAAAATAAAAATAATTAACGGGTTTTAATGCTTATAGCTATTTATTTGAGAAAATATTAATAAAAATTATTTTTAAAAAAAGAAAAAAAGCTGTACTTTAGTGCGTAAAACATAAAGGTTTAATATGATTGCAGCGAAGAAAAATCGATTTCTCTCGACCAGTATCGAAATTAAGATGTGGTAGCTCAAAGTATATCAGAGATATTTTTGTAAATTGTAATTTTGCAACTGGATTTTATTTCCACATTTCTTTTAGCTTTAAAATTCTAAAAATATTTTGTCATTATTAAAATATTTTTGTTAAAACTGATTTTTTTTTAAGTGTTATAGGATGCAATGAATACATATACAAATTTACTACAAAATACTATCCAAAATATGTTGATGTAGTAGAATTCTTCCAGTATTTTTTTAAAAGAAGAAAATTTTCATTGGTTGGAAAATCATTTTCACAATTGTTTAGATTATTTAGCACAAACTTTCAGTTTTTTACAATTATGCTATGTCAAGGCCCCTACATATAAAAAAAATTCTATATTGACTCTCATACAATATGATAAAGATTTGGTTAATTAACTTGTATATATGCTTTTATTTATTGGGTGTTTAAAATGTTCGGCTTAATTAATAAGTTTTTCTTTCTTTTAATGTTATTTGAACGAAGTCGCGGATAACAGCTATTTTAAAATGTCTTTTAGTTTCAAGTGTCAAACATAGAACCAAAACAGAAACAAACTAGAAATGTTAATAGTTCTGAGGCCAAAGCAGACACATACATAAGTTTACTGGAATTTATTTCCTAGGCATTTTTAGGAATTAAAAAAAACATAGCTTTTTATGCATTTATAATTAGTTTGCATTCTTTAATATATTTTATTGTAAAGTTTTTAGTAAAGAATATTGATAATGAATATTTTTGTTATTTTTTAAAAAGCAGCAAATTTGAAACTGGAATAGTGTGTTATAAAAAAAGCTTAATACAAAATTAAAATTGCAAAATTAATTAGCAATTCAATTTTCTGTGCAAGGTACTTAGTGTTGTAGTTCAGTAATCCCCATCCTATTGTTAAATGTTCCTTAGTTATCAATGTTTTTAGAACCTTGTTGTCTAGGGAATTACTAAAGTATCAAAAATTTCTTCTTAATCTGTCTGGTAACTTATGTAACTTAAAAATTGATCTAGTTTTAGAATAGGTTGTAGTAAAGAACTTATCTTTTTAATGTTTGTGCATTTCTTAATTCCTGTTTATGTCTGCAACAGTTTTCATATACATTTTTTCTTAAACAGAACGATTTCCCAGTTTCCTTTATTTCATAATTTTTTTTTTTATTATTGAAAGCTTGTGCGTAACATGAGTCTGAAGATTGATTTTTAATTTTGAATGATTCTCTGTACAATGTGCCTCTCCCAACCCAAAAAAAAAAAGGTTTTTAATAAAAATTGCAGGTTTTTTAACTGAGACTTGGACATTTCATTTTAAATTACTTTTATTTTTTCAATTTAATACAAGCGTATAAAGGGTTTATTAAAGTGTATAAAACATTTTATAATTATAAAACATAATGCAGTAGACTCTCGTTTAACCGGAATGGTCAGGAAATGCCTTGTCACAGATAAGCAAATATCCCGGATAAGCAAATTTGTACAAATTTTTATGAAAAATTCTGGGAAAAGGATAGAAAATGTTAAATTATTTCACAATAGGACATTAATAATTTAATTGATACAAAAGAAAGAGAATGAACATAAATTTTAATGTTAAATAGATTTACAACTAGTAAAATATACAAAAAAAAAAAAAAGAATAGAAATGTAGTTTAGCTCACTGTTTTGTGAAGAATGAAATGATAGAAGTCTGTTTTCGTTTTTCATCTATTCTTCAATGAATTTTACTACGCAAATTTCTCAACATAATTCTTTCAGCAGGTGTACTTTCATCTTCTTGCTCCAAGTAATTAAGTAATGCCTCAGTGAGTACTAATGCATCACTGTGACTTAATTTTTGATGAGTTACAAGATTTTCTTCTAAACGGCAAGCGACATACGACACAATATCATCATCACTTAAAACTTCATAACATTCCAATTTCGAATCTTTGTTAATCCATTGTTGCACTGTTTCTTTGTCCACGTTTTCAGAATAGTTTAACTTTCTCAAATCTTCTAAGATTTTTCTCTGCAAATCAGTACTATCGTGGTCTTCTGTGGGAATTTCATTTTCTTCATCCGATAAAATTGCCCTCCAGGATTTCTTAACTGTAGTGCTTTTTACTAATTTCTGTGCAGCATCAACATAATAAATTGCATCTACAACTTTGAGTTTACCATCCCGGTTAATCTGTAACCCAGATAATCTGATCTCGGTTAATTGAGAGTCTACTGTACTTAGATATTTTAATTTGCTTTAATTCCCCATCCCCTCTACCCCACCCCATCCCAAATAAAAAAAGCGGCTTGTTGACTTTATTTTTGTGTGAAACAAGCTAAGTTTATGGTTTTCAGGTGTGTTAGTTACTCCTGAAATTTCTTTTCTTTAATCCTTCTTTTTCACAAATTTAAAAAGTAAGAGTTTCTGTAAGTGCAACAGTTTTCGTTTACATTTTCTTCTTAATGAAGGCAAAGTGCTAAGAAAATGTCATTCAATCAAAGTTTAGTGTATAAAGCAATTTATCTTTAAGGCAGTTCTCATATTCTCTGCTTAACAACACAAAATTTTCTGACTCAATTTCCAACTCCTTTTTGAACATAAAGGCTTATGGCAGGACTGACTATTGAAGCAGTTTAAAATTGAAATGAGTTTTCCAAGTTTTGATAAATAACTTATCGAGTTATAAACAATTTTGGTCATGCAACAACAGTGTTTTTCTCCTTTCTCAAGCTGCTGCATGAAGGATTAGATGCAAAACACCAACATTGATAGTTTTTTATTTAAAGATCTTTTGTGTTTACAAAAAAGTGGAAACCATCTTTTGGTTACATAGTTTCTAAATAACACATGCCAATTTTATGCATTTCTGTACAAAAATGAACTAAAAAAGGTGTCAGAAAGTAGCTCTTTTGGATTTGAAAACAACCTTAATATAAAATGAGCTAAAGAAAGATAATTACAAATTCATGTTTACTATGTTTTCTTTTTTAGCTGTTACATCAAGGAATAATACAACACAAACAAATATGGAAAATGATTTAAATAGTAGCACCAAACCAGCTTCAGGAGGCACCACAACTTATGGTAATATATATGGCAGCCTTGATCGCAAACTGAAAATGTTAAATGTTGGTAATGGTCATGCTGGTGGAGAAAGGAGGAGAACAGTTCAGACTAGTAATGATCTTCATGATTATGCAGAGATTTATACACCTAGTAAAGAAATCATGGGTTCATTAGATCCTGACAATGACATTCGGCCGCCTACTCCTCCTTTACACAGGTTTCCTTCATGGGTAATTAACATTATCTTTATTTTTGAATGTGAGCATTTATAAAGGTACATTATTATACATTTAAATACACTGAAAATTTTATTTCTACTTAAACAATATGCAATATCCAAAAATTTAAGTTGTGTCTTTTTATAGAATATAGTTATTCAGTCTCATGAAAATTTAAAACAAGTGTCAAAGAATATTTGTTAACTTTTTAAAATTTCAGTTAACCCTTTGTATCATCATGCTGCATATCTGCAACATACCCAAAAGTCAATGTTACTTATGTAGTAGCTTTAAAAGTCAATTTTATTTATTGTTGCCATTTTCAAACACAGCATTTAATATAAATTGTTCATGCAATTTTCAATATACGTCAGACGGAGTTAATTTTTTATTCCAAAGTTTTATGTTTCATTTGAGCAGTTACTGCTAATTGAGCGTTATTGCTAAAATGAACTTTGTAAATTTTGTAAATTTAAAAAGTCTGGAGATGTCCAAAAATGTGTTTTTTACAAAGAAAAGTTCATTTACTTTATAAATTTGTATTTGAAAACTGACAATATTTATGAGAAGGGTGTTATTTTCTGTTTATTGCACATGTGAAAAAAGTACCTTTTTATTCAATTTTTTATTTTTATGTTCTAATATTTTTTAATTATTTTTTACTTGTATGAAATGATGTATTCTAAAGTCTGAGTAAGTATTTTCGAAAGTGGAGTTCTTGAGTTACAGAGTTAAAATAGCTTGTTAATGTAAATTTTATCACTTTCACTGTCATTACAAATTAAGCACATTCAAAAGGATAAGATTCCATAAAGCAGGTGTTTGGCCCACCAAATCATGTAATAAAAAATTGTTTCATTTATGTAATAAATATATTACTCTAAAATTAAATATTAGTATATCTCAGTTTAAGCAATATTTTTATCCTTAAGACGTGCAGATTTAAGCATGCTTATAATTCTTTTTTAAAAAATGCTTGTTTTTGTATGTTTGTTTGCGTTTTTTTAATATGAGTGCAATGATCGAACAATCTTTTCTTTTCCTTAAATATATTAAAGACATCATATAGTATAAAAAATAAAATAAATAAAAATTTTCCAACACTACACCACCGTACTGTTATAAAAAAACACAACATAAAAGAGTCTTAACTTGCTCATTCAAAATGTCAATTGTTAATCTGTATATTTGTTTGTTTTATGCTTAAGTGAGGTTGAAATGTGTTTGTTAACAACTCTTAGTAAATAAATGCATTAAAGTGTTTAGGAAAATTATAAATATATATTGTAAGATTATTCCTGCAATATTTTTTAAATGATATTCATAATGGATACAAAAAGAGAATTTTTGAAAAAACAATTTTTTTTTTTTTTATGTCTGTTGTTTCATGAGGATCAATCAGTACATGTTAGACATATAAAAAATTTTTACACCTTTCATTATTTGAGTAATAAATGAATTGATCACACAGTTTCCATAAGTCTTTGGTTTTTCAATTACAATATCGACATTTAGCTTAAAAAATATAATGCTTGCATAAAATATAACATTATTCTCCACTGATTTCTTCTTGATATTATCAATTGGTGTTGTTAACACATAACTTCTGCTTTATGATGCTAAAGGCATCAGTCTCTCATTAGCAAAGTGAAATCTCATAATGTTAATTACAATGTTTTTATCATAGATGCTGCTATCTCCAACTGGTCAAAAAACGATTAAAAAAAACGTGTGCTAAAAATGGATTTTATGTCTTGACTTTTTTCTTTGAATGTATGACTGGAGAATTATGTGCATATTTCTTGGTATTTCACTTCATAAACATTACTTTGAATAAAATTTTAAAGTAACTTATTTGTTTCCTTATTTCTTAAGATGTTATTTCATACCTACACAAGTTAAACAAATTTAAATTCTTTGGGCCAAAAACCTGCCTTTATGGGGCCTCATTCTTTCATTTTTAGATTATAATTAAAACTTTATTTATTCATCTTAATTTTGCATTTAGTACCATCTTATGCATATCATAATTTTACTTAACTAAATGGAATTATTGTGGTAATTTTTTTATAAGGTTATGAATTTTCAGTCAGAAGTGTTATCTTTTTACATACATGTTACATAATTGTTGAATGTGAATGATTAAATTAACAATTTTAAAAAAGCCTTTTTAAAATAATTATTTTAGGAATCTAGAATTTATGAAGTTGCCATGAATGGTATTTCCTTATCAAGAGATGCCTTAGATACTTGTCCTATCAGTAAGTTTTAGTCATAGTATTTATCTATTTAATAATGAATAATTGTGACAAAAGAGCATTTTTATTTTTTTTTAATATTTTGATTCGTTTGCAAAGAATATTGTCATTAATTCAATAATGAACAATCAAATGTTCCTAACTCTGGGTGTATGTGAATGAAAGATAACGGGCAAGAATTGCTTCATTTATCTTTTTTATTTTATATATATTTTTTTCATCAATCAAATCAAATCAAATTATAGTATAAAAATTAAATTATTTCTTATGAAAATCTGGTAATGGTGTATTCTTGATCCCTATTGTGACTGTACAGCAGTACACTGATTTATGTCACTTGTGTTTACATTGTTTGGATTGGAAAATTAATTTTCCTTAATTAGATGCACTTTGAACATTTTTGAAGACTTTTAACTTTATGAAGGATAAGAAACAATTGATAACCCGTTATAAAGGAGGTTGGGAAATGCACAAAAAGCCACAACGGAATATTTGGTATACAAGTAGCACATAGTAAAAATCCACTCATTCATTGTTCATGGGACACGATGCAGCAGTTCTATTCTGATTATGGTGCCTAAAAGAAAAACTAGTGATTCAACATTTGAACATCTGAAGACAACAGGAAACTGAAGAGTTTTACACGGGAAGTAAAACATAAAATCATTCTTTTTTATGAAGACACACATGAAAACGCTTCAAAGATTAATTTAGACCATACCACTGTTAGAACAATTATCAAAGATGAGAAACTAATTCTTGCCGATCTTTTCGTTTCTTTTTGTTAGTTTTCTTGGGCACAAAGCACATATACATGTGATATAGTAATCCCAGTGCTAATGAGTTTCATGCCTTTTGAGATTAAAAAACAATGAGTCTGGTTATATTTGACATTGAGTTTGATTAAAAAAACAATCGCCTTTATGATCTAAAAAAAGATGAATGGAACTCCATCCCTCCTACCCTTTTTCTCCTCATTCTCAATTTATCCAAAGTTTCATAATAAAGGTATGGATACAGATTTTGTTAAAATGTTATGAAATTATCATTTTCTTATGTAATGTACAGTACTCTAATGCATTTTTATATTTTTGCTATATATTTTATATTTATACTTTAGAATGTATTGTTTAAAACATGTGAGTACAGGAAGTACCTTGAGAGGTGGGTACCAAGTAATTATATTTTCGTTATTTCTTATGGTATTATTGGATTTTATTCTAAAACAATTCTTTGGAATAAATTGTGTTTGAGAACTGCAATGTATATTTTAAATTAAGTTTCAAAGAATCAAGTAGCTTTATTTTCTTATAGGTATGATACATATTTAATTATGATTGATGGCTTATTAATAACCATCTACTCATGATTTTTCTATATCGAAAATCATTTTAAAACTTTGCCCGATAGTGTTTTTTTCTGAAAGATGTTTCGCTTTTATACTGTGAAATATAGATGCAGACTCCTAAAAATTTTTAAAGCGCGGGTGGCACCTAAACCAAAATAATGTAGTCGCCACATTGTGAAAGAAACGCATAAAAGCAATAGCACTTATATGAAGAAAAAACTTAGGAATTCAAAGTGAAAAATATTCTACTTGTGTACAAAATAATAATAATAATCAAATTATCAAATGTGTATATTTAATCACACAATTCTTTTAATTTGGATATGAATTAAGTACAATATAAATATTAAGCTATCGCAGGGATGCAAGTGCTGCGCATTTTGCGCATATCTGCGCAGAAATACAATTGCTGCGCATGTCTGCGCCGAAATAGCGTTTTTCCTTAAATTTGCGCCAAACCTGCGCCAAAACGTAGTTAAGTACCAAAATGAAATTTAGCACGATTTCGTCGATCCGAGAAACAAAAACAAATTCCATTTTTAACTTTTTCCAGGTGGTAAATTTCCCCCTAGAAATACATTAAAATCCGGGCCTTTATGTGATTTTTTTCTTCCTCTCTTCGGCAAAAAGTTGGCGGCGGATTTGCTTGGCGTACTCTCGGTATGGGAGAGTCGGTCGCACCCGCAGACTTCCCGATTTTTCTCCCGCTAAAATCTCGGAACTTCACTCCGGATGAGAGAAAGAAATCTGAAAGTTGCCAATTAAGCGATCGCCGCCAAAAAACGACACCCTCTTGACGGTGAAAAAGGAAACGTGTTGGAATTGTCTTCTGCCGGAAAGAACAATGGGATTCTCTCTACGTATCCGACGTCACACCTCTTGGCGGCGCATGTGTGGAATCCTACTAATCTTAGTCGAACAATGATATTCTATATGTGATTTAAAAACCAAAACCGAAGCTGCGATGTCTCTACATGGCAAGCAAATCAGGTAAGTCTAATTATTTTTACAGCAAATTTAATAGTTTTATGATGTGAGTTATTAGAAAACTTTTAAAAAAATGTTCAGAGCAAGCTTAATATAATAATTTATTCAATATAATATGTAAAATAGGAGTTTGGTTAGGCTGAGAATAATATGGCAAAATAAGAATTTTACAGTATTTTCAGAAAAATAATTCACTTTAACAATAAAAAAGAAAACACCGTTCGATTTCTTTTCCTCTGCATGAAAATTCTTGCAGATTTTTATTATTTAGTCGCCGTACGCGTTGGTGTTCTGATTTTCAGATATTCTTTTCATACTTCAGATGTTCTTTTTATTCATTTAACATAACTGTTTTCTATATTATTTTATAATTTACTATTCGCAAAGTGTATGTACATCGTGAGCGTCCATAAATAGTTAATACGCCGATTGTTATAAAGCGGCGCGATCATAATACATATGGGACCCTGAACCCTTCGCGCCCATATGGATGGTGATCTTTGGGGAAAAAAAAAAAAAAAAAAGCCTTGCTACGTTTATATATATATATTAAAAATCTGCATGAGGGTCGTCCACATATTCGCGATTTTACAACTTTTTCATTTTTCTGCGCCGTTTTCATTCGAAAATTTGATGCAGTTTAATCTCTAAATGTGTTAAAATGAAAGTATAATTTTGTAAAAATGTTAAATTTTTGACAAAAACAACGTTCATTTGTAGTGTTGGTGGCGACGGAAGGGGGGGCTTGCGCTTTCTTCCGAGGATCCACTATTTTTCGCTTTTTTTCCGATTTTTTGTCTTTTGTTTCTCGCAGGGGTGATTTGTTCCAAAAATTTAAAAATCGGTCCGAAAATTCGACATAAAAAAAATACTAATTTCAAAAAATGGCCGCCGAAAAAAAAATTCGTCTATCGTTCACAAAAATAGTCAATTTCGAAAATGATCGCAGAAAAAAAGCAAGTTTCGTTAAAGTATCGCAAAAGAAACGTAAATTTCTTCAAAAGGCTGCGAAACAATGCAAATTTCGTCAAAGAATCGCGGAAAAACTCCGAATTTCTTCAAAAGATCGCTGAAAAACCGCGAATTTCGTCAAAAGATTGCGGGAAAACGCGAATTCTGTCAAAGGATCATGAGTGCAAAATGCGAATTTCGTCAAAAGGTCACAGAAAAACGTGAATTTCGTCAAAGGATCGCGGAAAAACTTCGAATTTCTTCAAAAGATCGCGGAAAAACCGCGAATTTCGTCAAAAGTTTGCGGGAAAACGCGAATTCTGTCAAAGGATCATGAGAGTGAAGTGCGAATTTCTTCAAAAGGTCACAGAAAAACGTGAATTTCTTCAAAGGATCGCGGAAAAACTCCGAATTTCTTCAAAAGATCGAGGAAAAACCGCAAATTTCGTCAAAAGTTTGCGGGAAAACGCAAATTCTGTCAAAGGATCATGAGGGTAAAGTGCGAATTTCGTCAAAAGGTCACAGAAAAACGTGAATTTCTTCAAAGGATCGCGGAAAAACTCCGAAATTTTTCAAAAGATCGCGGAAAAACCGAGAATTTCGTCAAAAGTTTGCGGGAAAACGCGAATTCTGTCAAAGGATCGTGAGGGTAAAATGGGAATTTCGTCAAAAGATCACAGAAAAACGCGAATTTCGTCAAAGGATCGCGAAAAAAACGCGAATTTCGTCAAAGGATCGCGAAAAAAACGCGAATTTCGTCAAAGGATAGCTAAAAAACGCGAATTTCGTCAAAGGATAGCTAAAAAACGCGAATTTAGTCAAAGGAGCGCGAAAAAATTTGGTGCAACATTATTTTTCACCAGCTTTTCTTTTGCTGAATAGCAGGTTAAACATTAGCTAGCCATGTTTATTAAGTGATGGTTTGAGTGAAAGCATGTTAAAATTTGAATTGGACAACTAGCTAAGATTGCTATGTAAAACATTGCACATCAGAATTATGAACTAAAATTAAAAATTTTCATTTCCGAATTATAGTATTTGTATAAATTATTAATTTGATTCTCTCCCCCCCCCCCCCCCCAAAAAAAAAGCAGCATTTAAACAAAAATATTATCTATTTTATTGCAAATAAAATAATCGTATTAATTCAATTGTCTTATAGGTGCGCTATTTTAAATAATTTCTCATTTTCCCATTTCATGTGCCTTTTCTTATTTTACCTTTTTGCAATCTCATGCCTGTCCTCTTAAAGAATCTATCTGAAAATGCAGTAAAATTGTTTTGAACAAATTTTCGGGATATGATGACCGCTGGTTATTCAGTAGCAATCTAATACAACTCAAAATCTATCAAATTAATAGAAAAATAAAAGAAATACTATTAGATTCTTAGACTTTTGGATTAAATATTAATTTTTTCTGAAATTTCCACCTCCTCCCATTGATCAAACCATAAACTTTTTTATTTCTAAAGATATTTCTGACCTGTCATCCTTCAATACCCCTCCCTGAAATTCCTTACCCCCCTCCGCCCCAATACAAGGCTATAGTCAAGGGGGATTTGGTGGTTCACCCTGCCCCAGAAATTTTGACTGACTTTATTGCTTATATAACTTTAACTTTTAAATTTAGAGTTTCTTTGGAGGGGAAGGCTGTAAACCCCAAACATGTTGGTTGCACTGGACTGCTGAATATTTTTTATGTATGAGTTTATGTATTGAGTCTTCAAAGGTAGATTTGGTTGCTTACCCCCCCCCCCCCCCCCCAACCACCGCCCCTTAGATCTATCATTGCTTAGAGTAGTGTTTTCCATTTATCTGACAGCATGCTTATTGTTTTTTTTTCTTTCCAGAAAGATGCACTCGCTTTAATCCAGATATTTTAAAGCAGCGAGATTGCAACAATGATCTAATATCTGATTGGTGTACATCTGGTTTCAAACCAGAAGAAGGGTTAAGCACTATATGTGACATGATAATAAAGTGCAACCAACATGGTGTGAGTGCTATTAAACGCCATGCTGAATTAAAAAAAAAAACATGTGGAAAACTAATAAAATTAGAGATAGTTCTGGGCAAATAAAAAAAAAAAAAAAAACTGTCCAGAAAAGATTGGATATAATGCAAAAGAACTGCCAGCAGCTCACTGAGCAAGATAAGGTTGCTGTAGCAGAGACACTGTTTACTTTAGCAGTTGCAAAATGCAACATTCCATTTTCCTTCAGTAACACTGCTAGTGAAATATTTCCTGAAATGTTTCCAGATTCAATACTTTCAAGTGAATTTTCAGTTTCCAGGACTAAGCTATCATATATTATTTCAGATGGGATTGGACCATTTCTTAAAGAAAAGTTGATTGAAGAAGTTAATAAATGTGGTTCTTTTTATTCCATTCAAGTAGATGAGACCCCTGTGCATGAAAAAAAGAGTACAACAATTTGATGTTCTAATACGTTTTTACAGCGAAGTGCACAAAAAAGTATTAAATAAACATCTAGAATCATTCCATTTAGGGCATGCAACTAGTGATATTCTTTTTGACAGTATTAAGAAGTCACTACATGAATTATCTTCACAAAAAATGGTTAGTTTCTAGAGTGATGGACCTAATACAATGAAATTATTGAAGAAAAAATTGCTGGCATTGAACAACAACTTAGTGGATGCAAGCGAGTGCTCACTGCACAAAATCCATAATGCTTTTTCCGAAGGATTGAATGCTTTTGGCACTGATATTGAAAGTATTCTAATTGATATTTATCACTTTTTCAAGAATTCAGCTGTACAGAGCTGTGATTTCATAGAGTTGCAGAAACAAATGGATTTGCCAGAACACATTTTCATTAGGCATGTGTCAAGTCGTTGGCTTACAATTGAAACTTCGCTGGAAAGGTTTATTGAGCAATTTTCAGCTCTAAAGAAATTTTTTGGATTATCACCACCAGGACGGCAATCAAAAGATCGAGGAAAAACCGCAAATTTCGTCAAAAGTTTGCGGGAAAACGCAAATTCTGTCAAAGGATCATGAGGGTAAAGTGCGAATTTCGTCAAAAGGTCACAGAAAAACGTGAATTTCTTCAAAGGATCGCGGAAAAACTCCGAAATTTTTCAAAAGATCGCGGAAAAACCGAGAATTTCGTCAAAAGTTTGCGGGAAAACGCGAATTCTGTCAAAGGATCGTGAGGGTAAAATGGGAATTTCGTCAAAAGATCACAGAAAAACGCGAATTTCGTCAAAGGATCGCGAAAAAAACGCGAATTTCGTCAAAGGATCGCGAAAAAAACGCGAATTTCGTCAAAGGATAGCTAAAAAACGCAAATTTCGTCAAAGGATAGCTAAAAAACGCGAATTTAGTCAAAGGAGCGCGAAAAAATTTGGTGCAACATTATTTTTCACCAGCTTTTCTTTTGCTGAATAGCAGGTTAAACATTAGCTAGCCATGTTTATTAAGTGATGGTTTGAGTGAAAGCATGTTAAAATTTGAATTGGACAACTAGCTAAGATTGCTATGTAAAACATTGCACATCAGAATTATGAACTAAAATTAAAAATTTTCATTTCCGAATTATAGTATTTGTATAAATTGTTAATTTGATTCTCTCCCCCCCCCCCCCAAAAAAAAAGCAGCATTTAAACAAAAATATTATCTATTTTATTGCAAATAAAATAATCGTATTAATTCAATTGTCTTATAGGTGCGCTATTTTAAATAATTTCTCATTTTCCCATTTCATGTGCCTTTTCTTATTTTACCTTTTTGCAATCTCATGCCTGTCCTCTTAAAGAATCTATCTGAAAATGCAGTAAAATTGTTTTGAACAAATTTTCGGGATATGATGACCGCTGGTTATTCAGTAGCAATCTAATACAACTCAAAATCTATCAAATTAATAGAAAAATAAAAGAAATACTATTAGATTCTTAGACTTTTGGATTAAATATTAATTTTTTCTGAAATTTCCACCTCCTCCCATTGATCAAACCATAAACTTTTTTATTTCTAAAGATATTTCTGACCTGTCATCCTTCAATACCCCTCCCTGAAATTCCTTACCCCCCTCCGCCCCAATACAAGGCTATAGTCAAGGGGGATTTGGTGGTTCACCCTGCCCCAGAAATTTTGACTGACTTTATTGCTTATATAACTTTAACTTTTAAATTTAGAGTTTCTTTGGAGGGGAAGGCTGTAAACCCCAAACATGTTGGTTGCACTGGACTGCTGAATATTTTTTATGTATGAGTTTATGTATTGAGTCTTCAAAGGTAGATTTGGTTGCTTACCCCCCCCCAACCACCGCCCCTTAGATCTATCATTGCTTAGAGTAGTGTTTTCCATTTATCTGACAGCATGCTTATTGTTTTTTTTTCTTTCCAGAAAGATGCACTCGCTTTAATCCAGATATTTTAAAGCAGCGAGATTGCAACAATGATCTAATATCTGATTGGTGTACATCTGGTTTCAAACCAGAAGAAGGGTTAAGCACTATATGTGACATGATAATAAAGTGCAACCAACATGGTGTGAGTGCTATTAAACGCCATGCTGAATTAAAAAAAAAAACATGTGGAAAACTAATAAAATTAGAGATAGTTCTGGGCAAATAAAAAAAAAAAAAAAAAAACTGTCCAGAAAAGATTTGGATTTAATGCAAAAGAACTGCCAGCAGCTCACTGAGCAAGATAAGGTTGCTGTAGCAGAGACACTGTTTACTTTAGCAGTTGCAAAATGCAACATTCCATTTTCCTTCAGTAACACTGCTAGTGAAATATTTCCTGAAATGTTTCCAGATTCAATACTTTCAAGTGAATTTTCAGTTTCCAGGACTAAGCTATCATATATTATTTCAGATGGGATTGGACCATTTCTTAAAGAAAAGTTGATTGAAGAAGTTAATAAATGTGGTTCTTTTTATTCCATTCAAGTAGATGAGACCCCTGTGCATGAAAAAAAGAGTACAACAATTTGATGTTCTAATACGTTTTTACAGCGAAGTGCACAAAAAAGTATTAAATAAACATCTAGAATCATTCCATTTAGGGCATGCAACTAGTGATATTCTTTTTGACAGTATTAAGAAGTCACTACATGAATTATCTTCACAAAAAATGGTTAGTTTCTAGAGTGATGGACCTAATACAATGAAATTATTGAAGAAAACATTGCTGGCATTGAACAACAACTTAGTGGATGCAAGCGAGTGCTCACTGCACAAAATCCATAATGCTTTTTCCGAAGGATTGAATGCTTTTGGCACTGATATTGAAAGTATTCTAATTGATATTTATCACTTTTTCAAGAATTCAGCTGTACAGAGCTGTGATTTCATAGAGTTGCAGAAACAAATGGATTTGCCAGAACACATTTTCATTAGGCATGTGTCAAGTCGTTGGCTTACAATTGAAACTTCGCTGGAAAGGTTTATTGAGCAATTTTCAGCTCTAAAGAAATTTTTTGGATTATCACCACCAGGACGGCAATCAATTCGCCCCCAGAAGATTCAGAAAGTTATGAATGATAAAAGCTTATTTGCACAAGCTTTGTTTTTGCAAAATGTTTGTCCACTTTTCACCAACTTTTTAAGGGTGTTTCAGAGTAAAGATCCTTTGATTCCAGTGCTTTATGATGATTTGGTGAATTTGGTTAAAGCTATCATGGGTAGATTTCTTCAAACAAAAAGTCTCATGGACAAAACTGGTTTTGATCTTAAAAACTTTGATGTGAGTAAAGGTTGTCACTGGAAAAAGCCAGAAGTTGGTTCAGATACTGAAAAGGAATTAAAGCTTTTAGACGAACAGGGAAGAAAAGAATTCATTATGGGTGCACGATCCTTTTATATTTCCTCGGTGAAATATCTTTTAAGAGTTTTACCCCTTGAGAATAAATTTTTAGAACGTCTAAAATGTATTCATCCTGCGTTTGTAAAAGAAGATTCCTCGGTTTCATGTATAAAAAAAATTTCTAAAGAGTTGCCCAATGTAATTCCGATATCATCAATTTCTTCTTTGGCCGATGAATGGATTATACTCCTAAGTGAAAATATTTCTAGTGAAGGATCATCAACTGAAGGCTCAGACATTCAATGTTTCTGGAACTCAGTATTTTCGGTGACAAAACCAGATGGCAGTGCTAAATTCCAGCACATTCAAACTCTTATAAAAGCATTATTGTCTATACCTCATGGTAACTCTGATTGCGAAAGAGGTTTCAGTGTAAATAATCGACTATTGAGCAACCGAAGTAATCTATCTCTTCACACAATCAATGGGTTGAGAAATGTGAAATCTCATCTTGAGGACTATGATAGTGTCACTCATGTTGATTTATCGAATGATCTATTACGATCAGTTAAAAATGCTTACAAGAATTATAATCGTCATTTAGAGACAGAGAGACAGGAAAAAGTATTAAATGAACAGAAAAAAGAAAAAGAAAATAATGAAATTAAACTGAAAGAAGAAGAAAAGGAGCTTAACTGCAGACTGGAAGCTTCCCAAAAGATGCTTGAGAATGCAGAAAATTTGATCAAAAATGGACTGAAAAGAAAGAATTTTCCAGATATAGAATCTGGGCAAGTTTTATTAAATGAATCTTCAAGCAAGATTAAATGTATTCTTGAAGATTTAGAAAAAAATAGACAGGAGCAAGGGGCTCTCTCCAAGAAGAAGAAAATTTAATGCTTTCCAACTTACTTGGAAAGCAATTGGGGGGGGGGGGGGGGGGTATTTTTTCTTTCATCATTTTCTTTTTGGTTTTTAAATTTCTCATTTTGTCTATATTTTATTGTGAATTCAACGTTGGTTTTAAGTGTGCTAAATTTGTGCCTTCATGAAATAGTTTCAGTAAAAATATTCAGTTGATATTTTGGTCCAAATTTTTATTTTAATGTAAAATTTAATATTTCATAATTATATTTATCAAAATTATTTTCACCGAGCTAAAATCTCATTTTTTTAAATGATATAAATTGTTGCTTTATTGGTTTTCATGCTCAGTATTTTTAAATATCTGAATTAAAAACTTGGCTCTAAATAAATGAAAGGTAAAAAAGGGTGAAACATCCATATGATTACTTTTTCGTGTAATAAAAAGTTTGTCACAAACTTGTATATTGATCCATCCATTCATTCATTTAAAAGTAGCAAGTTATTTGAGAATTGTAAAGGGGAGGGAACTTTATATTGACTTATGTCATGAAATTCTTATTTGTAATTATGCTTTTATGTGTATGAAGGAAGATTATTCACTGCACTGTATTTTAAATAAATTTAAATTTTACTGAGCAAGTTGTCCTTCCATTTTTGTTAGTTTGTTTAATTTTGAAAGTAGAAATCTGAATAATAGTGGATAATACATTCTAAAAAGGATTGGTCTGCAGTGTGTTTCTAATTCAGGTTAGTTATGTTTTATTCATATACGTTTCTTTGATTAGTTAAAATTGCTCTAAAATAATATTTTTTAAACCCAAGTAAACATTTTTTTTCTTCTTGCTGCTAATTTTTCATTATTATTCTAATCAGTACCCAACTGTCGTTTAGAATGTTCAGAGTTAGCAAAAAGTGTGAAGAAATTTTATCCGAGTAATTATTCTCTCACATGTCAAAATATTCTCAAGATAGCAATCATTTTAATTTTTAGAAGTTTGTTAGCATTAGAGTTTAGATCTGCTCCAAAAACAGCTGTAAATGCTAGAAAATTAGATTTTTACTGTTCCAAAAATCGATTTTACTACTCCAAAATCGGATGTTTGCTGCTCCAAAAATGGATTTTACTGCTCCAAAATCAGATTTTTGCTGCTCCAAAAATGGATTTTACTGCTCCAAAATCAGATTTTTGCTGCTCCAAAGCTGCTCCAAAATCGCTTTAGTGCACTTTCATCCCTGGCTATGTGCAGTCAGAAGATAAAGTTGCACAAGATAAACATTTAAAAAAATACTTATAAGCTGAGCAATCATGGTTGTGGGGAATATTATGAAAGCAATAATTCTTATTTTAATTTTGTCATACAAGAGAACATGTAAAAAAGAATTTTGAATGTGTGGGATTATTTTGCACTATAAAAATCACATTACAATTGAAACATTTGTTCTTCAAGAACACAGAAGAAACATTATCTTAAATTTTAAAAAATCTTATCACAGACTGTTCCGAAAATTTAAGGCATTCGATTCTGATAATTCTGACACAAAATAATCTCACGGAAAAAATATCAAGAATTTTGACAAATGGTCACAAAAAAAATCAATTTTGTCAATTGTCGGCAGAAAAAAGTTGTGAATTTCATCCGAAAGATCAAGAAAAAAAATGAGTATTTCGTCAAAGAAAGTTATTGATTAGTCTTTTTAAACCTAAAGAATTACTATGCCTAATTTTATTTTTATTTACAATCTGCATTTTACACACCTCTTTTGTAATCTTTGGTTTCAGAAATGTTAAGTAAACTTGTTCTATTTGTACTTGCACTTGCCTTATCTTGGTATCTTTATTTTTCCAGTTCCTTCTCATAAGCCCAAAAAGACTCCTGACAACTACATTACTGATTCTTTTACAGACATGAGCATTCCTGTATATGCCATGGTAAAAGGGGTGAGTATTTGTACAAATACTGTTACTCAAAATGCTTTATAATTCTAGAAAACAGAATTTGAAATATGTAGATAATATGTATGTATGTATGTATCTATTACACTAAATTAAGACAAAACTGGTGCTTTACTCATATAAGACATTTCTGCATTTTCTGTAATCTTATATGTTGTAATGTTAGAAATATAAAATATTGTATTAAAACTGAAGTGTGGTGTTTGTGCAATTTTAACATTTTATTTATCCCCCAGTTGAAATACAATATCTCATCCAACTTGAATTAAATTCTAATTTTGTTTCATTTTAAATATAGCAAAAGAATTTTATTTTAAAGGAATAGTGTGATGTTTCACAAATGTTTTATGTAATATGTATGAAAGTTTATCCATGTTTTCTTAGAGATCTGCTTTTTTAAATGCCTTTGTGGCTGTTCTTGAGATTGATACAAAACCATTGAGAAATCGTCAGCTAACAACTTATGCTGTATTTATATGTGTGTGTATTAATGTTGTGTTAATTTGTCATCTTGCATTTTCATGCCTGGTGTTTTTCTGTATATATGCTGCTTAGAATATGCTTTATAGTTTTTCTTGCATTACATGTTTCCGTCAATTAATGTGACTAATTAATTTCCATGACATTTCCACATTGTCAAAACATATGTGAATGCAAAAAACTGCAATAGTAACCCAATATTTATAAATAAGTGTAATATAATGAGGTATTGCTTTTGATGTATTATTGTTAGAAAAATAAATAAAACAGCTTGATTTGAAACTTTAAGAAAAGTTTATCTAATTTTCATGAACTTTTACTAACAGAAACATGTGAGTTAATTTAATAAGTAACAATCAAGACACATTAAAAAGTCAGTTTTAATTTTGAATTACTACATTTCTTTAAGTTATTTAAAATTTTGTTCATTATGTTATTGATACATGTGGGGTCGGGATCGCAGGATAAAAGTCAGAAAAGAGAATTTAAAATTATTATTAAACACAATGAGAATCTCTGACAATTAAATTGCCATTCTGACACCACACATTACCGTGATGTATAGTGGCAGTACTAAAAAGGAGAATTTGGCAACTGAGAAAATTAAGGTTAATTTAAATATAATTGAAAATCACTAACTAAGAAAATGTTGCCATCGAAGTAAACGTTACTAAGCTGAAAAATAAAAATAAGAACAAACTCACCCCTTTGTGAAGTAAACACATATTCAGTATAAGAAATATGATTTTAATGGAATCAAATGCTAATATTACTTGGCCAAGTAAAGATGTACAAACAGGTAGATTTACTCATTATTTCAAATCTTAAATTAGCAAATTGAGAATCCAAGCGTTCTATTGTTCAAATCACAGAAAGTTCAATTATTTAGCAGAGAACAGCACTATATTGTAGATAGTCACTAATAACAAAATATTCAGTTGTGATGGTTAGAGAATGATTGTTCTGGAGACAGTAAACTTATCCTTCTTACTGACGCTCATGGGAGGAAATTCCACGATGTCTCAAACCACAAAGAATGCCGTCATCGATGAGGATCTCGTGCCGCAGCATATATGTTGATGAAAAAATAAGCAGGGCCTTCAAGAATCCAAGTCAATCAGGGTTGTTGTTCAAGCATCCAAGCTTAACATCTCAGGAATAGCGATTGCTTAGGCATAGATGAAACGAGTGTTAGCTCTCCAACTTGTTGAAATGTGGCCGAGGGGGCACGATCCTCCATGTGCATCAGGGAGACAGCTCATTAGAAGTAATAATTGCTAATTATCATTATTGGACGTAATTATATTGTATGGGTTTTAAAATTTAAAATGCTTCATTCCTAATTATGCAGATTAGAGGCCTGCTTTTTAGAAAAACTCTTCGCCGATCAAACCGTTGTCATTTCAGATCCCGGTCTGAGGCCGAGGCCCCAAACCTACGTCCGCTTTCGCTCCTACATCGTAGACAAGTCAATTGACGAAAAGCAGATGGCCCCAAAGACGGTTGAAAAGCCGCCAAAATCAAATTGGCCAATGAGAGATCGACGCGTAGGCGGATGCAACTGTTCATTCACAAAGATCGCGCGCTGCACGCCGTAAACCGAACGATCGAAGTGAAACTAGACCGCATCGATAGTAAAATTCATCGCAATCGCACTTCATCCCCCACGCATTCCACAGTATGCGCGGCATCGCGCGCCGGTACAAAAATCAAGATGGAGGATGAAGTGGCGTTACGATGTAGTTTTCTCCCGAAGAAGAAGCTAAAAAATGGCTACTTGCAGGGGAGTTAGGAAATGCTCCGCGGGCCATTCAAAAGTGATGAACGTAAATAAATATAGTAAAGCGAATATCTCGCTAGATTACGGCTTAAAATTAATGAAATCTTGGGAATCGTATTGAATTAAATAGTTGCATCCGATAAAAATAGTTTTGAAGTAAAATAATTAATATTAAATAACTTTTAAAATTTATATTTTCGGAAGTTAGTTATAATGGAAGCATATTGAAAGTTACTTTAACGTACGATATTCCGTAACGATTACTTTTTTTAAAGAATCTTTATATTATTAGAATGATAATTAAACGTTATTGAAATGATATTTACTTATATATTTTAATGTTTATTGCTGAAACTAATTATTAATTAAGAAATTATTAACGGAATATAAATTATTTAAAATGCATTTTTCTCTAATCAATTAATACGTTTTTAAAAATTGTTTTTAAGTTTATTATTAAATTTAAATAGAAATTAATGCAGAAGATGAATTATTAAATTTAAAAGGTTAAAATGTAACATTTACCTGCAGCCTCTAGAAAAAAAAATTATGAAAAAAAAAGTTTGAGATACTGGGATCTCAGTAATGCATAAATAAATGCAATTGAAAGGTGAAACGCTCAATCCGAACGATTGGAAGAACCTCAGAGATACACTTCTCCGCAAGTCCTCCAATAAAAAGGTTTTTTACATATGCAATACAGAAATATATATACTTAGAATAAAAATGAATATATAAAATTATACGTACTATGATACATTACAAATACAAACAATAATACATAGAATATACAGACACTTCTCAGGGTGAGTGAAAACTTTTAAACCCCTACACACTTGAAATTAAATTCAAATCATCCATGTGTACACCATTACAAACATTATTGCGAGGTAACAAAGTAATCAGACCTTTAGTACATACAAAACCAAGAGTTAAAATTGCACCTTGTTAAAAATTTATTGCACACAAATGAAATTGATATACCATATTAAAAATTAAAGTAAGCAAGAGTCAATGAGAATTGACAGGACACTACTGAAAATTTTGATGTGACAATGAGACAAACATACATTTAAAAAACATAACAAAATAGTTGTGTAAATATAAGGCAATTGAAATCTAAGAGACGACAAGCATCACTTAATAATTGCACAAGTGTCCACACGAAAAAGGAATCAAACAGTATGATCCGGTTGACAACCATAAATGGAAGTCATGGACATTTACACAAATTTTCAAAATTCTTCAAATTATGTCTAAGACCATACCGTGAGGGAATGTCGGAAGGGTAGACTTGTGTGATTAAACCCCAAACTAAGCCGAGTTGACCCTCTGTGTGTATTGTTCCAGAATTTAAAGAAAATTGAAAATTTTATGAGAAAAGTTAAGAGCAGGAACTCTATCTTTTACCCTTATATAAATCTCTTCTAGAACCATTAAGGTATGCGCATTTGTAGAGATTTTCAAAATTACATTTATAATAATTACTTTATTTTTTTTTTTTTTTTTTTTTTTTTTATAAGAAATATGATTTTAATGGAATCAAATGCTAATATTACTTGGCCAAGTAAAGATGTACAAAAAGGTAGATTTACTCATTATTTCAAATCTTAAATTAGCAAATTGAGAATCCAAGCGTTCTATTGTTCAAATCACAGAAAGTTCAATTATTTAGCAGAGAACAGCACTATATTGTAGATAGTCACTAATAACAAAATATTCAGTTGTGATGGTTAGAGAATGATTGTTCTGGAGACAGTAAACTTATCCTTCTTACTGACGCTCATGGGAGGAAATTCCACGATGTCTCAAACCACAAAGAATGCCGTCATCGATGAGGATCTCGTGCCGCAGCATATATGTTGATGAAAAAATAAGCAGGGCCTTCAAGAATCCAAGTCAATCAGGGTTGTTGTTCAAGCATCCAAGCTTAACATCTCAGGAATAGCGATTGCTTAGGCATAGATGAAACGAGTGTTAGCTCTCCAACTTGTTGAAATGTGGCCGAGGGGGCACGATCCTCCATGTGCATCAGGGAGACAGCTCATTAGAAGTAATAATTGCTAATTATCATTATTGGACGTAATTATATTGTATGGGTTTTAAAATTTAAAATGCTTCATTCCTAATTATGCAGATTAGAGGCCTGCTTTTTAGAAAAACTCTTCGCCGATCAAACCGTTGTCATTTCAGATCCCGGTCTGAGGCCGAGGCCCCAAACCTACGTCCGCTTTCGCTCCTACATCGTAGACAAGTCAATTGACGAAAAGCAGATGGCCCCAAAGACGGTTGAAAAGCCGCCAAAATCAAATTGGCCAATGAGAGATCGACGCGTAGGCGGATGCAACTGTTCATTCACAAAGATCGCGCGCTGCACGCCGTAAACCGAACGATCGAAGTGAAACTAGACCGCATCGATAGTAAAATTCATCGCAATCGCACTTCATCCCCCACGCATTCCACAGTATGCGCGGCATCGCGCGCCGGTACAAAAATCAAGATGGAGGATGAAGTGGCGTTACGATGTAGTTTTCTCCCGAAGAAGAAGCTAAAAAATGGCTACTTGCAGGGGAGTTAGGAAATGCTCCGCGGGCCATTCAAAAGTGATGAACGTAAATAAATATAGTAAAGCGAATATCTCGCTAGATTACGGCTTAAAATTAATGAAATCTTGGGAATCGTATTGAATTAAATAGTTGCATCCGATAAAAATAGTTTTGAAGTAAAATAATTAATATTAAATAACTTTTAAAATTTATATTTTCGGAAGTTAGTTATAATGGAAGCATATTGAAAGTTACTTTAACGTACGATATTCCGTAACGATTACTTTTTTTAAAGAATCTTTATATTATTAGAATGATAATTAAACGTTATTGAAATGATATTTACTTATATATTTTAATGTTTATTGCTGAAACTAATTATTAATTAAGAAATTATTAACGGAATATAAATTATTTAAAATGCATTTTTCTCTAATCAATTAATACGTTTTTAAAAATTGTTTTTAAGTTTATTATTAAATTTAAATAGAAATTAATGCAGAAGATGAATTATTAAATTTAAAAGGTTAAAATGTAACAGTTATCTAATGTTACCTTACTTGCCACAAGTTAATTTTTTTTATAAAAAAAACATGATTTGATTGAAGCTTAATCTTTTGCAATTTTATTATTTCTAGCTCTTGTACATTTAAATTTATTTAAGCAAAAACTTATGAATTGCCAACTGCTGAGTTTTTCTTTTTGAGATGCATCTTGTGGTAACACAAAATTTGTTTTTCTAATCCTTGGTGCACTTGCATACTTCCACTGATGTCTGGGTATATCTGTCAAATGCTGTCTGATTCTAATTTTTTCAAAAGCTTCTTAGAATTATTTTAATGTTATTTCTTTTTTAAGTATTTTCAAAAATTTGACACTGTCTTGGAAAGTAAAGGGTTACCCATTTCGTGCTTTTCACACTAATTGATGGGAGCATGTAATAAAAGTTTTCCACACTAACTGAAACTGTACTAAGTGAGGAATGTCTATACATTGTTTTTAAAGTTTTATCGTCTTGTCTTGCTTTATACCATGGTATGTTTGAAAAAAAAATGTAAAACTTGTTCTTAAAATTATATCTGTGATTAGTAATTTTAACATATAAAATACAAAAAGAAAAAAAAAAATCTTTTAAAAATGGGTTAATAGTTTTAAGAATTTAAATGAGAATGGAAAATCAAAAGAGTTTAAATTATTAAAGTTGCTGAAAGATACAATCAAACTAAGCTGCATTACTAATGTATGTTCATTGAAAAAATTTTATAACAAAATCTTCTTTTTCCCTGGAATATTTTGTTAGCTCCTGGCAAAAATAGTACAACACAATCATTAAAAAATTGCACGTTCTTGGAGGGGGAAAAAAAAAATCTAAAGATTTTTTATTATTTTTATGTACTTTGCAATTTTACCATAGCCCAATTTATTGTATATGTATTTGATGTTATGATGTCTGATTTTGTTTGAGTAAAAACAGAAAGTTCAATCCCTCAGCAGACATTTTATGTAAATTGGCATTATTTTGTATTTTGAATACTAGTGCTTCACAGCTGAAAAAATATAATTTTTCGTTTCATATATTAAACAAATTTAATTCAAATAATTTTAATAATTAAAAGTTTCTTTTCTTTGGATTAAAAATTGAAAACTACTTCTTATTTTGGTGTGATTGAGAAACTTATTTTAAAATAAAAATATCAATTTGTTTAAAAAAAAAAAAAAAAAAGTTGAAAATCAAAATAAATTGTATGAAGCTAGGTGGCATTATGATTATTATTTAATTTCCTGCTCACCAATTTGTAACCTTCTGGCTCATTTTCTAACTCATTTTTAAACATAAAGGCATAAATTTAGCCGTCCTGACTATTGAAGCGATTTGGAATCGAATGGCATTTTCCATTTTTTGATAAATATATTACAGTTCAAGCAATAAGCAGTTCTTATCACATGAAAGTTTCCCCCCTTTCTCGCATTGCAGCATATCGGAAATTCAATTCAAACTGCCCAATTTGGCAGTATTTCCTGATATATCTGCCTTTATTGAAAAAAAGAAAAATGCTATTCTGTGACATAGTTTCTGAATAAAAAAATTTCAAGAGTTTCTGAACAAAAATTATTTCGGAAAGGAGCTCCTCTGTATTTGAGAACAGATTTAATTCTTAAATATGATGTCATGTAAGAATTTCTATTTTTATAACAATCACGTCATTTAAAAATCATTATTACAGAGAGCTTCTCAAATTCGATCTGTTCCTTTCACTGGAGAATCAACAGATTCTTCAGACAATGAAGACAATACACGAGTCACATCTACTCATACTACGAGTGGTGAAACAGAGTCAAGTGCATCCACAGGTAGCCCTGGTCGAGGAAATAAAGGCAGCTCAAATCAATCTCCTGCTAAACATAGTTGCACATCTCCTACAAAATCTGTAAAAAGAGGTAAATATCAGAACTTCAGTGTTTTTTGCTGTTGCATGATTTGTGTTATATCTAAAGAATATTAATTTTTTTAGGAATAAAATTTGCAGTTTGCCGATTGTTTTTCTTCTGCAAAATCTTTTTTCATGAATTTCGAATGTAAAAAAATTAATTTTTCCAATATTTTTGTCTTTTGAGATTAAAGGATAATTACTGTATATTTCACTGTGAAGAGGAGACGGGAAGGACAGACTGAAATAGTGTAATAACATTTTAAGCAGCACTCCTCTTCCATCTTGTAAAATAAAATTATGTTTTTAAAACTCTGAGACTGTTTAAAAAACATTAAACAAATGTGATACATTATTTTGAATTATTTGATATATTTAATAATCTTATGTTGTATTTAAGCCATAATTTGAAAACATTGTATTTAAGGTGCTTTTATATTACTTTTAAAAGATCACATATTTTTTTAACTTTTTAAATTCCATCAGATTTAACAGAAACAAAGTGTTGCCATACTTACTGTTCTTTAAAATGTTTAATTCTGATCTTGTTTTTTAAAAAAATGTCTAAAACAAATGTATTTTGTTTGATGAGAGTAATTATGAGCAATGAAAATAAAGAGGAGGGAATAAATTGTTTTATTAAATAGATGAAAACATGTTATAGAAAAAGAATATTGGTTCAGGTCTCATTTAATTACTTTATAAAATCGACAGTTTTTACAATAATTGCAATGCATTATAATGTATAGTATTTTAAGGATTAATTTTGGGTATGTTAGCTTCTGTTGTAAAGTAAATAAATAAATCTTTAAAGACTTTTTTAGTTTGATGAAATTTTTCACTTCAGTGATTTTTTTTAATTGTTAATATATTTGTATGTTTAAATATTTATACACTGTTAAGAAAAGATGACCTTTTTTGTCTGTCCTTGTAATCCAATACTGTTCAGTATAATTTTTATTAATTGTTTTTGTTTTAATTATTTTTTATTTGCATGTTTGAAATTTCTTATTTTCTTTTTTCTTTATTTTACTTGTTTTCCTGTGTTTCACAAAATTTTATGTGAGACTTTCTGCTCTAGCTATGAGTTGAACTATAACTAGAACGCCATCACATTACATTTGAGTAACATTTCTGTAAATTAATGTAACAGTCAATGAAACATTTATTATAATTGTACTTTAAAGTACATTTCAATACTTTCAGATTCCTACTTGATATTTAAAATCTATTTCAATATATTTAAAATATCTGTTTGTATTGTATGTTATTTCCAATTCTACCTTAATTATGTTAAGAAAAATGTAACTCTTGTTATATTTTTAATCTAAAAGTTTATGCAGGATTTTTATTTTGTATAGTTGCTGATTCTTTTACATGAGATTTTTATGTTAAAAACAACTGTATTAGCTGGCAATAGCCAAAATGCTAACAAAAGTTCAAGATTTTAAAAAATGAGAAAATTGAAAAATGAAAAAAAAAGTTAGAGAACCTTCAGAAAAATGAAAAAAAAAAGTTATTAAAATATTGTGATCACAATAACAGAGCTCTGTGCATTCTTGCCCAATCATTAAAATGACAATCAGGAAAAAAAATAACATTACCCTGCTGCATACGTTATGAAATCCTCTAGCTTTATAAATGAGAATGCAAGTTTTATTTGGCATATATAACAGAAAAATATATGATTTATTTGGCATATGTAACAGAAAAATATGATTTATTTGGCATGTGTAGCAGAACAATGTTTCTTTTGGCATTATCAAAAGAAAATAAATGCATCCAAATGGTGTAGCATTTAGTGAAATTCTGTTTATTTTCTAGTGTATGAAACTCATAAATTTGTTGTATTCTAGAAAGGATTAAAAAATATCTTCTAATCTGTAAGACTGAAATAACCGGAGGTTTAGTAAGCATACAGTTAGCAAATCTGAAAGACTCTTCTATCTTTGGTGATCTATACTTGCTATGTTCCACCTGATGAAGGGATCTGTTAATTTTTCTCAACACTACTATTGTGTGGCATGATGCATTTATAAATTTCAAAGAAGAGTTTTGTTTGACTTTGCATTGAAATAAATCACCATACATAATTAAAGTGTTTTTAATCTTTTGAAGTATGCATTGTAACAGCTATTTTGACTAATTTGTTACAATTTATTTTCAGATACATCAACAGAGTCTGTTTTATCAGATGACTATGCAATACCACCTGATGCTTATACAGATTCTTACAGTGTAGATTCTGTGGAACAACCAAGAGCTTCAATAGTATCTGACACTTTGAAAAAAGTTTGTTTTCCTTTGTTTATTTCTGCTTCTGTTTCTTAATGTATAATGAAAGGATTTGTGTGATACTTTCTATTTTATTTTTAGGATAATTTTGAAAAGTGTGGTTATTTGACTAAACTGGGTGGAAAATTAAAAACTTGGAGGCGGCGGTGGTTTGTTCTTAAAAGTGGAACTCTTAGCTATTATAAAAGTCAGGTAATATTTTATTAATTATTTATTTCAGTATTCCTTAGTTATGTTTTATTGCTGCTGTCTTGATAACTTTAATTTTGAGAATTATAAATATATTTATTCTGAACCTGTGGCTGTTGTTTGGAACTTCTAGTTTGCATGTGTCTTATACATCTAAGTGTTCAAAGTAGTACCTATTTTCAGCAAACTTTCAAAATTCATATAGTGATTTTTAGATTATTTTAGTGTTCTGTGGCAATTATTTTGACACTCGTAAAAGGAATTAGATTTCAAACTTTTAACTTAATATAATAAATTTAGTCCTGTGTGATTCTTGAAATTTTAATCACTTGTTATGGAATTTTTAGCATTTTGCTGCAATAATAATAATACGAAAAGGGATTGCTAGCAAAGCATCCAGATTTTCGAAATTTCCGAATTTTAGATGTCTGGATTTGAGGTTTTGTACTATATTTAAAATTTTGAAAAGTAAAAGGGTGTCACTGAAGTAAAAGTTAGTAGCAGGAAACATTTTAGAAAAACCAAAAGAACCTTCAAAAGATGCAGTATTGGACAGTGCTACTCTGTGAAATGATTGCATTTATTTTCACAGGTTTCAAGTTTGGTGAATGCAGTAATATGAAGTAAATATTGTTATGTTCTTGTTAAATTATGACAAACAAGCTTGCAAAAATGTAACTTGTCTATAAAGGAATCCTGCCTTGAGCAGAAAAATTTCATAGTCTTAGTGAAAGAAATACCATACGATTTGCACTGCTAAAAGTGAAATCTATTTGCAGCAAAACTTTTCCCAGTCCCTAGCAATTCTGTTTTCACAGGCTTTGTATGTTATTTGCAAAATCCCAAAGAAAATATTACTTATTGTTTTGTATTGTTTAATGTGTGTATTATGTTTTATACAGTACATATCTTCTTTTATATTTTAGAATGATGTTGGAAGAAAGCCTCAAGGTCAAATTTTATTAGATGATGTTTCTAGAGTCAATAGAGCTGAAGGTGCTTCAACGTTTGAGGTAATTTAAACTAAGATATTTAGAAAAATCTTTATTCTTTAATGAATATAGCATGTAAATAACATCATAATCTAAAGCATAAAAAATAAGTTTTGTATGTATATTTCAAACCGTAAATTTATCATACAATTCTCTGTTTGCTCACTACTGCACAAACCAAAATTAGATTTTTGAAAACAAAGAAAAAGAAAAGGATTTTAATGCTGCTTATTCCTTACTTTGTTTTAATATTATTTCAAAGTACTGTATGTGTTAAATTTTGAAATGGATGTTTTCTGTCCTTTTTTATGCTTTTTTGTGTAGTTTTTATTTATGCATTATGTAATCAATATCATTTAATAATTATTAGTTTAAAATAATATACTAAAAGTCTTAAAATGGAACTTTCGAAGTATGTCCCATACTGATTATAATCCAAATAAAATAATGCAATCTTTCATAGTGAATTATCTGTTTAAGATGGAACTTGCTGAATACAGAAATGGATTTCTAATCATTTGATATTTTGTTGAAGTAGTCTTTTAAAATAAAAAAATTTATCATACAATGAAAGCTTCAGAATCATTTGAGATTTTCTCCTCAGAAATGAACATATTTTAAATGATCTGCCACATAGTATGTTCGACTCTTTGTTTTACAAACTCATTGCTAAGGTAGAACGGACAGCTTGGGGTTATTTGAGCTGTTCCTGGTTTATGTGAAAAAATATGCACTATATTTTCTATATAGATGAATAATTTTCTTAAAATAAAAAGTACATATTAACCCCTTGTCTGAAGGCTTAATTTCGCCAGTTAAGGGCTATATACCAGGCTATGCGATGTAAATTACTACTCACCTTCCACCAGTACCCTGTTATATCAGTTGCATATCGCAGACCAATTCTATTGAAATATGCAACCATTACTGTATAGTGAATAACATATGGGATGTACATAATGGTTGTTGATTACGGAAATGAGAGGATATGTCCTGGCAGTCAAGAGGTTAATACACAATAGGCATTAATAAGCTTGTATTACATTTCTAAACAGTCAACATTCCGTTACTATTTTATGTTTGACTAAAATTAGTTTTAAAAGATTCTGATTTTTGCTTTTTCTAAATGAAATTCTTATTAAATCCTTTCTATTGCATGGTTTTAAAAGAGAAAGAAAAAAAGAAAGTGCAATAATAGTAAATATTTGTTAGATGATGTAATATAAGAAGCTTCGAAAAATGTTTTTAGTTAACAAGAAAATGAGTTGCTTAAACCATATGCAAAACATTAGTAGAAAATTTTCTCTGTTCTTTCATAGATAGTAAGAACATTTCTTTTGATAATAATTTCATTTGATCATTTTTCTTTTAACACAGTAAGATCTTGCAAGCTCAACCTAATTTAGTCTGAGAGAATAGTGATTTACCAAGGATGTTGAATTTTATGAAATAAGGGGTGGGTTATTCACAACTCAGTATTTCATTTTATATTACTGTAATGAAATTTCTAGCACAATGCAAGAAATGTACAGCATACCATAAAGTAATTGTTAAAAGTTAAAAAGTATGCAAAGCTGGAGAAATAACTACCTCTTTGTAAAAAAAAAAAAAAAAAAAAAATATGGTGAGTTTCTGTCAAATTTTACCATGTAGGCAATAAAAAAGTAAAATTTTCACAGCATATGCACCTTCCTTCTCCAAGCAATAGAGCTAATAATAAGCTTGATGCAGCAGCTGTCGACCGGTAGCTTCAAGGCCTCGAGCCTGCCCTTCCCACTTTTTCGGTGTCTTTGTGCAATTTCCCTTTTAAATTTGTCCGGTTTTGATTTTTTTTTCCCCCAATCTGGCTTCCGCTAGAGTCTCTTATACTCGGGACGTTGCTGGGAACCTATGAACATGGGCTCTGCAAAAGAGTCGAAATAAAAGAATAAAGGAACGCAGACAGGAAGAGGTTGTGCACCATAGTGGTTGCCCCACCCAACCGCTGACCGAGATTAATAATAAAGGAACGCAGACAGAAAAAGGTTGCGTACCACAGTAGTTGCCCCACCCAACCGCTGACCGAGATTAATAATAAGCTCGATGCAGCAGCTGTCGTTCAGTAGCTTCAGGGCCCCGAGCCCACCCTTCCTGCTTTTCGGTGTCTTTAACTTGCATAATTTCCCTTTTAAATTTGTCCGATTTAAATTTTTTTTTTCAACTGCCATGTTGAGCAGCCTCTTTCCATCTGCGGTCCTTAAGCTTTTCTTCTCTTATTCCGACTCTTTTGTGAAAGCCAGGTTCATAGGTCCCCAGCCACGTCTCAAGTATAAGTCCCGGAAACCAGATGGAAAAAAAAAATATTAAAACTGGGCAAATTTAAAAGGGAAATTACACAAATTTAAAACACCGAAAAGCGAAAAGGGAGGGCTCAGGGCTCTGAAGCTACTAAAAGACCGCTTCTGCATCCAGCTTATTATTAGTCTTGATTGGGGGCGGGCAGGTGGGTCAACTGCCGTGGTGAGCGGTCTCTTTCCATCTGTAGTCCTTTAAGCTTTTCTTCTCTTTTCTTTTCTCTCAGAATCTCTTGCAAAAGCCAGGTTTATAGGTCCCCAGCCACGTCCCGAGTATAAGACACTATAACGGAAGCCAGGTTGAAAAAAAAACAGACAAATTACACAAATTAAAAACACTGAAAAGCAGGAAGGGAGGGCTCGGAGCTCAAGCTACTGAAAGACCACTGCTGTGTCCAGCTTATTATTAGTCACCTTCAGTGTCCGTCAGTTCTTCTCTATAAAACATCTTAACTTTTTGTTGTCTCTCATCTCTTCATCTTCTAATTCATTTTTGTCGTCATTCCATTTCACTAGTGCATATATTTCACAATCCACTAAAAGTTCGATTTTCATCCTGCACTATTCAATCTCCAACATCGCCATCGGTAACTCCTTCTTATCCTGGAATTTTCTACACTGTTTTGCAATTTTCTGTCTCTTCTCTATTTCCTTGAAACTCATTTCCTGAATGATTCAGCAACTTTTTCCAATTATAAATGAGGCTTCTATGCTCAATTTTATTCCAGGATTCTCCACTACATCTGATGCAAGCAATATTTTTCAAAGAATTAAGTACCATACTTTATCTCAATAACACGCTCAAATATCATACTAATTTCACTATATTTAAATGTAGATCACCTTTAGGGATGTCCTTACAGAAATTTATATTCAGTATGAAAAAAATTTTCAAAAGAAAATTTTTGACCTTAATAATTTATTCAAATATTAATTTTATAATCTTCTCTGCGACGAGTAGAAAGAATTTAGCGATTTAAAATTAAAATAAAAAACGATTGCTCTGTTATATGGAGTATCGCAATATCTAGAAAACTGCCTGATCATTGCAAAGACGAGGCTCCTAAAGCCAAAAATAAATGTTTGTCTTGGTAAAGTTAGTGTAAATTGTGGCTATAAAATGTTATAGGGGCCCCAATTGAACCTTTGCCCCAGGGTCCCAAGTAGGGTAGTTGAACCCTGCTCAGAAACAAATTAGTGAGTTTCTACTGTATTTTTCTTGGTACAAATGTGTAAGAATTTTCATGCTTTCTTTATATTAACAGCACTTGAATATCAAGTATTTTATTTAAATGTAGTTTAACTTAATATTTTAATTGTATACTATCATATTAACTAGAAAAAGTCATGCTTTGTTTGGATTCGCGAAGCATTATTTGATAAGGTAAATATTTGAAAGTAACAATGTTTTTTTTTATTATTATTATTATTGCATCTTTATTATGCAAAAACGTTATTTTATTTTTTGGCGCATTTTAATTTTAGAAATGTAAATTCAGCCAAATAACTAAGAATTTCCTCGGGATTTCTTATTTATGATATAACGAATTTAACAATTTTATTTGTTTCCAATTCTTTTAAAATGCGTAAGTATCGTTTGCGATAATGATTTCACATAATAAGAATAAATTTAAATTCTTATTATTTAAATTCTTAATACTGAAAAATACTTTTATAATTGAATGTAAATAATTGAATTTTCACAAATTTTTATTCTTTAGAAATAGGCTATAATTTTCATAAAAAGATATTTTAAAAATTTCATGAAAGAAATCGTGAAACTATTTGATTAATCATGATTCTATCTATAATGACTAACTCCATGATTTGTTTTTTCTTCTGAAAATATACCTGTTTCATTTTTTATTTGCAAAAATGCATCCGTAATAGAAAAACATGTAAAATAATTAAAATAATACATTTTTAAGGTTATTCTGTAAAAAAAGTAATATTGTGCAAATCTACAGGTCATAATTTATATTTATGTTTAATTTCAAGTTAAAACGCTGAATAGTTTTTTTGTAAAGTGTACGACAAAATGTAATTTGTGTAGCCTAGTAGAGGATTCGCTTCGCTCATCCTAATCAGTATAATACAATATTATATAATTTAATGAATTGCTTGCCAGTCAATAAAAAATACTCTATGAAAGAAATTTTTATTGAATTTCCCTTATAAAGTGTGGCTTTTCTAAGACACACCTGCTTAATTCAGAATTTTTTACCATTCACTTCTTGACTGGATTTTTTGTAGAATAAAGTTAACAAAAATAAGTTTTTAGAATATATTTACTTTAAAATGTTTTCCTGGTACGTTTCCTTAAATCACAATTCTAATTAATGCATATTATTATTCTAGCTAATGTGTATATATATATATATATTTTTTTTTTAACTAGGTGGCTACCTCAAAACGTACGTATTATTTAACTGCTGATTCTAATACTACTATGGAAGAATGGATTAGAGGTATTCTTTTTATTATTATTTATTTGTTATTAGAAAAGTTATATAGAAGTGTTTAACTATAATGTAATTAATATAAGAGAAATTTCTTAATTTAAGGAAATTATCTTAAAATATACTATAATATTTTGAGAACTTATAGATATCAGCAGTTGCATTTTCACATGGTGACTAAATTAAGACAATGCATTTAAAGGATTTTTCATAGGCTGACTACTTTGGTAAACATTTTGATTTTTGCAGATCAGTGTATAATTTAGAAGTGTCTTGTCTAGGAAATATTCACATGTTGCAAATATTTAAGATTATAGAGTGATAAAATGTTTTGCCAGTTTGCATGTAGTAAAAGAAGTATAACAAAAATATCAATATTTCTTTTAAATTTAATATATTTTTTTACTGTTATTTGGACCATTTATTTTATACTTCTTTATAGTGTATCTAAAGGAATTATTGATTTGCATTGTTTTATATTTCTGACTGTTTTAAATGTCTATTTTATAACTATTTTACTGAAAAATTGTTGTAATTGTTATTGCAGCATAAAATTGTTTGTGGCGTCTGTTGTCTTGCATGCTTTTTTTTTTTTTTTTTTTTTATAAAATTCTCTGTCATGAAATGTTAATTTACAATACACACTTTTAAAATAAACTAAAAAGCAGGTCAAATATATATTAGAATTTTTAGTAATCACTGGCTACTAAATAAATTTCGTAATTTCACTTTTCTTTAAATGGTCTCACTCAAACTTGTTGATAATGTGCTGTTGCAAATATAAAAACCTTTTTGCTGAAATTCAAGAGTTTGACTCTTCTTAGCCCATGTTTTAACAATTATGATAATATTTGTGAATCAATTTGGGTGGCCAACAGTCAGGAAATTTCTTTGTGAAAATACCAGTATTTCCGTATAGAAAAATATTGTCTTAATTGTGCCATTAAATACAGATTTTTATTAAAGAGAATTTCAAGGAAAAAAATTTTCTATATGAAAATGCTGACATTTTCCATGCAAAATTCCTTGATTCTTGGCTCACCCTGTAAATGAATATTTAGACTAATAAAGATTAATATTTATATACAGTGAATTCTCAACGAGCCGAATTCGAAGGGACCGGCAAAAATACTCGAGTTATCATAAGTTCGACTTATCAAAAATCCTTAAATACATACCAAAAATATATGAAAAATAATTCAATCATATACATAGGAATTGCAATTATACTGTAATAACAGAGTCTGCAAAAGGAGCGATAAAGAGATATATAATTTAATACTACATATAAGGTACTTATAAACTCAAGTTTTCCGAAAAAAACTTGTTAATTATTTCTGTTTGAAGAAACTTTTTTTGTCTTTCACATGTCAGAAAGTATGTAAACAAAGGAAAAGAGAATCGTCCACACCGTCTCTACTTTCGAGATATTGCTGTAGTGTCGTCGTCGTCATTGCCGCATGTGCTTCTTGATTGTTTGGAGGTGAAACGCAATTCACTTCCTCATTATCCTCAAACTCAGAATCGTTCTCCACCTATTTCGTTGCTTCAACCTTATCTAAAGAACTAATTTCTCTGTAAACTGCAACATTTTCATCTATTCAAAAACTCATTATCGTCATCTTCAGAAATAACTTGATCGTGTAGATTTTCATGCACAACACATGAGTGCCCATTGCTTGCAAAGAATCCACATCTTCTGAAGCAATTTTTGATAGTGATTTGTTTCACGTCATTGTTCCAGGGACTTGAAATCAGTCTAATTGCTTCTAACACATCACACTTTTGATTTATTCCATTTTCGTCATCTTCGCTTGCCTTCCACCCTTTTCTGTAAGAATGTTTTAAACATTTAATTATTCCCTGGACTGCTGGCTGTAGTTTAGAAGTTGTGTTAGAAGGGAGAAATTTTAATTTGATAGATTACAAATTCAAAAGTTGATCATGAGCTGTACACGGATCAACGAAGATTAACATTTTACACTTTTTTGCATGAAACACTACATCTAAATTTCTGATGTACTTCTCGAACAATATCAGTGTCATCCAAACCTTGTTATTGGATCTTTACTCTACCGGAAGTGACTTTTTGTGTTTGAAACAGCGAGGATTTTTGTATTTAGCGATGACCAGTAAAGGTAATTTTTCTGTTCCAGAAGCATTTGCTCCGACAAGCACATTTAAAGGTTCTTTACTTAACTTTCCACTGGAACATGATTACCCTTTAAACATCATTGTCTTTTTAGGAAAACATTTGTAAAAACCTCCCATTTCATCCATATTGTAAACGTCGTCCACGCTATAGACTGCAAGAAGTTTGGGTTATGAAACTGTCTTCCATTCATTACACAGCATATCAGACACATCTTTTGCTTCAGTGTCTAATGTCCGAAACACAATGTTGTGTCTGGCTTTAAATTTTTCCAGTCATCCCGTGCTTGCAGGGAATCCTTCCACATTCAATAATTTTGTGAAATCCAAAGCATTCTCATGTAACATCGGACTACTTAAATGAATTACACTCTTCTGTGTACTGCAAGATGTAAACCACTTTAAGAGGTCTGTTTCGATATCTTGGAAGGCACACGTATTCATCCTTTTGCACTTTGGGTTGACACTTGACTTACGTCTTTTGAAAATACGTTCTTTATTTTTGAGTATGGTAGATAGTGTTGCGAGGGATACCATATTTCGAGGCTAGATCTTTTTCATTAAATTAGGATTATTTTCAATATCTTTTATCAAATTTACTTTTTGTTCAAAAGTAAGAATTTCTAATTTCCGCTTCGACATTTTAAAAAACCCGACTAAAAATATATCACGATGTGAAAGCAATAAACACTAAAATGACAAAACTCAACATTAAAAAAAAGAACCCGAATGAAATCTCAATAATGGGATCGAAAGATTTAAAAAAAAAAATCCATCCATAAAAGTGTGAGAAATTTGGCAAATTAGAATACACTAAGCCACCTGAGAGTTGAGAAAAGGGAATACATAAAGGAGAAATGAATGGGGGAGGGGAACAATTGCCACCGAAATTGCAAACTCGCGGACTCTTCTCACTGTCCAAGGTGGGAAGTAAAAATAGCATCCTTCAAAGGCCGCGAAGGAGTTCAGAAAAATTTTATCTAACAGAAAGTGTCAGCATTTTTGAGCTGTGGCTGAAAAATTAAGAAATTAGTCCAATTACTGTTATTTGTCTTTCTGAAAAAAAAAAAAAAAAAAAAAAATCGACTTAAAAGATGTAGACTTCGACAAAATGAGAAAGTTTAACATTGATTTGTAATATAGGGGTTGGAACTTCGTGTAAACTTAGAGTTAAACGAATATTCGACTTATCGAGAATTCACTGTATTTATATTCATATTTTATTTAATTTACAAGTATGAATAATCACTGACTAAAATAATATTTGATTTCATATCTGGCATAATGCAAATTTTTGCTAAAGATACAAATATTTAATAAATTTTAGAGTAATCTGTGTCTCCTAGTTACATGTTAAAAGAAAAATCATTTTATTGGTCATAGAGAATGCTAATCTGCTGAAGAATTTAATTTTTTTTTAATTTGCAGCCAGTGATCAAATGACAGAATTTTCACTGCATAATAGCATATAGCATCTTGTTTTCATATTAGATTTGGATTAGCACAACAGGGTAAACATAGATAATCATCAATAAGGCTTTTAGTTATACTTAATTTCTAAAGAATTGAAAGTATTCAAATTATATAAGAAAATCTGTGCAGCTATGTGTGTATACTGTTCTAAGAATACATGCCGACTCACTAACTTAAGGAGTGATCCATTAGCACACAAATATTCTGATTTTTAACCTGCCCCTTTCCGTATGTCACAGGTTAAGACACTCAAGTGATACCCTCCAACCTGTTGTAACATCACATTTTCTAAAACTATTAATTTAGAGCTAATTTTATGCAAAAAAAAAACCCCACAAAATTTATTAGTAATGTAAGTACTACAAAACCATCAAGATCTTGCATACTTTTACTTCCTGCTATTGAAATTCAAAAATAAAAGAAATAATGAAGTTTATTATGATGCATGCAAACAATGCTTGCCTACTTAATAATTTTCATATTTTAGATGCAACATCCCAATGTGTTAGCCCTTACCCAACCATATTGTGTTGCACTTTGTCTAGACAGTCTCTTGCAGGAATATTGAAAAAATTGCATTGTCACTTATTGTATTGTTGCCATTTTACAAGATTTCTCTTTGCATTTTTTCTGTTCAGAACAAATAGAGAGGCTTTATAAGATTTTCAAAGTTTCTACTGTATGACAAAGAGGATTTTTTCACTTTATCTTCATAAGTTCTTTCTTTTTGTATTTTTTTAGGTGCATTCGTAATTGTATAAATATGTAGCACACCTATAGTTGTTGTCTGGTCTGTCTGTCTGTCCGTCCGTCCATCTGCCTGCATATAACAGAGCAAAAACTACCCAACCGAATGGACTGAAATTTTAAATATATAATTTTTGCAAAATTTTGTCTCGTCATTTCAAATTTTATTAATATCGGATGTATAGTTTAATTACAGGGACAGTCAAAAGTTTTCTGTTACATTACGGCCAATGGGAAAAAATTATTTCAAGTGCATTTTAATGTTTGTTACTGCCTTTCGAACAAAATGAAATTGTTATGCACATATGAAGTGCACTAAAATATACATTCAGTACAATATGCGGCACTAAAAATATTTATAAAGCTAGTTATAGTATGAACGCATCTCATTTGCCATGTTTGATGTGCAATTTCCAACTTCTTTAAATCTGACTATTGTATAAGTATATTCACACACTTATATTAAATGCTATTATTTATCTTGAAACTGAGGTATAGAATGTCTAATAGCTCTTCTAGGCAAACAGCTTACTATATTTGCTTGCAGAATCTTTTTAAACACTTTTATTTTCTTTGTTTTAGTTATTGCATTATTTATATCATTATTATTCACGTTTTTGCCAATTTTAAGAGTGATTTTAATATATCTATAACATGAAAGGCAGGATTGGAAAAATAAAACAATACTGCCGCCAAAATAATTCAAAATCAAACATTTAATGTGCTTGAAATTTTTTAGAATAATAGGCAGATTCACTGAAATGCATAAATATATTTCTTATTTAGACATACAGCAAAATTCACAGTAAAAATGTCATTTAATTTTCTTCTAGATTATTTTCTTTTCTTGAAAATTTCTAATCAACAATTAATAATCTACATAATTTGTGTTTGCGGTCATTGTAGTATACAAGGTGTTCCAAAATTCGACCGACAAATTCTGAGGTATGATAAGTACATAGTAGGCATCAAGAGGATGAAAAATTGTCATAGAACATGGGGTTGAAAGCCATGTATTTAATAAATAGTACAGGTTGTTTCATCCTAATTCAATTTAGGTTGATGGTAATAACTTTCAGAAAACTGAAGTATATTATAATAAAACATTTAACAGGCATTCTCACCTTTGTTGTAAATGCGATAACACCAAACAAAAGTGATAGAAGTTTGCATTAGAAGGGCCAGCAGTATGCACTTCTTGCCCCAGATTTCAGACTGTGATTATCAGTTCATACAGTATTTATCAATTGCTTGAGCAACATATTTTTCCAGAACTTTTTGTGATGTTATCACATTTCACATAAAATAAGGTACATATCATTGCATTTTCATTGCTCGAAATTATTACCATCCACTCGAGTTCAGTTAGGATGGAACACCTTGTATTTGTGGCTAAATTAAGTGATTTGCGACCCTATGTTCTGTGGCAATTTTTCATCCTGTTAATGCCTACTATCACCCCTCTGAATTTGTTGATCAAATTTTGGAGCACTCTGTATGAAGATTTTGATAACTGCAGATTCCACAGAAACATTGCAGAATTAAAACTAATGGCAACACTTAGGCAGAGCTCAAGTTTATCTTGTACTCTGATTGAGGCCATCTCATCTAGGTAAAATTTAACTGTATTTATTACATGTTAACAATAAAAATATATCTTAATGATTAAAAACACTTACAATACTTATCAGCGTACAACATAAATAAAAACTATATTAAGAACACATTAAAAATACACCCAATGTTACATGCTCTTTCGAATGAGCCATCATCAGGTGGATGTTCTTGACCTCTACAGAGCAAAGTTACACACAACACAGTCACTTTCACAGCATCAAAAAGTTTGATGTTGTGCCCCCCCCCCACCCCCCCTCCCCTTGATGATGGTTCATTAGAAAGAGCATGAAACGTTGGATGTATTTTTAATGTGTTCTTAATATAGTTTTTATTTATGTTGTACATTGATGAATATCGTAAATGTTTTTAATCATTGAATTTCACAGCTTAAGTCCAAGTTTTTCTTAAAAGATATCTATTGTTAATATTTAAATCAAAATATTTGATTAAATAATATAAATTATTTGGTTATATAATGATAATTTTTACATTATTGTAATATTACAATTTTTTTTTTTTTTATTAATTGCCTAAGCCTGTTTTCTCAACTTCAACTTTATGTATAGTTAATAAATTCCTCTTTTAAACATTTCTATGCCAAAGTATATAGCTTTATCACTAAGCTTTTCAAAGGAGTTGCTTCTAATCTTTTGTGTTTTATTTATTTTAAGTGTAATTTATTATTTTTTTATGTGCATATTTTAATCAATATCTTTCTATTAATAAATTTATTAGTTATATTGATATGTCTTACAGTTCTACAGAATGTCATACGACGAAACACTGCTCGTCTAGCTATTAATAAAGATGACAATAAACCGTCGATTCAAGGATGGGTAACAAAAGTACGTCCAACTTCATGATATTTTTTAAATTTAGATATTTTAACTGTAGTGTTCCTCAAGTCTTGTATTAAAAACAATACTAGTAATAAATAATTTTTTTTTTAACCTTTTTTACAAGAATTATAAAAAAAAAAAAAAAAAAATTCACACAGAAAAAAAAAAAATTATTTAAATAAAATTAATTTAAAATAAAACAAGCATTTTCAAATATTTTCTAATACAAAGAACACACAAATAACAAGAGCAGAACATTTTTTCTGTCAAAAAGGACATTATGATAAGCAGGTAGTGTTAATTTAATCATATTTTGGTAATTTATTTAAATTTTTACAATCATTTGAAGCATTTCATTTTATTTTTAACATTACCAGTTATAATATATAACAAATAAAAATAAAGACAAAAATAAAAATTAAAAATTCTCATTTGTCGTGAAAACGACTTCGGTGTACTATTTATATAGATTTTATTTAACACTTTTTAGCAATTAATAAAGTATATGATTACCAGTGAATCCTCCTGGGTTGGACTCATTAGCAGTAACAGAAGTTACTGCAGTGTACAGCTGTGTGCTCTGACAGTTACAGAACATACTACTCGGTGTATAGAAAATAGTTTTCATTTAAAAATGGTTTTCACCTAACTTTTTTACATTTTATATATATTTTTCCTTAATTATCCACTAACATCAAAAAGCATTTTTATATTAAATAAACATCAATTATGTATTCAAATCAAGTTTTGGATTTTTTTTTAAATGGTACTTTTATGTCAGCCGCATGTCAGCAATTAATAGCTAAAGAAATTTTCAAAATTTTCACTATTTATAACAACCTTTTTGATTATGATTATTTCAGTGTTTAAGGTCATAGTTCAGTTACATTTCTATTAAACTTTTGTTTTATTTATTTATATATATGTGAAGAATTTATATTGTTATTAGTGCAAACGATTTCTTCCATAATCTGGTTGCATGCAATAGACAGACATTAAAAAAATATATTTTTTAAAGGCTGTTAAAAAGTCAGTAAATTAAAATACTGTTGTTAAGGAAGTTGCATTTAAAAGTACATTTTATTTTCCTTCTATTTGACTGTAAAAATTTAAACTAGAAGTTAGAAAATTTGCATTAAAACAAAATAAGTTGGTCAGGCTGTCATCACCATCAATATATTACTCACAGATATGTTTTTAAAACTTTCTAACAAAGTTGAAAAGTGTTTATGAATCCTGCCTGTGATCTAACTCATGTAAAATACTCAGATTGCCATGCAATTGGTATATGTTATTGTGGTTTATCATGGCATATTTCGCATTAAAAATTAAGTGTACACTGTTAATAGTTCGTTTACAGGGACACTCAAAAGAATTCCATTACATTATGGTCTATGAGGTAGAAACATTTGCAGTATATTTTAATGATGTTACACTATTTCAAACAGATTGAAAATGATATATGTATCATTGAGGTGCATTACAAGATGCTTATTATTGAAAGGGTGCGCATAGTTTATCATTCATTTACAAGGACATGCAGAATTTGGTTGCAGACCTGTCTAAGAATATTAATTACTGGAAGTGCATATTAACTTCTGCACTTTTAAATTTAAACTAATTTTTTGCCTACTACTTGGTGTATATAAATTCTACAGGTAATATACACGGTAGCACAAATAATTATACTGAAATTGCTGAAGGAAAATTTACAACTGTGTTATCCGTTTCCCAACTGAACTGAATTTTAGTATATTATATAGTATATTTACAAATCTATAGATCACATACATGAGAGCAACCATACTTTTTTGGTATTGTACCAAATCATCAAGAATCAAATAAATTAAATCTTTGCAATGTATTTTAATCAACTTACTTGTTTTAGATTTTTTTTTTTTTTTTTACACAACCGTGTATTATTTGTTTTCTAAAGCTACAATTACATTTTGCTATTGGAAAATTAAGGAGTTACGAGTTTTTTAAAAACTCGGTACTTACCCTCATAGCATGCATGGTCACTGTGACGTCACTGTGGTCACATCACATCTGTGACCGAAATGCCACCACTCAGTGATGTCACATTGTGACTGAGATCTGAACTTCTTAGAAAACTTAAAAAAATTACGAAAATTTTTCAAAACATGTTATTTACTGTAAAAATATATTTTTCTGGCAATTAAAAAAAAATTGTGACGTCACTGTTATGTCACTGCTATGTAACGTACGTCACATCACATATGTGACAAAAAAAACAGCATATTGTAAGTCACAGTGTGACAAAAATATGAACTTTAAAATATTTCTCTTCATTTTCAAAGATTTTTGAACAGTCACGAGTTACAGCGGCATAAGGAATGAAAATATATTAATGGATAGCAAATGGTAAATTCTGTCACTAAAGGGGAGGGGGGGGGGCATAATAAATAAAGTGCATGATACAAGCATTAATAAACTAAATTTTCAGGCTATATTTTATTAATTTGATATCTAAGACAGTGAAAGTATACTTTTTCATGATTTCAATTTTATGTAGCATTTGGATAATATATTTAGAATTAGGAATATTAAATTTATACACTTTACATATTTAGTTTGCTGGGAGGAAATTTCTTTCTTTCTTTCTTTTTTTACCGACCAGGATTATTCGAAACACTTCTGTGGTTTCAAACTAAAAATTTTTTATTACAGTTAAATCTGCACCTTTTAATGAGCACGTAGAAAGAATCGTCAGAGTTTAGTCATCTATGTATTTCTTGCTTTAGAATATTTTTATAATTTGTATTCAAGTCATAAATTCTACTTCTTTCAGACTTTTTAAATAAAATTACCATTTTCCGAAAATAAAAGAAATATACAAAAATTCGTGCAAAACAAACTTTACTTTAAAAAAAAAAGAAAAAAAGGGGGAGGTCGTTATTACCATTAAATTTATTTTTACACCTTTTAAAAATTTAAACAATGTTTTATCTAATAAACTCTAATTATGAATACTATTATTGTAATTATTTAGAAAAAAGGAACTTTACAATACATTTTAACTTGAATTATTTGGTACGGATAAAAAGAAAAGGTTAAATACATTGGACATTTCTTCAAATACAAAATTTTAATTAACTATACTTTCAGAAAATTACTGCGCATTCAAGTTCTATATTTCTTGTATACAAAAACAAATAATCTGTAACAGACCACCTGCTTGGAAATCGTCTGCCCACAGAAAAATAAATATGAGAAGACGCGGGAAATAGTTCACTGTTTTTAGAACATTACCACGTCTACAACACTTTAAGATAAGGAAATGACTGTTTTAGAATACACGGATATTAATGGAACGTATATATGTAAGTTCTATTTAATTTAAATATTTTATTCCTGATTGTATATTATGAGTTAAATAGTTTTATGTTATATTTGTAAGAGACTGATCTTTAACTGTCAGAAGCGATATTTTCCAATTCGATAAGTGTAAAGAAAAATATTTTAATATGCCATCGCTTGAAAAAAAGAAAAAAACTGCGCAGAGACTAATTCATGCCTACATTCATACTGGAATTTGATAGAGATACCAAACACTGGTTTTCTCATCGCCTCCTATTTCCTATTTATCATAATTTCATACCACAATCATCTTTTTTATTTACAAATTCATATTTTATTTTTTATTTATTACTTCATTATAATATCTCATAATATCAGTAATAAATGTTTCTAAAACTTAACTTACCTTTTTACTTCATTTCCGGACTGTATCTATCAGTTTTACATAATGTATTGGTCCTGTAACGTCAATAGCTATCTATATCTTTTTCCGTTCACGGACTCCATTTTCTTTGCAACCTGCATCGGCAAAACCACGTTTCAAAGTGATTACGTATTTCCGTAACGATATTTTTCCCGCCAGATGGCGACTGACAATATCGTATCTATTATCGAATTTATCATCGAATCTAGCTTTTGCATCGATTCGATGCCGTTCTGTGATTGGTCCGTTTCGTGGTCTCTGCTCCGAAACGTCGATTTCAATCCTAGCCATTTCATATAAATAAATGATCTGGACATCGTTAGTTTGCATTTTTATCTTCCTTTAAATGGAAGTAACTATTCTTGACACTGAATGTTGGCTGGTCCAACATTCTGGAAGTATTGATTAACATACTTGTTATTTTATTTTAACTATGAGTTTATTTTTAAATAGTTGTAAATCTTAAAGTAATGTCTGAAAAATATGTCTTCAAGCCTTCTGCAAACCGCCATTGTTATGACGTGTTGTTATGTGTACAAGAACCACTGCTGTGTTAATCTTCATATTGATTATTTGCTGTATCATCATCTAGTGTCATCGAAGTGAAATAAACGTTTTTCATTAACTTTACTATTATGCATTTTGTTTTATTATCCTAGTTAAGAGATCGTTTTTCATATATGCTCATTTAAATATTTTCACTTCCAATACGTCCTATTTACCAGCCTTTACCTCCACTGGGCTTTTCTGCATGTTTAAATAGACTGTTACGTATATAAACCACACAGGTTATATTACGTCCAAGAGAATTAATATAAACATTAATTTACTCTTACTTGAGATTGAAAATGTATGGAACGACAATGATTTGGAATTATTTTATCGGCTTCTTACTATTTTTTGATTACTAACACTTATAGTTAATATTATTTTGGGGTTGAATATGATGTTCGATTATCATGAGATTACGAAACTGTTTCAGATTAGAAATTTACATTATACTGGGAAAATGTATTTTTACATATTACAGTAGTGAAACATTTGAAAGAATTTTCTTTTAGTGCTAATAATATTTTAAATTATCTTTTAAAATCCTAAATCTTCCAACCAATGTTTTCAGATTTAACATTTGCCAAAATTATAAAATAATAGGAATTCCTTATACCATGTGGAAATATTTTTGAGATATTGTTAAATCTAATAATGCATTTAATTTATCTATTGTAGTTTGCTGTTATTTAACAGTACAATTATAAATACTAATTATTATTTTTAGTGTTTTTCAAATTGGTACATTTATTTTTTTAAATTGTATGTAAGCATTTTTTCTGTTTGTGATTTTAATCAAACATTTATTTATAGACATTCTGAATCGGTTATTAAATTTTCTTCTACTGTAAATTAATTTTCTACGTTTATGATACGCGTAATTATCGGCACTAAAAACTAAAATATGATATTTAAGCATTGAAATAAAGTGTTTTTCATGCCTGATAGGAAGTTATAGATTAAACTGCTTTCGTATATATATATTTTTAAGTTCATATAATACAGGATACATAATATAGGACACAAGTTGAAAAGTGCTTATGACTTCGGTTTGTCTTTCCATCTGTCCGTCTAGCAGTCTGTCCGCACTCTAACTCTCGTAAATATACTCGGATTGCCCTGAAATTTTTGGATGGTATTGACATTTACCGTAGCACGGTACCTATTTGTAATGAAGTTTGTAGCATGCTTTGTTCATTTCAGGAACAGCCAAAAGTTTTCCGTTACATTACGGCCTATGGGAAAAAAATGATTTTTAATGATTTTACGCACGCTTTCAAACAGAATAAAATTTATATGCATTTATGAAGAGCACTAAAATATGCATTCTGTTGACTATGCGATGCAAAGAATAGTTATTGTTCATTTACAGGGCTAAAAAAGGAATTCAAATACATAATGATATAGGGGTGGAGGGAATTGTTTGCAGCATACTTTAATTATGTTAATCTATTTCATATATAATGAAATTGATAAATGTCGCTGAGGTTTACATACTATAAATTATTTCACGTATAATACGTATATAGCATTTACAGAAACACACAAAATATTTCAGATACTATATTGTATCCGAAGTACTGTTCATTAGCGATGATTGCTGGAAATGTATTTTTAATTATGATATGCGCTTTTATGATTCACTATATTTATCCATAGTATATGGTGTATATAAATGCTATAATTCCTATACAAGGCTACACAAAAGTATTCGTAAGAATTACTGGGTATGGGCGCAAATTGCTTAAGGGGACGGTGGAGTTTAAAATCCTTAAAAATAATTTTTTTTATTTTTGTAAATTTCAATATTCAAGGGTACATTATATACATTATAACATGCATTTATCCCAAAAAAATTTTTAAAAAAATTTATTTTTGAGAAAAAAAATGGAATTTTACGCGTTGTGTTAGAAATCTTCGAAATGCCCCATGCGTCTTCCATATCAATGAAAATCCCCAATATTTTTTATAAAAGTTTGATTTATATATAGAAATAAAATAGAGCATCGAATTTTACATATTTGAATTTAAAGGTTAAAAAAAAAAAATTCAAATTTTCAAATTTTTTCAATTTTTTTTTTTATTTTTTGTAAATTTTATCTTAAATATTATTCAAGGGTACATTATATGCATTATAGCATGCATTTATCACAAAAAAAAAATTATTTTTTAGAAAAAAATGGAATTTTACACGTTGTCTTAGAAATCTTCGAAGTGCCCCCTGCGCGTTCCATATCAATGAAAATCCCCAATATTTTTTATAAAAGTTTGGTTTATATATATAAATAAAATAGAGCATCGAATTTTATATATTTGAATTTAAAGGTTAAAAAAAGTTTTTTTTGAAAAATTTTGAAATTTTTTCAAAAAAATTTTGAATTTTTTTTTTTTTTTTTTTTTTTTTTTTACCTTTAAATTCAAATATATAAAATTTGATGCTCTATTTTATTTATATATATAAACCAAACTTTTATAAAAAATATTGGGGATTTTCATTGATATGGAAGACGCATGGGACGTTTCAAAGATTTTTAAGATGGCACGTAAAATTCCATTTCTTTCTCAAAAATAAATTAAAAAAAAAAAAAAATTGTGATAAATGCATGCCATAATGTATATAATGTACCCTTGAATAATATTTAAGTTGAAATTTACAAAAATAAAAAAAAATATTTTTAAGGATTTTAAGCTCCACCGTCCCCTTAAAGGTGGTTTTTAAATGAGAGTTATGTTTTTTTTCGCTGAACTGCATTTAAGTTACCAAGAAATGTTTGTAGAATATAGATAAAATGTTATACAGGGTCACGTTAAGAATTGGATACATGGCCGTCTATCTATTATAATTTCTGGAAATGTGATTTCAGCAGTTTTAAGAGTGTCTTAGTTTGAATTAAATTTTAACTAAATAATGGCATGTAATAAAGATTCTAGGTAAACTACAGGGTTGTACAAAAGTATTCAAGTATGTTTCCATACATTAGTATAAATTGCTGAAAAAGAATTTCGACCTGTTAGGCGTTTTCTTGCTAAACTAAATTTTCCCATTATATAGTATATATACACTTAAAAAAATGGGTACTCAAAATTGAGTAAAAAGTACTCAATTTTAAATGCGTCACATACTCAAAATAGCTCCGATCTAAATGTACTCAAAGTTGAGAAACACATGTACTCATTTTTTATTCCATGGTTGTGATCAAATATGAATCGTTATGTACTGCCCCCCCCCCCCCCCAAAAAAAAAAAAAAAAACCCTAAAATTTAAAGTAAAAATGTACTGACATTTATTTCCCGTTCAAATTTCTTAGCAAGAAATGTTTAATTGATTATTTATTAAGAAAAATAGCAAAATTCTTAACAAGATACTCAAATCGAATATTTTTATGACAAGAGCACTATTTCCAAGCACTTTTAAATTATTTTTTAAATGCTGTGCATAATTTAATATTTACATTAATAAACATCATTTATGCCGCCATAAATGAAATGAACCATTGCAGAGTACAAAACTATTCGTTTGTTTGGGTTTGATAACATGTGATGTTTCAAAATAGAGAAAGCATAGGTTCATTTTTGATCCAAAAATATTCAATTCGATATGAGTACGTCGGTTTACTCATTTTTGAGTACTTCATTTTTTTCAGTGTATCAACCTGCAGATCAAATACAGGGCTGTTCAAAAGAATTGGAAAACATATTTGGCTATGGACGGAAACTGCTGAAATCAGTTTTTCAAATGTTTTATGCGTTTTCTAAAATGTTTACTTAGTTATCTTATTTACGTCATTTCCGTAAATTACGATGTCTTGTTAAAGCATTCAGAAAGTGTTGGAAAGTATTTTATAATCTATGCTTAACGCATGATTTTTCTTACTCATTTTTTTTTCTATTTCCCAGATCAGTCTTTTCCTATAAAACATACAAAATCTATTTAGCTCATATTCAAAAAATAAAATATACACGGGAATAAAAAATTTAAATAAATATTGCTTATCATGTCACTCTATAAATAATAGTTGTATTAATATCCGTTAGTCTCCATGTTCGTATTTAATAAAGCAATGACAAATCACAACAAATTAAAAAACTTACACATTCTAAATATCAAGCTTGATGTCAATATTAAGCATAGAAATTAATAAAAAAATATGTCAGTTGACAAGCATTGTTTTTTAAGTGGAAAAATTTAAAATGTTTTAGAGGACTCCAAAATAGCGATATTTTGCTAAAAAGTACGATAAAAAGATAAGATTTTATATTTACAGCAAAAGTTTATTTTAAAAGTCATCGCTGTATTAATACTTAGAAATTTTTCCTGAGAGAATCATTCGCCTTATACACAATATTTCAAATGAAAATCAAATATCAAATTAATTGCTTAAAAGGCGCAAAGGCCAACATAGTGAAAAAGATTCCATGCCGGGACTCGAACCCGGGCCATCAGTATACCACACTGTCATTCTACCGACTAAACCACATGGAACGACGCCCAGCCTGTAAAATTTCTCACTATTACATGTTGGCAAGGCTACAAACGCAGCACAAGATAGAATATTTATCGTGAGCCACCGACATGGGGTAAACACGAAACTTAATTAAATCCAGCATCGATTGAAACTATATTAATAATTGGAAATTTTTCCAGGGAGAAACATTCGCCTTGCATACAACATTTCAAATTAAAATTGCCTTTTAAGCAATTAATTTGGAAATTGATTATCATTTGAAAAATTGTATGCAAGGCGAATGGTTCTCTCTGGAAAAATTTCCAAGTATTAATATAATTTCAATCGATGCTGGATTTAATTAAGTTTCGTGTTTGCATCATGTTGGTGGCTCACGCTAAATATTCCATCTTGTGCTGCGTTTGTAGCCTTGCCAACATGTAATAGTGAGAAATTTTCCAGCTTGGGTATCGTTCCATGTGATTTAGCCGGTAGAATGTCAGTGCGCTGTACTGATGGCCCGGGTTCGAGTCCCAGCATGGAATCTTTTTCATTATTTGCGTTTTTTAAGCAATTAATTTGAAATTTGATTTTCATTTGAAATCACAGTGTTTATGACAAGTTCGTCACAAATGACACATATTTCACAAATTGGTCACAGTACATTGTTGCTTTCGTCAAAGGTTCGTCACAAAGTTAATGCCAAAATAGTCACAAATGACACACTTTTCACAAATTTGTCACACCGTGACTTCACAGAGTGGTCACAATGTGACGTCACAAACGCCCTCTAAAACGGCCATAACGACCTCGCATTCTAGTCACTATGACGTCACATCGACGGTCACAAAATCACAGTGTGACTTCACAACGACGTCGTCGTGACGTCACCATGCCTTACGGGTAGAAACCAATCTGTTATTGTAATTTGTATACAATTTACAAAATCCCTTTATTTTTCTTAAGTTATTTGTATATTTTTTGATTGGAAATATTTTTCTGATTTTATTGTTCATATTCATATTTAGAAACCTTCTGTTTATTTTAATTGGGTTCTTTTCATAAAAATAAAATTAAAATTGTATATTTATGTGTTCATATTTTTATCTGCTGTTTTATAAGAAATGTTTCTTTATAAGAAATATCAAGCTTTTATAGCTTTGTGATGTTAAAAAATGTCTTCATACATCTATTCTGAAATTGTTATAAAAGATATTCAGAAATTAAAAGTAAATGAGAGACTTCATAAAGTATAAAAGTTTGTGCCCTCTTTGGATATTTGGTGATCTATGCAGCTGCACCAGAAGTGTTTTTTGTTTGGTTGGAGTTCTTTTTTACTGGGTCTTTCAAAATGTTGAATTTCCTTTTTCTTCCATAGTGGTATTGCTGTTTTCTAAGTTATAGCTTTTTATGCAACAATTTTCTGGCATCTTGACAAGTTCAGTGCCTGTGGCAATCAGCTCACCTTCATTCTTTTATATACTACTCCACCGGATCTATACACTTGAATATGTCAAGTAACTCTTAGTTAATAAATTCTAAAAATAAAGCAAAGCTTTATAACATAAAACATAACCTCTTCCAAGTTATCCATGATTTTGAAAAGCATTGCTTTATCTTCAGAAGCCAACAGGTTTCCAAGATTTAAAAAGGTATTTCTGAAACGAAAGTTCTTTTTTCTGTTTAAGAAACATTTCAGAATAGTTTTTTTACAGCTCATTAATCAGTTTTCACTCTAGTAAATATCAGTTTTTTCCATGCTACCAATTTTGAGATAAACATTTTCAACAGCATAACATAATTTAAGCATGCAAGAATAACAAAATAATGCTAATTTTAATATTAATGTTAATTTAGCATACTTGTCAGTTGAATACATTTGTTGAAAAGAAAATTTTTTATTTGATAATTAATAGCCTCTAAAAAATCGATATTTTGTGTTAAGAAAACTGATTGATGCATTATAAAAAGCACTCAAAATGTTTTTCTTTTCCCACTCTTGAAACGGGTAGTAAATGAAGCTTTTGTTTCGAAAATGCAACTCTGAATATTTTTTGGTTTCTAAAGGTAAAATTATGCTTTTTTTGGAATTTTGGACAACTCAGAAGAGGTTAAGCATGTTATTGTTTATTATTGCTAGATCCAGAAACATATCTTTTTTACAGTGTAGGAGTCATCATATTAAATTAATTTGATGTAACTTAGGAAAGTTGGAATAAATTTTTGCCTCTACCATGCAAGGTATGTTTAGCTATATCTGGTCTTGGTTCACAAGTCACAGTTTAAAGATCCCTGCTTTATATCAATAGTTTGAGTACAATTATTAAATAAATCTGTGTTCTGTGATTTTCTTTATTATGCTAAAATTAAAATAATGTTTCTATGACTTTTGTAATTTCAGCAGTAGAGGCACCTGTTTCTGTGGTATGAAAATATATCTTTAAAATGTTATCATTATTAATTTTAAATTATAAAAATAAAAATTCCTCTACAGCCATTAATGTTTTTTTAGCATTTGATTTTTTAATAATTGTTATGAAATGCAAAATTCCTCGCACACACTTCTGTAATAATGAAATTCTTTTGTTTATTTCAGGTCAAACATGGTCATTCTAGAAAATGTTGGTGCTCTTTAGTAGGAAGAATGTTTTTATATTTCAAAACTCCAAATGATACAGTAAGTTATTTTTTTAAGGAATATAATTTCTCTCTTTTTCTCCTGTAGTAATGTTAAATTAATTTTTTAAATTGCAATCATGATTTTATTGATTTTTTTTCATCCCTTTTTCAAAGTTAACCTACAGTTGTTATGTAGATTTGCTTTATTTAAAAAATTCTAAAATATTAGTAATTTATTTTATTTTATTTTATTATTTATTTATTTATTTATTTTGAGAGATGAGTTAAGTAGCAAATATAAAATAGTCAAATTTTTGATGTCTTTGATTTATTTATTTTTTTTTCATAAACAATTTTAAGCTCTTTTATATCCTGTTAATTCTTCTTTTCAATGTTTTATTTTATTTTTTTTTTTTTCACTTTTGTTTAGCTTCTTATAACCATTATTCAGTGTTCACTTATTTGTAGTAATAATGTAATTGGCTATGAAAAGACTGTATTAATTAATAAGTAATGCATAATTACTTGGTTTTACAACAGCATAAATGCAGTAGATTCCCACTAAATTGACTCTCAATATCTCAACATTCCATATATCTCAATGATCACTTTTTCTTTTTATAAATCACTGATTTCTGCTCATCAAGCAAAACATCTTTTGTAATAATGCTATCTAAATATGATATTCAGGAATGTTGTAGTCATTTAAAAAAAAAAAAAAAATAAAAATAAAAAAAATAAAAAAACAGAGTGTGTATCCTATTGGCAGTACGTAAGCACTAAAGTCATGAATGTCATGCCTAGAGTATATACTATAGTTTTATTTGAGAAACAGGGGGTATGTGGAGCTTATTTAAAAAAAAAATCAGAAAATGTATATCTTCGTATACCCTCCACTACACCCCTGCTATTCAGGTTAAACATTTTTATTTTTAAAAGAGTTTTTATGTTGTATATAGGTTTCTTTAAAGCCTCTGTCATGTGTTTGATATGGATTGTCTGCCAGAATAGTAATGTTAAATGAACTAACTTGCTAAGATTGGCAATGGTAGAAAAAGCCTGAATTATTTTTAAGGCTAAATATGTAGTACCAAGCTCTTGTGTGTTATTTTTATCATGTAAATTTGTATTAAAAGTTGTTTATTTAAAAAACATTTAACCTTTGAGTAAAATATAACTCAACTAAAATATTCCCCATCATGAATATACACTACATAAAAGGACTTAGAAGTCAAATAAATTAAGGCTGAAGTTTTTGGCTTTGAAAATTGTATGAAAGGTTTGCTTTAAAACAGCAATAAATTTTTAAGGCATTTGAATCAATTTCTTGATTCGTCTGAACTGTTGAAGGTTAAATCAAGAATATTAATGAAACAAGACTTGAAAGATTTTAGACTACCTTTAATTGTTCCATCTTAACAGCCAACTTTGTACTGCATATTTAACAATCAAAATACACTGCTCAAAACAATTAAAGGGTACTGTAAGTCTTATATAAAATAATAACATAAGCAAAATTATTTTTGCAGAAAATGGAAGAAGATAGTCCGAATGCAAATTTTTCTCATTTTCAAACTTCAGAGTATGCAAATTTTGAGTTTGACATCAAAAACGATGGTTTACAGACAACGAATGAAATTTGGCTTTCAACTTACTGAAAGGCAAAGTAGAAAACAATGATTGACGTTCAGTAAGTGCTTTGTTTTGATGAGTGTGATGTCTCAATGGAGTCATTTGACCAAATCAGAAGCTTAGAGAGTTGTTGGTCAGTTAGAAGAAGGCCAAATACAAGCAGAAGTCACTGGGGTTTCACAAAGTGTGGTTTCAGGATCTGGAACCATTTTTTGGAGACTGGAAATGCAGGCCAAAGACCAGAGCAAGGATGTAGATGTGCAACAATGCTCAATGAAGACCGATATTTAACACTTAACGACTTGGAGACACCAAAATATAAATGCCACTCTTCTTCAACAATACCTTCGCTCAACTACTGGTACCACAGTTTCAACTCAAACTGTGCGAAACTGACTCCATACTACAGGTCTGTATGCTCGCAGGCCAATGATTTGTGTTACGTTAACAGCAAAACACTGTGGTACCCATAGGGAATGGGCAACAAAGCATGTGAACTCGAGGAGAAATGAATGGTGCAATATTCTTTTCTCTGACGTATCCTGTTTTTCTGTTCTTCCTGATAATAGGCATATTTCATCTGGAGTAAATGTGGCATTGGAAACAATCCTGCATTCATGCAAGGAAGTGTCAGATTTGGCGGTGGTGGAGTGATGGTCTATACTGGCATCACCATTGATGGGTGCACCGACCTCCATATAATTTAAAATGGAGCTCTGACCGGTCACTGATATAGCGATGAGATCCTCAGACCTATTGTAGCCCCTTATGTTGCAGTAAATAGAAATGACTTCATGTTAATGGATGACAATTGCAGGCCACATTGTGCTCACTTGGTGGATGATTTCCTTTTCATGGAAAGAATCATACAAATGGAATGGTCAACATGTTCTCCGGACATGAACCCAATAGAGCATGTTTGGGGCATTCTAGGCAGACGAGTTGCTGGCCTCCTACCATACCCAAAGGCTCTCCAAGAACTGGAAAGAGTTCTTTTGGAAGAGTCGGACAGAATATCCCAGCTCCTCATTCATAGCCTCATTGACTCCATGCCTCAATGGTGTTCAACGTTACTGGCTGTCTGGAGATATCCCCTACTAGAAAGATTTTCTTTTAAGGAAACACCTTTTTCTTAAATTTGTTTTTCTTTTATGTACAAACATAGTTTGCAAGATTTTACTGTAATAACAAAATCAATTATTGGAAATTTCAGTAATGAAAGTTTTGTGTGCTATGTTGTCAACTGTTTTACTATTCAGCCATGATTTTCTATTAACTATTTCAGAGACTTTATCTGAATGGCTGGAAAAGATATCTAAACTAAATAGTAATGTCATTTAAGCATTCATCTTAAATGCAGCCCTGAGAAGTCAAGTTTAGACACATCCCCTTTTATTATCTGGCACTATCTTATAATAGTTATAATCATTTTGCTACTTTATTCATTTTATAAAATGTGAAATGGTATTAATTAGAAGTTTGGAAATATGTATATAGTATGTTTCAACCAGAAGTTTTTCTAGGTCTTTCGTCAACTTTGAATGTTACTTGATGTATATGCTGCACTTTATTATTATGCATGCAGTTGTATAGAAATTTCTTCAATCAAAATATTATAGTTTCATATTTACTTTTGTAATTGTTTTACAATTTCTTATACATCTTCTGTTAAATATTGCTCTAAAGTGTACTTTTTCGTTTCCTCTTTTTAAATTTTAATTGATATGTAAATTTTATTCCTTTTCTGATTATGGTACATATATTTAGGCAAAACATTGAAAAGTTAGCTTTTATTTATTATTATTATTGTTATTATTTACTTTATTGAAATTTTAATAATGCTTATTTTGTATCTGTGATTTTATATTTACTCATATATATATATTTATTGTAAAAGTAATTGTCTTTATTTTTGTTAGAAACCTTTAGGTCAAATCAATATGAGGGATGCTAGAGTTGAAGAAGTACTTCATGTATCTGATAGTGATGAAGAGGATCAAGAAGACTCCATGGCCAAGTCTGAATATACCATTGGTATCTTCCCTAACCATCAAGGGCCTACTTATTTGATAATGCCTGGCAAACAGGAAATGGTATAGTAGTTACATTTATTGTGCTGATGCAAAAAATATGTTACAGGAATAACATAATTTTGTATTCTGCTTGTTATTAATGTTTTTAAATTTTTTTCCCCCCATCACTTGGTGTGGGGGGGGGGGGCTTTTCTAATTTTTGTATTGATTCAGAACTTAATATTTTAAAATCATTTTCATTATCCTTTAATTTTTTTAGTTTGTTTAAATTGTTTTAAATAAAATATAATATAAATAAATGCTGCGAAACAGCACCGAAAACTGGCGATATGAAGCAATTAAAGTAATAAAACTTTGTAAAATATCACCATAAAATAAAAAGAAACACAGGATACGTTTCGAGCTAAAAACATAACAGCTCGTCATCAGCTACAGCATACACGTGTCTGCAAGCGAACAAGTTCAAAAATGAACTGAAGGTAAAGAATGTTGCAAAGAATGCGACAGATGGCGCTACCTGAAAGAGGCACATGCAAAAGGGAAAGGTGTTCCCAAAAAGAGAGAAAAGAAATTGATAGGGAAAAAATGGGAAAAAAAAATAATAATAAAATAAAAAATAAAAGAATAAAACAAAAAAAAAAAAAAAAAAAAACTTTTTTTTTTTTTTTTTTTTTTTTTTTACAAAATAAAAATAAAAGAAACAAGAGAAAAGGGGAAAAGAATTACAAAAGTAATTTCCACGCTGGAGATAGGAAAGGTCATTGTTTCAATTTCTCCATGGCCAAAATTATTTCTTCCCCTGCCTCTCCCTCTCATTTGGATTTTCATGAAGCATATTTTATTTCTAAAAGTTCTGCTAATCTTGTCAATGATCTCCAGTCATCTCCTTTCCTATCTCCAGCGTGGAAATTACTTTTGTAATTCTTTTCCCTTTTCTCTTGTTTCTTTTATTTTTATTTTGTTTAAAAAAAATGGTTCTTTTGTTTTTCTTGTTTTATTCTTTTATATTTCTTTATTTATTATTATTATTTATTTTTTCAATTTACTTCTTTTATTTTATTTTGTTTATTTTTTTTTTTTTCATTTTTTCCCTATCAATTTCTCTTCTCTCTTTTTGGCAACGCCTTTCCCTTTTGCATGTGCCTCTTTCAGGTAGTGCCATCTGTCGCATTCTTTGCAACATTCTTTACCTTCAGTTCATTTTTTAACTTGTTCGCTTGCGGACACGTGTATGCTGTAGCTGATGACGAGCTGTTATATTTTTAGCTCGAAACGCGTCCTGTGTTTGTTTTTATTTTATGGTGATTTTTTACAAAGTTTTATTATTTTAATAAATAAATGCTATTCATTAGCAGTAAATGTAATATTTTGATAATAGTACTTAAATATTATTAATTAGTTGAATTGCTTAACGACTCATTAAAAAAAACACACAAATTTGCATTGTAATAATGTTTATTACTCTTCTGTTAAGTCTTGCTAATTTTTTAATTATTATTATTTTTTTTTTATAAAGATATCTATGAAAGTAGTTATATAGGTAGAGTCAAAAGTTCTAGTTTAGTATCTGTCTAAAAAAATAAAAAATATTAATAGTTTATTTTTTGAGTTAACTTTTTGTTCTTTGATATACTTTCTACATCATTCACTGCTCAGTTGTTAGTACTGCAAAATATTAAGGGGGGGGGGGCTCATATACTTTTTTGCTAGAATTTAAGCCCTGGTTATGCAATTCTGCTTAATATGTGTGTGGTATTATGCAATCCTGCTTAATACACAATAAAGTTTCTGTACCTTGAGGCCAAAAAGTCTCTTAATACCCAAATCCTTAGACCAAAAGGCAAATTTCTTCTATCTTCTCCAGTGTTGTCAATTTAGCAGGATTTTTTTTATTTTGATATCCATCACCAATTCTCAATAGTGATATTCATTTTGTTTAATAGCAGATTAATGCAAATAACACTAATCAGAAATAGTGGTAGATGTTTGAATAATAAAGTGCGCCTAAATTGGTAACACTGCAACTCTTCTTTGGTTACGTGTTGTAATATAGTTCTCCCTTTCTTTGTGTATGTTTTTACTGAAGTAGAAAAAAAATAAATGAATTTTTGTCACTTTTTATTTCGTTACTTTTCTGATGCCTTTCTGCTTCTGTTTTATTCATGACTGGTGAATTACTTGCACCATAAGCTTTGTGGAGTCAAGTTCTCTGATTGTAGGTTGAATGTTTAGCAACATTTTTTTTAATATGATGAATAGTCATAGAATCAAAACGAAGGCACTATCTGTGTCACATAAATTAAATATTATACAAAAGTGACTCTAAAGGCAATGGTAAATTTTTAAAAGCATTCACAAAATCATGAAATATTTCAGAATCAATGTTATGTATCCTGCTAACAAATCCAGACGCCATCGATAAATTTCTGGTTTATTTGTCCAAGAGAATGAAGGTAATATGATGCCGTATAAAGAATATTGTTTGAATGATATCCTCAAAATAGAACTTTGGAGGAATTCAGTAATTTCTGATGTCAATGCCTCAAATGGTGAAGCTTCACCAGAATAATATTCTACAGATTATTCGTCCATGTAAAATTGTTCTGCTCATCCTTTCACTGCAGGATATGAATCATTATTAACATGATCAAAACAATGCTTTATTGCTTTGGTATTGAAGGCCTTTTTTAGCCAAAATTTTAATATCTGACCAATTTTCAATTTAAAATATTTTAGGACAAACTATTGTATCATTTTGATCAGTTAGCAGTTGGTAGAAAAAAGAGAGAGAGAAAGAATGCAAATGATTTCAGTTACAAAATTTTCAAATTTGTTTGTTTAATGTTGCGACTGCATATGTATAAAAAATATGTTGCCAAACTATGCTTTATACATAAAGCCAGAAATTTTCTGGTTTTACTACAAATAACACACTATTTAAATTAAAAAGGATAGATTTATTTTTATTTATTTATTTTAGGGATGCACCGAATATTCGGTATCTATTCGGTATTCGGCCATGTTACCGAATATTCGGCTTGGCCGAATATCAAACTATTCGGTATACCGAATATTCGGCTTGGCCGAATAGCAAACTATTCGGTCTGCCGAATATTCGGTTTGGCCGAATATCGAAATATTCGGCCAACCGAATACTTAAAAAAACTTTTAAGACATATTTTTAAAAACCTTATACCACTTATACGTTTAACAGTCAACTTATAAAAATGTTCAGAATAATTAGAAACAGAATCATATATTTAAATAAAAGAGAATATTTTTACATTATTTATTTGCTGTTTGTTAAGTATTATTTAAGAAAATTAACCAATCACGAGGATTTTCATAGGAATTAATGATGTACAAATGCAAGTTCCTAAACATTGTCCAGTAAATAATCTGTTTCTTGCTAAGATTTTAAGAACAGCATTTACAATCTCTGAAAATGATTGCCCACTCTAGACACCGATCTAGGTTGTATTTAAAAACTTCCTTGCTTAATAGTTATTCTTGCTGAGTTGCCACCATGTAAAATTTGAATAGATTGTATTATTTATTTACTTTTATTTTAGTCTCTTCCTGACAAACAAATAATGTATGATCCTGTACAATTTTTCTTCCAATTTTACCACAATGTTTGTTTTAGAATTTAAGAAGAGTTTATTCATTTGTTTTAATTCACAAAAGGCGCCATGAAATTAAAAATTTTATTAATTAAAAAAGTTTTATATCTAACCTCTTCTTAAATAACTCAAAGCAGATTTTTTTCAGCATAAAGTTTAGTTGAATAAAGTTCTTGATTATCAAAATGAAAGTTTGTTTTAAATATTATGTAAAACTGTTTTAAAATTTAACATTAAACTTTGAAATATAAAATTATTCGACAAGCCGAATATTGGGTATTCGGCCGAATAGTTACTATTCGGCCAAATAGTTAATATTCGGTCTAATAGTTACTATTCGGCTGGCCAAATATTCGGTGTTCAGCCTAGCAGTTACTATTCGGCTAGCCGAATATTCGGTATTCGGTTCACCTGTAGGCTGAATATTCAGTATTCGGCATTCGGCCAAAATCGCTATTCGGTGCATCCCTAATTTATTTTATTCTTTATTTTTTAATATTATTTTGAACAGTTTACAATAATAATTACTATATTATATACCAGCTGACCCACCCAGCATTGCCCATGATAACCTTAAACTTAAAATTTGTTTGATTATGTATCTTTAACTCAAATTAATACTTTTGTAGCAGAATGTTTAATATCTTTACATTATCTTTTTTTTTTTTTTTTTTTTACTTCATTGTCATTTTATAAACACAAATTTTGTGCTGTGAGAACAGTGAATGTGTTCTTGTGTGCTTCTAACACAACAAAAAGTTGTTTTTCTTTGAGTCTTTTTCCCACCTTATTTTATGGCTGTTTTCAAATCCAAAGTAGCTACTTTCTGAAGCATTTCTGAATTCATTTTTTTTCGCAAATGCATGAAATTGTGTTTTTATTAAGAAACTATGTAATCAGTTTTCTATTTTTCAGTAAAATCAAAAAAATTATCAGAAAATGCTGTCTAAATTAACATTTTGGACAAAATTTCCTCATGTGACAGCATAAGAAAGGGAAAAATAAAAACTTTGTGAACCAAAAATCATTTGTACCTCAAGATGTCATTAATTCATTCAAAATGGAAAAAAATGTTTCATTCCAAATCACTTCAATAATGCCTTCCAGTGTCATGTTTTTATGTTTAAAAATGAATCTGTAAATGTGTCAGCAAGTTTTGCTTTGTTGGGTGAAGAAAAATATTTTTTTGGGAAAACTACCTTACTATTAGGCTCCAGTATCTTGGCTTTTCAAACGTGGAGATTTGGCCAATTATTCTGAGTAATCAGTAAAAGGTTGTAATGTACTAGGGAGAATGGCATCCATATTTGGCATGTTAGCCTAAATAATGACAACCATAAGCGGAAATTTACTTTGTGAAAATATATTATATTTAAAAATGTATTGTTTAACTGTAGTCGTTTCTAATAGCAATACTTTTATTAATAATTATATTATTTGAAAACCTAAGCAATGCTTCTGATAATAAAAATGATGATACTAATGATCGGAATGATTTGTAAAAGCACATAGCCATATTTTCAACAATAACAATTCTTTATATATAAAAATGAATGCAGACTTTTTTGTAATATTTGAAGTATGAATTTATTAATAATTTTCTAATTAAAAAGACGTGTTTGAATTTTTTTTTTAAATGCTTAGATTATGTTAAGATGTATTCATTGTGTATATAAATCTCTTTTGTTTTCTAACTAGATTTAAAATGTTAAACATTCATATAAATTAATGGCTATTACATGTCACTTTATTCACACAATATTTAACGAAGAATAAATGCATTAATTAAGCAAAAAAATTTCATTCACGATAATTAAAAACATATGTAATTAACCAATTCTTTATCCCATTTTAAAATTGATAAAATTTCTGATGATCCCAGTTTGCATATTTTTGTTTTTATATATCAGATCATATAAATACCTTTCAAGAGTTATTAAAGGTACACATATATTAAGACAGACTATAAATACAATTAAATACAATAAACCAACTGGAGTGAAAAATGAGCCGGGGCCAGCACTCAAACCTGGGTTGACAGCGTAACGTGCTGTTGCTCTACCCTTAAGCTACCCTGGCTGATGTCTTAGCCAGGGTAGCTTAAGCAGAAATTTTTATATTGAATAAGTAAAATTTATGCTGTATTTTTAAAAATGTGACACCATTCTAAACAATGCTGTAAAAGTGATCAGTTCTTTAGTTTTTCTAATTTTAACAAATTCCTGTCAATTGTGCAGAAAAGCATCTCTTTCATAAGTTTAAAGATCGATTTTTTCATAAATCGGAAAGTTGTGGTCAGATTTTTAGATTTTATGAATCAGCATACGAAATAACATCCGGATGCGAAAGAACCAAATTTGTAAATTCAATAGTTAAAAAAATTTGTACTGAGATTATCAAACCCTAGTATAAAAATATCTCTTTTTCTTCCCCTGTCACATGGCCTGCTGTGCAAAAAATGAAATTCTGGAATTAATTACCAAAAAATTAATTATCTTTGCTTCTGATTGTCGAAATTAAAAAATAAAGACATTCTGAAAGAGAATGAAATTTTACGTCGGATGGCGTAAAAATCGTAGCTCAGAAATTGATATTTTAAAAAATTTTGGTTCTATATAAAAATTCTGTGTTCGTTTCTGACCCCAAGGCGCACCTTTTTTATATTCTCTTATTTACCCTCGAAAATCAAATCTCATCAGATATCTTTTGATATCTTGAGATAATTTTTAGAATTTCTGAAAGCTGATTTTTTCCTCATCTTGTGGTACTAATTTTGAATTTGAGATGCATAGAAAAAAAGTAATTTCGCTTTAAAGAAATCGCCAATCCTTATCTGTGATTAAAATGACACCTGTTTTTGTAATTTGATAAATCGTTTTGTAATTTGATAAAAAATCCATGCTTTTGTTGAATTATGAATTCCTTTCTGATCTTGTAACTCGTTTTTTTAATAACGTCCGTTAATTATGACTTTTTCAAAATTTGATTTGTTGTTTGATGTGAGGTGTTCAGCTATAAGTATGAAAAATTTCAAATCTCCAACATATATAGTTTCTAAGAGCTGGCTCTGCAACAGGCAGATAGAGGAGTAAGACGAATAGGGTTTCATTAGATGAATGAAACCCTAAAAACTAACCCAGTTAGAGATTAACCTTAGCTATCCTATAGGGGGGGGAAATCATTTAAAAATGTTAAAATACAAGCGAGAATTTAAATGTTAAAAGAACATTTCCTTCCTCCTCAAAAAATTTCAGCACTTTTAAAATCTCATTTTGCCCCTTGGAATGAATAATTTTCTTTTTCCGTGCCATTTTATCAAAATGAATATAGTTGGCAATCGATAATGATAAATAATCTAAAAGACGAAGAACAAGATCAACCTCAAATATAAGCATATGCTATTATCTGAAATAGTAAACTTGTACTGCAGGCGCAGATCCCTATTTCTGGGATTTGGCAGATTGTGCGTTCGCCAATTATGCACTTGTACTTGGTAACCTTTAATCCTGAAACTCCTGTCCAAAAATAGATTCTCCCAAGGCCATCGGCCAAGATACTAAAGCTTAGCAGTATATGTATATGTTTTCCATATATGGGGTACATATTATATGAATAATTATTGTTCACATATTTATATAGTTCTTGTATAGATTTAGAAACATAATTTGTCAAAAATATAAATAAATTAGTTTTAGTTTAATAAATTAATGCATTATATTTTGCAAGATTAAATTATCGCCTTTACAATCTGGAAAATTTTACAGCAAGTTCAATGAATAATAAACACATACTTTAGTTTTGTAATTCCAGGCCAAAGGTACTGCTGTATAATCATAATATTTGGCTACTCCTAATTATCCAGTATGCTGGCCAGATACAGTATGTTTACTGGGAACCTGTTGCTTCCCTAGAGAGAAATCTATAATAATTGTTTTGAAACTATAGTCATGTTATTTACATGTTTGTTATTTGTTTTGATAAAATCTGTGCTAACATTTTTTAAATATTTTCTTTTATAGGATGCTTGGCTCTACCACTTAACTGTTGTATCTTGTGGTGATAATTTAATTGGCACTCAGTATGAGCAGTTGTTGGCAAGGTTAATGGAAGTGGAAGGGGATGAAAGTAAGTGGTATTGTGTTTCAGTGGTTTAATTATTATTAAATTAGCATAAGAAATATTAAAGCTTGTCGATAAAAAGTATGTATTTTGAAATTTCTCTTAAGTCTTTTGTTGAAAATTGATTATTGAAATTTCATATGTCTTTTACTCATCTAGCTTAATGGTCTTTAATAAAAAATTTAACTTTGTAGTTAATGTTTAGCTATGTATGTTATCAATCACAAATAAAGTTACAACTGTTTGCTATTGTATAATTTTTTTTATTTATTGTAATCTTTATTTTTCAAGCAATAGACGATATTGTGAAAAACTATTTTTGAGATTAAGTGTTATTGAACATTAAAACAATGGTAAAACAAGATTTTTCAATTATATATATATATATATATATGTCACATTTTAACGAAATGACAGTATTCACTGAAATTAACTTTATTAAGTTTTATTTAAATAATCAAAAAGGTGGCAATCAATTTCCATAGCTGCTTACAGGTTAGACTTCAGATACCAAGTGGCGTAGAGGTATATCTCTGAAATTGCTCATCTCCTAGGGTTACCAGTTAAAAAGGGCCATGTGTTTCTATTAATTTAACGATAAAATGGATTAGTTGGCTACCCCGCCAAACCCGTGATTATTAGTCATTGGGCCCGTATCCAAATTGAGGGACGATTCATTACAAAAACTAATCAATAGGTCCAATCTTTATAATTTTCTTACAATTTCCCCCCTTTCCAGACAAGTCCCCGGGGATGGGCCGGCTTCCATACACGAGGGTCGCCTGGAAAGTATAAAGCATTCTTTATTAAAGGGATGTTAAAATTTTGATAGTGAATTACTTTTAATCGAGCTGCCTGGAGATGAGTTATTTCTTTCGTATAGTTAACATGTGATATCACAACAATAATAAAAATAGTAAAAATAGTAAAAATAATACAAATAATAAGAATAATACCACTAAAATTTTCAATACCATAAACAATTGAACATGATAAAAACTAGTTATATTAATAAATGCAAGACACTGGTAATATTATATGCCAAATAAAATAATCAAAATAGGAAATATATTCTAGAATTGCTAAGTCCAACATTACATATAAAATACAAACTTGAATGAAAATGTCTTGACTTCATTCAGTAGAGTGTAGACTCTCAAAATACAATTATACTATACTCATAAAGATGTAAATTCAACTATCAAATATCATCCAATAACAGTTCATATGATATCTGATACTTTACATAGATGGTGTTAACTTAAATTGATCGTTGGGCAAAAAGTATCTTAGTTTGGAGGCATGTATTACTTCATAGTCCTTCTTTGTCAACCAGTTAGGTTTATTTATTTTAAAACTTACATTAGACAACTTTTCAATAATTTGATATGGACCAGAAAAAGGCGGGCTTAACTTCCTGGTGTTCGGATAATGAAATTCTTCTGCAATTACGAGATCACCAGGTTTGAAAGGTGCTTCCACAAATTTTAGGTCATATCTGACTTTGTTTTTTAAATGGTGCTCACCAGTTCTTTGGAAAGCCTCTTTCCTGGCTTCCTCAACCGTAGGGTAATAGTTTTCATTGCCTAATACTGATGGATAAGGAAATTGGCCAAACATTAAGTATGCCGGGGGGTATTTGGTTACTGAATGCGGTGTATTATTGTACTCGTTAATCACCTCCTCCAGAATTTTGGGCCATGGAATGTTTGAAGGTGTAGCATTGATTTTAAGTCTTAGTCGAGTGCAAATGGACTGATTTACGCGTTCATTTTTCCCATTACACTGGGGCCTGTGAGATGAAGTAAGTAATTTTTTTACATTATGTTTATGTACCCATTTACGCAGTTTAGACGCTGTAAAAGCAGGGTTTCTGTCCGTTAAAATTTTCTTGGGAAGTTGAATGCTAAAAATCTGTTTTAGAATATTAATATAAACTTCTGTTGTAACATTTTTAGAGGTAAAACCCCAAACATAACGAGTAGCGTGATCAATAGCTAAGTGCATGTATTTTTTTGTTGAATTGTAATAATTGAAGCCCCCTACTGTGTCTAATGATATTATATCAAAGGGTTGTTCTGCAGGAGGTAAGGCTTCAAGAAGGCCAAATTTAGGTTGGTGGGATTTCTTGTTTAGTTGGCAGACTTCACAATGTTTGACAAATTGCGTAATATCTTGTGTCATGCTGCTCCAGTAGTACTGTGGGGAAATTAAATTTAGCATTTTTTGAATTCCTGGATGGCCAAATTGATTATGGGTTGTTATTAATAATTTTTCTCTTAAGGAGAAAGGTACGACAATTTTTTGAAAACCCTTTTTGTGAATTACCAAAATGTCATTAAATTTTTGAAATTTAGGTCCTGTTACATTATCTAACTCTTGGTGTTCTTTAATTTCATCTAAGGTTAATAAATGAATGTGGGGATTTACGTTTGATAAAATGGGATTTCTTGAGAGCATGTCGGCTTCAAAATTTGTGGACCCTTTATTGTATTTTACGGTATAATCGTACATGCTTAATTTTAGTGACCATCTGAATAATCTACCGGTTAAATGTTTTATCTTTTTAAGCCATACTAAAGCAGCATGATCGGTATGTATTGTGAAAGGTTTTCCATGAAGATAACAATGGAATTTGTCAAGAGCATCGATTATGGCTAGACACTCCAATTCCGTGATAGCGTAATTTCGCTCGTAGGGCCTTAGTTGCCTTGAGTGGAATGCAATGGGATGTAAATCTCCATTTTCATCCATTTGTTTCAATACAGCACCTAAAGCTTCCTTCGAGGCATCAGTAAAAACATGGCATGGGAGATTAGGATTAAATAATCTCAAAATAGGTCTAGAAATTAATGCATTTTTAAGTAGTTCAAATGATTGCTGACAGATTTCTGACCATTCCCACGGAGTGTCTTTCTTTAATAATTTATTTAGAGGGCTCTAATTTTAGCATACTTGTCAATGAATTTATGGTATACGTTTATGGATCCGAGAACATTTTTTGGAGGAATTAAATTTTTAATGGTTTCGGTATTAGCATTGTCTGGTTTTATTTGGCCATTACTAATTTCATAGCCAAGGAAGTCAATTTGAGATTTGGCAAAATTACATTTGGAAAGTTTTAGTTTTAGATTTTCTTGACGGCAAATATTGAATATAGTTTTAAGGTGAACCAAATGCTCGGCATAGGAGTCCGAATAAACTATAAAGTCATCGAAATAATTGGTAACGAAGTTGACCTTATGTTTATTTAGGATCCTTCTGAGAGCTCTTGTGAATTGAGCCGGAGCATTTTTGTAGGACCAACCACTCGTAAAGTCCCTGATTGGTTACAAAGGCAAGTTTTTCTGTGTCTGAAGGATGGAGGGGGACGTGCCAGTAGCCAGAGGCTAAATCTAGCGTGGAAAAATATTTGGCATTGACAAGTCTGTCTAAAAGCCAGTCTATTCGCGGCAAAGGCTCTGAATCTGTCTTCGTAATGGCATTGATTTTCCTGTAATCAATACAGAGACGCGTTTTACCTTCTCCTTTTTTATGTGCCATTGTCACGGGAGAGGAATAGGGGCTACAGGATTCCTTAATGAGTTTAGCATCCAGCAACTCCTGTACTTGTTTTTGAATTTCTGCATTATCTTTAGGTGATGTACGGTAAGGCCTAAGCGAGATAGGAAGTTCCGAGGTGAGAGTTACTCGCTGGGGTTCCCATCTGACTCTACCTACGTCGTACCGATTGCGTGCAAAAATATCTTTGAAGTCGCTCAGAAGCCCTTCCAATTGTAGGTTCTCTTCAGTAGTATAATGATTAAAAGTTATATCATCATAATCCGAGAGAGTTTGAGTATCAAGGCAACAATGTCCCTCTTGAGACAAACTTGCTTGATTTGATTTGGAAGGAAAACTAAGCGGCTTCTGGCAATTCATATCACCTGTTAACGTTAAGGTGTAGTTGAATGAACTTTCATGAGAAATTTGACCGGAAACGTTTTGGTCATTCATAATGATGACTCCATCTTGAGTCAGAGTATTTGAGGAAAAATCCATTGAGATATGGAATTTTTGTAATTCTGGGGTTCCCAGTATCGCATATGGCAAGTAAGACCTTACTAGATATAAGGAGCTATTTTGCCTGATATTCCCTATTTGGAGGGGTACTTGAACTTTTTCGGAAATCTGGACCTGTCCCTGGGTTTGGTTAACATTAAGAGGATGGCAACTTTGAATAGACGTCATATCCAAAGCTGTAGCTAGATTTTCTGGAATGAGGGACAGAGTACTTCCGCTATCCAATAAAAAGGGTATTTGAACCTCATTATGACAAGTTTTTGGGTTTCTACGGTTTTCGTAATTTTTGCATTTGAGGTACCCGGGCACAATAAACCGTCATAAAGAATTCATGTGTATTCCTTGATCAGGGGAATACCCATGGGCGTTTTGGGGTTGAGTCTCATTACTGTGGGTTGCTAAGTTGGATGAAATTATTGCTCCTGCATTTCCCTGAACATCATATTTATGTAGTAAAGTATGATGCTTTCGGTGGCAATTTTTACAACTCATCTTGGATGCACATTTACTTGCAAAATGGCCACTACGCAAACAATTTACACACAACTTATTCAATTGGATGGTTCTCCATCTGCTATCTACAGGCATAGTTATTAATTTTCTGCAAGTGTGGGTGGCATGCGAATCAAAGCAAACACCGCATTTACTATTTTCTAAATTTTTGTGGCCTTTCGATCTATCGGAAGAATCTCTGACATAAGTTATATTTCTTACATCTGTTTTAGTTGGGTTCTCTAAAGTTAACAAGCTTTTAGCTTGAATCTCTAAAAATTTTAGAAATTCCGTGAGATTAGGCATATTATTATGGGTAAGGGATAGTTCCCATCGCTCTTTGAGATTATCGCTTAATTTTTGAACTATGGTATAAATTATCATGTTATCCACTAAAGCATTTTGAGTAAGTTTTAAAGAATCTAGAATTCGAAGTGATTCATTGCAGGTATCTATTATATCGAAAATAGCTTTAGAGGAAGTGGAACAATTTTTCATATTTTTTAAATTGTATAACTTGCCTATTTGTGCTATGGCCAAATCCCTAATCTTATCGTAGCGAGCGCAAAGGGTGTCCCATGCATTTTTATAATTGACCTCCAAAAGAGGAAATCCGGAAATCAATTTATGGGCAGGACCCTTTACACTAGCTAAGAGATATTGCAATTTAGAAACGGCTCCCAAATCTGGATTTCGATCTATAGTTGTGGTAAAAATCTCCTTAAAAGAGAGCCACTGATCAGCTTCTCCGTAAAAGGGTTTTAATTCAAATTTGGGAAGATTGACTGTTTTTTCAAAAACATTACTTGTATTTTTATTGTTATTCTCTGAACCACCCTCGTTAATGCTTAAACTCTTAGTTAATTTATTACGTGATGTATTTATTGCGATAGTTAATGCATCCAATTTAAGGGCAATTTCATTGTATTCCTCAATTATAGCTTCCGTTTCTGTTGTATCGCTCTCAAGAACGGCGTTTTCCTGATTTTTACTTAATTCTGTACTAATATCTTGCACCTGACCATGATACAAATCTAACTCTTCTAGAGTTATCGTCTGATCATCAATTTTGGGATTTATGATATTTTTTATACAGGTAATTTTTGCTTTGAGAATAGTTTTTTGTTTCTTAATATTTTCCATTTTGAATTAATTTTAAAATAACTTTTTAATAATCTAAATATTATAACACTCTTAATATCCGTCAAAATGTTTAAACATTCTCAACATAATATAAGCATGTGCATAAAATTGATAAAAAGAATAAAATAGTTAAAAATAATTAAAGAAATAAATATAGGAAACATGAATCATTTTTTTTTTTTTCAAAAGATTGCAATGCTTTAAAACCATGGTTTTCATAAATACCAAAAATGAAAACATCACTGGAGATATACTACTTATTAAATCACTTACCTTAAATTATGTAATCAGAATAAAAATAAACAAGTTGGAAATTGCTCGTCAAACGTGGCAAATGAGGTGCATTCGTACTATAACTAGTTTTATAATTATTTTTTGCACCCCATATTGTACTGAATGTATATTTTTTGCGCTTCATAAGTGCATAGTCTGTAACATTATTAAAATGCACTTACAATAATTTTTTCCCCATTCCCCGTAATGTAACGGAAAAGTTTTGACTGTCCCTGTAATTAAACTATACATTCGATTTTCATAAAATTTGAAATGGCTCGACAAAATTTTGCAGCAATTATATATTTAAAATTTCAGACCATTTGGAAGGCTGTAAAATCATTAAAATGCATTTGCAATAATTTTTTCCTATTGGCCATAATGTAACGGAAAACTTTTGGGTGTCCCTGTAATTAAACTATACATCCGATTTTCATAAAATTGGAAATGGCTCAACAAAATTTTGCAGCAATTATATATTAAAAATTTCAGACCATTTGGAAGTCTGTAACATCATTAAAATTCACTTGCAATAATTTTTCCCATTGGCCGTAATGTAAAGAAAAACTTTTGACTGTCCCTGTAATTAAACTATACATCCGATTTTCATAAGATTGGAAATGGCTCGACAAAATTTTGCAGTAATTATATATTAAAAATTTCAGATCATTCGGTCGGGTAGTTTTTGCTCTGTTATATGCGGACGGACAGACAGACGGACTGAACGACGACTATAGGTGCTACGTATTTATATAATTACGAACGCACCTAAAAATAATATGGATAATAATATTATATAAAAATAAATAACACTAGGGTACCCCATGAGCCCATACAGACACACACAAAATAAAAGGAAAAAACATTCCGCAAAAACGGAGAAGGAAAAAAATATATATATCTTTGTATTTAAGGAACTGTAGTGCGCACTTATCATGAAATAAAAAGCAATGACAGCAACGATGCTATCTGTCACTGCATGAAATTTACTTTAAGAGATGCTCTGAAGAAAATCACTATAAAATCATCAACACAACTGAAGAAGATGAATTCCACTTAGAGATTGCAGTTTTCATGTTGTGAAACTTTCACTGCACCGTTGAAACAAAATGCGGATATCACTACTGCAATACTTGACTTTTAAAACGCAGAATATGTTGAAAATGATCTACATTTTGATCGATTTTAATTAAGATGATATTCTTCAAAATATAGTAGAAGAAATGGGAAGACACTTTCTATAATGGAATTGAAGACTTAAAAGCATATCACTGCTGACAGATTCTTTGATGAGGCGAACTTCTTGTATTTACACTACTTGAAGGGGCAGAGTGAACACTTTCCCAGCACCCAATTGGGGCCTCTTTGAATGTTCAATCGGAGCTTATCCGTATCGTGTAGCACCAAGAATTCTTTTTTTTTTTCTTTTCTTTACTTCTCATGTTTTCCCGCTGAGCAGGTAGTATTATCCAGCCGACTCATAATACTGTCACATTTTAACGAAATGACAGTATTCACTGAAATTAACTTTATTAAGTTTTATTTAAATAATCAAAAAGGTGGCAATCAATTTCCATAGCTGCTTACAGGTTAGACTTCAGATACCAAGTGGCGTAGAGGTATATCTCTGAAATTGCTCATCTCCTAGGGTTACCAGTTAAAAAGGGCCATGTGTTTCTATTAATTTAACGATAAAATGGATTAGTTGGCTACCCCGCCAAACCCGTGATTATTAGTCATTGGGCCCGTATCCAAATTGAGGGACGATTCATTACAAAAACTAATCAATAGGTCCAATCTTTATAATTTTCTTACATATATTAGCGCTAAGCGTATAACACATTTAGAGTAAGCTCATCCGGATCCCGATACACCACTTCGCTTTATCGAATCCTATTCTGCCATTTTTATTCAAAATTATTTTTTTTAATAAAACTTCATAAAAGTTACATTTTAGAAAGATTATTTAAAATAAATTAACATTTGAGAGATGACTTGCATTCAATTATGTATATATTCTGAGATAACTTCAGTTGAAATTAGATTGACAGCTCAATCTCTCCCTGCATAAAAGTAAACATTCGTTCATATTGCATTCATTGTGAACGTGTAGGCTTTGTTGGCGCCAGGGTTCTCGCTGGCTTTTGACCAACATTAGCGATTTGGCTAATAAGAAATAAAAAACAGTAGCCAAATAAAAAAAAAAAAAAAGAAAGTTAACAAAATAAATTCAACGTAAAATACTGAAAAATTTATAGTTAACCCCTTATTGTATCTTTTTTTTTTACTATGTTAAAAAATAATCCAAATTTTTGTAATTACTTATAAAATAGAAATTCGAATATCCAATACAGAAACTATTAAAAATAAATACATTCTACATGTCTCCTAAATGTGTAAATGTTTCAGACATTTTTTTAGAAGAAACTACAGAAACTATTAAAAATAAGTGCATTCTGAATGTCTCCTAAATGTGTAAATGTTTCAGACATTCTTTTAGCAGTCTAAATAAAAATTCAAAACAGCTATCTTTGACTTACCATTGTGAAAATATACACAAAAAAAAAATGCTGTGAGATTTGGACTCTAACCGATATAAAAAAAATGATTGGTTAATGGTACTTTGCGTACAAATAATAAATAGTTTGATAAATGGCTAATTTCAATGTCGCATTCCAGCAAAACTTTATTCTATTTGGCTTTTCACACGGGTAATTTTGTTTGTTTTTACTGGCACGGCTCTGGCGCATAGATAGCGATTAAATGACAATAGAGAAATACCTATCGCATAATCCTTTCTGCTTCTTTGGCTGTTACCAAACTGAATAGATGTTGAGTCTGTATCTCTATAAATAGAGTAATGTAAATGGCATGGTGTGATGAAGCATGAAAGGTGACATCAATCGTTCGGTAATGTGGATAAGAATCTCAATTATATTGGTACACACACACACACACACACAAAAAAAAAAGAAAAGAAAAGAGAGAGCAGAAATTGAACACTCGCAATTTGGCGAGTCTGATTCTTCGTTTAGTCGCCAAATGGAGCATTTTATCGCAATGGCGAGTGGCAGCGAGAATAGTGGTTGGCACCATCTAACAGTAGTTTTTTTTAAAAAAAAAGAAATTTTGTTTTGAAATTCTTTGAATTCTAAAGACATTGGGGAAAAAAAATTAATATTTCTTATAAAATGTAATTAGAATTAATTTCGCGCTTTTTGTTAGTATTTTGCAATGGTTTTTAATGGTTTTATGTATATTTTATATATATATATATATATCAATGCAAATAAAATTTTGTATTTTGTAAGGAAAATAATGTAATTAATAGTTGCAATTTACTTATGTTTTAAAAAGTGATTTTTAATGATCAAAATTTATTATAGGTTTCTTTATGCATGTTTAAAAAAAAACAGGATTTAATTTGAGATATTTTTTTTTTAATTTAAGGTATATAATTATTATTTTGGTGCAAGCTATTGGCAATTAATAAAAGCAAATAAATTTTCTGTTGAAATTGTGTTTTATTCTGCATGTTATCAACTTTGTTTGCATTATCTATATTATAAAGGACAAACATATCTGTGCATAACGCATACGTCATTCTGCGAATGGCAACACTTTGAAATTTGAAATGAAATTTCGGTTTTGCAATTTTCGCTACTGCCAATTTTTAAACTTCTAAACATCGCACCGTTTCAATTTTTAGACCGTCGTATGGGGGGAAAAATGTACTTTAAAATGCAATTTGTTTGAAAGCTCTATCTCAATTTATTTTTGAGATATTAATTTTTTTATAGTTTTTAACACCAATTTTGTAATTGTGGCAATTGAAGCACACCATTTTTTTAAAGAAAGGGGAACATAGTCATGGTTTATTTATTTTTATTGATAATATTCTTATTGATGCCATTTTCACATTACAAATAAAAGTAACTTTTTGCTAATTTTTGAACAGAAAATGATGTCAGCCATTAAAAAAAACACGCATTCTTCTTCATAAATCAATTTTTGAAGAAGATATTTCAATATTTTTACATTACGCTGATACTGAATTTGAGACGCTAGGCAAAATGATTCAGTGAGTAAAAATGATGTCATGTTTAAAACAAAATTATCATTTTCTTTGATAAAACTACATATTTGTCCAATACTAAATGGCCATTACTATGGCAACGAAAGGCAAATTTCTGAATGGTAAATGTTCGCGGGTACTGAGATTAGAACCTAAATTTTGTGCGAATGTTCACATGAAAAGTTTGTATCGGGCAAACGGGGCTTTAACTTTGGAAATACATTCCTTAATAATGTATTGCGCTTTAAAATACTTTTAAATTATGAATTTGAGTGGTTCGTATGTAAATTTTGAGAATGTGGAAATAACGTACAGTTTAGATTTTACGGGAGAAAATTTTATGATGTGACAAAGCGAAATCCTGTTTACTGATTTTTCATCCTGTAAAAACAAACATAAAAGCCTCAATCGATAACTTCAACATAATTATTCATCTTGATTACGCATTATAATACAGTTTAATTTTCCAATAATTTAAGCAGTTGGAGTTTGTGGAAATAATATTTTGGTAATTTTAGGTTAAAAACATTATTTGTTTTAAGAGTTAGACAATCAATGCAAGATGAATTTTTTATAGTAATTATTTTTGTAGGTTTATTATAAATTCGGTTTAACAGTTCCAAACATTTTAATTCGTCGAATTTCGACGGGTTCCAACTCGTATATATAATAGCACTAAGTGTATAACATTTCCGAAGTGAAACTCATTCGGGTCCCGATAATCTTTCGTTAAAATCAGTCATTTTATTTTAATTTGCAGAGATTTAATTTTTTCAATAAAGCTGTATTCAAAAACAATGTTTAATTATAAATGTTTCCAATTCATTCCTTTGAGATTCTTTAAAATACAGACCATCGAGTTCATTGGCAATATAGTGATCTGAACGAACTCTATACATAAAAACTTTCTTTAAAAATGACAATTTAAGGCAAGCAAAGTGGGTATTAAATGCAATATTGTTAGAATTTTTATATTCAGGCTGTTTTAATTTTTTCTTCACAGCCGTGAATGACTCTTATTTATTATTTTTTTTCTTATTTATAAAAAATTAAAAGTTAGTGAATTGACTATATGTTTTAAAATAGCCTTATTAGTAATAATTTGCATGTTTTTTTGTGAAAAAGCTCTTTAAATTTTGTGAGTGAAGTTCATTTATATATTCTGTGTCATTATTTTACCAATTCAATTAATATTTTTCTTGCAAATTAACTTCCAATGGAAAATGGGCTGTTTTTATAGCTATTTTACCCCACCTGACCCTATTAAGATATAATTTATTACTTCATAATTCTTTTTATAATGCAATGCTTTATTATTTTTTATCATTCTTTTGAAAATGCAAACATGTCATTCTGACAGGGTATCTTCTAAGTTCGGAAATATTTCTATTGTAAAAACATTATATTTGTACATTTCCTAATTCTATAAAATACTAAAAAAAATATTTAAAATAAAGATTTGAGTGGGTTTATAAATTCTTATAAATTCAAATTTAATTCATCCTTCTAAATCCTTCAAACCTTCTCAAATTTATTAAATGATTATGTAAATCTTCTAATGAAGTTTAAACATTTCATGAAAAATGCTTTAGAAGATAAAATTTTCAGAATTCATAATTCAGTACATAAAGGGTTAGATGTTTCTGCTCTATTTAATTAATTTTCAAAATAAATAAGAATATTCTAAAACTGCAGGATCTATGATGTATTGATTGATCTGAAATGCCATCATTCAATTTTTCACATTTTTTCAGATCACGCACATTATCTGTTATTTTACCTTAAATGCTTATTTTCATATTCTTAACCATGGAGTAACTTGAGCCATAATTTTGTTAAGTTAAATGATGTTGCATCATTACATATTGGAATATTTATGCATTACAATCTCTATAGTTTTTCTTATAATGGATGGATTGTATAGATTGGCGAGGAAAATTATCTTACTTTCATCAAAATTGAATGTTTTCTTAATATAATCTTGCCAGGGCTATGATTTTTCTATTATATTTTACATCAGCTATATGCTCCTTTATTCTATACTTAAATTTCCTTCTAATCATGCTAATATAGTAATTCTTTGATCTTGTATGCTCTAATAAATGGTATTTCGTAAACCCCTGAATAATTCTCAAAATTAATTGGGTCAATTTTAACTGCAAATGATATTTTTTAATTTCAGAGGGAGCTTGACTACTAAGCAGATATTGAAACATTTAAGGCTGTGTTTTAATTTCTCAAAAAAGCTTTTAAAATATTGAAAAGTGATTAGAAATATTTAAATTTTAGACTACAGATTTTTCATAAGATAGACCTTTCTAGTATGCCCTGAAATAATTTGGATAATGAATTAAATAATATTTGTAAAATTACTTATAATAATGGTTTTAAGTTACAGCATATTAATAAATTAATTGTGGGTATTGCCAATAATTAGAAGTCTGAATGTGAATTTGATTCACAAAAAAAAACTTTATACTCTTAAATATTTTCCAAGCTTTATTGAGAAATTAAACTCAATATCTGCTTAGTAGCCAAAACCCCCTCAGAAATTAAAGAATGTCATTTGCACTAAAATTGACCCAATTAATTTTGAGAATTATTCAGGAGTATATGAAATACCTTGAATAGAGCAGAGAGGTCAAAGAATATTGGCATGTCCGGCAGAAAATTTATGCATAGAAAAAGGAGCATATAACTGATGTAAAATATAATAGAAAAACCGCAAGACTGCAAGATAATATTGAGAAGAAACCATCCAAATAAATTTCGATGAAAATAAGATAATTTTTACCTTCAATCTATACTAGCCATCCATTATAAGAGGAACCATAGAGATTGTAATGCATAAAAATTAAATATGTAATGATTCAGCATCATTTAACTTACCAAAATTATGGCTTAAGTTACTCCATGGTTAAGAATGCGGAAATAGACATACAAGGTAAAATAACAAATCATGCATGATCTGAAAGAGCACATGAAAAATTAAAAGGTGGTGTTCAGATTATTACATCATAGATCGTGCAATTTTAGAATATTCTTATTTATTTGTTTTAAAAAAGGCTCATAATCAAAACATGTAAACAATCCAATAAAACTATTTTTATGGTTTTTAATTTTTTTATCTTACATCTTTTTAACAATTAAAAGAAAAATAAAGGTAATTTAAAAAAAAAACTCTCTTATTAGTGTATTTATTAAAAATCTGAAGTAAACAGGAATTTTAATCACATTCATAATATATTTAAAATTTTAAAATGAATGTTTAAGAACTTCCTTATCTTGCTATTTTCAGCATCTCTTGCTTTTACTGTTTATGTTTTAAACCCCAGAATTTTAATAAAGAAAAAAAATTTTAGATACACCAATAAAACTGTTTCTTACAAAATTATTTTCAACCTTTTAGTATTTTATAATTAATTTTATAGTTATTACTTAATCTATTTTCCATTTATTGAAATGAATACATTCATTGTTATGTTATCGCCTTTCCTGATTTCTTTTTCCTATTAATTGATTAATTAATAATTAAGTTTCAGAAGTACAGTGTGACTTCAAAAATCTGGCATTCGGAAATCCGGCAACTTCAAAAATCTGGCATCAAAATCATCTTTTGCCTTCCTTTTTCTTTTACACTTTCCAGTTATGAAAGAAGAATAATAGCAATTCTTTATGAATTAAAAACTTCAAAATCGAAAGTAAAAATGCAAAAAAAGAATATTAAACTTTTTGTACATTTATCAGAGGCGATTATTTTCTGAACAAATTTTCTGGGAGCTGCATTGTTGCTTAGCAACGGGAATACTTTGGCAAATGCATGGCACAATATATGGCTGGAACAAGTTTTCGGCAGCGGCGACATCAATGATGAGGAAGAATTTTCAGGCTTTCAAATTTTCCATGAAAAGGCTGCAGTTTATGAGCTGATTGAACGCGCAAAATCTGAAGATTCATTAAATGTCGAAAAAGGTATACAGAAGATTGGCTAAGTATTGACGAAAATGTATCAACAGCATACAATTTAACGGACGGCGAGATCGCTGATGCTGTGCTAAATAGAACCACCGATAATGCTAGTAGCAGCTCAGAAGACAAGGATGAGCAACCAGTAGAAGAAAAGATGTCACTAGAAAAACACATAAATTTGACTGGAGTATTAATATATGCTTTTGAGAAACAAGAGTATGTTTCCGAAATAGACGTTCTTCATTTGTATAAAATACAAAAAAAAAAAAAAAAAAAAATTGTTAAAGAACGGCCAAAAAAATTGAAGCAAACAAAGTTGACATCGATATTTCCGAAATTACAAGAGAAGAAATAATGTCACTCTTTATTAGATTTTTTTTTTTTTCTGTAACATAGAAAATATCATATGAAGTAACTTTTTTTAAAAATTTAATTTTCTCTTTTTCTTACATAATTATCACCTATTAATGAATTAAATTATGGTTAAAGTACCATTATGAATATAGTACTACTTTTGACATTCATAATTACTATTTTTGATATTCCTTCAAAAATCCGGCATAGTCTTGAGCCCGATTTCTGAAGTTATACTGTATTAAAATATTGTATTGTCATTGGGAACATACAGCTGTGCAGCTTTTAGCATGTAAGGAAGTGAGTGAAAAATTGATTTAAAAAAATTCCTCTTTTGCATACATAATCCAAGTTAAGTTAAAAGCATGTAAAAATGAAAATCTTATGAGAAGACAAAATCTGCACTTATTATTTGTAGGTAATTTTAAAATTTTGAACTAAAGAAACTTAAATTTTATACATTTTAACTTTTTTTTAATCATCAAACATTATTTGAAATTAAAATGTTCATACACATGCAGTATTTAAGAAAATAAAATTCTGCACAGGAAATGCCTCATAATGATATAATCATACACAGTAAAAGATCTTTATAAGGCAGTTCTATATAATGCAGTTCTCTGTATAACGCACAGCTTCTCTAATGTAAACAGTTAATTTTATACTTAAGAAGAGCCTGCAATTGTAGAAATATCCATATTGTAGAAATATTGCTGTCCTGTATAGGACTAAATTTCAAACATTATTTCATCTTTATCTCCATAATTCTGATTTTTTAATGAATAAATAGCTATCATTAAATTAAAAAAAAAAAAAAATGAAAATTTGTAATATGATTTTGTCCAGGTGTATTTTGATCATGTTTATAAGGTAATTTTACAATATATAGAATCTTTATTACGCAAAAATTTATAATCTGGACAACTTTTAGACCTGAGGAATGATATGTTCCAGACCTATTTAGCCTTGTTTACAAAATAAGTTTTGATATACCTAATGATGTACAAAATGTTTTATATGTATAATGCAAAATTCTATGTAACGCAAAACCTTTCATCTTTAGGTTTACATTATAAAAAACTTTTACTGTAAATACATACATATGTATAAACTCATTTTTAATTTTTAGAATTTTATATATATATATATATATTGTTGCTGTCTACTGGAAAGTCTTAGGAGATGTATTTTTTCATTATATTGGTTAATAAATATAAATTAATAAATATAATTGGTTAATAAATATAATTTTCATTATATTGGTTAATAATAGAATCAGATTATGTAACTTTTTTAACTTATTTTTTCACTGTATTACTTGAAATATAAAAGGCGTGTAGTTGTGTTTTCAGTATGTCAGTAACCATTTTGATATTCTCATTTCTCTTACATATGAAATTTCATCTGCTTCTCCTTTTATTTATAGACAGTGTTATCTGGAGACATCCTCTATTGCTTTACGCTAAAGAAAGCTTAACTCAACCACTAACTAGTCTACCGTCCGAGCAACTGCAGTCTGAGGCTGTAAAACTTTTCAAAGTAATTATTATTTTATTATTTTTCCATGAATATTTATTTTGATATTATTATATCTAAATATTATATATATATATATATATATATATATATATATAAAATCATTAAAAACATTTACAAATTACCACAAAGAAACATAGTAAAAAAAAAAGAATTAAAGGAATAAAATGGAAATTTGTAGAACCAGGGTAGAATCCTCAGAGCCCAAATACCTAGGTACTACAAATAAAGTGTGTGGTTTCCTCTTCATATTAGCCATTAAAAAGCTAAATAATACGAATTTAGGGCTACCAGCATGCAATAAAACCAGAAAAAAATTGGAAAATGTTTTTAGCAATCTTATATATATATTTTTTGAGTAATTCAAATCTTTATTTTAATAAGTAACGTATAAAATGTCATCTGCTGAAAATGTTTCACAACATGTCTAACTTGAATTAGAAACTAACAAATTTTATAGCATGTTACCTTATTTTAAACATGCTTTAGTATATCTACACCATAATTTAATCATGCCCAACCAATTCCCAGAACATTTTGATTTCAATGTGAGTACCATACAATCCAGATATCGCTTCCTTGCAATAACTTAATTTGCAGTATTTAAAGTTCTTCAAAAACCATTGCCATGCACAGTGGCTGTTTCCCTAAAATAAACAGCGGACTTGTTTTGGTAAATTAGCAAACATAAAGATTCAGCCCCAAGAGATTATGCATCAAGAAGATTGGTGTATTGAATATATTCTTCAGGCTTATTAATGATATCCTCTTTGTGTTTCTAGTGCCAATATAATGTGTGTGGAATATTTTATATAATTAAACTATTTTCATTTTCTGACATTTCGCTTCCAAGTTTATATATAGTCATGATTGGTAATGAATGAATATTTGTATTTTACCAGTCCATCCAGTTGTTCATCTCTGTGCCTCTTGATGCATCTGGCATTGATTACCATGTGGCTCTGGCCCAGAATGCCTTGCACCAGTGCCTCATGCAGGTGGAACTGCAAAATGAACTCCTTTGTCAGTTAATGAAGCAAACTGCTCGCCATTCTTATCACAAACCTGGAGTTCAGGTATGGTTATGGATAAATGTAATGGATAGATGTGTTTAATAAAATATATTCTGCAGAGATGAGAAATCTATAGAAGTAATCTTTCTTTATCATCCATATAATGATTAATAAAATATACGTTATAATCTCCATATAATTAATTATTATATTATTAATCATACAATATTGAAATATAATATTTGAATTAAAAATGTGTGTATAATATAACTAATTCATTGTGTATAGTTTAAGTAATTTAATTTATTTTATTAATAAATGTTTTATTAAATGTATACAAAAGCAGAAACTATTCTAGCATTCTAGACAACTATATAAGATTTGATATAAAATAATCTGTAATTTTTTGTGATGTATGCAAGGAAAACAGGAAAGTTATAGATACCTGTGCATGTCAGATATTGAATGTCAAATCAGATTTTCAAAAAATATTCATGTAAAATAAATATTTTAATGCTTATCACAGTAACAAGTTTTATTAAAATTTACAAATTCTGTATTACATGTACTATGTGTTTTTGTTTAACCCACTAGAAACGAGCAATCGGTATACATGCCACGTAAGGTGCTCAGAATCCGTCATTATTCTCACCACTAAATTTTTATTAATTTTGCCTTATTTAATTCGAGCATTTTCCCGATTCAATTACACAAAAATTTCTGTTTTGAAAAACCGGTGATAAAAGGTTAAAAAATCAGTATAAGACGCTCGTCCCGAAGGGGTTAAGGGTTAAGTGTTTCTTATATATGGTATATAATTGCTTAAATGTAAGTTGACCTCAGTTTTGAGAGAAATAACATGTTCTTTTGTTTGAATTTTCTGTTTCATAATTTACAGCTTGGATAATATCAGGAAATTATTAGGAATTCTGCAGTTAAATAAGTCAAAGAAAATTATTTCAAAATACTGGTATATTAAAACTGAAGAAATGTTTTTTTCCCTTGAATGTTGGTCAACTTATATGCAAGTATATACAGTAATTTAACTTAATTTATAAAAGAAAGATATATTTCAATGCTAGCTTCAGAATGTATGAACTAATAATATTAATCATTCTTTTTTCTCTGAAAAGGTGTGCTTTTTCAGATGATCTATTCTGACTTACAAACAACATGCTGAAAAAAAGTATTTTAACAATTTGTAAAATAGTTAACAAGTGTAACTGAATACAAATCTCTGGTGTTAATGTCTTCTCCAGCATTTTACATTATTGAGACTAGTCTGAATAAATGAAAGTTATAAGTAATGAAATTTATAATATGTAACTTAAAATTGAAGTTTGAGAATTTTGTCTGAACATTTTTGTGATTTCATTTTTTACCTGCATCAAGTATCATATGCTCGCATTTTTATTTTACAGAATTTATTAGGGTTTTTTATTTCTATCTAATAAAGGGAATAAATATTTTATTTTGATTCCTTTCACTTATAAAACCAATTTAGGGATCTATTTCTCTGAATGTCTAGGTATATTTAAATTTAGCAAAATAAGATAGTATTAAAATCCATTGATACAAAGCATTTCAAGTTCATCTTGCCAAATTATTATACCAATAAAGTGTAAATTTTATAGCTGTCTTTTTAACGTTATTTATTTGAGTTTTATATTTCTTTGATATTCTAGTCACGTAAAAACTGCTTCAAAATTTAGTAACTTTATTTGCAGTAATTAAATCAGTTTTGTGAGGAAGACACATTTTGCTATTTTCTGTACCTTCGTTAAATTAAAATAACTTATATTGACAAAATAAAGTTAATACAGTTTAATGAAGAATTACTTTTTATTATTATTATTTTTTATTATTTTATTTATTTTGGTGAGGAAATGGTGGAGATCATGTGCAATAAAAACGTTGATAATTCCTGTATAAAAATACTGAATTTGTATACCAAAAAAAGATATTCTTTATTAAATGAATATTTCATTTTGTTCATTTAAAACAATAAGTAATTTTAGTTTAAATAAATATTTTTTAAGTTAATTTTTTATTTTTGTTAATTCTGTAAAATTTCAACCTTTCATGAATTCAAATTGTTGACACCATTAATTCCTTAAGTATTATTCTTTATCATACCTGGCACTATATCATGCCATTCCTTATCATACCTGGCATTATTTGCACTAAATTTTTGCTCAGGAGAGATTTACATAGCTTTCAAGGTGTTCTCAAATGATTTAATTTTCGCCAATCAACATTTTAGTTTACCTCACTCTGTAACAAAGCCATTTTCTTAATCCTTTTCAAGTACTGTATATTTCCTTGTATAAACTGAGTATATGACTTTTCAGTGAAAAATCTTACAAAATCGAAAACCCGTATAAAAGCCGATGTTAAAAAAAGGTGATGAAAAATGCAGTGACTGAAAACAAATAGAAACGTTAAATAGAAGAAAAAAAATGCAATCTCCGAAATTATTTATCTCTCCTATTCTGTTCTAGCATGCTGCTAAATCTTTTTAATTGGCTTCTGCTGGAAGTTTGTATAAATCAGCCATTTAAAGACCAAGCTCCATTCTAAATTGACTGAATGTATGTCATCTGTGGATACAGTGTGACAAATTGTATTAATTTAAAAAATAAGTTGACATCGTCACTATCTGGGTCATGGAACTAATAATAAAGAGGAACTGACATATCCTTAAAATAGTGAAGCTTCAACTGAAACCACTTTCGCAGGGGATGATTACTGCTGGGTTAAACGTCCACCAGTAAATTTAAATATATTTCATTTCATTTTCATCTTATTTAAATGCCTTATTAATGCAGAGTTTCAGTCATAAATAATGGCAGAAACAGATATTCATTTTTTACTGGTGAAAGTTTATTTTGGTGGTAGTCAGGCCCTGTGTGTCTGCCATATTGTGATAACTTACATAATCTCCTGTCATTGTCAGTGAACAAAATTATAATACCTGGGTAAACTGACTGACACCAGTAAAAACAAATAGAAATTTTTAGAAAATTTGGGAGAAAATATTTCTACAAATACGGCGTTTAAAAAAGACTGAATATTCTATTCAAATTTACTGGTGGAAGTTTACCAGGCAATAATCAGAAAATGTTGATCCGATTTTTAAAAAAAAACAGCCGCCATCTTGTGACAACCTTCTCAGTTACTTCACTCGCAGCTGGTAGACTTCATTATATGTCTCCTCTTTATTCATAATTCCATTATCTGAGTGAAAGAATCTTGGCTTGAATTATCATAAGGAATGATCGTCCTATCTTTTAAAAAATGTTGTATCAGTAATGAATTGGATGGAACTGAGGATGATGCCATTTTTGAAGAAAATGGCAATGATGATGAATTAGACACTGGCCATAGGCATCCTGATGTACCAATGAAAGAAAGTGGTTTTATGGAGTTGCTTGAAAATTCTGATGATGACTTAAATATTGTGAATTATGATTGGTGACTTTTCTATTATAAAAGAATGGAGTATTAAAGTATTTTTTTTATTTGCAAATATTTTGTATGTTTTTTTATATTTACCATCTTTTTTATTTTAGAATATCAATTTTGGAAATTTTCTTAGACTCGTGTATAAACTGACCCCACACTTTGGAGCCAAAAAAATTCTCAAAAATTCTCGGCTTATATACGGAAATATAAGATATTTTTATTCAGGTTTTAGAAAACTTATAATCTTTTTATTTTCATGGTAATCATGTTCTTTATCTTTTAATGTCATCTGACAAGTAATTTTTTTTTCTTCTCCCAAAAATAGATGTTGAAACATCACTGTTGATAGTATTTTCTGAAAAAGGCTCTACTTCGATTGGAAATTTAAAAAGCAGCTCAATTTTTTAAAAACCTAAATGACTATCTGAAATTTTTTAATATGTTAAGTATAGATATGAAGAATGAAGAGTATAAACATGAAATAAATTAAGCTAAAAATGTTTTGTCAGAATTCCACATCCAAGACAATTTTGAAACACGTCACTATACAAAGGACAGAGATAAACAAATGTAACAAGTAAGACAGATTAAAAATTCAACAATAAATTTCTACTGTCTTTTTTAAACATGAAGAATTGAAACTGTTTATATAATTTTTGTTTCACCATGAAGGGGCAATTTATCCTGTCATGCACCTACCCTGTTGTGGATTGCCCTTGCCCATGTTCAGAATTCTCTTGTGTCATGTTCACTAAGAATAATTAGAATAAAAGTCATTTAAAAGTAATAAAGCCAAATGTTTGTAATAAATATTTTCTGAATTAAAATTTGAAATTATAATATATTGCCCATCTTTGCTGTTGATTTATTTTATTAATTTACTTTTTTAGCAACTTTTACTGTGTGCTACTCAATCATTGTTTTTGTGTGACTCTTCTGAAAAGCTCTCTCCTACCTCAACCACATCACATGATCGTATCCCACCCCCAGAAAGCAAGCTCAATCCACCTCCATTTGTATTTGTACAAGGCTGGCAGCTTTTGGCTCTTGCTCTTTCCTTATTTGTACCAAAAAACAGAACGTTGTGGTATCTAAGAATGCATTTATCTAGAAATGCAGACCCCAAGTAAGTCATTAGGATACTTCTTTTTTTTTTTTCTATTTAACTTTTGTAATGTGACATATAATTTTTATATTTATAGCTGTAGTTCGCATATCAGTTGTACTTGAAATTAATATTTGTCTTGTATATTTGGTATGTTTTAAAGTGATGCTGTTTCTGTTAAAAGTACGGTGAAACCTATATAATATAATGTTGGCGTAAATAATATGACACTTAATGTGATGCGATACTTCCTTGATGTCCAAACACATTTAAATTTCAATATATGTTAAAATCTCTAGTTTATGTAATTGATAATTAGAGTACAGTCCGTTTTAGAAATATTTTTAACTGTTTCAAAATGTGTGTTTGTGTATTATCTGGTGCTCAGTACTATATTAACTGACAAATTTGAAATTTCAAAATTTGTCAAAAAATCCTATCAAAGAGAAGCATTCATTCTTATTAGCCCAATAGTAACTTTGTTTTATCCTATTCAAAAAAATAAAGGAACCTGTTTTACAGAGCACTCTCAGGGCTAAAGACAAAATGTGTATTGTATGTCAATGTTAAGACATGTATTTTGCAATACAGTTAGTCTCTAAAATACAAAATGTTTACTAAAAAGATGCATAAAAATTTATTAAAATATTCCACTGGTCTTCAAAACTTAAAAATCATTGATGTTAAAATCATATGAAACAGAAAAAATAATTCCCGAGATCTTTCAATCGCAAATGCGATCATTTTCAAGGGATAGTTTCACTGAAATGCTGCATTCACTGTGCTATTTATGTACCAGCCTGGGAAAAGGGATCAGTCTATTATTTGTTGGAGGTGTCTATGAAGTTGTTTCGTTCTGATGCTGAAGCTTTAAATATTAAACCAAATATGAGGTATGTCATACGATAAAACATTATATACATTATTTCCTTTACTTAAAATCTCCAATGATTCCCTAATTCTCTTGAGAAGATTGGAGATTTTAAATAAAGGCAATATGAATTTCATCTAATTAAAAAATGTTTTACGTATACATACCTTTTATAATGACTTTTTAAAATAATAATCAGCTGTTTTAATATCTACCTTTATTCTAGATCTTTCTTAGAGCACATTCCAAACTCTTTGGTGGTATTCAAATAAAAAAATGTTATCACTGTTAAATCTGCAGATTTTAATGAACATGTGGAAATAGTTTTAAAGTTTAACAGGCATGAGATTTTTCCACGGATCTGCGGTTTTCAGCTTTTTTGTCATTTTTGAATTTCTGTTTTTTCCCGATTTTCCGATTTTTTTTCAAATTTTTGCTTTTTTGCCATTTTTTCGACTCTTAATTTCTCATTTTTCAAGAATGTATTTCGTGCAGACATCCGTGTTTTATTCGTTTAAATAAAAAAAGAATCATTCAATGATTTTAATCTGCATCAAAATATGCTTATATTTCAACACTTCAACTACGAAAATCTTTTATCGTGTGCGGTGGTTATCCTATTTCATCGCAATCGCTGAACCCGGGATGATTCTGTTCCGAAAAGTCTAAGAATTACGGCAGTCATTTTCGAAAATTAAAAAAAAATCGGTCATAAATCTGAAAATTCGGACATAAAATGTATTGTGAATTTAGACAAATGATCACCAAAAAAAAAATCAATTTCATCAATCGTTCAAAGAAAAATCGCCAATTTCGTCAAAGGATCGCGAAAAATCTCCAATTTTCATCAAAAGATCGCAAAAAAAACGGCAATTTCCGTCAAAGGATAGCGAAAAAAACGCCATTTTTGTCAAAAGATCATGAAAAAAAAAAGGCAATTTCCGTCAAAATATAGCAAAAAAAGGCAATATCCGTCGAAAGATCACGAAAAAAATGGCAATTTCCATCAAAAGATCGCGGAAAAAATGACAATTTCGTCATAAGATCTCTATAAAAAGGGTAAATTTCATCAAAAGATCTCTAAAAAATGGCCAATTTTGTCTAAAGATCGCACAAAAAACGAAAATTTCACATTAATGTTCTGTATCTTGGTAAAATAAACTTTTCATTAGAGTAAGTAAATAATTTCTGCCAAATTTGTGTTAATAATTTATTTTTAATTTACGCAAAGCTAAATTATATATTAATAGCAATTATATTTGTAGCGCTTGAAATTCATAACTGTCATTGTTCAAACGTCGTTCGCGCAGTTTTCAGCTTTTTTGCTTTTTGGTCAATCTCATCCCTGGTTTAATCATGTATGCAGTGTTTATAATTTGAATCCCCGTCTTCAGTCAATGATGACTGATAATTATAAAAAGTGAAGTACATAACAATAAACAAACAGGTTCTCATTTGAGCCAATACACCTCAAATTGCTTAGTAATATTGAAAATTCCCGAAGGAAGAAACAAGATTTTAGGAATACAGATAGTTTCTGTCAGCTTCTGTCCTGGCTGAATATTTAGAAGTAGTTTCTTCAAAAACGAATGTTCTCCGAAATTCAGATTTTGAGTTTAAAATGAATATTCGGTTGAACTCTATTAATTTTAGTTGTTTTGTGTTTAAGTAATTCAAATTATTGTTTAAATAATATAAAAAGTTATTTCAGATAATCTTGCTTATTAGAATAATTCATTTTTGAAAAAATGGCTATTCCAATTGGTGAACTTTACTGAATACATAACACATGTCTTCTACATTTCAGCAGATTTCTGCTGTGCTTTTCAAAAAAGTTCATCTAAATCTGCTCCCAAAATTTCTGCTCTGCGATCCCTGTTTGTTACTTCGTTGTAGTACAGTAAATAATCATCTGAAACACATCCTCAAAAAAAATTTTACTTTCTCTCTCTTTTTTTTTTGGGGGGGGGGGGGGGATCCCACTTCCCAATGCACGGAATTTAATTTTTAGCACTTTTTAATTATTTTAAAAATTTTCTGCCTTTTTTAATACTTTGTAGTAGAAGTCTGCACTGGCCAATCTTGGGCCGATTTTTTTTTTTTTTTTTTTTTTTTTTTAATTTGAGCTGGGCTGTTATTTATATGATCAAGTAAAGAATTTTTTTTTTATTAAAAACGATAGCATGAAATTTTCTACTTCAGTTACATTTTTCAAGACAACAGTAAGAATGTTTTTACTATGTCTTATTTATTACATATCTGTATCGTTTTTTATATTGACATGTTTAAAAATGGCATTACATGTGGAGTTCTGATAAAACTATATGCATAAAATTTTCAGTTATTTTACTTCAGACCCCAAAGTGATAAAAATTCTTTAAGGCTGTTCTCAAATCCAAAACGGCAACTTTATGATGTAAGTTTTAATTTATTTTTGTTCGGAAATGCATGAAACTAGCAGGTGTTGTTTTTCAGAAGCTATGTAATCGAACTGTGTTTTCCAGGCTATTTTTTACAAATGCAATAGATCTTTCAGAAAATATTGTCAAAGTGGGCGTTTTGAACTGGATTCCTGTGTGAAAGAAGAATAACCACTCAAGAAAGGGTGAAAAACGGCTTTGTCACATGATCAAAATCGCTTATAACTCAATAGGTAATTTATTTATCAAAAAATAGAAAACACAGTTCAATTCCAAATCGCTTCTATAGTCAGGCCTTCCAATTTTATACCTTTCCATTAAAAAATGAATTTGTAAATGTGTCAAAACATTTGCGCTTGTTGAGCAGGGCAGTTGAGAACAGCCTTAATTCTCCTCTAACTATGAGATATCTTTGGTTGTAGTTGATACGTTTCTGATCATATTTTCATGATTTAAATGAGACATTCAAAGCCAAAATGGATCACGTCCAATATTTTTATCAACAGTCTGTATGAATTTTTGTTCTCTAGACAATAATTTGTTCTTTGCTGTAACAAACCAAGTCTTTAGTTGAAAATGTAAGCTACAGTTGGTTGGTAATCTCCCAAGAATTTTTTATTGAATGAAATGTTGTAAGAGGCCATTAACTTGACCCCCACATATCTCTGGATGGAACTTTATGGGCTCTGGATGTCCTCATATGTCTTAATCCAATCATGCAGAATAGCAAGTCAGATTCGCGATACATTTTTCCAACTGTGGTGTACAGTAATGAATCAGACTTGTATTTTTGTTGCCGTAGACTTGTCATATCAGACTTGTGCCTACATTGCAATAATTTAGTTACTTTTCATTTAAAGTTATTTTGGCTAACACTGTATGCATCACATTTCATTTCAAATAGCAATTAATATAGATTATTAAGAAATAATTTTTCTGTTTTATCTAACTACCAAGTACTTTAATTAAACTGTATAAATTTAGTACAGTTTGCCTACAAAATATAAAAGAAATTGATTGCTGAATGAACAGGTTAAATTGGTTTAAAATTTCCATTTTTGCAAGACTCAAAGATATGTTGTTTTTATTAAGTAAAACTAGTTCAGTTCCTTGATGTCCAATTAAAATTTACTCATGCACAAGGGAGAATTATTTCATGATTCTAAAAGAAAGGTTATAATTGTAAAGCTTTTAATAAAGAGTACTTCATTGAAAGGAAACTGACCAATGTGTATTTATTCTTTATAGGACAGAAGCTGGAAAGTATGCAATCTTCTGTCAACGTACTTTAGAGAGAACTCTTTTAAATGGTGGAAGAGAGAGTAAACCATCTCGTATGGAAGTATTAAGTATTTTGCTGAAGAATCCTTATCATCACTCTCTTCCTCACAGCATTCCAGTTCATTTCCTAAATGGTACTTATCAGGTAAGGAACACATTACTCTCTAAAATATTTGAAAAGAAGCTTATTAACTATTTTTAACATGCATTTTTAATATTAGAAACACATATTAATTAAAAAAAAATCTTTTTAAGATTTTTCTGTTAATTCAAAATTTTAGAATACACTGCATTATTTGTCATTTCATTTTGGCACAAAAAGTATATTATGTTTTAAAGCTAGGATTTTAGTTATGCTTCTCATTTATATATCATTTTTAATTGTCCAATGAAATATGCATAAATGATATACTTTTATAACCTTGTATAAATCAACTGCAATTTATATATTTTGTTTTTTACTTCAAAATGAACTTTGTTATGGATAATTTAAAAAAAAAAAAAAAAATTACATTAAACTCTCCTAAGCACTTCTCCTCCGTATGGAGGAGAAAAGTAATAATTTCATTTTATTATTATTATAAGTCATAATGTAAAATGTAAGGATATTAGAAATTGGATTTTTTTTTTTTAACCATTTGGAAAAATGGTTATTGTCCTCATCAGGGTAGGAAATCAAAAGCATATCTGAAGCTTTTAATTGGTTTAATCTGCATTTTATTCGTTTTCTGATTGGTCTATACAGTAATGTATTTTCCCTTTACTTTCAACAGAGATGGATACTTCTGTTGTCACTATGACAAAAAAATAATAAAAACTACCAAAAAAAAAAAAAAATTAATAACTCAGAAACAAATTAAGATACAGCTTTCAAACAAATTGCATTTAAAGCTACATTTTTTTTATCTTATATGACGGTGTAAAAAGTAATATTGTGGGATGTTTAGAAGTTTAAGAATGAAATTTCATTTAAAATTGGTCGAAATCTGACGATGGAAAAGCCTTTTCCCGAACAGCGAATGAAATGCTTGGATAATACGTAAGTTTCAGGTGAATAATACGTAAGTTTCAGGAAATCTTGCAATTTTGACATGTAATAACACTATTAATGTTTAATCCATGGCGTACGTAATGTCTGATGAACTCCGTGCAATTTTTTATGTCTTAAATTTTAGTCTTTGAAAAAATCATTTTCCAAATGGTCGTTGTAATTTGTTAAATTGCTTTTTTTATTTTTTTTTTTAATCTTTACTTACTGAAAACATATTGATATTTATGAAAGAGGTACTTTCAGAACATCCTTAAATACCTCTTTCATAAATATCAATATTTTTTAAAGGAAAAATTAAATTTGAGAATTTAATTTTTTCTTACTTAACAATATGAATCTTTCTGATGCATCGGATACGACATATTTACTTACTTGCCTAAAAATTTCAGATATTCACATTAGATTAATTTAGTGGTCAGTAGCCTTTTTTAATTTTGTTTAAATATGATACATCTTCAATTATAGTCAATTGCTTCCTCCATGACCTTTTAATAATTATTGTGTTCTGAAAATCTGTTCAAAATTCTAACTGTAGTCCATCTTTTCTGTTTATAAGAAAATCAGAAACTCTTTGATTTCTTGGTATCTGAAAAAAATGTATCAAAAAATACCATTAAAATACCTCCATACAAATGAAAAAGACTACTTGAATATTTCAATAATAAGTTCGATTTTGAAAACAGCTTTAATGGTACCAGTTTATTAAATATTAAATCTACAAGGTTGTCAAGTACTCTGAAACATCCAGAGTTTCTCCTGAAGCACAGAAAATGTCTGCATACCTCCAAATTGTATTAATTACTCCAGAAACTAAATCCATAGAAAATAGATTTTTCCCTATGAAATGGGAAGTATTTGACTAATGGAAAAAAAATTTCTCATGATTCTTCAATCTTTTAATCATGTTATTTTCTCATCTTCCTGTTGTAAACATGATACAGTCCAGTCATACAAAGATAGGTTTTCTGTTCCTAAAGTGAGTAAAACATCCAGACCTGCCAACTGCTACGAAAAAATCGTAGTTTCTATGATTTGGACTAAAAACTACTATGCTACGAAAATCGGTCTAAAACTACGATTTTCTTCAAAAAACACACACGCCGAAAAAAATAAATTTCGTCAATCATTCGCAAAAAAATGCCAATTCATCAAAGGATCGCAGAAAACCGCAAATGTCATCAGAGGATACCGAAAAAAATGAAAATTTCATGAAGGAATTGCGAAAAAAAGCAAATTTCTTCGACGGATCGCAAAATTTGTCAAAGGATCCCAGAAAAATATGCGAATCTCGTCAAAGAATCGCTAAAAAAAACGCAAATTTCGTCAAAGCATCGCGGAAAAAATGCGAATTTTGTGAAAGGGCCGTCAAAAAAATGCATAATTAGTGCGTAACCGCCTCCCCACTGCTGTAACCTTTCAGAAAATTTTCTGACAATTTGATTTTTTTTTTTACTCAGAATCACCCCAGCTCTGTGCTCTCTTCATAGAAAACATCGTACACAGACAAAAATCTTTATTCTTTATGTTTGTTTTTATAATACATATAGTTTTTAATCTGAAAGAATATAAAGAACTAATTTTTGAAAAATCGGGTTAACCCAACCTGCATGAATCTAAATTCGGTCCGAACTAGGCCTGGGCCTTAAATCGATTTAAAGCTTACATCGGAAATCCGATTTAACCATTGGTCTTAAATCGATTTAAGCTAAAATCGGAAATCGCGATTTAGCCATTATCTTAAATCGCGATTTAGCCATTGTCTTAAATCGCGATTTAGCCATTGGCTTTAAATCGATTTAAAACAAAATACTGATTCTGAGCTAACATCGGAAAATCGATTTATCTACTTTGATGTATCTACCACTTACATGCCAAGCTGGTGTTAAATCGATTTAGGAGGATCCGATTTAAGCAAACATCGCAAGCCTCAATGCTTTCCGATTTAAGACAAACAAGGCAAGCTGGTGTTAAATCGATTTAGGACGATCCGATTTAAGCAAACATCGCAAACCTCCATGCTTTCCGATTTAAGAAAAAGATGATTTAATGAAAACAAGGCAAGCTGGTATTAAATCGATTTAGCAGGATCCAATTTAAGAAAAAGGCGATTTAAGAAAACAATGATTTAAGTGAGAATTGATATTTATTTATTCATTTTGTAAACAAGATTCAGAGTTTACGAGATTGGAATGTGTATTTTTCAGAAATTAAGAACTTATATAGTGGAAAGTTGAAAGGAAAAAGTAATGTTTAAATCTTAAAATACAAATTCATCGAATTTCAATTTATATGCTAATGCAATCTTTTGATGATAAATTAAGTTTTCACATATTTGAGTAATATTGCAATATGTATTTTTTATTTTCCAATATTCTGTAATTAATTAAAATGTTTTAAAGTAGAATCCTGCATTATTTCAAAAGATTGTTTTCCTGAAATTCATTCAGCATTTATATGATTAAAAATAATAATAATAAAGTTTTATATTTAAAATCCAAACTCATCGACTTGCAGTTTATACTTTTAAGCATTCTTATGATGAAAAATTCATTTTTTACATGTTTTAGTAATATTTTAACATTTATTTTTTATTTACTATTATTTAGTAATTAATGAAATTATTTTAAAGGTATAGTCATGCATTGTTTTGTGTATCATTATTTGGCCGTGATCCACATGAAATATTTTTCTTTTACTATTAATATTTTTTCCTGAAATTGATTGAGTATTTATGGCTGGAAAAAAAAGAATAAAGTTTCATATTTAAAATCCAAATTCATCGAATTTCAGTTTTTATTTTTATGCATTCTTTTAATGAAACATTCATTTTTCACATATTTGGGTAATATTTTAATACATATTCTTTATTTTTTATTATTCTGTAATTAATTAAGATATTTTAAAATAGTCATGCATCAGATTTGACATCAGATTTCAATGCCAGTCACATGGATTGAGTATCTTGCTGAAATTGATTCACTATTTATATCCAAATTCATCCATTTTTAGTTTATATTTTTATGCATTATTTTCATGAAAAATTAATTTTCATATGTTTAGGTATTATGGGAATATTTGTTTTAATTTATTATTATTTTGTAATTAATTAGAAATACTTTAATAAAGTTCTGTAATGAGTCAAGTAACTTTATTTTTACAGCAGAATGAGGGAGGGCTGGAGGAGGCATTCATTAGATTTTTCTGCAGATCTGCGATTTTTTGCTTTTTTGACATTTTGTTATCATTAAAAAGAGATATATTTTAAGATTATATTTTATTACTAATCTTAAAGGATGGCTTAAAGGATAGGCTGTTAGCAATGAAGTGCTATTTGAGTGGGCTAGGGGAAGCCCCACGATCCCTTAAGGAATTTAGATTGTAGCATGCATAACAAGTCATAAAAGAAAATGATTTTTGTCTATTACTTCTTATAGAATGAGTTTATAAAATGTATTACAATAGGTCACTAATTTTTTAAATGGAAAAAAAAAAAAAAAAAAAAAACTAGTGTTTTGGGACATTCAAAGCTTTTTTATGTGTAAAATATACCTCTTTTCAAAATTATTTGACAAATTAAATGCCAAGTATACTAAATAATACAGGAGGGGGGGGGGGGGGCACATAAAGATCGTATTTTGTTACTAAAAATTAAAAAATAGGCTTCCATATTCTAAAATGTAAAATCGGTGTTAAATCGCGATTTAGCACTAAATCGCGATGTTGGATGGATGATAAATCGATTTAAGAAATTTCTACATCGCCCAGTCCTAGTCCGAACCAAAAGTAATCGGAGTTCACCCAATATGCAGCGTAAAAAACAGCACCCATCCACCCAATCAACCAACCTCGAGATTCATTTGAATTTTGGGTGCTATGATTTCTCATTTTCAAAGGTTGGCAGGTCTGAATATCTATCTGCTTTGTTGATTGTAGCAAAAAAATTCCTGCGGCATTGGAACATCCAGGATTATGCTTTGGAGGAGGCTAGCATATTTTAGAGGCCTATATGTGCCCAGAACTGATCCAGCACACTGCTGAGCTCTGTCTTTCTTTAATTTGATTTGATGGGACGTGCTAGATCAGGTTCTGACTTAATTTTTTCTGCTGACATGAGCAGAGCCGTAATCAACCAAAGAAGCCAGAGGAAAGTTTTGCTGGGACTAATTGTGAATGCTTTTAACATGTTAAATAATGAAATACTGTACTAAAATGTATCTTAATTTTTGCGATTTTTTGGTATGTTTCTGTATTTGGATAATTTTAAAGTGTGTTTGCAACCAAACGATTTAAAGTTTTATTATTAAACTAAAATATTATGAAAATTAAAGGGAGCAAGAAGTTGCACTGGGTTTTAAATTTTTAATTAAGTAAAGTTTAAACACGCTAATACTTCAAATTTCATAATAAAATTTATAAAAGAGAAAAAATTGTGTGACAAAATATCTTTTCAAAAATTCTGATTTTTTAAGGACCTATTAAAAAAAAAATATTCTTTCATAATTTAAAAAAATTTTAAATATCTGATCTAATCTGGGAGTGGCTTCAGCCCCTTAGCTCCCCCCGTTGGTGCGCCAATGTCCTGCAGTTCTCTATAGTATTATGTTTTTATTTTCTTCTTCATGAATTTTCCTTTTAGAGGGAGAAATCTTTCTTATTTGTAAATGACACATATTACATTTCAGTCAATGGGAGAAGTGCGGCTGTCAACTGATTTTATTTCCAGAAAAAATGGCCTATGATATCAGTTTGCACTTGGATGTTTTCTCGGTGTAGTCACTTTTGTTTTGGCAAAACTGAAGATAATTTTGTTTTTTAAACTGCATCAGTTTCTTTGATTTTAATTCCTTTTGTTTTCAAGTAAAAGAGATTATAAGCAGACTCATAATCATACCTACACCTATTGTTGTTCAGTATGCAACTCTGATTTTATCATTTTTCTTGGTGGGAAAAGTGATTACAGTAATTATGTGGATGGACCATGTCATGCAAATTATACAATATTTACTGATGATAGCAATACTGCTTCATCACAGAAATTATGCTCTGTTGTGCTAAAGTACTGCAAATAAAATTTTTAAATGAGTATAATATATATATTCTGTCATTGTACATTTGGAAAGAAATTCAACTGGTAAAAATAAATATTTTGATAAATATAAATGACAGAATTTTATAAATATGAATGTTTTGATTTTAAAACTGTTTTTCTTTTCTTTTTATAGATGTCTTTATATTATGTTACAAGAATCATTATAAAAAAATTAAGTTTTCCTCTGTGCTGAAATGTATCATTTTTTATTTTGTTCCAGAAATACCTTAAAAACTCTTTTACAAAAATATGTAAACATCTTTTGTCCTTTATTGCACTCATTCTGTTTAAATATTGGAAAGCAATCGGATATATTTTTTACTGCTGCAGGTTGTTGGTTTTGATGGTTCTACTACTGTCGAAGAATTTATCCAAACTGTTAATGAAGAAGCTGGTATTAGAGATTCTACTCATTCTGGCTTTGCTCTTTTTAGTGATGATCCCATAGACAAAACATTAGAACACTGCCTTCAGAATACAGCTAAGGTAAACTTAGTATTTGTAATATATATATATATTACTTTGTCATATGTTTTTCTTTTCTTGATTTCATATTTATGTCTCAATTCTAAAAAAAAACTTTTTACATTGCTTAAAATGTCACTAGTTTTTAGAAGAATAATTTCTGCTTGTCAGATCCAGTGTTTAAATCACAGAAGTAGAAAGCAATTGCAGACTTGATTTTTCTATCTTTGCTGTGCTAAGTGATAATAAGGATTGATTGCTTGGACTCTGAGAGGTTTTAGTAACCAAAGCACCTTATGATTTCATCTAAAGAAACTATTCAGTATTAACCAAGTATTTTGTGTGTTTTCCACCTCTTAATAAAAATTAAGCCTTGTGTAGTTGTTTAGAGTGACCCAACCTTACCCACCTCTTTGAGCCATCTCTAAATGGCCTGATGAAATTAGTTTTAAAATTATTGCTCTCCAGACCTGTATCCTCCCCCCCCCCCCCTCTTTTTTGTTTCGGTGTGCGGGGGCTGTGACATGAGTATTATTTTATTGGTGTTTATTTTTAATTTGTGGATTGAAAATCCAAAGAGAGTCAGTATGATCGTACTGAATTACTGGGGGAAAACGAGAATGTTTCAAAGTGTGTTGTGAACACAATTAGCCAAATGCAACACCGTTGCAGTCCTTTTAAGCCAGTTTAAATTTTTAATATTGAAGAGAAATAAAAAGGTAAAAATAAATCTTACTTGTGGATGAGCAGAATGCATGGAGACAGAAACTGAAGAAACCATTTTTGTGAGAATAAATAAACTACTTTATTTCCAGTTGGTTAGTATTGGTTAATAAAGTCTTGCTTTTAGTCACCAAGTAGATATTAAAAAATAAAAATCTCTTATAAAAGGAGAAACATGAAATTCATTGAGCCAGCACACAATATTTAATTTCATTGGCAAAGACATCTAACTCCACATCAAAAAGAATTAACCGGTCTTTAGTACAATTGTATAATTTCTTCATTAAAACATTACACCGGTTCCTTTGAAAAGCAGCACTAGCCGAAGCCGCGCTGGACAAATTCTGGCACTGCATACCAGAATACATTTTAATATCAGCTTCTCATCACAACCAATTCTGAATTTAAATTTAACAGGTTTCAGTATATAAGTTACTAAAGTATATAAGTACTATATAAGTACTTAGTATATAAGTTACTAAGTTACACTTAGTATACTACGTGGCAGACAAAGTAATTAGGCTTAAAATTTAAATTGATTAGCTAATTAAAATAATGACATATCACAAAATCAAATTAAAAATGGCAATTTAAAAGCGGACCTTCCAATTCACAAAACAAAACTGAACACACCTCCCAAAGGCGAGGGCACTTACAAAAGCTGGCGCCAAATACATGACGTCACTGCTGGTAAGAGGGTGCGAGAGCTTCAAAATGGCGCATGCATATTTGTCATAACTTAAGCTGTGATCATAGCAAAAAAAGATAAAATCACTCCAATGATGTCAAGGACAAAGAGCAAAGAGTGCAAAAGACGGGAGGAAGCCGATGAAACACAACAGATTGTGCTGCGAAAAAAACATGATTGAATTAAATAATTACCGATGCTAACTGCTGAAAAGAAACAAAAATAAATGAAATTTAGAAACTGTGAGATGTTATCACGCAGGGGCTGATTGCGTGTGTGCTTGATCTTATGAAGAGAACTTTAAGAATTGCCACCCTTCTAAGCAAATGTAAAGGTTAAAAATATTTTGTTTGTTGGCATTGCCATTTACTTTCAGCCATTTTATCATCATATGTCTCATGTTTATACTTTTCTTTACAGTTATGTGATGTGATATCTAAATGGGAGCAGGCACTTAGAGAAAAGCACTTAGGGAAATTTGAAAGCACAAAAGTTGTAAAGTTAACTTATAAAAATAGGTAAGTTTATTTTCTTGTAATTAAATTTTATAATATTTGTACAGAATTTTAAATGGAATTATTATGCATATTTAGCTGTGTAGAGTGTTGTAACTGCCGATCGATCATTCTGGTAATGTTTGTTTTGAGCATTGATTTCTTCATCTAAGGAAATTTAGTATTTGAGCTATGCAGAGATAAAACTTTGGTAAAAGGGGACAAAAAGATAATATATCTCAAAAGAATAATGTTCAAGCATGGGCTTTAAAAAAAAAAAAAAAAATACATATCTGTAATTTATTGTGCTTTTTTCTATGCATATTTATTCCCCCATTACACTAATCATTTTATTCTACCAAATAACTTTTTAATTTTCCAGATTTATTGTTTCTTCGTTTCATCTAATTAATCTGTTTTTTACCATCTTAATTGCTTGATTCAATATTTCTTATTAATTTTTTTATGTAAGATCTAATTCTGTATATATTTTACCAAATGTATCTCTTTAATTTTCTTTCTCATTATTGTGTGTTAGCATGACTGTCTAAAAATGTTTCAATTTAACTGAGTTAATAAAAACATTTATTTGTTGGCGAACACTACCTTAATCTATATTTTTTGAAAGTCTTAGATGTGCCTTCAATTCAGCTATCGAAAATCCTTTCATACAATAGTTTTTCATAACTATGCATAAGGAAAGAGAATATCACTACAATTTTCTCTTGTGGGTTAAGAAATTCTTTTCAAATTTACGCTAATAAAATATCTTGTCTCAGAGTAAAGGGGACTAATCTCAAACAAAACACAAAATGTCAGTTTATATAAGGTTCTTATTATTGATTATTCAAAATAGCCATCTTTTTTAACTCAATACACTACTGAAAACAACTTCACAGCTTTTAGAAACAGTTTATCTTCAAAAAATGAAAGCAAAAAGATCCTCCAAATTTTGTATCACAATTTTAAATGTCCTGAATTGACTAAATGTGCTTCTTTCCTAGATAATTTTTATTTCTGAAATGCTTCCCAACCCTTTAAAAAAAAAAAAAATTATCAGCAAAAATATTTTGAAAACTCTTAGCATTATGAGATGTCATGTAACGATGACTAAGAATTTTGTTGTGACATTTCAGATTGCTTGACCAAATTTTATTCATAAATACTTCAGAATTCTCAAAGAAAAGAAGTGTAATTCCATGTTATCCTATAAGAAAAATATTATAATAATAAGAAGGTTCTTTATCCCTCTGTAAGCTACAAATTTTTACATCTTTTTCCAGTCTAAAGTTATAAACGAGTAAAGAGTACTTTTTACACTTTTCAGAATTTTTTAAAACTTTAACACAAATTTTAAAATATTCATTGTCACATTGTAAATGCAACAGGGTTCCTACAGGTCAGGGAAAACCTGAAAAACAGGGAATTCGAAAATTTCGGCAAAAAGTCAGGGAAATGTCAGGGAATTTTTTAAACATTTGACATGGTCAGGGAAAAGTCGGGGAATTTTTGATGTGCTACTACTTTTTCATCAGAATCTCAATTATCGTCATAAATGAATAAATTTTGAATTTATTGTCAATCCAATAAAAAAATTTTATATAAAATTTATACAAAGTTATAACAATAGCATAATATGAAAAATAATTAAAAATCTGGCAATTCTTACAGCACATACTTTTTAAACATTTATCTAGATTAAAGTTGTCAATTGTGGAGGGTTTTACAACAATATATAAGCCGAATTTTTATTGAGAAAAGTCAGGGAATTTTTTTACTAGAATTGTGTGCAAAATTGTCATTGCAATCGCGACTTTGGCATTTGCACGTGGTTATCTCTCCTATTAATAAACTTAATTTTAACTATTTTCGTAATATCCCGTTAATATTTAATTATTCCATCACTGCCATTGTTCGGCATTTTTAATTACCTTTAATTTGACATATTACTTTTATTTCTACATCACTTCGCTCATATTTTGACATCCCATATGTACGATCTCAGTTTTTATTAATTTCCCAGTTTGCTTTTGCAGTTTCAAGTGCATGCCATTACGTTTTCTCCACAAGGGAGGGCGATCGTTTTTTCCTCTCGTCTGCTGCCCAGAGCACGTTCATGTTTGCTTGTTTATTGCTCTTTTGGCATTCAGTGCACTTGGCTGCTCAGCTTCTCGCATGCTGATTAGCCTTGGTCGCTGGTCGACTCACCAAGCAAAGTGTGTCTGTTGGAGTTCGAATTCCTGGAGCAGAGTAGATCAGTTGTGCCTAAAATCTCGAAGAGGAAAGCATCGTTTTATTGTGTACGCCCTTGCTCGGAGGGTGCCACGAGGCTCCTGCCAAAGCAGAGTTCGATTATGTTACCACTCAGATTTTCATAGTCTTCTAGTTGAGCTTTTCAAAACTGTGTGAGCCATGATCCATCTTGTCCCAAAAGAATGTTTTTGTGCAGAAATGAATATTTTTTACAAGCTTATGCCTGAGGTCCTTCATTTTGTTTTCAAGCAGTGATGTCTTCATGCCCACACATATTTTTCTCCACAGCCTCATCAAATGTCTGGTTGTCTTCAAGGAATGGGTAAGAGTGTTCCAAATCTTATTCACTCTCTTTTATTTACATGTAGTCCTAAGCTTCAAAGATGAAACAATGGCGAGCTAATATCCTGTGTTTTAGAGTATTACATCGCTTGCACATGGCTTCTAGGGTTAGACCCTACACCTGTCTTTTTTTCCAGATCCTTTTACCAGACAAATGATTCATGACTTTAATATAGTGACTATTAATTCCGTGATACAGGGTGCCATGACCGGGATTCGAATCCGGGTTATTGCAGACACAACGCCACTAACCCTTCGTGATACTCATAATTATCTTAAAAATATTTTAAGCTTACAGAGGGGATAAAGAACCTTCCTATCTACGTGCTGAAAAAAAAATTTTGTTGAAATTTTCAAATTTGAATGAACAAGGATATATATTTTTTTCCATAGGATAACATGGAATTCCACTTTTTTTTCTTCCCTACCAGATAAGCCCCCTTAATGTTTTACTGTTTGATCTTCAGGTGAACACTTGTTTTGATTACTCTTTCAGATTTTCAATTTTACGGAATTACTTTCTTCATGCCATCTTCATACAACCTTCGTATGCTTAGTTGTTTGTTTGTATTGAAAAGAATGCATATCATCCCTAATATTGAAGTTTCTACAATTTTTTCTCTGACATATGTTGATGAACAAACAAAAACAATGAAGTATGAAGTGTGCAATCACTCTGTTGTCTAAAAATTTCTGTTAAAATGTGATAGACAACATAGTAACGTTAAATTGGAACTTGTCTGTGAATACTTGTATTAACTCAATTTTTCTGCAAAAAAAACTTTTGAATGATGTACACATGATACATCTTAAATATAAATAAATTAATTTCATAAACTTATTGGTATGTCATGTGTAACGAATTAAAGAATTACTTATTAAAATAGACTATTGGCAAAATAAGTTCATTTTCAATTGTCAGCTTGTCAACTAATTGAGAATTAACAATAGCTCTGCGGACTCTTCAAGCAAAATGTCTATTGATTATGTTACAAAAATATTGTCTTTATGTTTACCTAGTAAATCTATTGGAATTTGTACAAACAAATGAAAAAATAGAAACAGAATAATGATTATTTATATTTAGTTTTCTAAAATTTTCTGCAAGTTCTGAAACCTTTCTGCTATAATACAATTGTCTACATTATCTAACTCTAAGAAACAATAGTTTTAGGAATGTCAGTAAGACCCTTAATGTGCTCAGTGATGTCATGCACTTTTTCTTGCAATAATAATGTAGTTTTACTGCTCTGAATTAAGGATTCATAACTGAAGTGCAGATGTGTATGGTTATCAGATGTGTATGAAATTTGAAGAACTAATCGTACCATAACTGAAAGTATTTTTTAAGAAAGTACCGAATTAAACAGAAAATACTGTAGAAAAATTAAATATCACTTGAGTTTTTGATAGATTCTATGTGTGATTAAAATTCATAAAGTTTCATTTCAAAAAAAGCTATACAGAGTTTATTGTAAATTTAAAAGATGCTGTGACTCTAAGCATTTTGGAATCAATGACTTACTTGAGTTAATTTCCAGCAATTGATCAGTTTTGAAGGATGAGTCGAGTAAGAGATCAGTTTTCTTGCATGTGAGCAGCCAACTTATGTTAGTCCAACAGAGAAACTGTTTTTACCAATGTCCACAACTGCTTTATCAAGTGTAAGTCTCCAATATCTAAGAATACTTATGGCATACGCCAGAAACACGGCATCACCAATAGGCTTTGCATTAAATATTTGATCTTTAGTTATTCAAGTCACAGATCAAATTTAAAAATCCATGCTACATTATTACCTCTGTCTTTACCATCTATGTTTGTAGTAAATTACATTGTAATTGATCAAACCATTCACAAAAAAATCATGTTCATTTCAGTCAGAGTGTAGTTGATACATAGGAACACAGCTGTCAACTATCTGGGTTTTTTTTTTTTTTTTCCCATAAGTCAAAATCATACAGGAAACCATAATTTTCTTATTTATTTAATGTATTTTGTTTCTACATGATATTCGATTTCATTTATTAATTAAAATTTCTCATTCAAAGTTTTTGCTTATTGGAAGGTTGACAGGTAAAAAAATCATGTTCATTTCACTGTCAGAATGTAGTTGATACATAGGAACATAACTGCCAAACATCTGGGTTTTATTTCAAAAGTCAAATCATACATGAAACCATAATTTTCTTTTTTATTTAATGTATTTTGTTTCTATATGATACTCGATTTCATTCATTAATTGAAATTTCTCGTTCAAAGTATCTTTATTGGAAGTAAAGAAATCAGTAGTTATAACTCTTTTTTGTAAAATATTTTTAAAAATAATCATATTAATTAATCAAAAATTCTCTTACGGAAATATCACAGTTCTTATAAAAACAATGAATTTGAATGTATTATGATCCTCTGTGTAAATGGAAAGTCTTTTGCTTTTGAAAATTTTTCATATAATTTTTAGAAAAAGAAAAACTATATACCTATGTTGTAAATGATTAAGAAAATTACCACTTTTCCAAAATATTTAGCTTCGACTGTTTCACTATGCTTTCTAAACTTGGTGAAGCATAGTATTTTGTGTGTGGGGAAAAATATACTTTAATTAATAGACAGAGTAAATAAATTTTATATTAAATTTTATTCCATTGTACTTAAAATAAATAGTTAATTACTGATTATATTAACGGTATATTAACAAATGAAACACTCTCTATGCGATTCATAAAACTTCAACTGGATTGCAAAAATCATCCATTAATGAGATAAAATTTATGATACATATATATATATATTTTTTTTTTTTTTTTTTTTTTTTTAAATAGTCTACTGGCTTTTTCATGGTAATATCAGAATAAATAAAAATTAACTTTTTTAGTTAATACTTAAAATAAATGTCAGTGCATAAAGGGTTAATATGCTTATCTGTTCATTTAAATATATTATAGTTCAATAATCTGTACTTGTGGCAATCAGGATAGAATGTTGAATTCCCTTCAGTAGTTAATTGTCTGTCTCTTCTTTTTGCTTTCACTGTGCATAAGAACAAATAGGATTTTTTTACTTACAAGGGGACCACCAAACACTATGCGCACAGATTTTGATGATTTTAAAGTATGTTCTAAGGGTTATACCACTAATCATTCTGGTGAAAGAATTTCTTCAAATGGGCATTAGTTTTTAAGAATTGGGGTTAAAGCTCAGTTAATATTTCAAATGCTGATTAGTTTAAGATCTTGTATGCGTGATTTGTGGTGCAGAGGTAGCATGCAAGCTTACGGACCAAGAGATTGTGAGTTCGATCCCTCCTTGAGGCGTTATTTCTTTTTTAGTTATTTATATTTTTCTTACCCATTACAAGTTTTAAATGGGATTAAGAATTCTACAGCTTTGAACTTTTTCATATTTTCTTAATAAATTACATTTACTTTTTGGAGTTTTTCATGACAATTTTTTTTTCCTGCAATTTTTAAATTAGTATTTCTGCTGACTAAACTCCAAACTTGAACATTTTTTTAAATTTATTATTATTTATTCTTTCTATTTTAAGCACAATTTTGAAATAATGCTTTTTCTCTTTTCTATCCTTTTTTTTTTTTTTAATTTATGGAATTTTAAATGGAAATTTATCATTTTTTGTATAAGTTATACAAATAATTTTCATGCGCAATTTCTCAAATGTACTTATGATTAGATAATTCAAATAATGCATATATTCGAAATAGTAATAAAATATTAAACCAGTAATGCTTAAATACAAGTTTTTACCAGCTGTACAAACTTTTAATGCTCTGTAAATACATTTATCTTTAAAGTTCAAACTTATCGTCCTTTTACGTTTGCACAAATAAAAAGTGACAGATTACATTTAAAACTATTTCTTTTTCTAACAAATGAAACACTCTCTATGCGATTCATAAAACTTCAACTGGATTGCAAAAATCATCCATTAATGAGATAAAATTTATGATACATATAATTTTTTTTTTTTTTTTTTTTTAATAGTCTACTGGCTTTTTCATGGTAATATCAGAATAAATAAAAATTTCCTTTTATTCATCTCATTTAGCTTCTTTTGCCTACAAATAAAAGGTTTGGAATATTGCTATATATGGAAAAATTTCGGTATGAAAATTGAAAGAAGGCTACAGATTGTGACAGATTGAAATCTATAGACTGTGTTATGGAACATGGAAGGAATCAGAGGGAAATAGTCTCATGAGAAGACATTTAAAAAATACAATCAATTCTATTACACAAATTTAGCTCCCCCTATTTCCGGCCTGTGATAAGATAAGCATAGTTTGCATCAAAATTAATAAACAGCAGAGAAATTTTCAGAAATCTAAATGATTTTTGCTTTCTGGCAAAATTGTTTTAAAATAAATCATGCTCCTGCAAAAAGGTTTCTTTTTAAATTGTGCCGTTTGTAATGTAATTTTATGTTTTAAATGTTTTTACAATAAGTAGTATCACCCAACTAATTGTGTTTAACGGTGATGATTAAGCATTTTTATTTTTTATCCTTTAGTATATTTTTAATGTATTTAACTCAAATTAAGTTTGAAAAAACGTACATATATTATATTCATTTAACATATTTTTTATATATTTATTGTAAATCAAAGATTAAAAAACATATTACATTCATTTACACATATCTCCAATGATGTTTAAAATATTCATGATCATGCAAAAAAATTGCTTTTTAAATTTTTTTTCAATTAATATCTCTTATTAAATGTGTATTTAATTGCACTTAAGTAAAGAAAACAAAATGCATCAAAGTGGGATCGAAACCACAATCTCTTGGTCCATAAGCTTGCATGCTACCTCTGCACTATGAAGATCACATACAAAATCTCAAACTAATGAGTATTTAAAATATACGCTGAACTTTAACCCCCAATTTCTCGAAAACTAAGGCCTATTTGAAGAGACTCTTTCATAAAAATAATTAGAGGTGTGATCCCTACAACATACTTTAAAATCATCAAAATCTGTGAGCATCACGTTTGGTGGTCCCCTTGTTAGTAAAGAAGCAGTTGAACATGGAAATCTGATTTTTACTCTTTGAGATTGTACCTCTTTTTTCCTTGTTTCTGCTTACAATTTCTCCTTCGAGCTGATTGGGTCATGTTGAGATTCTGTAAAGGGTGCTTTTGCGAAAATTCAAGTAAAATGTTTGGAGGAACAAAACCTTGTTTTATTTTCTGATTCCAAGTCTTTTTGTAATTTGGGAAAAATGTGACTCTAGATAAAACATAGATTGAAATAAGGAAAAAGAAATTTTCCCTGCGTTTTTCTTGAAAAAATGATCAAAGCTAACCTTGTCATTTCAATGCAACATTAAATTGATGCTTTCACATCATGATGCTCTCCTGCCGTAGACCATTAGATCATATTCATTTTGTTAGTATAGAGGAAAAATCATAAAATTAAAGAAATGTTGATTAACAATCTTAAGTACTGTTATAGTAATTGAATTGTTTAAATTTGTGATTTATTTAAATAGTATTATATATGTATTTTAATTGTTGTCATTTTGGTTACATAGGTTATGTTTCCGTCAGTTATTAAAAGCTGAAACTGATAAGGAACGGCTTTTAACTGCATATCAAATCAATGAAGATGTAGTTGCTGGAAGGTTTCCTTTAAGTAAAGAACTATCTCTTGAATTGGCTGTTTTAATGGCTCAAGTAAGATGCTCAGATTGTCATTTTTTCCCAAACATATTTATTATATACTAGGCGACTTTGCCCACATTGTTTGTTGGTTTCTCCAAACGAACCTAGAATCAAACGATGAATATATCAATGAATTTGACCCTATGACTTAAAACAATATGAACTTTTACTTGGAATGTCCTTCTGCATTGCTAAAAACAATAAGAATTCTGTTGCACTATCATATTTTCTATTGTGCCAGAGAAAATTTGTGCTGCTAAGAACCAACTTTCTTCATTTCTTTCAACTTCAAGTTGATCACTAAACATTTTAGTTAATCACTTCAGTTGATACTAAAACCATTCCTGTAAAATTATTTAACTAACAATGAAAGTCTCGTCAAAATCCGTTTGGTAGACCTTTTTAAAAAGGCTAATCTTTTGTAAAGGGTTTGACCTGATTATAGAACTTTCCCTCATAATTTTATCCCTAAGCAACGTAAAATGATTTGTAAAATACTAAAACCTTTCCTGAAAAGTTATCTAATAAACAGTGCAAGTTCCACTGAAATCCATTCAGTATAATCTTTTAACTCTTTCAAGGGCGTTGTTTGCATAGCACAAATGCTTTATTTCAATTCAAATCTACCAAATGGCACATACATTACTTTGCCCCTGAAAGGTTTAAAAAGGCTAATCTTTCATAATTGCATTCACCTGGTTATAGAACTTTCTCCATAATTCTTTAAATAAGCAACACAGAACAATATTTTACATATTAAGTTTCCTGGAAATATTTCTAACTAAGAGTGCAAGTAACATCAAAATCCATTCAGCAGAGCTTAAGATATAAGCAGCCGGAACAAAATTCCCATTTGCATTCTATATATTTAGCAGATTGTGTTTAAAATAAAAATAAACAATTTAAATAATAGCTTAATTTTATAAATCATGCTTTTTCTTTTTCATTTTGTTTATTTAATGTGGAGCTCGAACTACTGATACTTGAACTTTGATAATAACTTGAAGGTAGTAAAAAAAGAAACTTTCAAAATTGTTAAATACACATTTTTTTTTTTTTTTTTTTTTTTTTTTTTCAGTTGATTTGTGTCTTTGGGGAAAAAAGGGGGAAAAGTTATTGTTTTTACTTTGGCCATGAAATTTAAGAAATATCATAGCATAAAAAGTAGTCAAGAAAAGTATTTATTAAAAATGAGTCTTTAGAATTTGACAATAAATGTAATATTTAATGAATCTGTGGTGTAATTTAAAAATTCATTCTAAAATTGTTTTCAGGGCTGGTTAAATGTTAATTAATATTTATATGTTTGAAGCAATATATAAACATGGATCCATTTACAAAAAGTTACTTTTTTTACAACATGGTTGTAATTTTTAATAGAATATATTTTCTAAAAATTTATAAATTGACTTATACAAAAGTTATTAAACATTGCAGGTTTTCAAAGTAAATTAAATCTCTAATTAGATTATTTACTGACAGCTTTATCCACCCTGAGGTGACTTTGTTCCACCCTACAGATAAAGACAAAACATGTAATAAATAAAATTTGTTGCACATTAAAACTAATTTGTAGTTCTGAATTCTTATAGGATGTTGCAGTAGCTTAAACATAAATTATTTAATTCAGTATTTTAAAAATTGAGTTTGGCATCACTCTCATCGTTTTGTTTAGTTTTCTGCTCATGATTTTACTGGGGAAGCTTTTGATTGGGTATTTCTTACTATTTTTTTTTTTTTTCTAAATCAATGAAATTTTTATATATTAATTTGACATTTTAGATTTTACAGTAAAACTCCAATTATCTGAATCAATTGGGACTGGACCCCATTCATATAATCAAAAATTCGGATAATTGGATTTTTTCTGAAAAAAGGTTTTAGTTTAATTAATTACTGTATGTATGTTGAAAATGGGAGAAAAAAATATTTTTAAAGAAAGAGAGCTTTTAATTAATTAAATGAAAAGGCAACACTTTTACATGTTAAACGTACTTCCAAGTGCTGTACATTAGTACAGTAAGTAAGTTACCATACTGTAAATGAAAGTCATTGCTTTCTGAACATCTCGATCAAAGTGAGATGTTTGACAGTCTTCATCCGTTTTTGGGCAGCCAAGTTGCACATCCCTTGACGGTGAGGAGTTGCATGTGGTCACACTCGGGATGATGCTCCATCCACTTAAATGCAGTTTCAAGGCCAGCAAATGCTTCACTACCTGATGGTCTTGTGTCTGCTTCAACTTCGACATTAACATCATCTTCTTCACATTAAGGTCATCTCAATAATTTTTTTGCTGCACCTAAAACTAGTTTCGTGGAGGGAGGATAATAACTCTTAAATCTTTTTCTGAAATTCTGAAAGCGATTCAGATCGTCGGAGTTCGGATAATTGGAGTTCTATTGTACATAGATTTTATTCAGAACAGGTATTTTAAATGCCAATTTCCTGTGAGATTGTCTCAGAATAAAGTCACCACAAATTTAGTTTATTTATAATATTTAATTTTTCTGAAAACATAAGCATTAGAGCAAACATTTACTGTAAATATTAACATTCTGTTGTCATATATTTAGTAATTTTATTTTTACAGGTGCTAGTGTAATACTGCCTTGTACACCATAAAACTTCATACAACCATCCAACCTATAGATAGTCTTAACTTTAAAAATTATGCTCATGAAATGCTGCAAAAAGCAGTAGATGTTGTTCTACAATGTGTATTTAAGTCAATGAAAAGCCGCTGAAAAATATTCAATTCTGATCACTCCTTTAAAGAATAAGCTAAAATGTCTTAAAAAATAATTAATCCTTCAAGATCTATTTCTTCTAAAAGTTTTTTCGGTGCCTGAAATAAGTGAATAGTATATATCCAAAATTTTGTTTTCTTAAAAAATGTTATGTCACCATGTCTTAATTATTTTTATATGCCTGGCATGATGGTCATATTTTTAGCTTATAAGCTCATTTATTTCAGATAGAGTATGGTGATTACAATGGAGATAAAGTTAGATGCAGTTCTGGTCCTACTACCCCTCAACAGCAAATACAATGTATATTAGAAAGGTTTTACCCATCTCGTTATAGAGACAAAAATGATGAAAAGTGAGTTTTGATTTGTTAATCATTATTATTTTTATTGTAGTTTATTATTTTTGTAATTCTATTCCACCATGGTATTTTAAATGCTTTTTTCTGATTTTTATCTTCTGTTTCAGACAATTATTAGAAAATATTAAAGAAAAGTGGTACAGCTTACGAGGGCGTAGTGTTATGGACTGTGTTAGAATATATCTTAATTGTGCCAGAAGATGGTCATTGTGTGGTGCCAAACTCTTTAGTGTCAAGGTGAGTGTGCTTATATTATACAATCATAAAATATGTAATTTAGATTGCTTAAAATTAAGCAAACTCTACTTATTAGCTTAGTCTTCTTGCATTTTTGGTAAAATGTTTAATGCATTGCATAAATTAATGGTGCATATATATCATTCATCTCCATATATAATAAAAGAGCAAGTCTGTGTCTGTCGTAATGAAGGCAAATGGTTGCACACAAAGTTACCAGATTTTTAAAAGTAAATCCAAAATGCATCTGTGATTTTTTCTCCTTCTTTTTTTTCACCATTTAGTCAGATTTCTTTTCTTTTTTTAAATTATGTGATATTTGTGATGATTTGCTTTTATTTTTCAGCATGTGCTCTAGTTTTTAGAAAATAATTTATTTTACATTGTTAGAAGGTACAAAGATTTGCTATTCGAATAAATCTCCTTTTTAAATCTTTGAAACGATTTTTGATTTTTGGAAAAATTTTAAAGAATGTTATATTATAAATTCCCTTTTGTTTGTGAATTTTAAGTTTGTATTTTTAGATTATTCATTTCAAGAAACTGTTGAACATATTCTTCCAAATTTTTCAGACAATCAGGAGTGAAAGTTTTCTGTGTTTACTCAGAAATCCACTTCTCTGGCTTTTATCGCTAGCCTTTTTTGCAGTTTTTGAAATTGATGTAAAACTATTGAGAAAGCATGATTCAGCAACTTATGCCATACATATATGCATGCACATTGATATTGTGATAATTTTGTTTTCACTTTCAGCTTTTTAAGTTCTGTTAATAAAAGAATAAAGTCATAATCTTATTTTTTTTTCCATTAACAAACATAACCTTCAGAACATAGCCAAAAATTATATTAAAAATTTACAGTTAAAAATTATAGTTGTAGAAAATATTAATTAGTGAATTTTTGTAATGATATTGGCGCTCATGATGAATTTAGGAAAGGAGATAAAGTACACAATAATGAAAGATCACATTATCATTCATGAAATAATGGAAATATATTTTACCCTTTTCTTTGGCTTATTTTTAATCGGCTGGAAGTTCAGCTAAATAGAAACTCAATTATATATCTGGGTTTAAAGAAGGTAGTATCGGCAAAATATGCCGATGTAACAAACAGTTCCGATGATGATTCAGATAAAATTGATGGTGAACTGTTACAGTTGTTTGATTCAGCTGAGTCACCAAACTTTGCACTTTTTGATAATTGAAAATACAAAATCTCAAATTTTCTGGGGGGGGGATGTCATCCCCACCCCCTCCCCCAGGGACGTAGCTACAGGGGGGGTGTGGGGGGGTGCGACACCCCCCCACTTCGGTAAACTCATATACATTCGGTAATTTCACTTTCGTTCAAAAATTGCATCATTTGACTCTGATTTCTTTTTTTTTTTTTTTTTTTTTTTTTTTTTTAAGAATTTTTAAAAACATATTACAAAATTTATTGCAAAACAGAAAACGTCAAAACATATTTAAAATTATTAAATATTTTGTATGCAATTTCACTTTTTAGCTATTCCATTGGTGTAAGAAGGGGAGGGAGAATGGGCGTCCATGATACAGTATCCGAAGATTAAATATACCTTCTTCCTATTTCTATGCAGTATCCCTTTAAGCTAGAAGATTAGGAGGGTAGAGAATATCTTCGTTTCATTGAAGAAAGGAATCTGGAGAAAAAGGCCTTGAGGGTAAATGCGTACACTCCTTGACCAATGCAAATGAAATTAGAAGGCCAGACTTCTTGTTCGTTAAAATTCGTTTTGCTGGACTCTGAAAGCTATGGGGGGGGGGGGGGGATATTTCGTTTTTTTCGGGGGACAGGATGTCGCCAGATGTTTACTGTTGTATTGTCTGTTTTTCAAAGCAAAAAATAAGAGAGAACCGAGAATTTTTTCTTATCAAAGAAAATTAAAACGGTGTAATAAAATTACATCAGCTACTAAGGATGTACCGAATAGTGATTTTGACCGAATACCAAATATTCGGCCTGCAGGTGAACCGGATACCGAATATTCGGCTAGCCGAGTAGTAACTATTCGGCCAAATACCAAATATTCGGCTGGTGGAATATTTTAATAAAATATTTTTTTAATTAAAAAATTTCATATTTCGTGGCTTCTGGTGAATTAGACCAAGTGAATATATATTTTTTTTTAATTCTAAAACAAACAACTCAGCAAAAATAACTTTTCTAGCGAATATTCGGCCTGCAGGCGAACCGTATACCGAATATTCGGCTAGCCGAATTAACTGTTAGGCCGAATACCGAATATTCGGCCAGCCGAGTAGTACCTATTCGGCCAAATACCAAGTACTCGACTGGTCGAATACTTTTATATTTCAAAGATTAAAAGCATAAAAATGTTAAATTTAAAAATAATTTTACATAATATTTAATGCAGAAACTTACATATTGATAAACAAGACCTTTTTTACAAATAAACTTTACACATGAAATCTGCTTTGAGTTATTTAAGAAGAGACTTTTAAAATTTTATTAATTAAAAAAGTTTGACATTTCATAGCTTCTTCTGGTGAATTAAGCCAAGTGAATATATATATATTTTTTAATTCTAAAACAAACAACTCAGCAAAAATAACTTTTCTACTGCATTTGATTTAGCAAGGAATTTTTAAATGCATCTTAGATCAGTGTTTCGAATGGGGGATTATTTTCAGAGATTGTAAACATACACATTGTTCCTAAAAAAAATTGTAAAAAACATTCGACGGAGATAATGTGGTCAAGACAAAAAATTTTTGAACAAGAAGCAACACCTCACTCCATTCATTCCATCAAAATTACAATATATTCACATATTCTGTCAAAAATTCTGGCTGTGCAACTACAAGCCGAAACTGAATTTTCGTTCACATTTTTATCAGTAAATGCAGCTATTTTAGCAAGATTTGTTTCATATTAATTTAGTTTGTATTAAATGTCATGATATCATTGAAAGTGACTGAACTGACTTTTACTTAAATATGATTCTGTTTCTAAATATTATGAATATCGACAGTTAAAAGTAGAAATTGTGTAAAAATTTAAAAAAAGTGCTTTAAAAGTTTTTTTAAGTATTCGGTTTGGCTGAATATCTTGATATTCGGCCTAACAGAATATTCGGTAACATGGCCGAAAAGGCCGAATACAGAATAGATACCGAATATTCGGTTCATCCCTATTAGCTACTATATATAATGGTATATTGTGTCTTCGAAAAACTGAAAGTTTTTGAAAAAATTATTTTAAAAAAATGCGGGGAAAAAATCCTTTTCCTCAGAAAGTAGCTCAAATCAAAAGAACTACTTCCTGAGACATTTCTGAATTCATTTTTGTTCGGAAATTATCAGGTGTTGTTATTCTGAAACTATGTAGTCGAAAGACGTTTTCCATTCTTTGGTAAGCGCAAAAGATTTTTCAGAAAATATTGTCAAAGTTGGCGTTTTAAACCGAATTCCAGACACGGCAGCTCATGAAAGGCAAAAAACTTGTCATCATGTGACCACAACTGCTTATAACGCGATAAGTAATTTTATCACAAAATGTAAAACTAGTTTCCGTTGTATTCCGCTTCAACAGTCAGCCATGCCAATATGCTTAAAAATGAGACAGAAAATGTGTCAGAAAATTTTGCGTTGTTCAGTAGGAAGCTCGAGAACCGCTTTAAAGAAAAACTAGTATGTTGTGGCCATCACAAAACTTTCTTCTATCTCATACATGTCAACACTTCAAAATTCTCTATCTCAGTGCCAAATTAAATGGCAATCTGTGTTCATCCATGGGAATTCTAAAAATATGAAATTCCGTGCATCAGTTCTCAAGGTATGACTGTCACTGAAATCGTATAAATCCAGCAAAATGCAGCATAGCAGCGCCACCTATTGGGTTATTTACACCAAAACCTAATTATCACCAGCATATGTCAACGTCTAACTGAATATGAAGTTTGAGGAAAATTCGTGCATTAGTTCTTGAGATAGAGGTATTGCGCAAATCATGACAAATGCAGCATAGAAGCGCCACCTGTTGAGCAATTTGCAACAACACATAATCAGCAGCAATATTAATCAAGTTATACTTAAATCTGAAGTTTGATGAAAATTCGTGCATTAGTTATTGAAATTGAGATATTGAGGAAATAGTTCAAAATGCAGCACAGCAGCGCCACCTATTGGGCGATTAACACCAACACGTAGTCAGCATCATTTCATATGAAGGACTAATTAAATCCGAAGTTTGATGAAAATGTGTGCATTAGTTCTTGAGATAGAGCTACTGCGGAAATAGTGTAAATCCTGCAAAATGCAGCATAGCAGCGCCACCTGTTAGGCGATTTACACCAAAACGTAAACAACATCTATTCATGTCAAGGACTAACGGAATCTGAAGTTTTATAAAAATCCGTGCATTAGTTCTTGAGATAGAGCTTTTGCGGAAATCCTGCAAAATGCTACATAGCAGCGCCACCTGCAGGGCGATTTACACCAAAAACTAATCAGCACCAATCTATATCAGCGACTACCTGAATATAAATTTTTATTAAATTCCGTGCATTAGTTCTTGAGATAGAGCGCCCACAATATTTGTGTCACAGACAGACAGACATTTTGTAAAAACATGTTTTTTTTTTGGAATCTCGGACCCATGAAAGGTGTAAATCCGTCGAAAACACGAATTCGAAAATTTTCATGAAACCAATACTTTCTTCTTGTAAAGATACAAGAAAGTAATAAGATAGAGAACTACAAAATATTGGATTTTTTCCTTTGTAACTTAATATAAACCGACGACATGTTTTAAGATCTGGATCTGTTCTTGTCACGGGGTGGTGGAGAGTATACGGAGATATACGCCGTATACCCACTATCTGAATTTTTTAAAGCAGCTCTGCATACCCCCTGCTTCTCAAATAAAGCATTAGCGTATACTGTGTCCATGAATGTTCATGACTTTAGCGTATACTCTTTGTTTTTTTACGACTGCAACACTGGTCCTTGTCATTCAGTTCGAAAAGATATTTTTTATTTATGTTTTTGAACTTGTTTTAAAATCATTGGTTGTATTGATATATGAAGACAAGTGCATTGATGATAAGCATTAATCTTTCTTCTAATTGGCGTTTTGAGACATACATTTACTTTCTGCTGCAAAAACTGAAAGCAATTTTTACTTTCTTCTATCTGTACAAGAAGAAAGTATTGGTTTCATGAAAATTTTCGAATTCGTGTTTTCGACGGATTTACACGTTTTAGGGGTCAGAGATTCCAAAAAAACATGTTTTTACAAAATGTCTGTCTGTGAGTCCGTCTGTCTGACTGTCCGTCTGTCTGTATGTGACACAGTTTTTGTGGGCGCTCTTATCTCAAGAACTAATGCACGGAATTTAATAAAAATTTAAATTCAGGTAGTCCCTGATATAGATTGGTGCTGATTAGTTTTTGGTGTAAATCTCCCGGCAGGTGGCGCTGCTATGTAGCATTTTGCAGAATTTTTGCAAAAGCTCTATCTCAAGAACTATTGCACGGATTTTTATAAAACTTCAGATTCCGTTAGTCCTTGACATGAATGGATGATGTTTACGTTTTGGTGTAAATCGCCCAACAGGTGGCGCTGCTATGCTGCATTTTGCAGGATTTACACTATTTTCGCAGTAGCTCTATCTCAAGAACTAATGCACACATTTTCATCAAACTTCAGATTTAGTTAGTCCTTCATATGAAATGATGCTGACTACGTGTTGGTGTAAATCGCCCAATAGATGGCGCTGCTGTGCTGCATTTTGAACTATTTCCTCAATAGCTCTATCTCAAGAACTAATGCACAAATTTTCATCAAACTTCAGATTTAAGTATAACTTGATTAATATTGCTGCTGATTATGTGTTTTTGCAAATCACTCAACAGGTGGCGCTTCTATGCTGCATTTGTCATGATTTGCGCAATACTGCTATCTCAAGAACTAATGCACGAATTTTCTCCAAACTTCATATTCAGTTAGACGTTCACATAAATTGGTGATAATTAGGTTCTGGTGTAAATAACCCAATAGGTGGCGCTGCTATGCTGCATTTTGCTGGATTTACACGATTTCAGTGACGGTCATACCTCGAGAACTAATGCACGGAAATTCATATTTTTAGAATTCTCATAATGAACACAGATTGCCATTTAATTTGGCACTGAGATAGTGAATTTTGAAGTATTGACATGTATGAGATAGAAGAAAGTTTTGTGATGGCCACAACATACTAGTTTTCTTTGTTTTCTGAAATGAAGGGATCTCAAAGTTAATTGAAATTAATTTAAAAAAATCCTTTGACTTGAATCAGGCTAATTCATGTAACAGAATCAACGATACAACTCATAAAAAAATAAAGCAAAGTAATTTTGCAGAAAATAAAATAATTTTCCACACTGTCTACCCTCTTTCCCCTCCCCCTTCTCCATCGAAAAAAAAAAAAAATCTTTTTGTGTTCAACACATTTTTTTTATTTTTGCAAATTAAAATAACAATATTTAATTTTTTTTTATACTTATGCTCAATTGCTCAACATGATATTTGACTATTTCAATTCTGATAACTTTCTATGCTACGAGTTCCAACTTAAAAATCCAACAGCAAAAATATCCTACATATAAAGTGCAGCTTTGATTAGCCACATTATGTGGTTTTTAAAAACTATTTAAAGCTGTTCTGAAATCGTAACTTGCATCTCTTTTACACTTTCGTGGAGAAATTTTCATTTTTAAATACACGAAATTTTGAGATATTCTTTCTTATTCGTAAACGAATAGCGTTTCTCTTTTTCCCCATAGAGGTAACTGTTCTTTCAGAAAATGGTGCCAAAGTTAACGTTTGGAACAGATCTTTTTAAAATGTGACAATCGGCAAAAGATCATTATGAGGTAGCAATTGATACTTACCCCTTCTATACTTAACCCCTTCGAGACGGGAGCCTTTTACGAAATTTTTAATCTTTTGTCACCGTTTTTTAAAAACAGAAATTTTTGTCTTCTTGAATCGAGAAAATGCGCTGATTAAATAAGGCAAATTTTACAGTAAAATTTTACTGATGAGGTAAAACAAGGATTCTGAGCGCTTCATGCGGCACGTATACGGGTCGCTCGTCCCCAAGGGGTTAATGCCGATGAAGCTGAGTTTACACCAGTGCCAAATCTGTCTCATTTATTTACGCCATTTGAAACTGTACGAACTTTTATATATGCACATAAAATTACAGAAAATGACCAGAAAAATTTTGTACATCCTGAAAATGTGTTGTTTAATTTAAAAAATGAACGAAAAATCCAACATAAAATTACTCATTTTTAGAATAAATATCCATTTTCTACAATTTTCAGTTATGTAGTGCATTTATCAGAAAATTTGAAAGTGCTATTTGATTTCAAAGCACCTCATGCCTGCTGATTGCATGCTTCTGGATAAAAAAATGTCTACTTAAATGTGTCAGAAAATTTAACATTCTTAAGGAGTAAAAATATTTTTTAAGAACAAATGTTTTTATTTATATATATATATATAAACGTGGCATTTAATACGAAGTTAGAAAACTGTTTAGTTATTTCAAATCTGAATCCGTGTATGGTGTATTTAATAATTTTGATCATATGTGACATAAAAACGCACAACATAGGAATAGGAGGGTTTGGATTTTATTTTTTATTTTCTTTTATTTCTTTCTCTTTTTCAATAAATATTTATCAGTTACAGACAGTTAAAATTTTCTCATTGAAGTAATCTGCAACAATTATCCTTATTCTAATTACCAGAGAAAATAAAAACTACTAATTAACCAATTCTCTCATATTTTCTTATTTAATTTTTATTAATTTTCTTATTTTATCTTACGTTTTTACTTGGATAAATATTTATGGAAAAAGAGAAATAAATAAAATAAAATAAAAAATAAAATCCAAATCCTCTTATTCTGATATTGTGCATTTTTCTGTCACATATGATCAAAATTATCAAATATATCATACACGTATTAAGATTTGAAATAACTAGACAATTTTCTAACTTCGAATTAAATGCCACATTTATGAAAAAAAAAAAAAAAAAAGAAAGAAAAGAAAAACTTGTTTTTAAAAAATATTTTTACTCCACTCAGGTTAAATTTTCTGACACATTTAAGTAAACATTTTTTTATTCCAGAAGCATGAAATAAGCAGGCATGAGGCATGAAGCACTTTGAAATCAAATAGCCTTTTTAAATTTTCTGATAAATGTATTACATATAAAGTTATAATCAATTGTTACCTAATAATGCTCTTTTGCCGATTGTCACGTTTTAAAAAAATCTGTTACAAACGTCAGCTTTGGCACAATTTTGGCAAAATATAAATTAGGCCTGACCAGGCCTAATTAATGTTTTCTGTACCGAGCCGGGACTGCTTTCATTCTTCCAAGAATTCACGGTCCAAAATTTATTGAAATTATTATATTTATTTTTAAAAAAATTAAAACTTCGGGTCGAGATTTTCATTTTTTTCCGGGCCAGGATGGTCTCAGGCTGAACGTTTAGCTGCTATAATGCCGGGCCAGGCAAATAATTTTTTTCGACAGGCCTGGCCGAGTTCAGGCCTACCTTTTATAATGGGCCGGGTCGAATTTTTTTCAATGGGTCGGCCTGGCCCGGGCCTGAAAATTTCGACCCCTACAGACTTCTAACTTAAAATTTAAAAATTATTGCAAATTTCAAACTTTGAGTTATAAATAAAAGGAAAAAAGAATTATTTTTTTAATATTTTCTGTTTTAAAGTCTTTAAAATTACTTTTTTCCTCTGCTTTATTCGTAATTGTGCAATACGATAAATAAATCAGCAGTTATCTACTTCACTCCCTCCATTCATGATTTCTACTACCCTCGCTCCCCCCAGTTTGTAAAATTTTAAATGGTTGAAATTATTTAGTTTTTTGTTAAAATTTTTTGGTCTGTTTATTTATACATTGCTGAAATAATAAATAAATGTCTAATCTCCCCCCCCCCCCTCGCCCGAAAGAAAATAATGTGAAAAAATACAAAATACAAATAAATACAAAAAAAAATACAAAATGTACTATGAACATTCGGTAAATTCGATCTCCACACCCCCCCAAACAAAATGCTCTAGCTACGCCACTGCCCTCCCCCTGGCCACCCCCTGAATTCAACACTGCAAACTGAGCAATCAAGATAATGATGAGCCTCCTTTCAAAGAAAATTAACCAAGCCTTTCAAAGCTACCAAAGCGGCATTAATGGAATAACAACTTTGCATTTCTCTTTTTTTCCTGTTTACAATCTTCCACTTATGTTATTATTATATTAAACTTACAATAGTTATAATTGTATAATTATAATCTTGTAATAGTCATAGTCAGGTTGGTAGGAAAATAAAAATATGTGCTGTCATCTGTTCGGAGCGCTTGTGATTTATATTTTTCTTAATTACCTGATTTCAATTTATTTTGTTAATAAATACAGTCATGTCCAAAATTAAGGTCACAAACATAAAATCTATGAAAACTGATGAACATTTCACTGTGTCGCCACGAAATTTGGCACAGAGGTACATTACAATGGGAGAAAGTATATAGCAACATAAGAATATGGAAAAGATTTTAATTTTGAATTCAGATACAGGATCTATCAAAAAGTGTTAAATCGTGAATCGGAGATAAAGCATTTATCCCGGGAAAAGTCTGTCTAATATGGAGTGTGACCACCTTGCATTGATATCCCTTTAAGACCCAACCTGCACGATCGTGCGGGTTAGACATTCATTTAATTTTTTTTTCTGAGTCGTTTGTAATAAAAACTCGAATCGAACGATAGTTCTGGTTTGCTTATTGAGTAAAGTATAATTTTTTATCAACAGGTAGCGGTTGTAGTCCATTTTCTAATTTCTACAGGCATGATTAGCTTTGTTTACAAATACATCGGGTCTTAAAGGGCTATACAAGCCTCACAATGAGCTTTCATACTGTTTATGAGGATGTCAATAAATGTTTGTAGCAACAAAGCCCATTCTTTCAAAAGCGTGGCTTTTAACTCCTGGTGGGTCCTGGAAAGAGGGTTACGCTGTGCAGTGGCACTTCCTAGACCATCTGGAACATGTTCAATAGGATTGAGGTACGGAGATCTCGAGGGTCAATTCATATGGTGAATATCCTCTTCTTCAAGAAAATAACCACCAATATAAGCTCTGTGTGGCTTTGCATTATCATCCATAAACATGAAGTCCGGACATACAGCACCCCGGAATAACCTCACATAGGTTTCAAGGACTTCATCCCTAATGCCCAGCGGCCAGTCGTGTGTGTCCCTTTCACTGCATCCGACAGGAGAGCCCTGTTGTTGTGGAGCCGAAGACAACAGTCTTGGACACAACAAGAATAGGGGTGTGTTCTTTTCACTGATGAGTCGAGATTTACCATGCAGAGAGATTCTCGTTGAATCTTGATCTGGAGAGAACGCGGAGCTCGCTATCATCCCCCTTATGTAAAAGAAATCGACAGATTTGGTGGCAAAGGAACCCTTATCTGGGACGGCATAATGTTGGACAGTCGTACACCACTGCACATCTTCAATGCAGGGACTGTCAATGCACATCAAGGTCCTTGAAGCCTATGTGGGGTTCTTCCAGGGTGCTGTAGGCCCAGACTTCATGTTTATGGACGATAATGCGAAGCCACACAGAGCTCACATTGTTGGGGATTTTCTTAAAGAAGAGGATATTTGCCGTATGAACTGGTCCTCGAAGTCTCCGGACCTCAATCCTATTGAACATATTTGGGATGGTCTAGGAAGAGTCATTGCACAGCATAACACCCCTCCCAGGACCCGCCAGGAGTTTAAAGCTGCGCTTTTGGAAGAATGGGATTTGTTGCCACAAACATTTATTGACACCCTCACAAACAGTATGAGAGCTCTTTGTGAGACTTGTATAGCAGTGCACGGTGGTCACACCCCATAGTAGACAGACTTTTCCCGAGATAAATGCTTTATCTCTGATTCATGATTTAACCCTTTTTGATATACCCTGTGCGAAGTCCTAAGAAGGCGGTAGCGGTGATCGAGGGTTTTAACTTCGAAGGCATAACAACCAATATTTTTTCTAGAACAACACAACATGATTTTATTTAAATAAACAAAAATAAAAGTTTTCTTGAATAAATAGAAGTTGCTATGTACAACACAACAATGTAATTCTGTTGAACAGATGTTTATGCACAAGTCAAAATAGTGTTTGTGAGAAGGTGGCAGCTCGTCGCTTAAGTCCATAAGGCAATAAAAACCTCGATATTTTCTCCCTGCGAATTTTGCAGTTCAAGTAATAGTGTCTCTTTGTGTCCAACTTTATAATCAGTACACTATTTGTCTTATTTTAGAGATAAGGACCTCTTTATCAATATTCGGTATACACTTGTCTTATTTTAGAGATAAAATCTCTCCACTGTTATGGTGCCTGTCGCCGCTGGTCCTACGTATATGTCCCCGGTCCTGGGAATCGTACTCCTAAGCCCTTTCGGCCTTCGCTTTTCTCCAGGGAGAACTTTCTCCTACTCCAGGTTCACCCCTGAAAGTCGCTCTTCCAAGTCCAGCAAATTACTCTCTCCTCTCCATCCTCCTCTCCTATATATCTCAATCATCTCCTTCCAAAAACAATAGTGAGTTTCTCAGCCACTCACTGTCCGTTCCATTCAAGAACCTCCCAGGGATTTTCTCGACTATCCCCTGAATGGTCGCCTAAGATCCTCCTCTTTTTTGCACACGTATTCTCTGATCATCTGTTCTTGTGAGAAACTATGTGAGCTCTTTTCCCGCGCTATAGATCAAGAGAGTTCCGTCTGTTCCTTTGCATTAGCAAACTGTCACCGACTGTCAAATGTCTTAGACCGATGGTGATTGAACAGTTTATTTTATCTTGCCGTGCGGCTTAGCAGACTTTGCTGTATTTTTGCTCTGTTATAGAAATACATTAGTTCTTCCTAAATGGCGAATCTGATATAGCTCAAATCTCTACAACTACCCCCCCCCCCCTTTTTTTTTTAAAGAATATTTTGGCCACAGGACGAAATATTCTGGAAAAGAGAAAGGCGACTCAAGATTTATATGAATGGCTCACATGAAAAAAAAAAAAAAAAACTTTATTTTCTTGTCTGCCCCTCCAAAAAAAATATTTTCATTATACACTCTGTATAATATTTTACACTTTATTCTATTACGAAACACTTCATATTATATTATATTTTCAAACATTAAAAGGAATGATAACATACTATATACAATTTTTTTTTCAAGATATTACTCTGCCCTATTCAAGAAATCTCCGTGCGTTATATCTTTTCCTAGTCTATGTTTGATGGCATACTGGTATGGTTACAGCGTCAGTGCCCACCTTAAAAGCCTCAGATTATTTCCTGCATTGTTCTTTTAAAATGTTAAAGGGCTGTGATCGGTTTCTATCAGGAATTTTTGTCCGTCAATATAATGTTTTATTTTTTTTATGGCAAAGATTATCGTCGCACATTCCCGCTCCATCGCACTGTATTTTCTTTCGGTTTCACTGAAATTTCTACTCAGGTATATAATGGGATGTTCCTCTGAATTTTGTCTTTGCGCTAGCACTATCCCAACTCCAAAATTTGAAGCATCCGTTTGAATTATAAATTCGGCGTTATAATTTGGCACATACAGTATGGGTTCTGTCATGAGTTTTTCTTTCAGAGTTTGGAAAGCCTTATCCATTTCTTCGTTCCATACTATTTTTACCTTTTAGCGCCCTCGTAAGTGGTCTACGATTAATGCGTAATTTTTTATGTAGTGCGAATAGTATCCTGCCATCCCCAGACATCTGCAAATTTCTGTTTTTGTCTTAGGCGGTTGCAACTTATATATCGCCTTAAATTTTGCTTCTGCTGGTCTCCTCTGTCCTTCCCCTACTATGTGACCTAAATATTTTACTGTTTTCTGAGCGAATTTTCATTTTGCTATTTTTACGGTCAGATTTGCTTCTTTTATTCTACTGAGTACCACCCTGAGATGCTCCATATGGTCGTCCCATATCTCCGAGAAAATTGCCCTATAGTCGCGATAGGGTAGGCAGAATTTCTCCAGGCCCTTCAGCATTTTTGCCATGAATTCTGAAAATCTATAGGATGAATTGATTAAACCAAAAGGCATCTTTAACAGGTGCTGCTGATGCTGCTAATTTTTGCGCCCACGACGTCATCGGTATTTGCCAGTATCCTTTTGTTAGATCTAATATTGTGATGTATTTTGCTGTCGATACTCTTTCAACTCTTTCCTCTATGTTAGGTAAGGGATAATATTCTACCTTAGTGACTGAATTAAGATGACGATAGTCTATACAAGGGCGAAGCTCCTTTCCTTCTGATTCAACCAGAATCATGGGCGAATAGTAATCTGACTCCCCTTCCCTAATAATATTTAGTTCGAGCATCCTTTTAATTTCTCTATCTAAAATTTCCCCTGTCTCCTTGACATTCTGTATGCCCTTATTCTTATTGGTTTGTCATCTGTGACCTCGATATCATGTATCTCCAAATAGCTGGTCGGGGTTGCACCTTTCTGTTAAATTACTTTCTTCCACAATATTTTTTAAATTATAACTGTTTGACTCATCTACCGGAAATGCTATCTCCATGTCCTGTAATTCCTCTGATTCATCATAGTTATGCGTTAAAATGTTTATTTTCTCTACCCTCGGTATGAATGGTTTTAGTAAATTTATGTGAAAAATTTGTTCTTTTTCGCGTCTTCCTGGGACTTCTACTATATAATTTGTATCCAATATTTTTCCCCGGACCTGTCCAACTTGCTGCCATTTTGTTCGCTTTTTGTGTTACCAATACTAATACTTGGTCACCAGTTTTATACTCTCTTTGGACAGTTTTCCTGTCATATCTTTCCTTGCATTTTTCTCTATTTTCTAACATGTTTTCATTTGCTAACTCCTGACACCGTTTTAGACTGTTCATGAGTCTGAAAACATACTCTGTGACTAGCTCTGGTTCGTGGTTGTCGCCCGTCCATTGTTCATATAGCAAGGTTTCTGGCGTTCAGAGATTTCTGCTGAAAACTAACTCCGCTAGGCTAAATCCTGTTAAGTCGCTAATCGCATTTCGTAAAGCTAATAAATTGTGAGGCAGATTTTCCCCCCAGTCTGTCCCACTCTCTACACACATGACTTTTAATAGTCTTTTAATTGTCCTGTGTAATCTCTCCACGTTGTTTGCCATCGGATTGCAAACACTAGAGTGTCTTAGCTTGACGCCGAATTTTTCTAAGAAAGATGTCGTTAAGTTTGACGTAAATGATTTTCCTAAGTCTGTCTGTACCTCTTTTGCATATCCTAGCCTACTGAAGACTACTGAAGACGGCACTTGAATCACGGTTTCTGACAGCATATTCTGAATTGGAATCGCCTCTGAGTATTTTGAGAATACACAGAGTGCCGTCAACATGTATTTATTGACTTGGCCAGCGGTCCTACTAAATCTATTGACAGTTTTGAAAGTACCTCTGGTATGATCGGAACTCTCGTCAATGGGGCTTTTTTTTTTCACCGGATTTTCCTACAATTTGACATGGCGTGCACGATTTGACAAAGTGATCTGCGTCTTTTATCATATTGGGCCAGAAAAAATACCTCAAAAGCTTATCTTTTGTTTTCTTTACTCCTAAATGTGCCGCTGTACTCTCATGACATGTACTTAAAATAGCTTGTCTGAATTTAGTCGGTACGACTACCTGTATTCGCTCTAAGCCTCTATGATCTGCTGTCTTTCTTACGACAATTTGGTCTTTGTATTCGAAAAACTATTTTTTTTTTCATGTGCTTTTTCTTATTTCTGCCAATGATTTGTCTTGTCTTTGCTCTATTTCTAATTCTTTTTTTCCCACTTTGCATAGAGAGAATATCTCATCTTCAATTAAAGCCGGCGAGACGAGTGGCTGTTCGTTGACCCTTTCTTCCCCGCTGTTTGACTGAGATCTATTTTCTTCCCCCATTTTCCCGTTCTTTTCAACCTGTAGTTTAATCCTCTGTGATGGACTTTCTTTCAGCTGATCGTTCTTTTGACAGTTGTTAGTTTTGTTATCTTTTGTTTGGCTTTGCGTGACTGTGTGTAAGAGTTGTTTTTTTTTTTTTTTTTTTTTTTTTTTTCTTCAATTTTTGCGTATGATTGATTACCTGGAATGTAATAATTTATGTCGGAGTCTTCATCAGCTACGATTGCTTTTGTGCATATGATACTTTTATCTGCTAATTCTAGTATTATTTCAGCTATGGGAAGACAGCGAAGGTCTTTAGCTAACGGTTGTTTTACCCAGCTAAAATCTCCGTTTAATTGATTGGTTTTAACTAATTTCCCCGCCGCTATGTCCACATTACTTCCTGTATCTCTTAAGATTGTGATTTCTTCGCCATTTATTTTACCACTACTTAAATATGGTTTAAATCCTTCCTCTAAGTTTGGTTCCTTAGTGATATTGCATACCGTTTTATGCAGGTTTTCTGTTTTTTGAGTTCCGGGCAATTCCTTTTCCAGTGTGCTCCACTTCCGCATATGAAGCACGTTTTTTTCTTTGTTTTTTCAAATATTTTTAGTCTTTCTTTGTTTTAATTTTTTTCCCTCCACTTTGGTTTGACCTCCTGATTTTTTTCCATTTCTTTTTCGGCGTATTTCGGCCATTCAAACCTTTTTTCCCCTGGGGGGGTCTATTATTCCACGTCTTTCTCCTGACATCCTTTATTGTATTATACCCAGACCTGCCAACTGCTACAAAAAAATCATAGTTGCTACGATTTGGACCTAAACTATGATGCTACGAAAATTGGTCTTAAACTACGATTTTTTGCAAAAAACACAAAAGCATTTTTTGTTTCTAGTTGCGATTTTTATACCGCGCAGCATATTTTTCAGGAGTGATTCTGTTCCGAAATTTCCAAGTATTCATTTCAGAAAGTTTTAAAAAATTGGCCATTAGTCCGAAAATTCGGACATTAAAAGATGCTCATGAAAAAAAAAAATTCTGGGCTGCAAAAAAAAAAAAAAAAAACTTCTTAACATAAAACACTCTAATCGTGTTTTTGTAAATATTTATATAGGAATTCCCTTCTTTAGAAACAAGGGTGCCATTTTAAGAATTCTGGAGGGGGTTGCTTGAGGGACAAGGTTTGAAATAGTGTGCAAATTCGCACGATTTGTGATAAAGTATCGCAAATTTCGACAAATGACCATGTAAAAAAAATCAATTTCTTGAATTGGTCGCAGAAGAAAATAAATTTCGTTAAAGGATCGTGGTAAAAACGTGAATTTTGTCAAAGTATCTCAGAAAGAAAATGCGAATTTCGTCAAAAGTTCAGTAAGCTAATACAAATTTCATCGAAAGATTAGTAAGAAAACGCAAATTTCACCAAAAGATTGCTGAAAGAAAACACTAATTTAGTCAAAGGATCGTGGTAAAAAAACGCAAAATTCGTCAAAGGATCGCTTAAAAAAATGCGAATTTCGTCAAAAGTTCATGATAAAAAGTGCGGATTTCAACAAGGAATCATGATAGGAAAATGTGATATACGATTGAGGGGAAAAAAAATTGTGAATATCCTGAAATGATGGCGGGAAAAGAATCACGAATTCCGTCAAAATTTACTGCACTGGGCTAAAAAATTGGAACCAGGCTCCTTTTACAAATGTTAAAAAAAAAAAAAAATTGCTGCGAAACGAAAATAAACTCTAAAAATTGTATAAAAATTTTCAGAGGAAAAATTTTACTATATTGAGTTGAAAGACGTGAACCTTATTCTTTTTACGAATGTCAAAAGATGGCTGTGAAACACGAAAAACCAACCAACCATCCTCCATATTAATTTAAATTTTGTGTGCTACGATTTCTCATTTTCAAAGGTTGGCAGGTCTGTATACCCATCTAGATCTTTAACTAAACTGTTTGGGTTCTTGTACATAGCCCAAGAATCGATGAAGTGTTCCTTCACTACGGTCAGCACCCTTCATTTAATTTGCTCTGTGAAGAGCAAGTCTTTTAACTCCTAAGCTTTTTATACTTAAACCATCCAGCTTCCCATCTTGAAAGCTGTTTAATTCAAAGATTAAGTCTTTCGTTGGGCTGCTTGGATTATTTTGATGCCTCATTAATTTTTACCAATACGCTTCCGCGCTTAACCTGTATCATGCTAAAAGAATTTTTTTTTACATGAGAGAAATTTTCTACATTTTCTTTGGGTTCCTGTAAAATGAGTTCCGCTATATCTATGGGCAATAAAGCTAAAAGATGAGTGACAAAGTCGTCTATTTAGATTCCCAACCTTTCTGCCTGTCTCTCAAATAAGTTTAAAAATAGTGTTATGTCTGATTTCTCTGTGTCGAAAGTGTGCATGATGGATTTTATGTTTAATTTTGGGTGTCTATCAGGACGATTACTAGCACTGGAGCTGCTTCTCTCTGTGCCTTGCGTTAATCTTAATTCTTCCAATTTAAATTCACGTTCCCATTGTCTTTCTTCGTTCTCTATCTTAGCTTTCTCTAATTCCATCTGTTCCATTTCGCATTCTCTTTCTAATTTTCTGTCTCTTTTCACGTTCTTTTTGCGCTCTTTTTCCCTAGCTAAATTTTGATAGAATCTAACATCAGTATTCAGTCTCATTGCTTAAAACCCCACTCATATACTCATACATTTAATGCATTAATTCATTCATTCACATTCATTCATCCTCATAGTTAATTTCATTTCATAATTTTTTAGTTAAAAAATCGTTTCACTTTGTTTACATATTATACAATAGTCAATGCAACTTTTTCTTTTATTAAATACACTTTCGTTATTATATTTAATTGTTAACTTACCATTTAATAGTCTGCTGTCCAGGTTTTTGCTTTACAATAGGTTTTATTTAAGTTTGTTTTACTTTAAAAGTTTATTAGCGTTTTAGTTCTTTCACGGCATGACAGTCGAACACAATATCGATTGCGCCGTAATCGAAGTAATCGATTCAGTCGGTTTGCCGTATGGCACCAGATGGCAGCATACCGCGAATCATCTGATTCGTCGATACATTTTAATTATTCATAAAGTTTCTGTTCACGTCATGTGACAGAACATTCTAGCGAATAGGCATTTTCCCGGCACGTGTCATCGATCGGATGGTATTTATACCGCAGTCGGATCATTCAACGGCAGACGCACGTCTGAGTTATAAGCTTGTTGGATTTCTCATGAAATGGTAATGTTTAGTGTTACCGGGGTTATAGCCTTTAGCTATTTAAATAAGTTTGTTGTATTTTCGTTTCTCGCATTTATTTAATTTTTAAGTCTACCGGTGATATCTACAAATTTAGTTAAGTTTTTGAAACAGCTTGACTCAAACTGGTAATTGGTATGTTTAATAGAATCTAGTCATTTTTTCATCATGTTTTTTTTTTATCGTCATTTTAACTTCTACTTGTTTTTAAAAGAAATATGTTATGGTATCTAAGCTGGAAATCAAGAATGTGAATAATATCTTTTTATAAACTGCTCATCTTCACCAGATTTTGACTCTGTGCTTATTCTTCAAAATACAGCTTTTATCTTAACGCTGCCTACCCACATCACAGTTTAACTTTTACTTCCTCTACACTCTGTGTTACAAGTTATATTATTTTTCCAGCGAAGTTTTCACTGTGTATGTTTAATTATCTTTGTGACTCTGCCTCTTTAAACATGTTAGATGGGTTTTACCCTATTAAATTTTTCCTCTCTATCTTGTACTGTATACCTGGATTGCGTCAGCGCACAGTCCTCATCATAATTATTTGACTGCTCCAGTTTTTGGATGATTATTGGTATTGTATCACCCTCCTCAAGCTCTACCCCCAATTCTTCTGCTAATTTCTGTAGATCATTCTTTCTGCAATGTTTTAATGCGGTCACCTTTGCCATAATGAAACCTTATTTTTAACACAATTTTTACGAATAAAATTTTGGAGAGCTTAGTCCTGTCAAGGGACACTTTATATAACTTCACCCTCTTCCCAAAATTAAATTTTTCTTTAAATACCTTTATAGACCTCTTTTTGAATACAAACACAGTATATAAAGAATAAATTAAAATACTCTGTGAAATTATCTGGATACCTTCTCCCTTTTGTTAAAAATAATCAATGTGCAAGATAAATTTTTCTGTTTTAAAGTCCCTATACACACAGGATAAAACCCAATATATAGTAATATCTTATAGAAATTGCACACATATCTTTCGAATAAACTTTTCAAATTTCTCAAATATGAACACCTCTTTGCAAACTATGACCAGTGTAATCAGTGTTCTGACCATAAATTTTTAGAAAATATCTTTATTTAGTAGTTTAACTAACATAAATTAATTTTCCTCACAATTTACATGTAATAATACACTACTTGCGTCCCTAATTTAAAAAGCTCTTTGCCTGAGCCTTTTTTTTGCTCGCTACTGCAATTTTCCCTGAAAATTTTCTCCGCTTCCTTTCTTAGAAACAAAATTTTCCTTTGTGTTCGGTTTGAATACAGACCAGATTTTAATCTGCCCCTAGCTTGGGCTATCTAAAGTGCCTATGAATTTGCCTTTACTTTACTTGGCTTGATGCCCTTATCTTAATGTTTACTTTACAAATTACAACAATTTTACTGCCTCAAAATTTTAGATCCTGAATTAAAACATTTAAATTCTACTAAAAAAATGAGCCATTCAAAAAAATAGTGAGCCTACCTGCTTTGTTGTGTTGACGTCCCGTCACAGTTGCTTTAGCCAGTATACTGCTGTTGAAGGATCAGTCACTCTCTTTGCGCTAGGGTCAGGCCTTTCCAAGGGAGTCTGTCGGTTGTCGGCTCTTTTCGTTTGGCTTTAAGTAGATTTCCTGGATGTCACTTTTCTTTCTCCTGGGTCGCTGGGCTGTTGACTCTTTCGCTGCGTTGTGGCTATGACGTTGTCCAGCTGCTTGATGCTCAGCTCTCTTTTGTTTTTATTCACGGTCTGCTAACAATCTCATCTCTGCTATTTTTTGCATAAGAGTTTGTTTCGTTGACTGCCACCAGTTGTACGAAGTCCTAAGAAGGCGGTAGTGGTGATCGAGGGTTTTAACTTCGAAGGCATAACAACCAATATTTTATAAGAACAAGACAACATAATTTTATTTAAATAAACAAAAATAAAGGTTTTCTTGAATAAATAGAAGTTGCTTTGTACAACACAACAATGTAATTCTGTTGAACAGATGTTTATGCACAAGTCAAAATAGTGTTCGTGAGAAGGTGGCAGCTCGTCGCTTAAATCCATAAGGCAATAAAAACCTTGATATTTTCTCCCTGCGAACTTCGCAGTTCAAGGAATAGTGTCTCTTTGAGTCTGATTTTATAATCAGTACACTATTTGTCCTATTTTAGAGATAAGGACCTCTTCATCAATATTTGGTATACACTTGTCTTATTTTAGAGAGAAAATCTCTCCACTGTTATGGCACCTGGTGCCTGTCGCCGCTGATCTTACGTATATGTCCCCGGTCCTGGGAATCGTACTCCTAAGCCCTTTCGGCCTTTACTTTTCTCCAGGGAGAATTTTCTCCTACTCCAGGTTCACCCCTGAAAGTCGCTCTTCCAAGTCCAGCAAATTACTCTCTCCTCTCCATCCTCCTCTCCTATATATCTCAATCATCTCCTTCCAAAAACAATAGTGAGTTTCTCAGCCACTCATTGTCCGTTCCATTCAAGAACCTCCCAGGGATTTTCTCGACTATCCCCTGAATGGTCGCCTAAGATCCTCCTCTTTTTTGCACACGGATTCTCTGATCATCTGTTCTTGTGAGAAACTATGAGCTCTTTTCCCACGCTATAGATCAAGAGAGTTCCGTCTGTTCCTTTGCATTAGCAAACTGTCAAATGTCTTAGACCGATGGTGATTGAACAATTTATTTTATCTTGCCGTGCAGCTTAGCAGACTTTGCTGTATTTTTGCTCTGTTATAGAAATACATTAGTTCTTCCTATATGGCGAATCTGATATAGCTCAAATCTCTACAACCCTGTATCTTAATTCACAATTAAAATCTTTTCAATATTGTTATGTTGCTATATTCTTTCTCCCATTGTAATATACCTCTGTGCCAAATTTCGTGGCAACACAGTGAATAGTTCATCAGTTTTCGCAGATTTTATGTTTGTGGCCTTAATTTTGGACATGAGTGTATATAAATGCCTTAAAATTTGATAAGCAAATGTTAACATGTTCGAAATGCAACTATAGTTAACTAAAAAGCTTGAAATTGGTGATTGAAATGGATGCATTGTGATTGTATTGAGTATTCGTTCTAAGATGATGGCAGGCCCTTATTATTGCATGGGCAAATCGGTACTTTGCCCATGGGCCCCGGACATCAAGGGGCCCCCAAATCCATATATTTATTTATAAAATATTTTTTCCCTAATTCCAACTCTGAAAATTTTCAAATACAAATTTCATTTTGTAAAAAATTCTTCTAAACTTTCTGAAAAACAAATTTTATTTTGAACTCGCAGAGAGAGATCAATGCTTTTGCAAAGTTAATTTCAACCACTATTAAATAAGGAATAATATTTTGATTTTAATAGATTGTATTAGTAATAAACTTAAATCATATCTGAACTTTAGTGGTTGAACATAATCAGTTCTAATTGTCATGAGATAAATTTTCTTCCGTATTAAAAGTTTTTTCTTTTAACTTTGAGTTAAATATGAAAAACAAACCCTAAATTGCCATCTTTTTAGATTTATTGAAAAAAACACTTTCTACTTGCGAAATAGAATGTATTTTATTTGATATTATGTTGTGTGTAATGCAACTTAAAAAGATGTTAAAGAAAGTAACTTGATTAACTCATATTTATATGTTACAGTATTTGATACTCTTCCATAAGTTGAAGTTATCAAATTCATCTTAAAGTAACATACAAGTTACTAAAGTTATATAAAAGAGTTTGGTCTGTACGAAGAAAAAAAAAAAGTTATTTTTATAAATTAAGGTATTTAATTTCGAATTGACGGTATTTTCTTCTATTTAAAATCCGAGTTGCGAAAATATTGTTTATGCATTACACTTCTACCTCACCATTGAATATTACTATCACCTATTTGAATAATGTTGCAATGGTTCGAATGGGGCCCCCCTAATTTATCCTTGCCCAGGGCCCCAATTAGTCATGATTGGGGCCTGGATGATGGAATTTGAATGTATCGCTAAAATTCTTTTTGTTGGTATTGCAGGGTTCGCAAAAACCCGGGTTTTTTCATGAAAAACCCAATTTTCCCCGGGAAAAATCGGGTTTTTTCAAAAGTACAATATATGCAATATTACATTATTGTATACTATATTATTTATATATATTATATATACTATACATAAAAAAATACATTGTTCCCTATATACAATATAATTGTAATGCTATTTTACAAGTTATAAATTGTATAAGTTATATGAATTTAAATTAAGTGTCAGTGTTTCTCACAAATTAGTTTTATAAATATAATAGAAGATATACAATTAATTTGCTTTAAAATCAAATAATGAATAAAATATTAATATTTAAAATATATAAGTAAGAAGAAAAAAAGGAGTAAACTAGTCGGATGTGCCAATCCCAAAACTTTCTTCTAACTCATACATGTTAATAATTCAAAATTCGCTATCACAGTGCCACATCTATGCCCATTGCGAGGATTGTAAAATATAGGTTCGTTGAATAGGATGCATTTAACAAGGAGATGTAAGTATCACATTGTTTCAAACAAATCATTTAATTTTGGAACCCACCCTCTTAATGTCCACAACCGAAATTTCCAACCCAAACAGTATAAAATCAACACCTGTTGTTCAGTTTACATTCAAGTCTAATAAGGATCTATTTACATGAAAATGAAACAGAATATTAAGTTTGATTAAATTATGTGCATTAGTTTTTGAGATATGGATTTTGCAAAAAATTATGAAAAATTCAGCATACCAACACTATCTGCTGTGCAATTTACGCTTAAACCTAATCAGTACCAGCGTACATCAACGTCTAACTGAATCTGAAGTTTGATGAAAATCCATGCATTAATTCTTGAGATATTGCAGAAATCATACAAAATGCAGCACAACAAAGCTACTGTTGGATGATATTCACCAAAAACTAATCAGCACCAGTTTATATCAAGGTCTAACGGAATCTAAATTTTTATTTAATTCCATACATTAGTTCTTGAGATAAGAGTTATTGCTGAAATCGTGAAAAAATGCACCATAACAGCGCTACCTGTTGGGCGATATACTCCAAAGCTTGATAAGCAATAACTTAACTTGTAACTGAATCTGAAGTTTGATGAAAATCCGCGCATGAGTTCTTGAGATAAAGCTATTGCAAAAATTGAGATAAATGCAACATAGCAGCACCACCTGTTGGGCAATATATACCAAAAGCTAATCAGCATCAGTTTACATCAAGGTCTAACTGAATTTAAGTTTTTTGAAATTCTGTGCATTACTTGAGATAGAGCACCCACAAATTTTTTGTCACATACAGACAGATATTTTCTAAAAACCATCAAATCATCTCCAGGACCTTTTTAAAACGTATAAATCCGTCGTAAACTGGAAGTCGAAATTTTTTGCAAATTAAATACTTTCTTTTTGTAAAGATAGAAGAAAGTAAAAATACATATCTTTTATTTTCATGAATATAGTTCATTTGAATTTTTTTTATAAAGACATTCTTATGATATGCCTTTACCTATAATTATGTACTATGTATGTTGCTACTATGTTCTATTTTAGTGAAGTATTTAAAAATGTGCTAAAAATACATTTTTATTTTACCTCGGGTATTTAAGTAATGGCTTTTATATATTAATTTTTTTCAAAATTAACTGAAATGACTTAAATTCATTAAATGTATTAGTTGTTTAAAATTTTAAATATTTCCGAAAATTGAAAAAACCCACAATATGGGTTTTTCAGTGGGCTTTTTCAAGTGGACCCATTCTGAAAAAACCCACCGGGTTTTTTCGAACTGGGCCCAGCTTTGCAAATCCTGTGGTATTGCCACAAGTATTGATCTTAGAAAAAAACATTGTATATGAAAAATGTAGGACATTTTCTCTAGTTTAATTTGGTGCAGCAGCTTTTTCAAAAAAGTTTAACCCTCTAGCAACTACAATGGAAAATCTGAAAAAAACCTAATTTTTTTGCTTATAATTTTTTAAGTTGACCAGATACAAGGTGGCAAAGTTGAAAATTGTGTTCAGCACCCCGCAAAAACATAAAGGAAGAAAGAGAAAAAAACTTATCCAAAACTTTCAAGGCAGAATTCTAGATTGACTGGACTACTAGAAAAATATTTGCTGAGGGAAAAGACAGTAGAAATTACAGAGGGGTTAAAATGGAAGATTGGTTATTTATTTATTGTACAATAAAATAAAATGTAGATAAAAGTACATATGTAATTTTAGACAGTATGTATTGGTAGGGCAAAAGGTGGAACTATATAAATTTTAAGGAGGATCATGGTTGCAAGTTTTTCGTCCACAGACGGAATTCCGTCTTTTGAAAATTTCTGAGGACGGAAAAAATCTCAGAAGACAAAAAGAAAGAAAAAGACATTAACAGGACACATCTGCAGATATTTGAGGTTAAAAAAAAAAAAAAAAAAAAAAGTCATTTATAGGAAGATATTTTTAAAATTACAAAAACATTTTGTATAAGTGTGCCCATGCACATTCTTGAGTATTTCGCAATTTTATTTGTCATTAGATAGTGCCGTCAAGAAATGACGGTAAATAACTTGAATGTTGAATCAGAAAAATTCTTAAATTTTTAATTAGTTGCTTTTAAATTAATTATTGACTGACAAATTACATGATGAATTTCTATATTGCATAAGTGATTTCTATTTCTTTAAGGCGATAGATGGTGCTGTCAGTCTAACCTATTCAATGAAGTGAAATAATTTTAAGTTTATAATTTACAACCAATTATGCTTGCTTTTTATCAGAAATTTACCTAAAAATGCCGGGCAGAAAATTTATTTTACTTACTACGGCCTCTTTTCTTTCCTTTTTTTTTTTTTTTTTTTGAAAAAAATAACAATATTTATTTTTTTATTATTTTTTTTTTTAAACAACACGACGATTAAAAGCTGCCTTGAATTTTATTTTTATCTGTCTCATTCTCTAAAAACCTAAATTTGAAACTTGATGCAGCTAATGCTTTATAATATGTATTTTTTATTACTTGAATTTTATTTTACATTTTTATACATTTATTAAATATTGAACCTGGATATCAAGGTAATTTCTTTTTATAGCTCTTATACAAATATTTTTCTTTCTTTCCGTTTTATTTTTTACGGAAAAGAATGACAAACTTTTCTTTCTGACACACACATATATATTCTTGATAATGGTCAGAAAATATAACGAAAATTGTATAGCAGCTCAATTTATTTAATTGATAATTACATGTGCAAAATATTTTAGCTTAAATATTTTAAATATAAAATCATTATTTTTTCAAAATATTATTGAGTGTTAAATTTTATTTAACTATAAAGCAATCAAATAATAATACAATTAAAATTCTAAAACTTCTCTGCCTAATAAAATATGTCATTACAGAAATGAATTATTGACAAATATTGCATTTTGCCAGGCTTGGGTACGAACCTGCGCCCGCTACAAAATTTCAGAGCTTTAGACTGTTGCGTTAAACCACTACGCTAGAGGGAACTCGTTGCCTCTCCTTCTAAATTGAAGAGGTTCGAAAAACAGTTGATGCATACGCAATTGTCTCGATTGTAATTTGATCTTACAGAAATAGTTTTGCGTTTTAATATTTGACACCTTACTTTTTCAAAGAAGCAGCTACAACTTAACATTCTAGTTTCTCAATCTTCGTGTGTAACTTGGCAATTCATAAGATGGATATAACTTTTAGCTTCAAATCACTGTGTTTATCTTCTGTATGTAATATGACCGAAACAATATGGCACTCCCAAAATAATCGGAACTCTTATTATCGTCACAGAAAATTTTTGAATTGTTAATAATTGTTAATAGCTGAAAGAGCCAAATAATATTAACTTTGTGAAAGAAAGAAAAGCTAGTTTACAGTAAGATCGAATAGCAGACGAACAATTTCTACCTGTGATGTGATAGTTCAACTTGCAGCGCGTCACTCCAAAGTCAGACTTGTACTTATATACTGCGCATGCGCAACTCTAGAATTTTAATTTAAAATTACGGCTAATTAATAAAATATTTGAACAAACGAATGTACGATAACAAATCTGTGGTCAAATATCTTTCATTTAAAAAAAGATTGGTGTAATTTGATTCAGTAGTTTCTTCTCACGAACTGTCGAAAGGAAACTCTTAGCGTTTTAAATATATAGATAGCATGTCAATTTCATTGTTTTTAGCTATAGTTTGTATGAATTAAACTTTTCAAATACTGTTTACATGAATATGAATGTTTTACATGCATACACACTTTTTTTAATTCGGTTTCAACTTAAACATAGTTGAATTTTACTGCATGTAATATTTAGTACGGGTTTTATATAAGTGATGTGTCGACACAGACGTATGTGCTCATTTAGTGGAGGAGGGTTCAAAATGTTTTCAGTCTTGGCCAAATTTCAATCTTGCACCCATGGGGAGGATTTAAATTATTAGTAACTTGCTGTTACTGTAATTATAATGTAACGGTTAGCTACAAAGACAAAATAATAAAAAAAAATCCAAACATTTTAATTTTTTTTTAAATTTTACAGTTTTTAATTTAACAAAATATTTTTAATTTAATTAATGATATATATTTAAATAAAATTAAAATCTCTAATTGCTTATATTAATTATAATCTTCTTTAATGGTTTTAAATTTAATAATTTTTAAAATTATTAAATCTTTACGCTCTACTAATCCCCCCCCCCCCCCCCCCCCCGAAGTGCCACAAAAATCCCTCCCAGAGAAAAGAGTCTGAATTCAACACTGATGCATTATATTTATTTAGACAAATAGAGTAAAATAGAAAAGAAAAAAATTAAAAAATTTGTATAGATTTTAAACTTTGCGCACAGGTGGAGCAAAAGGTAGGGAAGTAGAAATTTCAGGGTGGGGGGGAGGAGAATTCAGATGAAATTTTTAGAAAAGCAAAATTCTGCTGATGTGCAAAGGATTATATCACTCTGTAAAACTCAAATTATTTTTTATTATTATTATTGCTTCAATAATTAGTAAGTAATCAATAATCTAAATTTAACCTGAAATTGCAATATCTACCTCTTCCTTCCCAGTGACCTCACACACACACACAATTTATACTTTTCTCAGGGTTCGCACAGACTCCCTAGACTCCTTGGAAACTCCTTAGAAATGAAAACATTCCCAAGTAGTAATTAGAACTACTTAGATAAGCAAACCACTCCTTAGAAACTCCTTAAATTGTATTGCGGCTTCGGACGCAAGCGATATTGCTGCCGAGGAAAAAAATCGTGATTTTAAAATGCACGGTAAACCCTTTATGCACAGCATTGATTGGTTTGGATAATCTCCCACTAGGTCCGTTTTTCAATTTCTAGGTCCGTAAAATCCGTTTTTCAACACTGTTAACCGATCTTAATTTTAATTTTTAGCCAAGAATCTGGGAAAAATCGCGATTTTCGCAAATATCTCCCAAAAATTACCTTCAAATTTCGTCAATCGATCGCGGAAATAATTCGTAGATTTTGTCAAAGGATCGTGAAAAAACGCTAATTTCTCCAGCAGATCGCGGAAAAACTCGAATTTCTTCAAAAGATGCGAATTTCTTAAAAGACAGCGAAAAAACGCGAATTTACTCAAAGGATCACGAAAAAGCGCGAATTTCCTTAAAAGATCAAGAAAAAAAAGCGGATTTCCTTAAAAGATCAAGAAAAAAAGAGGATTTCCTCGAAAGATCGCAAAAACGTGAATTTCCTCAAAAGATCGCGAAAAAATGTGAATTTCCTAGAAAGATCGCGAAATTTCCTCAAAAGATCGCGAAAAACATGCGAAATTTCCTCAAAAGATCGCGAAAAACATGCGAAATTTCCTCAAAAGATCGCGAAAAACATGCGAAATTTCCTCAAAAGATCGCGAAAAACATGCGAAATTTCCTCAAAAGATCGCGAAAAACATGCGAAATTTCCTCAAAAGATCGCGAAAAACATGCGAAATTTCCTCAAAAAGAGCGCGAAAAACATGCGAATTTCGTCAAAGGATCGCGAAAAACACGCGGTTTCCATCAAAAGTTCGCGAAAAAAACGAATTTCCCCCGGAAGATCGCGAAAAAAACCACAAATTTCCCCCAAAAAATTGCGTAACACACGCGAATTTCCTTAAAAGATCGAGAAACACACGCGAATTTCCTCAAAAAATCGCGAAACACGCGAATTTCGACAAAGGATTGTGAAAAACACGCGGTTTCCATCAAAAGATCGCGAAAAAAACGTCAGTTTCGTCAAACGATCGAAATAAAACGTGAATTCCATTAAGAGATTGCGAAAAAACGCGCATTTCCTCAAAAGATCGCGAAAAACACGCGAATTTCCTCAAAAGATCGCGAAAAACACGCGAATTTCCTCAAAAGATCGCGAAAAACATGCGAATTTCCTCAAAAGATCGCGAAAAACGCGAATTTCCTCAAAAGATTGCGAAAAACACGCGATTTTCCTCAAAAGATCGCGAAAAACACGCAATTTTCCTCAAAAGAATGCGAAAAACACGCGAATTTCCTGAAATAAAACGCGAATTCCATTAAAAGATCGCGAAAAAAACGCGAATCCCCACCCCCAGAAAATCGCGAATTTTCTCAAAAGATCGCGAAAAACACGCGAATTTCTGCCAGAAGATCGCGAAATAAATGCGAATTTCCCCCCCCAGAAGATTGCGAAATAAATGCGAATTTCCCCCCAGAAGATTGCGAAATAAATGCGGATTTCCCCCCAGAAGATTGCGAAATAAATGCGGATTTCCCCCCAGAAGATTGCGAAATAAATGCGGATTTCCCCCCAGAAGATTGCGAAATAAATGCGGATTTCCCCCCAGAAGATTGCGAAAAACACGCGAATTTCCCCCCAGAAGATTGCGAAAAACACGCGGTTTCCATCAAAAGATCGCGAGAAAAACGTCAGTTTCGTCAAACAAGCAAAATAAAACGCGAATTCCATTTAATATTTCTGGACGTTTTAATTTAAATATGTAAACATTTTCATGGAGCGTTTCTAAATACAAATGCTCACGATCTACTGAATATCGTGTGACTATCACATATAAAATATGTTATTATATGATCGCAATAAAAACGCGGATTTCTCCCAGAAGATCGCGAAAAAAAAACGCTAATTTCCCCCCAGAAGATCGCGAAAAAAATGCGAATTTCGTCAAAGTTTCACCTTCAAAGAAATCGATTACCGCTGTTCTAAAAGAATAAACCCAAAACTTGTTATATTTTTTCTTGTATGTTGCATTTAGCATTCTTTTTTTTACCTTTTAAAATTTTCTTTAAGATGTATCATGTATGTGATATACATAAGTGTTTGGGGTTGACTAATTTGCAGGGTTCGTAAATATCATGATATTTTCGAAAATATCAAAAATATCCGATATTTTGATATATATCCGATATTTTCGATATATATCCGATATTTTCGAAGCAGCCAACTTACTGCTGATAATAAATGTTTTCGAGCATAATATAGATTAGAAACTAAAATATATTGCACTTAACATGAAAACTTAAACAATATTCTAAAAATGCATTTTTTTTTTTTTTTTTTTTTTACTTAGAACAAAATTGAAGATGAACTAATTGAAAATAATAACAATTTGCTTTATACACTTATAAAAAAACTAAGTATAGGATTCAGTATCAAGATCAAGTATAAAAAAATCAGATATTTTTAAAACAAATACAAAAAGTTTTTTTAATTGAAAAATTTTAACATAAATGTAAGTATAAAAAATGTCTTATTTCATATTTCTTAACATGGTGTATAGTTTAAACTCAACTGAACCAAAACTTGAGAAAAGATTATTTTCTAATGAAGCTGTATATAACTGCTTATTTAAATTAGTTTATCTTTGAATGATTGTTCTGAATTAATTATGTCCCACATAACTATTAGTTCAACATTTAAAAATTAAAGCTTCAAATCCAAAGCTTGAAAAATATATTTGTTTTCTTTTTTGGCTAAAAAAGTCATATCCAAAAGAGACAAAAGTACTTTATCAGATTCACACAGTCAATAAAAGTTGAAAATTTATTTAATTTACACTGAAATATTACAAGCTACAATTGAAAATATCAAAAATATCTTGCGTACATTCATATTTTGAAAATAAATATCAAATGCAGAAAATATGAAACATCTTGATATATTGAAAATAAATAAATATCAAGTACAGTATAGGATCCATTATCCGGAATGCTTGGGACCTGAGATAGTCTGGATAAGGGGTTTTTCCGTAATTCGGAACACCTTACAATAAACTTTAAGAACAGTATAAAATAATGGTATGAAATGTATAAAATATGAATAATATATGAAAATACATAATTATAAATTAGTTAATTTAATAACTTATTTACACAAAATAAAAAAAACCCTTCTAAATTACAATTCAAAGAAAAAAGAAAATTACATTAGCATATAAGAAGAGAGCAGAATCCTTTGATTTGGTTTTTTAGAATATTTTTATTAAGATTGGTTGTTTATACTGTGTCTTTTGCACTAAATGCCTACGTATACTGGCACGATTTGCTGTTTGTGGGAGTAGCTTGTTTGTTGCATTCCACAAATCATCTGTTCAATTGAAAAATATTAATAGCTCATTTGAAATCTTTTTACCATCTCATTCTGCTTGTCACCATTTTCACTTCCATTAGACATATCCCTTGGCATTATGTCACAAATCTCACTGCCAGTCATCTGATCACTTACAGGAGTATCGTCATCAGCAATTAGACAATCTTCTACTGGTTCTTGATCCAACAATTGAGCTTCTGAACATGAAAGTTCTTTAGCTTAGTCCAGCAGATCTGTAATAATTTCTTTCTCTTTTTAAATTTTAAAGACTTCGATTTCATGCTCATTCTAACCACTAAAAAATATTGCACGATTTTACGTTTTTGAAATAAAACAAATTATTTTTCAGTTATCATTTTGCATTCCGGATTTCGGAGCATTCTTGTGACGTTGTAAATTATGAAAGTTGCCGTGAAATAAAATAGGAAGAAGGATGAATAAGTAGTAAATATAACGTTCTTACTTAATGATGAGAACAGTAGACACATTGAAGAGACAGCAGTTATAAAAAATCTTCTTTATTAGTTGTTTCACTTGAGAGGTGGAAGGCAATTAGGAGAAGTAGGTCACCGTACACATCAGAAGGACGTTCCACGTAGAATTATTAAAACTTGGAAGTAATTCCATGATAAAGATGATTACTGGTTAAAATCATTTTTTAAAGAAGGTCTTGATGATAAAAAGTCCGAAATCAAATATGCGTTAAATTAAAAAAAAAACCAGAGACCGAAGATAAACTTTTAGATAAAGATATAGCTATCGAAAAAAAACATCGCTCTTTGAATTTAGGCGCAAGGCCCGAAATTCAAACGACAAGTCACGTTGTCAAAAATAATACATACTTTCGTAAATCTTAAAATCTGATCCGATCTTAAAATCTTGAAATCTGTTAAAAAACTGGCTGCACTGATATATATACTGCATAAAAGGGGTCCACAAAACTACTTCCAGAAATGATTTAAATCTATTTGTTAAATTAAATTTACGTATTATGATTAAATCGTATGAAAACAGAGAAAAGAGAAACGAAACTTTACACGGAGAGAATGAAGCTTTAATTCGCCAAGCGAAGACACACCCCAATATGATGCGGTCGACGTCACTTGCAACACACCCTGGTTCTAAAAATAGAACACAGGAAGAGGGGGAAAAGCTGAAATCAAAACTGCGGTAAAAAGGAAATAAAAAAAAGCGATTTGAACGATGTTTTGCGTTGAAAATAAATAGTTTAAAACATGACATAATAATGCTGCATTACAATTTAAAAAATAAATAATAAATGTGATTGCTACATCACAATTCTGGATACGGGGTTTCAGGATAACGGGTCCCATACTGTATATGAAAATATCAAAAATCTTGATATTTAAAAGATAAATATCGGTTATATATCATAATATATATCCATTAATATATATCAACGAACCATGGCTGTATATAAACGATTATTTAAATTACATTTTATCTTTCAATGGCTGTTCTGAATTAACTGTCTCACATAATTATTAGTTCTACATTTAAAAATAAAAGTTTCAAACCTAAAGCTTAAAAAAGATTTCTTTTCTTCTTTTCCTAAAAAAGTCATTGCTAGAGGCAAAAGTTCATTATTTACAGAATGACACAGTCAATAACAGGTAGAAATTTCATTTGTACACTTGCTTTGAATGTAGAAAATATAAAAATTATCTTGCTCAGTGATATTTTGAAAATAAATATAAAACATACAAAATATCAAACATCTTGATATTTCGAAAATAAATATCAAGAATTTGAAAATATCGAAAATATCAAAAATCTTGATATTTTAAAAATAAATATCGGATATATATCAAGATATATATCATGATATATATCCATCGATATATATCAACGAACCCTGCTAATTTGTTTATATGAGCATTGGTCGCTGCATAAAAAAGTTGATTGTCTATTTTGTATTTAATCTTACGAAATCGGTAAGCAATATACTGTAAATTCTGTGCAATTTCATTACTAATAATTAGATTCTAATTGAGTAAAATTTGTTTTTGCCTCCAAATTGGGCATTAAAAATTGGAGTGTGCATACCACATAACGATGCAGCACATAAAAGCAACAAAAACAAAAAATTGCAAATCCTTTTGAAAATTTTTGGACTCCTTGGATTTTTTCGCTACTCCTTGGATTTTTTCTTCCCAACTCCGTATGAACCCTGTTTTCTTTTACAAGAAACGTCAATTATTTATATGATTTCGTCAATACAGCACATATAAAGTTCTACCTGTACAGTTGCTTCTATCATTTAAATAAATGTAACCGAATGGTTACAATATTTTAACATTTTGTTCATTCTTTAAAAGAATCTTAATTGTATATTTATAAAAATCGGAATTTTTGTAGAAATTGAGTCGAGCCGGGCGGGATTTTATTGATTTTTACATGGATCAGACTTGTTTTAACTGATTTTCGCACGGGCCGGGGCATGAACTTAAAAAATATAAACGGGCAAGGCCGATCTTTTAAAGGTCCGGGCCTGGAAATTTTGTCGCATGCAGATTTTTACCATGAGATTAGGCGAAAATTGTAAATTTCTGCTGTTTTGGAGGCCAAGGAACCCGAAAAAGCATTGTAATAGATGTGATGTCTTTTCGTCCATAGATTCTTCGTGTCTGTAGGACCAGAAGTAACGCCAAAATTGTAACCCCCCCCCCCCCCCCCCATCCTCCTTTATTTTCACGTGTAGAGGACACCAAATAATGTGAAATTGTAATTATTTATTTCTGAATCAAAGGCAGTACTCAAAATAATGATAAAATGGGGAAATTTTGTTATCGTTCTCCTTTTGGTTTTCGGATTTTTCAGGTCTATAGAACACAAAATAAAGTCGAAATTGTAAAATTAATGGGGAAATTTCAAAATTTTCATTTTTTTTTTTTTTTTTTTTTTCGAATCCGCAGAACCCGAATTAATTCCGAAATAAAAAATTTTCTTTATTTTTCATCCTTTCCATAAAAAAAAATCTCCTTGACATATATATATATCTGTTTTGAAGCTTTAAGAACAGAATTAATGCCGAAATGTGAAAATTTCGCTTTATTACTTTCTTCTATCTTTACAAGAAGAAAGTATTGGATTCGTGAAAAATTTCGACTTCCGGTTTTCGACGGATTTATACGTTTTAGAATGCCCAGAACACGATTTGATGGTTTTTAGAAAATGTCTGTCTGTGAGTCTGTCACTCTGAGTCTGTATGTGGCAAAAATTTTGAGACTCAAGAAAAAATGCACGAATTTTCATCAAACTTCAGATTCAGTTAGTTCCTGATATAAATTAGTGCTGTTTAATTTTTGGTGTAAATCGCCCAACAGGTGGCGCTGCTGTGCTGTATTTTTCACGATTTCCACAAGAGTTGTATCTCAAGAATTATTGCACGGATTTTCATCAAACTTCAGATTTAGTTAGTCCTTGACATGAACTGACGTATAAATTAGTGCTGTTTAATTTTTGGTCTAAATCGCTCAACAGGCGGCGCTGCTATGCTGTATTTTTTGCGATTTCCGCAATAGCTTTATCTCAAGAACTAATGCTTGGATTTTCAACAAACTTCAGATTCATGTATACCTTGATATTGTTTAGTGCTGCTTACTTTTGGTGTAAATCGCTCAACAGGTGGCGTTGCTATGCTACATTTTTTCAGAATTTTCGCTATAGCTCTATCTCAAGAATTAATGCACGGATTTTCATCCAACTTCAAATTCAGATATACTTTGATATGAATTTGTGCTAAATCGTTGTTATTTCTTGTACTATTTAATTGATTTCATTGACGTGATTTATATAGAAGAAAGTTTTGTGATGGCCACAACATGCTAGTTTTTCTTGCTTTCGCTCATAACAGGCAACACTAGTATATTAGCCAGCCCGGAGTCTGAGTCGGAATCGTTAAAATTTCCGGAGTTTGTTGAGTCGGCCATTTTCCCCACAGACTCCGCAGCTCTGGCATATAGGGAGTGAGTGTGAATTGTTATTGGCTTATAAAAACTAAATGCATGAGTTATCCTTATTTTTATTATTATTCCGCTGTTTTTAAGGGTGTGACAGCATGAAAGAAATAATTGCATTAGAAAATGAGAAAAAAAGATTCATATAATTATAGGCTATGGCAGGTGTTTGAAAAAAGTGGTAAAGAATGGTCTGAGAATTTTTTTTAAGTTGACAGTAATTTACTCATGTTCTAAAATGCATCTATATCGAAATTTGGGCAAATAAGTCAAAATTGTAGATTTGTATAAGGGACAAACAAACCAACAATGACTTTTATATAGTATATTAATTGAAGCATACCGAGACGAAGTTAGGCGAGCGCTTCTTATGTAATGTTCACTCTACAAACAATAAGTATAAAAGTAAAAATAGTTTAAAAAAAAAAAAAAAAAAACTCTTTTATAAGCATTTGGTGTTTATCTTGAAAATCACTCTTAATATATATTTTTTACTGTATTTTATGTTTTTTCCCCAAAAAATTTCTGTTACAGTGCATTAATTTGTCATGGGTACCAAACTCGATTATAATTTTTTTTAATCTATTTTTAACATTAGGCGACTATGGTGACTATTTTAGGCCGAAAACCATTAAAAGCTACTATTTCTATAAAACATGTGACTGTTTTCGCATTCCAGCGACTATTTTTGCTGAAAATAATCGATCTTTTTCTTCAAAGCACCTGTAAAATCATCTTATACCAAATGCACTTTTTCAGTGGTTGTTTGAGGAGATTCACGATTTTTTCCACGACGAAGTCCAAAATTCGCGATTTCTTCACGCAATCGATTGATAAAAATACCTATTTCTTTCCGAGATCAGTTTTAAAATATCGTTGAAGGAGATTTTGCGATTTTTTCTGCGATCCTTTCCCAAATTTCGAGAATTTTTCTTCGACAGATTGACAAAATTGATTTTTTTTTTCCGCCACCACTTGTCCAAATTCGCGATAGATATTTTCCGCGACCGGTTTATGGTAGTTACTATTTGTTTGTTTTTTTTTTTTGATGAAATTCTCAGTTTATTCCAGATCGTTTGTCAAAACTCGTGATTTTCTTTTCACGACCGACTTTCAAAATTCGTGATTTTTTGCGCGATCATTTGATTAAATTCTTAATTTTTTTTTTTTTTTATCAAAATTGCATTTTTTTGTCGGTGACTATTTGACGAAATTTGTGATTTTTTTTCTCGTGATCGTTAGACGAAATTCGCAATTTTTTGTCCATTCTTTTTAAGAAATTTGCGCGACCGAATGACGAAAATCGCCATTTGTTTCCTCGATCTTTGGTAAAATTAAAAATATTTTTTACGGTTGTTTGAGGAGATTCGCGATTTTTTACCCAATCGATTGACAATATTTCATTCCGCTATCTTTTGCTACGATCGTTGAAGGAGATTTCGCAATTTTCCCTACGACCTATTGCAGATTTCCCAATTTTTGGGGGGACGATCGTTTCGCGGAACTCGCAATTTTTTTCCCGTGATCCTTTACCAAATTTCGCGTTTTTGTTTCCGGCGATCGTTTCACGGAACTCACGATTTCTTTTCTTCGCGATCCTTTGCCAAAATTCGCGATACATATTTTCCTGCGACCGATTGATGGTATTTGCTGTTTGTTTCAGATATCATTTGAAGAAATTCGCGTTTCTTTTCCACGATAGTTTGTCGAAATTCGTGATTTTCATTCAGTAGTAGATATTATAAACTTATAAAATTCTGTATGTAAATTCACTTTGCGCAGGAGGGAGGGAGTGTGTGTGTGTGTGGGGGGGGGGGGGGGTAAATCCATGTTTGCCCCAGAATAATAATTTTAAAAAAAGCTAGTTTCGACCTGGAATTATCGAATAAGAATTGTTACTACTGTTCCACTACCTCTTCCAAATCAAAAATGTCTGGTTCTCCCTCTTTCAAAATAGCTTCTATTTTATTTATAAACTTATTTATGCTTTCACGTAGCACAGCTCTTTCTTTTTTGGCGATAACTAAACTTTCAGCCATTGCGATCTAATAACAACAACTAAATTCTATTAAGGGTGTATTCCGATCCAAACTGCTTATTTTCTGATTCATTTTAAAATTCATTTTTGCTCTCAAACGCATCAAACTGGGAAATTCTCTTATTTAGAAACTACATAATGTGCCGTGCTTAATAATTTTTTGATAAATGCAGAAAATACTGTAAAAAACGCTGTCAAAGTTGGCGTTTTGAACTGATTTTTTCGAAGCGGGCGATCTGGGAATGAAAAAAAATGGTCATACTGAGAAAATAATTGTTTAAAAATCAAATTCTAATTAATTGAGCTGAAAATGAAATCACACGGCATGTTAAACATGTCTTCAGAAATCACCCCAGCAAGTTTCATGTTTTTACTTTTAAAAATGAGTCTGAAAATGTATCAGAAAATTTCGAGCTGTTGAGGGTGGAAAAATATTTTTTTCGAATACACCCTTAAAAAGTACAATTCTCTATATGTTCACCAGTTCTCAGTAATTTTTCAGTTCTTCAAATTAAATAGCTTGATAAATAATTTCTAATTATTCTAATATCTTATTCTATTTATCTCATAATTAGGTTATATCCCGGCAGGGATGCCAAAATGTTACTACTGATCTTATTCTCTGTTTCTAATATTCTCATTAATCTTATTATCTAATAAAAGCTTTCAACTTATACAATCATAAAATAAAAGTTAAATGTCCTACCTGTTCTTTCCTTCACATAAGAAGAAATAGCCGGGGATTCTATGCATTAAATAAGACGACATCCAAATAATAAGTCTTGAATCTTCGAAGTAAATAAAACTGTATTACATTAAACATTATTGAAAACGTACACAACTTGCTTAGACACTCACAAAACAAAAATTATTTACATTATATTACAATTCGAGTATTAAAGTTTTCTTTTTTAAAAGTTATTTTCTTTTCTCTACGTTCATATCTAGTTTCTGTTCTAATCTAAATCTGAGTCAATTCTCACAGAAAAAAAGGAAAACAAGTTCTGTCCGCTCTTGCGCAGTAGGTCTGACGTAACACACTGCAGGTGCGTTTTTACTTTCTTCTATCTTCAATAGAAGAAAGTATTGTAATCGAAATTTTTTTCGACTTCCGGTTTTCGACGGATTTGCATGTTTTAGGGGTCAGAGATTCCAAAAAACATGTTTATAGAAAATGTCTGTCTGTCTGTGTGTCCGTCTGTCCGTCCGTCCGTCCGTCCGTCTGTCCGTCTGTCTGTCGCCATTGTACCATCAAAAAGTGTATGAAGTTATGTATAGAATTAAACCAAAATTTTATTATAAGTTTTCGGCTATGGCAAGCAGATCCTCCCGGAATTTGGAAAAAATTCGCCGGTAGGGGGCGCTGATATAACAATTTTTGTGCGATTTTGAATATTGTACCATCCAAAAGTGTATGGAGTTATGCATAGAATTGAACCAAATTTTTAGTTTAAGTTTTTGGATATGACAAGCAGGTCCTCCCTAAATTTGGAAAAAATTCGCCGGTAGGGGGCGCTGTAATAGCAATTTTAGTGCGATTTTGAATATTGTACCGTCCAAAAGTGTATGAAGTTATGCATAGAATTAAACCAAATTTTTATTTTAAGTTTTTGGCTATGGCAAGCAGGTCCTCCCTGAATTTGGAAAAAATTCGCCGGTAGGGGGCGCTGTAATAGCGATTTTTGTGCGATTTTGAATATTGTACCGTCCAAAAGTGTATGAAGTTATGCATAGAATTAAACCAAATTTTTATTTTAAGTTTTTGGATATGGCAAGCAGGTCCTCCATGAATTTGCAAAAAATTCGCCGTTAGGGGGCACTGTAATAGCGATTTTTGTGCGATTTTGAATATTGCACCATCGAAAAGTGTATGCAGTTATGCATACAATTGAACCAAAAAAAAAAAAAAAAAAAAATTAAGTTCTTGGCTATGGCAAGGAGGTCCTCCCTTAATTTGTAAAAAAATCGCTCGTAGAGGGCGCTGTAATAGCGATTTTTGTACAATTTTTGTGCCATTTTGAATATTGTACCGCCGAAAAGTGTATGAAGTTATGCATAGAATTGAACCAAATTTTATGTGTTTATTTTTGGTCATGTCACGAAGGTCCTCCCTGAATTTGGAAAAATTCTGCCGGAAGGGGGCACTATAATTGCGATGTCTGTACCATTTTCATTATTGTACCATCGAAAAGTGTATGAAGTTATCCATATAATTGAACCAAATTTTTTGTGCATGTTTCTGGCTATGGCAAACAAGTCCTCCCTGAACTTGAAAAAATTCCGAAAGAAGGGGGCGCTATAATTCCGATCTCTGTGCCATTTTCATTATTGTACCATCGAACAGCGTATAGAATTATGCATACAATTGAACCAAAATATTTGTCCTTGTTTTTGGCTTTGGCCAACAGGTTCTCCTTGAATTTGGAAATATTGCGCGGTAAAGGGGCTCCGTGCTAGCGATTTTTGTATACTTTTCTTGATTTTTCGTAGTTCCATTGTGCATCGGCGGCTCATGCAGCGGCGGGAACTCGCTTCCTGCTATGCCGGCTATTCGCAAACAGCTGATAACGACAGAATAAGGAAAAATTAATAATTTTAACAAATATCATGATATAGATTAACTCGTTTTTAATCCGTTTAATTGACTTGAGCAGAAATTTAAGATGAAAATCAAAGTTGGTATAGTATTGAACTAATAATATTGAAGTATTAACATGTGTAACTAGGTTTTGAAATATTAAGATGTATAAGATAGAAGAAAGTTTTGGGATTGGCACATCCAACTAGTTTGTTCTTGTTTCAAAGGGTAAGTGGTAAGAGGAGTTGCTTGATTTCGCAACAAGAATAACTGTTAAAAATGAATTCGGAAAGCCTAAAATGCATGCGTTAAAAGTAAAAATCATACGTTAAAAGTAATAGCGCAAGAAATATTGACAATTAATCAAGTATATGAATATTATTATACTGTGTGGCAACACTCCTGATGTTATACTGGACCATGAGGACTCTGACGACCACGGTGACCGTTTTTAGCCTGTTGTATAAAATCTGGACTGTTGTATGGGATACAACAGGCTAAATCCGGCTAAAAACTCGGGCTAAAAGATAGTTGTCAGTCTATCAACTGGAAATTAACAGATTTTTTTAATACTCGTATAACGAAATTTAGAAACGATTGCGAATGATTAAAACAAAAGACATGGGTGTTTATTGCTCCGGGAGGTTATCTTTCTCTGGATGTGGGGCTGTTCAAATATTACGTAAGCATGTTTTTGACTATTTTTGACCCCCCCTCCCCCCTTGTCAGCAAAAATAAGCAAATCGTGAACCCCCCCTTAATAATTACGTAAGAAAATTAGAACCCCCCCCCCTACTTAAAAAAAATTAGGACACAATACAAATTAAAAAACTCTACTCGACTAATATAACTACTAAATAATAATAAACGCTTGTTTTATTTCTTTACAATTCTATTTAAGAAAATTTCTTAGATCACAATTTTAAAAGAACTTAGCCATTTGAAAAATTTAAATTTGAACATGACAATATCTATCCCGATGCTGACCACGTCTGCTCAAGCCATTTTTCCATATCTGTTATGATATTAGTTTCCAGTCTTACTTGATTATCTTCATCGCTTACTGTTCGGATGCAATCTTTATCAACTTCATCTTCATTGATCCACTCAACATCTTCCATATCTTCCACGAATTTTACGAGCGCATAAGTTCATTTGCTCGACGAGCAGCAATTCTCAATGATCGTATAAGGCAGTCCTTCTCGCTTTTTTCACTCTGTTGAATTTTTTTGTGTCTGTTTGCTGACTTCTGATATGCATGATATTGGCCACAACTTCCACAAGTTCTCGTGGATAATTGCGAATTTATGGAAGGTCAAAAATAGTCATACGGCATCTTTAAAAATCCCTTTGCTGTAATATTCAAATTTAAGGCCTGACGGAGACTTAAATCTTTAATTTCCCCTCCTCACTTGTAATGATGTCATTTGAAGATTGTATTATTTTAATTGGAGGAGGAATGAATCGTCGTTTTAATATACGAAATAACCCACTACGTGCAGGAGAGCAACAAATCTTTTCTTCGCATTTTACAATTTGTAGCAAGTATTGACTTTCTTGTACGTGCTTCGAATACCAATCCAAGTCATAACCAAGAGAGCCTGTTTCACCGGAATCAACATGTGTGGCAGTAACACGATAACCGTCAATATTTAATGAGTTCCAGATTTTTGAGAGAGTTTTAGCAGCATATGCAAAGTTATTTTGCTCCATTTCTTCATCAATAGTGCGACCGTTCTCATCGAGATGGGAACCATAATGGTCATGAGGGAGTATAAAACCAGACAGTTCTCGACTGAGTGGTGACATTCGCCTTTCTACTCGATTATATGCACTTCTTCCAGGAGCATTGCACGCTATGAAAATTCCATCTAAATCATGCTTTTTGAAATGGTTAATAGCAAACGAAATAATTTTCTGGTAGCGGGGATTCTCGTTTGGACCTTCATCAACCGTAACTATGAATACAGGTTTGATGAAACCCTCTTCTGTTTTCACTAATTTTTCAAAATCTTTGAGTATTAATAGAATTTCAAAATCCTGAGCATGAGTATTTGGTGTGGAAGAACTGTGTTTCCCACTTCTTATAGCTATTAACGTTGGACCAGAATAACCTATGTATGGCTTTACTTTGACCTGCCATGCCAGGAGGAATCACAATACCAGCGTAAACACATGGGATAAGTTTGCGGCGTTCAGCGATGACCCAGTCGTGATCGCTTAAGGATACACGATACTCCATATGCATCAGTATCAGAGCCTGTTTATTGGCTGCTGTAATTCCCAAAGGTACGCGCGCTTTGTCATCATGTGAAAGAAGAAACACTTGCATGGGTCCAAAAATTGAAGCTAAAGTTTCTAAATAATGGATGGATATTACTGCAAATTGGGTATCAATGTGAGATCGGTGATAATCAGCCAGAATCCAAGAAAGTTTTATCGGCACTGTGCTGACATGTCTTCGACACTCGATGGTTGGGGAATTTTTTGGAAGCAAACGAAGATATGTTCTACTCCTGCTTATTGCAAAACCAACCTTTTTCAGTTTTGCAGTCAAGTCATCGAGAGTTTTGACACTTCGGACTTGTTTCTTCTTTTTGCATATGCAGCGCTTCCAATAATAGCTATGTCTGCTATTGCTTTAAGTAATAATGGTTGTTTAAACTTGGTCTTCCTACTGATTCCCTCAAAGCTATTTTTTTTTTTAATGTCTGGATTATCATGGCAGATTTCTCCAAGCTTTGTTCGTTTGGTGGTTCGATGTTTTCTTTGGTATTCAGCATTTTGTAGTTTCCTTTTTAAGGATTGTTTTTCCTTTTTTGAGATCACTGGAAACCTTATTTATCTGTTTTTGAATTTGAGATACATTGGTTTCAATTCAATTGGGTTACATTTCATTTTTAGTAAGGTTCAAAATTTGAAAACAGTTAGAAGATTATCTGCTACAAAACTAACATATTTTTTAATTTTTTCCCCCATGGATGCATTAATTTTTGAGTTATTTGAAAAGAAAAAATAAGGCTTAGCTTGGCTACGCCATATTTAAAAAGTAATAACTCGTTTTTTGACGTTCTTTTGGTCTTTATTTATTCCCATACTGACCAAGGCTACACGGTCATTTTATCTTATCTATCTTTTTTCCAATTTTTACAAGTAATTATGTAAACTTAAAGTTATGATAAAATATATTTAAAATTTTAAGAATAAATTGATTATAATTACCTTTATAAAATAATCAAGAAAGACTGATTTCTTTTTGGTTGCCTTACGCAGTTCGTCCTCAATTCTTTTTAGTACCAATACCTCTAACTCTTTGTCAGTTTTAGAAGACTTTTTGTACTGCGCCACACATCATTAGTTTTACATTGGATATCCTTCAAAGGTTTATCTGATGCAGACTTTTTGAAACTTTCAAAAAGTTTTTTATACAAGATTTCTCGAAATGAAGACATATTTCTGATTTTATTTATTTTAAACACCACTACACTGCAGTACTGAGAGGTAGATGTCTGCACAGGCCGAAATTTCCAGGTCCGGGCCCGGCCCGACTCATAGAGAAAAAAATTCGGCCCGGCCCGTACAAAAAAGTATTGGCCCGGCCCGACCCGAAAAAAAAGTTAAAATCTCGGCCGTGCCCGATTGAATTTCTACAAAACATTGATTTTTATGTCGATTTGGTTAAAGATTTGTCTCGTACGAGGAGTTCTGGCCAAAAATATGTCTTAACTATTTTTTTATGTTTATAATCTTCATTTTTATAGAAGTGGCGCAGGCTACGACATTTATTTTTTTAATCAATCTCTATTTCTTGTATGTAAATGAATCCTCTATCATTAATATCGTTAATCCATATTCCATGTATTGAAGTGCTAAAAATCTGAAAAATGCTATACAGTAAAATCTTCCAAAACGGAATTGCATAAAAAAGAAAAAAAATCCGTTATAGACGAGTGCCCTTCTTAGCAAGTTGTAAATGTATTATATATCCTATTCTTACGTATTAGTATATTAATTTTCGATGAATCAACACGTTTTTCAGTTTATAACAGGATTTCGTCATAGACAGGTTCCTTCTCACATGTTTTCTTATATTTTCATTTAGCTATATTTTAATAAGTGTAGAAATCTACTATTCTTTAAAAAGAATAAATTTGAATGTTTAATTGTAGAATAATAGCGATTTAAAAATGTGCATATTTTTTTCAAAATTTTTTGAGCCTGACCTAATTTTACTGACCTTTGAACGGATCAGGCCACGCCGAGACAATGATTTTCATACGGGCTGCGTCAAAACTAGGACTTAAAATTTTGGGCCTTGAAGACTTGGAATGAAACCAGTCCCGGCTCTGTACAGAAAAAAATGGGCCCGGCCCGATCCCCCAGGAAAAAAGTAAGGCCCGAACCCGGCCCGTAAAGAGTAGTAACTAAGCCCGGCCCGCCCCGAGCCTTCAGAAAAATGTATGGCCCGGTCCCGCTGCGAGTGCCGTGAATGAAAATAGGCCCGAGCCCGGCCCGTGCAGATCTCTACTGAGAGGTTTATAAAATTCACGAGACACCAGACAGTAGAGCAGTCGGTCACTATGGTTATGGGGTTCAACCACTTGACAGAGGAGGGGTGGAAACAAAAAAGATTGAATTTTACTTACGTTTTGGAAGCTTTCCCGGAAAACTCATATTGTCACAATACATCATATCGCATCGGTCCATTCAATTCTATTCTATTCTATTCTCACAATTAGAAATAGTAGTAAGTTCTCAGAGATAATAAGCCCTCATGCATCAAACATGAACAGTCACCTCTAGATAAAAGAGATCGTTTATGTTTTCCTTGTGCGGTCAAAATAGCTGACATCAGAACTTCAAGTTTATATTCTTTTGCTGTTTCTTTCTTTCAATTTGAAATTTTATAATTTTTTTTTTTACAAGTTAGAGATTCTGAAAATGTCTTACGTAAGCATCATTCAACCCCCCCCCTCCCCCCTTGTCAGCAAAAATAAGCAAATCGCTAACCCCCTCCCCCCCCTTAGGTGCTTACGTAATATTTGAACGGCCCCTGTCTGTCTGTCTATCCTACAGCATGCAATTTTCTTGTAAAGGATGATATTATTATGCAGTAAAACCTCCATAACGGACACACCCGATTAGTGGACACCTCTATTTAGCGGACATTTTTTCGATTACCAACCCTTAAATAACTGTACATAATTTACTCTCAGTAGCGGACACCTCAAAATAGAGGGCAAATTCTGCCTTCCCGAGGTGTTCGCTATTCAGAGGTTTTACTGGTAAAACCTCCATAACGGACACACCCGATTAGCGGATACCTCTATTTAGCGGACATTTTTTTGATTACCAACACTTAAGTTACTGTACATTTTTTACTCTCAGTAGCGGACACCTCAAAATAGAGGGCAAATTCTGCACTCTCGAGGTGACCGCTATTCAGAGGTTTTATTGTATATATTATTGGCAGTTATTTTACAGGGCCGCACAAAAGAATAAGAATATATGAAACGAATATAAACTATCTTCGGGATTGGTAGATCGCTGATGGTAATGTAATTTTAGGATGTTGTTGCAGTCACCCGCAGCATGTTTCCAGGGTTTCGTTCATCTGTCGAAACCCTACCTGTCCCACTCCTTTGTCTGTCTGTCTATCTGTCTGTCTGTCTGTCCGTCTGTCACAGAGCCCGTTCTCAGAAACTATATATGTCGGAGACTAAATTTTGCATACTTATAGCTGAACACCGCACATCAAATGGCAAATAATAAAAATTTGAAAAAGTCTAATATTTAACCCCCTGGGCTCTAACATGTGTATTTTAAACAATTTTTCTAACTCAGCCCCTAGTTGAGTAGGAGACTTGAAAGCTTGCATACTTATAGCTGAACACCACACATCAAACGGCAAATAATAAAAATTTGAAAAAGTCTAATATTTAACCCTCTGGGCTCTAACATGTGTATTTTAAACAATTTTTCTAACTCAGCCCCTAGTTAAGTAGGAGACTTGAAAGCTTGCATACTTATAGCTGAACATCTCACATCAAACGACACATCATAAAATTTTGAAAAAGGTCTAATATTTAACCCTCTGGGCTCTAACTTGTGTATTTTAAACAATTTTTCTAACTCAGCCCCTAATTAAGTTGGAGACTTGGAATTTCGCATACTTATAGCTGAACACTTGCGATAACACGACAAATCATAAAATTTTGAAAAAGTCATATTTAACCCTCTGGGCTCTAACTTGTGTATTTTAAACAATTTTTCTAACTCAGCCACTAATTAAGTTGGAGACATGAAAGTTTGCATACTTATAGCTGAACACTTGCGATAACACGACAAACCAGAAAATTTCGAAACAGTCATGTTTAACCATCCGGTCTCTAACTTGTGTATTTTAAGCAATTTTTCTAACTCAGCCCCTAATTAAGTTGGAGATATGAAATTTTGCATACTTATAGCTGAAGACTTGCGATCACACTACATATTATAAAAATTCAAAAAGTCTTATATTATTACAGCCCTTTGACCATTCTTTCTTATTGTGCACCACAGCCTTACATATTTTAGTTTCACTTTTTACCACCAGGTGACGCCTACCTATATCGAGTGCTATGGGCCTGATCCCCTCGACTAATATGTCTACGGATAGGTTGTAAAACGGAATTTCTTTCGGATACAGGTTTTATTTAGAATAGAGTGCGCCCCTGGTTGCAAAATGTGGAACTAACATTTTTTCAAAAAGATAAAGTGTTTTGAAAGGAATATTAAACGAAACCATCTGTGCGATCTGTGATCACACTTAACCAACTTGTTTCTTCAAGATGGTGCATGTAGCATTTATAATAGTTATTTTACAGGGTCCCACAAAAGAACACGAATGTATGAAACGAATATATCTTAAATGCGGGGTTTGTAGATCACTGATGGTAATGAAACTTTAGCATGTTGTTACAGTCACACGCAGCATATTTTTTATTTTATTTTTATCAAGAGGGCGCAAATAGCATTTATAATAATTGTACAGGGCCGTACAGTAGAATACTAATATATGTTATATGCGGGATTTTTAGATCGTTGATGTAATATAATTTTAGCGTGCTGTTACAGTCACCGCAGCATGTTTTACCTTCAAGAAGGTGCATACAGCAATTAGAGTTATTTTACAGGGCCGCACAAAAGAACACGAATGTATGAAGCGAATATATGTTAAATGCAGGTTTTCTAGAACGCTGATGATAGTGTAATTTTAATATGTTTTTACATTAGCATGCAGAATGATTTTTATTAAAGAGGATGTATATAGCATTTATAATTATTGTACAGGGCCGCACAAAAGAATACGTACATATGTTAAATGCGGGATTGGTAGATCATTGATGGTTATGTAATTTTAGCATGTTGTTACAGTCACCCGCAGCCTGTTTCTTTTTAAGGGGGTGCATGTAGCATTTATAGTTATTATACAGGGCCTTACAAAAGAATACGAAATACGCATACATGTTAAATGCGGGATTTGTAGATCACCGATTGTAATGTAATTTTATGATGTTGTTACAGTCATCTACAGCATGATTTTTCTTAGAGATGGTGCATATAACATTTATAGTTGCTTTATAGGGCCGCACAAAAGAATACGAATATATGTTAAATGCGGGTTTCGTAGATCGCCGATTGTAATGCAATTTTAGGATGTTCTTACAGTCACCCACAGCACGTTTTTCTTCGACATAGTGCATATAGCATTTATAGTTATTTTACAAGGTCATACAAAAGAACATGTAAGTATCAAATTAATATATGTTAAATGCAGGGTTTGTAGAACGCTGACGGTAATGTAATTTTATCATGTTGTTACAGTCTCCTACAGAATAACTTTTCTTGAAGAGGATGTATATAGCATTTAAAGTTATTGTACAAGGCCGTACAAAGGAATAAGATGGGAGGAAAATGGGGTAACCAAATTTCGGTAAAATTAATTTTTTTGATTTTTCAATTTATGATAGCTATATTAAAGTTAAAGTTCGCACAGATTCAACACAATTTTATCACGTGTTTACATATGCAGTGTCCCCTGGCGGGAAATGAACAACTATTTTAAAATAAAATATTTTTATTAAATAAATTTTCAGAATACGTTTCTGCCATGGTGAAATTTATGTTTTACTAAAATATTTTACACGAAACTTTTTTTTCGCTATAGTACCCTGGTGGGAAGATTGTATAGCTGAAATTTTAAAATTAATTTTTTTTTTTTTTTTTTTTTCGTTTTCTTTTACGTCCTTAGCTTTAAGTATGCAAAATTTCATGTCTCCAACTTAATTAGGGGCTGTGTTAGAAAAATTGCTTAAAATGCACAAGTTAGAGACCGGAGGGTTAAATATGACTTTTTCAAAATTTTATGATATGTAGTGTGATCGCAAGTCTTCAGCTATAAGTATGCAAAATTCCATGTCTCCAACTTAATTAGGGGCTGAGTTAGAAAAATTGCTTAAAATACACAAGTTTGAGACCGGAGGGTTAAACATGACTTTTTCAAAATTTTATGATTTGTGGTGTTATCGCAAGTGTTCAGCTATAAGTATGCAAAATTTCAAGTCTCTAACTTAATTAGGGGCTGAGTTAGAAAAATTGCTTAAAATACACAAGTTAGATACCGGAGGGTTAAATATTACACTTTTTCAAAATTTTATGATTTGTCGTTTGATGTGAGGTGTTCTGCCATATGTATGTAAAATTTCATGTCTCCAATTTAATTAGTGGCTGAATTAGACAGGGCTGGCTATTTTCCGGCAAAAAAGGGTTTCTGCCTTGCCAGTGGCAGAAAGTGGTTATAACCGGTTTTAACCGGCAGAAACTGGCAACAACTGGCATAAACACATTTCGTGACATAATCTGAGACTTTTTTACTAGTATTAAATTCCTTAAGTACATTTTATTCCGTTTAAATAACAAATGAAATATTGTGGGTAGTTTTAATTAAAAAATAAATAGATTTGTATTAGAAAAAATGAGTAAGATAAAGTTAAAAATGCTATAAAAAGTGATAGAAAATCTTTATTAAGATTGACGACCGTTTCGTCGCACCAACGGCGACATTTTCAAAATCATTTATGATAGAAAATACTTTCGCAAAATATTTTAAAACAATAAACCTAGTAAACAATGTCACGAGACATGATGCATAATGAAAAATATGAACCACAGCTTTGGCCAGATTATCCAGCGAAGAGCCTTTACAGATCGATTTTAAAAATAGCAAGTTAATTTATACATCAAGATTTTATTTACCATCAATAATCCGAGAATCAATAGAGATATTTTTACGCAACAAGAATATTTGCAATGATTCAGTGTCCATAGAATTACCTAAAATTTGGAAAGAGATGCTATGTAATTTTAGTAACAATAGTAAAAATTAATCCACGCTCGCAAATAGCCAAGATAATATTATTTTTATTTTATATTTTGCAATGCTTTTCATTATGCATGTTGTCTCGTGACATTGTTTACCATGTTATTGTTTTGTTAAATTATATGAAAATTAATCCACGCTCACAAATAGCTAATTTAATTTTAATTTAATTTTATGGTTGCAATATTTTTCATTATGCATCATGTCTCGTGACATTGTTTACTAGGTTTATTGTTTTAAAATATTTTGCGAAAGTATTTTCTATCATAAATGATTTTGAAAATGTCGCCGTTGGTGCGACGAAACGGTCGTCAATCTTAATAAAGATTTTCTATCACTTTTTATAGCATTTTTAACTTTATCTGTTTATAAGTGATTATTATACATGTGTTTATAAAAATGAGTAATGTAACAGATAAAATTTCAGTTTAAAAATCAAATACAAAACTATATCCAATACTTATTTTAAATGAAACAATGAAAAGAAAAGAAAAATATTCAATACTTGCTCAAAATGCTTTTCTGTAATTTAACGTAATAATTTAATAATAACACTATAAATTATTTCTCATAGAAATGTTAAGTTATATGTGGATCTTGTAATTCTACGGATTTAAAAAACATTTCATTTAAATACAGTATCCAAAGGAACAAATCTGACTTTTTTTTTTCTTTTTTTTAAATTTAAGACTTATAAGCATAGATCAAACTTTGTGCGAATTTTAGTAGAAAAGCTAAAATCTTTAACAATGATTTTACGCACAAATAACGTACAGACATGACAAAAAACGATCATATGGGATTTTTTTGTCGTGTCTGTATGTTATTTGTGCATAAAATCGTTGTTAAAGATTTTAGCTTTTTTATTAAGACTGTTAGTTGAAAATGTTCCAACCACATTTTGCACTTACAAAACAAACAACTACAAAGGTTCAAACCAGATTTAATACAGTAATAATAATCGACTATCATATGCTAGCTTATTTACTTCATCCTAAGTATATGGGATCAAAATTGACATATGAGCATAAAGAAAAAGCAACGAAATTGCTTTCTGATATTAATCCCAATTTTGTGCCATATATAATATCCATTGAAGCAAAATCGACTCCTGTCCCAGAAACATATTTCTCCAAGGAAGCCCTAGAAAATATTTTGCCCTTGCCTGTCTGGTGGTTGTCTTTAAAAACGAATACTGGTGAAAATGAGGATTTTTCAATATTAAAGACGTGAATTATCACATTGCTAACAAGGCGTAAACCAACTTAGTGAAAAATGTCCACTGCTGAAAAGTAGTTGAAAAATTAATTAAAAAGAGGATTTTTCAAATTTTGCATCCTCAAAAAGGGCATTGCCAGCAAGTAATGATAGTCTTGAAACAATATTTTCAAACTTTTCTTTCATTCAAAACAAATTAAGAAACAGTGTGTTCAGGAAGATTAGCAAAATTTTGTTCTATGCTATGGAATGCTCTGTGGAAAAGTAATAATAGTATATTTGAGTGGCAATTTTGTTCTTTCAATATTGTAAAATAATTGTACAAGATAGTTCATTAATTTTTTTTTCCGTTTTTTTATTGTGTTTCAATTATTTACTTATATATTTTCACAAGAATCATAATCTTTAAGTTATTGCATTGCATTATTTATTTAAAAATACTCTGAAAAATACATTTGTTAAAATATCACAGATTTTTTTGTAAATTTCTTTTTTTTACTTTTAAATAAAAATTCAACTCTAAACAACAATATAAAATAGTTCAACTTGTACAGCATCAGGCTACCATTGAAAATTTTTGTTTTTCAAGTGAAAGAAAATTAGTACCTATTATTATATAAACAAAGTATATTTATAAGATCATTTTGAAACTTTTTTACAACTTTGAATAACATTCATAATCTTTCATTTTAATTTGTAACTTAATAGTTTACATATCAAATACATGTGTGAATTATTAATCATTGCACATTAAAGTTCTTATTAATATTATTTCTTAGTTTCTGCCAGTTTTTGCCACTTACTGGCAGAAACTAGTTTCTGCCATGCCGGTTTTAATCGGTTATAACCGCTGGTTTTAACCACTCTGGCAGAAACTTGCCAACCCTGAAATTAGAAAAATTGTTTAAAATACGCAAGTTAGAGCCCAGAGGGAGGGTTAAATATTAGACTTTTTCAAAATTTTATTTTTGTCGTTTGATGTGAGGTGTTCAGCTATAAGTATGCAAAATTTCATGTCTCCAACTTAATTAGGGGCTGAGTTAAAAAAATTGCTTAAAATACAGAAGTTAGAGACCGGAGGGTTAAATATGACTTTTTCAAAATTTTATGATTTGTCGTGTTATCGCAAGTGTTCAGCTATAAGCATGCGAGCTTTCGAGTTTCCAACTTAATTAGGGGCTGAGTTAGAAAAATTGTTTAAAATACACAAGTTAGAGCCAAGAGGATTAAATATTAGACTTTTTCAAAATTTTATGTTTTGGCGTTTGATGCGTGGTGTTTAGCTATAAATATGCAAAATTTCAAGTCTCCAACATTTATAGTTTTTTAAAATGGGCTCTGTGACAGACGGACAGACAGACAGACAAGTGAGACGAATAAGGTTTCGTCAGATAAGAAACCCAAACAATATGTATGAAGTATACATCTTTTGTTAAAAACATACAATAATGTATATGAACAAAGTATTTCAATTTCGCCAGTGTAGTGTAATATAATTCAAATACGATACTTCCAACAATTTCGCCTTTAAAAAGTAATGGACCCGATGTTTTTTGTGGAGCCCTGTATATGAATAATAAATATTACGTTAATCGTTTTTGATTGAACCATGCTAGAGTGAACCTAAAGATCGTATATCGAATTTGTTTCTCAAAATATGATTTTTTTACATTTTTAATTATACAAACCGTCAATAGATAGCAGGACAATCGATTTTATTTTTAGCCTGTTGTCAGGCTAAATCTAGTCTGCATTTAGCTTGAAAAAACGGTCACACTGCTGACGACCTTGAACAAACATTCGAGTCAGGTACAAGAGACGGGCTACCAGGGCCAATAGTAGAAAAGGAAACGTATATAAAGTGACTATACTTATATATATTTGTTGATTAGTATCTTATACATGATATAATTAATTAATTCGTGTTTTCCATATAAAAAATAAAAGCTCTTTTTCAAAATTACTAAATTGCCGGGCAGTATTTTCCTGTTTTTAAACAAAATCCCGTTGCTGCATTTTCAAAGTCTATTACAAAAAATAATTACATAATAAATGAAACTATGGTCTACTCCATGCTCTAAAAAGTTTTATTATTCCTGTTTTGATTCTGAAATGCATTAAAAGTGAGCTATAAAGAAAAAAATACCGTCATTTGTGGATTTTTCTAATTTTTGCAAACTTTACCTTATTTTCCCGGCTCTGTATCTGGCCGCCTATTCTGTCAAATTACAAACATAAATAGTGCATGTTGTAGGCAGGGCTTAATTTCTAACGAAAAAAGTACCGGAGCCCTAATATTCAGCGGCTTCCCCCCCCCCTCCTCCTGTCACTCCAATCTGCATATTTATATTTCGTACATTATTTGCAAAATTTAAGGCTTTTTTTTTTTTTTTTTTTGTTTAGCAGAAAAAAAAAAATTAAATATATCTATCAGCATTTACTTAGCTGTCAATTATTCCACTTTTTAGTTATCGCTCCTTCTGAATAATAAACTTTGCCTAATTCTAATGTTAATTAATTGCAGAATTTTGCTATTAAATACGGTAAGGATTATGATTAGGAAATAGTGTTAACACAAAAAAAGGGATAGTTCGCAGCTATGCATTTTTAAGAAAAAATGAATGAAATTTACACAAATTAATATTTATATGCTGAAGAATGGAACAATGTTTTACAATTTCCTATAAAAGGTGCATATCTTAAACTATAAACGATTCATTCCGCGTAACAATCTTTTGTGGTGAGTCCCTGAAAATCAGATTAAATTAAAGGTTTGACGCCGTTATCGGAAAGAATCGATGCTTTTAAAGAAACAGGGGAAACACTCCTCGATTGCTTTTTATCAGAATAACAATACACGGCAATTATATCTACTTACAAATGAAAGCGACTTCGTAAATGTGCAGAGCAGAGCCTGAGCATGGGTACCATTCATGATACAAAATAAATAAAAAAATCACTGACGTGATTTTTATACTCGTACGCAATAGAAGACAAAAAAAATCCCCAAATAAGCAAAACCTTAAGCTGATGCTCGTTGGCTAAAACAGAAAATATTCTTTTCAGGTTAGATATCGAAATAAGATTTTTTTTTTTTTTTAAACAGCCTATAAAAAATTATCCTACTGTCACAAAAGAAACGCGAACTGAAAGCAAATTCATTGTTCAATCGCTTGAGTGGCGCCCGCCGTATCAACATGTCGCCGACATAAATTTGAAATAGAAAAACACGATTTCTGTTTCCCCTTCATTCTGATCAAAATACCATTAAAATGATTTGAAATAGATTATAATACGTAATTTTAAAGGAAAAAAGGGTTTTTTTTTTTTTTTTTTTTTTTAATACGTTAATAAATAAAATTTTGAATGTAATACATATTGAGCTCGAGTCACTCCAAACGCGGAAACTGATATAAAAATTGAGTCCGTTTTATTTCCATCTCCTACGTGTGCGACACATTACATCACATAAAGTGTTTTGTTAAAAAAAAAAAGCAAAAGCTTGGAGATGGGAAGGAAAGGGAAAGGTAATTTTCGCTTCGGTTTTTCGGAAATGCTATTGCACTGGGCTCCGGAGCCCTATATTTATGAGCTCCGGTGAATTCCGACCAATATTCAAATATTTACTAAAAACAGAGAAGTACCGGAGCCGGGCTCCGGTGGGCTCCGGCACAAATTAAGCCCTGGTTGTAGGGAATTTTATCCTCTACAAAAATGTAAATTATTACTATTAATTAAATGTAATAATTAGTAAATTAAATGTAAACTACAAAAATTATTATTTTTTTTTAAATGACGAAAACAGTTCTTTATTTTTCTTTCCCGACATAATGTCTCCCTTAGAAAAGTGCTTTATTCTGTAATTTCCTTCGTATAAGCCGCGGCTATGGTAAGTCTGTTTCAAACCAGAATTGGTTTTAAAAAATTAAGTCAAATAAACGCTAAGCAGAAATAAGTCACAAATTATTTTTAAAAAATTCTGGTAGAAAACAGAGTTATCTGAGCCGTGGCTTATAGGTGGAAATTACGGTAATAATATTCATATATTTGATTAATTTTCAATGTTTGCTCCGCTATTACTTTTAACGTATAGAATCATGCGTTTTGGGCTTTCCGAACTCATTTTTAACAGTTATTCTTATTTGAAACTTCTAGGCTGAAACTAGCTTTATTTTCATTCTAGGATAAACATTGATTTTGCCCCCTCCCACACACACACACACACACTTTCCACCTCCTACGGAAAGTGAGTTTACATACAGAATTTTATAAGTTTATAATATCCATTGCTTTATTTTAAAATTTAAAGTTGAATTCAAACAACTCCGAAAACAATTCCGCTTTATAGAGGTTTCCGTCTTAGTATGCATAAGCATAATTGTTGGTCCTTTTTATGGTCGGAATAATATTCTCAATGTGAGATAGATTTACCGTTAATGTAAACTTTGACTAACTAACAAAAAATTGTGTAACAAATTAATACAAATACGACAAATCAAATCTTCATTTTGCGCCCTCTTTGCCTTCTATCCTGGCAAATGAAGCATATGCTCTCCACCCTCTATTTTCGGCCCTGTGTAATCCTTTTACCTTTTAAAATTTCTAAATTATATTTTTATTTGTCTTTGCAGCATTTTTTCTTTTATTTCCAGCACTTAACTTTACTTTCGATTTCCGATTCTTTGCCCAAACTCTGGGCTGCGCCTATATCTACCGACTAGGTTTTTTTGTTAACTTCACCCCCCACCAACTACTCTCCAATTATTTTTTATTGTACATACTGTAACTGTAATCAATTAATTGCTTCGCTTTCATTTTGTTGCTTCAGTATCAAAAATTAAAGATTGTTTTTAAATTAGTAACTTGTCAGGCGGCATTTTCCTGTTTTGACCATAAATCGTGCTGTTCTGATTTTAGAGTATGTTAGAGATAATTAAAGTTCTAGGAATGAAATAGTGAATGAAAGTTGTAGGATATTTCATACTTTACAAAGTTTATTACGACAATTTTGTCCCTAAAACGGGCAAATAATAAATAAAAATGGGTTAAGGAAAAAACTAGTGTCATTTGTTTTGTTTTTTCTACTTTTTGCAAATTGCACCCCATTTTCCCAGCTCCGTATCTCGCCTCCTATTTGGTTAATTTACAAATATGAATAGTGCATAGAGAATTTTGCCCTCTACAAAATTGTAATTATAATTTTTTCTGTGAAATGCAATGGAATCGAGTTAATCAAGAAAAATGGAAAAAAGTGCCGACAAATTTTGGATTTTTCGATATAGAAAAAAACGCACAAGATCTAGAAGGTCGAAGACTTGATTTTTTCATTAGAAGGTCAACCTATACATAATACCCGAAAATCAGAATTACCCGAATTTTTGCAAGGCAAAATCCTATTTCTACTGGACTATAGGGCCTTATTTTCTGGATAACTTGCTTTCTCATTTGAAGAAATCACTCTATTCTTTATTCAGTAATTTGAGCAGATTTAAACTGTGAAATAAGACGTGAACATTCATAAAGTCCTTTCAGTGGTTATCGTTATGGACACATTTTTTCTTCTTTTTTTAAAGTGAGTATATGCGGCTATTTTGGCTACTGTTTTCGAACAAATGCTACTATTTTGGCTACTATTTTTTCGTTGGAAGCTACTAAAGCTACTATTTTCATTGTCATTCGGCAGTGGCAGCCCTGAGCATGGTTGCCGACAGAATAAAATCCAGCATTTGGTCAAGGTTTTGAAACAGATGTGCATGTGGTTTGCAACCTAGGACCTCTCTCTTTTTTTTTTTTTTCTTTCTTTTTTCCTTTTTAATTTATTCTTTTCAAAACGCTATATCTGAAATTGTTAGCTACGCTGTTAGTCAGAAAAAAATTAACAAAAATAAAGAAAACTTAATTAAATTTCAAAATTTAGGAAGACCCTCCCTTTGTACCTTCTACTCGGCCCTCGTGATTCTTAGCCACTCTGGCGCATAAATAAAATCCTCAACAAGGCAATGTTTTTTCCGTCATATTTAATTTAATCAATATTTTAGTGACCAGACTTTTTAATTTATCAATAGTATTTGTTATTTCATGCTTCAAAAAACAATTGTTCTTCTGTTCACTTATAAATACTCTGATTCCAAATTTATTATGATCAGACTTCGGTAAGTATTGTAGACCTAAACACATTCATCATAATGTCTGATGCATTATTTAAGTGCTTAGTACATTTTATTAATGAACTGCGCCTGAAGATCTTCCAATTTTCATTGCAGACTCAAATGAAGCAAGGAGAGCCGATGTCTGTGTGGTTAGCGGTATCTGAAGACAGTATCACGTTACTGGATTACACAAGTATGGTAAGTACCAGACATAATTTCAGAATAGCCTCTAAGGAATTGTCGTTTCTTTAAATGAGATCGAATTTTCGTTTGTAATTTGTGGAAGCATTTGATGATTCTTGCATTACGCAATAAGCTGCTCTGACTATAATAATTATAATTATAATAATAATTTATTTTCAATTTCGTAAGTAAATGATAGTTAAGTCATACATATTGTAAGTTTTTAAAAAAATGTCTAAGAAATCTCAATTCAGATTGTTTGACTTTTTTGTTAGTTGCAAGTCGGGTACAGCCTTGCTAATGCCATAATTTATTCTAATAATGCAATTAAATTTGGGAGGGGTGGGGGGAATATCTCATAGAAATTTCTTGCACCTGTGGCTTTATTAAGGACGATCCGCTCTGACAGTAAATTCATGCACTCTGCGTAACTTTTTAAATTTTTGTTAACTGTACTCCCACCTTTGAACAATTGTAATTTACATGTGTTTATATCTGATAAGGGAAAACTTTATCCGGAGCACAAGAATTTGACTCGCGCTTTGTCGATTCTAATTCTGGAGTAGGTTGAATTGACATTAGTGTTACCACTGTCGCAAAAAAGTGGTACAGAGAAAGCTAAAATAGCGAGACAGCTGCTTCTAATTTGGGACATAAATCTGATGAAAACGGAACCTGTGTATAACAGAATCCTCTCTTAAGGGTGTTCTCAAATCGAAAAAGGCAACTTTATGACATAAGTTTTAATTTTTGTTCAGAAATGCATGAAACTAGCAGATGGTGATGTTCAGAAACTATGCAATCGAGCATTTTTTTCCGTTTTTCTGCAAATGCAATAAATCTTTCAGAAAGTAGTGTCAAAGTGGACATTTTGAAACGAAGTTCCCGAAGAAAGCAGAAAAATCAGTCAGCAAACGGCAAAAAAACGTGTTTGTCGCGTGATCAAAATTACTTGTAACTCAACAGGTAATTTATTGATCAAAAAACGGAAAACACAGCTTAGTTCCAAATCGCTTCCATGGCCAGACTTTCCAATTTTATATCTTTCTGTTAAAAAATGAATTTGTAAATGTGTCAAAATGTTTTGCGCTTGTTGAGCAGAGCAGTTAAGAACAGCCTTAAGGCTGTTCTCAAATCCAAAAGGGCAACTTTCTGACATAAATTTTAATTTAGTTTTGTTCGAAGCATGAAACTAGTTGGTGTTTTGTTCAGAAACTATGTAATCGAGCTGTTTTCCATTTTCTTTCAAACGCAATAGATCTTTCAGAAAATAGTGTCAAAGTGGACGTTTTGAACCGAATTTCCCCGCGAAAGTAGAATAACAACTCAAGAGCGGGCGAAAAACGTGTTTGCCACGTGATCAAAATCGCTTATAGGTAATTTATTGATCAAACTAGTTGGATGTGCCAATCCCAAAACTTTCTTCTATCTTATACATCTTAATATTTCAAAACCTAGTTACACATGTTAATACTTCAATATTATTAGTTCAATACTATACCAACTTTGATTTTCATCTTAAATTTCTGTTCAAGTCAATTAAACGGACTGAAAACGAGTTAATCTATATCATGATATTTGTTAAAATTATTAATTTTTCCTTATTCTGTCGTTATCAGCTGTTTGCGAATAGCCGGCATAGCAGGAAGCGAGTTCCCGCCGCTGCATGAGCCGCCGATGCACAATAGAACTACGAAAAATCAAGAAAAGTATGCAAAAATCGCTAGCACGGAGCCCCTTTACTGCGCAATATTTCCAAATTCAAGGAGAACCTGTTGGCCAAAGCCAAAAACAAGCACAAACATTTTGGTTCAATTGTATGCATCATTTTATAAGCTGTTCGATGGTACAATAATGAAAATGGCACAGAGATCGGAATTATAGCGCCTCCTTCTTTCAGAAGTTTTTCAAGTTCAGAGAGGACTTGTTTGCCATAGCCAGAAACATGCACAAAAAATTTGGTTCAATTATATGGATAACTTCATACACTTTTTGATGGTACAATAATGAAAATGGTACAGACATCGCAATTATAGTGCCCCCTTCCGGCAGAATTTTTCCAAATTCAGGGAGGACCTTCGTGACATGACCAAAAATAAACACATAAAATTTGGTTCAATTCTATACATAACTTCATACACTTTTCGGCGGTACAATATTCAAAATGGCACAAAAATTGTACAAAAATCGCTATTACAGCGCCCTCTACGAGCGATTTTTTTACAAATTAAGGGAGGACAACCTTGCCATAGCCAAGAACTTAAAAAATTTTTTTGGTTCAATTCTATGCATAACTTCATACACTTTTCGATGGTGCAATATTCAAAATCGCACAAAAATCGCTATTACAGCGCCCCCTAACCGCGAATTTTTAGCAAATTCATGGAGGACCTGCTTGCTATATCCAAAAACTTAAAATAAAAATTTGGTTCAATTCTATGCATAACTTCATACACTTTTCGATGGTGCAATATTCAAAATCGCACAAAAATCGCTATTACAGCGCCCCCTAACGGCGAATGTTTTGCAAATTCATAGAGGACCTGCTTGCTATATCCAAAATAAAAATTTGGTTTAATTCTATGCATAATTTCATACACTTTTGGACGGTACAATATTCAAAATCGCTATTACAGCGCCCCCTATCGGCGAATTTTTTCCAAATTCAGGGAGGACCTGCTTGTCATATCCAAAAACTTAAACTAAAAATTTGGTTCAATTCTATGCACAACTTCATACACTTTTCGATGGTACAATATTCAAAATCGCACATAAAACGCATTTACAGCGCCCCCTACCGGCGAATTTTTTCCAAATTCAGGGAGGACCTGCTTGTCATATCCAAAAACTTAAACTAAAAATTTGGTTCAATTCTATGCATAACTCCATACACTTTTGGATGGTACAATATTCAAAATCGCACAAAAATTGTTATATCAGCGCCCCCTACCGGCGAATTTTTTCCAAATTCCGGGAGGACCTGCTTGCCATAGCTAAAAACTTATAATAAAATTTTGGTTTAATTCTATACATAACTTCATACACTTTTTGATGGTACAATGGCGACAGACAGACGGACAGACGTACGGACGGACAGACGGACAGACGGACAGACGGACAGACGGACACACAGACAGACAGACATTTTCTATAAACATGTTTTTTGGAATCTCTGACCCCTAAAACATGCAAATCCGTCGAAAACCGGAAGTCGAAAAAAATTTCGATTACAATACTTTCTTCTATTGAAGATAGAAGAAAGTAAAAATGGAAAATCCAGTTCAATTCCAAATCGCTTCCAGAGAAGGCAATTCTTAACTGCTCTGCTCAACAAGCGCAAAATGTTTTGACACATTTGCAAATTCATTTTTTAATGGAAAGATATAAAATTGGAAAGCCTGGTCATGGAAGCGTTTTGGAATTAAACTGTGTTTTCCATTTTTTGATCCATAAATTACCTATTGAGTTATAAGCGATTTTGATCACCGGACAAACACGTTTTTCGCCCGCTCTTGAGTGGTTATTCTACTTTCGCGCGGAAATTCGGTTCAAAACGTGCACTTTGATACTATTTTCTGAAAGATTTATTGCGTTTGTAAAAAAAATGGAGAAAGCAGCTCGATGACATAGTTTCTAAACAACAACACCCGCTAGTTTCATGCATGTTCGAACAAAAATAAATTAAAACTTGTGTCAGAAAGTTGCTCTTTTGGATTTGAGAACACTCTTTACTTCAGTCACCTGGAAAGACTCACTCGCTAATGCTAATCCTATCGAAGAAATTTTTAAAGATATCTCGTTTGCGTTTTATTTATTTATTTTTTTTTTATTTTTTTTTATTTTTATTTTTTTTTTTTAATTTATTTTTTTTTTTTTTTTTTTGCATTGGATAGCTGAGATTGATCTCTAGATGTGCCCTTTTTAACACTTTCTAACAAAGTTGAAAAGCGTTTATGACTTCGGTTTGTCTGGCCGTCTGTCCGCGCTCTAACTCCCGCAAATATACTCGGATTGCCCTGAAATTTTTGGATGTTATTGACGTTTACCATAGCACGTTCCCTATTTCAAATGAAGTTTGTAGCATATTTAGTTCATTTTCATGGATAGTGAAAAGTTTTCCGTTACATTACGGTCTATAGGGAAAAATCGTTTGAAATGATTTTTAATGGTGTTACAGACTTTCAATAATAATAAAATTGCTATGCATTAATAAAGTCCACTAAAATATGCATGCTGCAGAATATGCGGTATAAAAAATTATTATTCATTTACAGGGCCATAAAAAAGAATTCCATTACATTGTGATATATGGGTGAAGGGAATTGTTTGCGGCATATTTTAATTATGTTAAATTATTTCATTTATAATAAACTTGTTATATGTCGCTGAGGTTTACTATAAATTATTTCATGTATAATACGATGTGCGTAGCATTTACAGGGACACTCAAAAGATTTCAGATACTATATTGTATCCGAAGTACTACATTAGCGATTATTGCTGGAAATGCATCTTTAATTATGATATGCACTTTTACTTTCACTACATTTATACATATTATATGGTGTGTGTAAATACTATAATTCATATTCAGGGCTGTGCAAAAGAATTCGTAATGGTTACTGGGTATGAGTGCAAATTGCTTAAAGGTGGTTTTTAAATGAATTGTTATTTTTTACGCTGAACTGCATTTAGTTTACTAAGAAATGTTTGTAGAATATAGATAAAATTATATACTGGACCACACAAAGGCTATAAATGATAATTTCTGAAAATGTGATTTCAGTAGTTTTAAGAGTGTTTTAGTTTGAATTAAATTTCAGGTACATAGTGGCGTGTAATAAAGATACTAGGTTACGTACAGGGTTGTACAAAAGTAATCAAGTATGTTTCTATCTGTTAGTATAAATTTCTGAAAGAAAAATTTCAACCTGTTATGCGTTTTCTTGCTAAACTAAATTTCCCCATTATATAGTGCATATATATAGTATATATCAACCTGCAGAACAAATACAGGGCTGTTCAAAAGAACTGGAATACATATTTGTTAATGAGTTATTTTATATACCTTATTTCCCTAAATAAAGAAATTTTGTGAAAGCCTTCAGGAAGTGTTGGAAAGTGTTTCATAATCTATGCTTAACGCGTAATTTTTCTTGTTTACTTTTTCCATTTTGTTTACAAACTTTTTTCAAGAGGAAGTTTTCACTTTCGAAACCGGTTCCGGTAATGACAGTGTCCTAATTAAAAATATCTGTAAACAAAATCGAAAAAGTAAAAAACAACCTTTGTACAGATCGATCTCAGCTAGCCAGTGCAAAAAGAATTAATTGTTTAAAAATGCTGAAATGCAAACGAGATATCTTTAAAAATTTCTTCCAAAGGATTAGTATTAGTGAGCGTGTCTTTTCAGGTAACTGAAGTAGCCTTTTAAACTTAATCAAATCATGATCTGTATTCTGCACAGAAGGAATGCCATACAAGATCCAAAACAATTATACCTGCTAAGAAGTAAGACGGAAATCTTTTTTACATATTCATACTTCAAGTCATATAATTTTTTTTTTTTTTTAGATAGAAAGTACTCTCTGAAGTTTCAGTAAATAAAAGTAATTTTATTTTTTAGGAAAATGCGTTGGAAATTTATCTTCCGTCGTTTTGAAGCTATATTTATTTACGGATTTGACTCTCATGTTTCATAAATTCAAAAACTAGTTGTTACTTCCCCGTGCACTAGATGGCAGCAGTAGCTTCAAATTGAGAAGTAGCAGAGTGATATCAGCTGCCTACAGCTATCATCGAAATTGGATAGCTCTCAGCTGTCCAATATTTCGTGTAAATTTCTGTAATAAAGTCACGGCGCTGGGACGTAAATGTCAAAGCGGGGTAGCGTTTTCGCTGAAATAGGAGCCATGCAGTGGAAAGAGGCATTATTAATAGTGAGAATTGTGTAGGAAGCTTTGGGTTCTAAATCTCATTATTTTGCATTTATCTATCCACTGAGATAAATGCTGTTTGGAATAAATACAGATAATTGTGACAATGTTTATATCCTTACAAATCGGGGAAAAAAATAGACCTTTTTTTTTTTTTTCCAAAAATGTACAGGAATTTGCAGTACTCTTTTGGGTTTTTTTTGTCATTGAAAAAAAGAAAAAAAATCTTTTGCGCTACAGTTGGAATTAAGCATAAATAAGGTTCAATAACTTTTTAGGTGCGTTCGTAATTATATAAATATGTAGCACCTATTGTCGTCTTCCAGTCCGTCTGTCCGCATATAACAGAGCAAAAACTACCCAACCGAATGGTCTGAAATTTTTATATAATTGTTGCAAAATTTTTTCGAGTCATTTCAAATTTTATGAAAGTCGGATGCATAGTTTAATTACAGGGAGAGTCAAAAGTTTTCTGTTACATTACGGCCAATGGGAAAAAATTACTTCAAGTGCATTTTAATAATGTTACAGCCTTTCGAACAGAATGAAATTGATATGCACTTATGAAGTGCACTAAAATATACATTCAGTGTAATATGCGGTGCAAAAAATATTTATAAAAGTAGTTATAGTACGAACGCACCTCATTTGCCACGTTTGACGAGCAATTTCCAACTTTTTTTTATTTAAAGTTACGAGAACAGTATTCTCTTAAGGCCGCTCTCGAAAAAATATACACAATGCAACATTTTAATATATTTAGAATTATGTAAATTAGTTTTAAAACATTTCTTCTCGTTTGCCGGGTAAGGGTACAAGTGATAAATCTCCAAATATTTATTTATGGTTACTCGTGTTTACGAGTTACATTAGAATTAATTATGCACAAAGTTAACTGGCTTTGAAACTGCAACAAAACAATGGAATATTTTAAAACTGAAAAGTAGAAAATAAAATGAGAGTAAAAAAAATAGACTCTGATTTGACTTGTCGGACGTTTCAATCCTAAAACTTTCCTCTATCTCATACATGATAATACTTCAAAATTCGCCATCTATGACAGTGCCAAAATTAAATGATAATCTATGCCCATCATGTGGATTCTGAAGGTGTAGGTTCATTGAATTGTGTGCATTCAAAAAGGAGATGAAAGCGTAGCATTTTTTGACAAATCATTGATTTTCGGCATCCACCCTCTTATAGATGTCTGCAACCAAAATTCTCAACTGAAAGATAATAAAAGCGACACCTATTAAGCAGTATACATCCAAGCCTAATAAGAATCTATTTATGTGAAAGTGTAACAGAATATGAAGTTTGATTAAATTCCGTGTATTAGTTTTTGAGATAAAGATATCGCTAAAATCGTGAAAACCGTAGCATAGCAGCGCCACCTGTTATACGATTTACACGAAAACCGAGGAAAACCTAATCAGCACCAACTTATGCCAAGGTCTAACAGAATATGAAGTTTGATGAAATTCCATGCATTAGTTTTGGGTATAGAACTATTGCGGAGTTCATGAAAAATGCAACATACATAGCATTCGCCACGTTTTTAGCGATTTACACCAGAAATTAATCACCACCAATTTGTACCAAGGACTAACTGAATCTAATGTTTTATTAAATTCCGTGCATTAGCTCTTGATAGAGCTATTGCTTAAATTGTAAAAAAAAAAAAAAAAAATGCAGCTTAGCAACGCCACCTGTTAGGAGATTTACACCAATCCCTAATCAACCACAACTTATATGTTTTCTAAAATCAATATTTTAAAATTCAGTTATGAGAGAGTAATTTTTATTTAAAAATATAGTTCGTACAACAGAAGGTCATTGTTGATGCTCCTTCATAAGTTGTCAGACTTACTTTTACAATTTTAAAAATATATAAAAGTAGATAAAAATATATATTAGCGTAATTTTTAATAAGTATATTTTTTATCTGGTAAGATCATCAAATTTTGTCCTATATTTTCCTGCTGGTATGCGAAATTTAAAAAAAAAAAAAAAAAAAAAATACACGGAACGACTGTTTTGCGCGACACACAGATTGAGATTATTTTTGGGTAATTTGAGGTCAAAGACACTGCCATTGTTTAATAACATTTATGAGCTGAGCCGCTTAACATGGAGGTAAAATTCAAATTTTTAAGAAGAGAGGAAATTCCCTTCCGCAAGAATGTTGCTGAATTAAAATATATCAATGTTTGAACTAGTGTAACGCAAATTATTATTATTATTTTATATCACATGTGATAAGCTTCTGCAATTCATACATCTGGCAGTTTTTCAGGGCTATTTTCTCAAATCTGCATCTGATTATGATTTACTGCTGTTTAGGTAAAAGGATTCATAGGTTAAAAATATTTAATATTTCAACTTTAAACAACCCGAAAATTGTTACTACTTACATTTTTAATGGCATTGTGCATCATGCTATTTAATATACAGTTTTTTTTTTTTTTTTTTAATAAACAGACATTTTTTCTTTGGTGACACATCAATTTAAATTGAAGTAAAAAATAGCAACACACAAATTTAACAAGTTTAGTGGTAAATTCAGTCGTTCATTCATACAGATTTATTTCCTTTTAGGTTTTAGAATAAAATATGTTTAGTATAAATGTTATTGAGATTCAGTCCGAAAATTCCACTTGAACGGAACCCGATCCAAACGCGACAAAATAATTTTAAGGCGACCCGCAACCCGACGCGAAATGAAAGGAGTGTTAATCATGTTTTAATACAATTATGAAAAATACTCTGCAATTATATCTCTGATAGAAATTTTACATTTTATATAGAAAAATGGATAAATCTGTATCATTTAATATTCAAATATAGTAAAACCTTTGAATAGGTTCACCTCGGGTTCGTTGAACAGAACCCTGCATCGGTCGGGTTGTTCCTAGTTTTCTTTTTTCGGTTCTGGATTACGCTAATTTTCTTTCTGCGGATCATATTTAGGTTTTTGCAAGTCGAGTTGTTGGGATTTTCAGAAAAAGGTTGGGCAGAACTATGTTTCAGTTGAAAATAAATAGGTATAGGTATTTGAATATGAATGAGTATATATTCAATTTACTGCATGAGAAATAAAACGAATGTAAGAATGATGATCGATCATAGATTATTTGTTCTTTTAGAACCATTTTTTTCTTCTCTCGGAGTGTGAAAAATATTACCATCATTTCGTTTTTGATACACACAAACACATGTATCGTCTTTGTGATAGTTGATATACACATACATACACATGTTACGTCTTACGTGTGTGTAGATTGGAGGTAACCCACTATTCAAAGGTATAAGCTTAACAAATGTGTAGGTGTTAGGAATTGAAAAAGTGCTCCCTAAAAAAAGGTGTCCGCTTTTCGGAAATGTTTGTTATAGAGTTATGGTATATAGAATTTTAACCTGAAAAATATATTTTGGGCATTCTTTTGAAAGATCGGGTCAACCCGAACCGCAAGAGTCAAAATCCAATCCGAAACCAACACGAACCCTAAAGAATGAAAGTCAACCCGACCCGCAGCAAAATAAGTGGAACTCATCCCGACCCGTAACGAACAAATTATAGCGCCGACCCGAATCGCGTGTCGGGTCGGGTGCTGGTAAAAGCGGGTAACCCGATCCGATGCAGGACTCTCAGTGTTTTGAATGGAGAAGTATTGAATCGTGTTAGTACTCTTTATTTTTTATTTATATTTTCTACTTTTTAGTGTTTCAAATATTTTGTTGTTGCAATTTTACAGCCAGAGACAATTGGTCTATTTCGGTTAGGGTGGTTTGGTGCATAATGAACTCCGTTGTTTTTATATCTTGTAAACAGTTATATCGATAAAGATTATTTTGCGATTTATCACCATAGGGGTCATCCATATATGATGTCACACTTTTTTTCAATATTTTTTAGCCCCCTCCCCCTTTTGTCACAAAGAGTCACACTTCACCATACTCCCTCCCCCCCCCCCCTCTTGTCACATGTCACGCTATATTACATAAACATATACTTGCAGTTCAAGTTCAAAGTACTATGTTATAGATCATATTTCAAATTTTATTTTGAAACTTTTAACTATGTGTTTCAACGACATTCGTGAGCATAATAATAAAAATGATTCGTGTACTTATTTTGTATGAAATAAGATTAAGATTTACAACAAAAAACATAATATACAATAGTAATAAGATATTAATTGAAAGAACAATTAAAAACAGTAGTATTTTGGAATTTGAAATGGAATTTAATATATTTGGCTTTAAATGTTATCTTTACTGTATGAACACAAAATACTTTAATTTCAAAATAACTTAAAAATTTAATCTGCTGATTTTTAATGCTTTTATTTTATGCAAAATGTGTAATGTCACACTTCTTCTTAACACCTCCCACCCCCTTGTCACAAACTGTCACAATTTCATGAACCCCCCTCCCCCCCTCCAAGCGTGACATCATTTGTGGATGGCCCCATACATATTTTTTATGTACATATTTATTTTTTAGTTCTAGAATATAAGGAAATGAATGAAATTTATTACAAAATTCTATCTTTACATATAAAAATTTAAGTTAAATAAAAGAGTTATAATAAAAATAGGACTCTAATGTACTATAAATAATTTGTGATTGTTTTTATCTAAAAATACATATAAAAAACTATAAATTTAAATCTTTTGAAAGATGTCACGCTATACACGAAGAACTCTAACGGCACACTTGTGTGATTGTGGCGACACACCGGTTGAGAGACTCCAACTTATGCATTGATACCAGTTTTCTCCGTGCTTTTCTTGTTTGTTTTGATTCTGTATTTTTTCTATTCGTAATAATTAAGTATCTATATTATAAAGGACAAACATATCTGTGCGTAACGCATACGTCATTTTGCGAATGGCAACACTTTGAAATTTGAATTAAAATTTCGGCTTTGCAATTATATCTACGGCAAATTTTTAAACTTCTAAGCATCGCACATTTTAAATTTTAACACCGTCGTATAAGGAAAAAAATGCTCTTTTAAATGCAATTTGTTTGAAAGCTGTATCTCAATTTATTTTTGAGATATAAATTTTTTTGTAGTTTTTAATACAAATTTTGTAATTGTGGCAACTGAAGTACTTCATTTATATTGAAAGTAAAGGGGAAATAGTCATGGTTTATTATTTTTATTGATTATATCCTTATTGATGCCATTTTCACAATACAAATAAAAGTAACCTTTTTATAATTTTTGAACAGAAAATGATGTCAGACATAATGAGTATTTTATTAACGATTGAAAATTTGTACAAGATAAATATATAAATAAATATAGGGAGAGTGTGAGCTAATAGTAGGAATTGAAAAAAAAAACACGCATTCTTCTTCATAAATCAGTTACATTTCAATATTTTTACATTACGCTGATACGGAGTTTGAGGCGCTAGACAGTATGATTCAGTGAGTAAAAATTATGTCATATTTAAAACAAAACGATCATTTATTTTGATAAAACTAAATATTTGACCAATACTAAATGGCCAATACTATGACAACTAAAGGCAAATTTCTGATTTTTTTTCGCAGGTATTGAGATTAGAACTTAAAGTTTGTGCGAATGTTCACATGAAAAGTTGTATCGGACAAACGTGACTTTAAGTTTAGAAATACATTCATTAATAATCTATTGCGCATTAAAATACATTCAAATTGTGAATTTGAGTGGTGCGTATGTAAATCATGGGAATGTGAAAATAACGTACAATTTAGATTTCATGGGGGAAAATTTTATGATGTGACACAGAGAAATCCTTTTTACTGATTTTTCATCCCATAAAAACAAACATAAAAGTCTCAATCGATAAATTCATCACAATTATTCATCTTGATTACTTATTCTGATAGAGTTTAATTTTTCAATAATTTAAGCAGTTGAAGTTTGTGGAAATAATATTTTGGTAATTTTGGTAATTTGTTTTAAGAGTGAGACAACCAATGTTAGATGAATTTTATATTGTAATTATTTTTGTAGGTTTATTATAAATTCGATCTGACAGTTCTTTCGAACATTTTAGTTCGTCGAATTTCGACGGGTTCCAACTCGTTAAAATAACTGCTCAACTACACGAGGTAGCACTCCCGAATACATATGATAAAACATTTACTACATCACAATACCAGCGCAAAACGTAAACATACTTTCTAAGACTATTTGCAACATATGAAGTAGTTCAGTACGTAAGAGTAATTTAAAAACATTACTTGTGGTACTACCATCCACAGACTTTATACCAAACTAAGACATAACAGGATTGTTTTCTTTTTCTCTTTTCAGCAACCACTATACCGTTATCCGTACAACGTGGTGGTGACGTTTGGTGGCTGCCGAGACGACTTCATGTTGGTGGTCTGCCAGACATCTACCGATCAGAAGGTAGCTGGAGAAGGCGTTCAGGTCACTGAGAGGTTGCTCTTTTCCATGCCCAAACCTAAGGTGAGATTTCGATTTTACCTTCTTTCTTTCTTTCTCTCTTTCAAGCATAGACACATGCAAGATTTTATTTTATTTTGTGTGTGTGTTTGGGGGGGGGGGGGGGATTGCTCCTCTCTGAATTTCGAAATTCAATTAACTAAATTATCTCTCTTCCTGATTTTTGAAAATTTATTTCCAGTTTACTTTAGAATAATTAAAATCATAGAGAAACATTTTTTTTTTTTTTTTTGTCAGGGAGAGGCTCTAATTACTGAACCTCTCATGGACAATTTTTTTACGTTCACATGTTTCTAATTTATCATAAACGAATGTAAGGGGGCAGACCACCCCTCCCCGTGATGAAAAAAAGAATGATCTGTTTTATTCTCCATTTTGAAAATAACTTTTCGTATAAACGTATTTTTTTTAATATTTAGTATTGTTAAAATTTTGTATTACTTTTTATGTTGTTATGTTTAAAAATTATCTTGATCTGAGAATTCAGACAAAACAGATTAATCTTTCTCATGTTTATATTCTGAATTTAAAAAAAGCGGATTACATACATGCCAACCTCCAGCCTTTTTTTAAATCAAAGAAACATACCTCGAACCAAAAATTTAGTTACCGTATGAAATTGTTTTTAAATGCCAGCAATATTTAATTGAAGACACATTTTCTTAAACAGATTTTCCGGTTCAAAGTATGTTGTATTCATTAAAAAAAAAACGGAGGTTGGCAAGAATAGGATTACGCTGTGGACCACAGGCTGATCTTCCAAAATCTTTTCCTCTCCTAGATTTATTTCTGGCGGCGTCCATGCTGCCAAGTATAACCACGCCTCAGTGAATTAAACTCAAATCGAAACTCTGGCATATTCACAAAATAATTTTCTTTCGTAAATGTTTAATACAGTATACTCTGTCTAAGACAGAATTGGTCGGGACCGAGAAAATTTTCCGTGGTAGACAATATTCCGGCTTATGCAAAGTATCGTGATTTATTGGAATGAAGCATACGTCAGTCGAACAGCGTTTTATGTTTTCGATAAAAAGATTGGATCTTGAGTTATAATGAATTGCTCGCGATCTTTCATCACGATCATTCATTGATTGTCCTGGCTCGAAAATCTGTCGAAAACTGAAATTCTGAAGATCCTTTGTCTTTATAAATAAATGAGAAATGCTTTTTAATTTCTTAGTACCGCTGTAATACCTACAAATTTGAAGTTTACACAAAATAATAATAATAATAACTTCGGGAATGAGACATCAGAAAAGCCATCACTTTGAATTTGAGTACAACCTTAAAGCACTTATATTGTACACAATACATATTTTCATAAATGTGCAATCAACTAATAATAACTTTTAAATGCATATTTATATAGGAAAAAATGGCATAAGCAAGAATTCCTTAAAATTTAAACAGTTTCTGTCTTTTTGAATTAACTTTTTAAAAGTATTTACGGAATTTAATTTTTATGCTCGACATTGAGTATTTGACGTATATATATCAATTTTAAAGTTTCATAAACGACATGCCTTTCATTTTTAAAATATCCTATTTTCCGCCTTGTGCAAAATTTTGTTTTCGGAGGGACCTTAAAACTCTCCGTTTCCGCGTTAGGCAGATTCCGGCTTATGCAGCAATAATTAATGTTATTTTCTATGGATTCGCTGGGACTTTAAAAATTTTCCGCGGTAGACAGATTTCCGGCTTACATAGAGTCCGCCTTAGACAGAATTTACTGTATTTGCAGTATTTTTTTATCCAGATTCCAAGAAATTAAACACTAGTTTTAAGGGGGCGACGATTCTTGCGAAACTCCTGTTGTTGAAGTACCCTTTTCTGCTTTTCTCATCAATTACTGAAGGCAATTGCTAAACTGTAAATTGATCGTTCGGCAAGAAATAAAAATGCAGTAGTTACCCAACTTGCCAAAGTTGGTTTCTAAACTTTAAGTTATGACTATCATACATAAAAAGTCATATAACAGAAATCAATAATTAAAACCGTATTAGGTTGATTACTTTAGAAATCGACTTGGGATAGCGCGAATATCTTGGATGAGTCTCAAAAGAATTCCGTTGTGGTATGATATAAGGACAAAAATAGTTTTCGGTGCATTTTAATAATGTTACATTATAAAAGCCCTTCCGGCTCGGTCAAAAGAGTGGGGTGAGGATTTCTTTCTTTCTTTTTTCTTTTTTTAGGATAAAGCATCTTGGATGAGTCCGTTAATCAAGAAGATTCGGCAGTTCGTTAAGAAATAATAGCTCTTTGAAAATCCCAATAACATTATGGTCAATGGGGTTGTATTATTAGTTCATCATTAAGGCTGTTCTCAAATCCAAAAGGGCAACTTTATGACATAAGTTTTAATTTTTGTTCGGAAATGCATGAAACTAGCAGGTGGTGGTGTTCAGAAACTACGTAATCGAACTGTGTTTTCAGTTTTTTTTTTTTTTTTCAAACGCAATAGATCTTTCAGAAAATAGTGTCAAAGTGGGCGTTTTGAATCGAATTTCCGTGCGAAAGAAGAATAACTATTCAAGAAAGGGTGAAAAACGTCTTTATCATGTGATCAAAATCGCCTATAACTCGATAGGCAATTTATTTATCAAAATGGAAAACACCAAATCGCTTCCATAGTCAAGCCCTCCAATTTTATATCTTTCCGTTAAAAAATAAATTTGTAAATGTGTCAAAACTTTTTGCGCTTGTTGAGCAGAGCAGCTGAGTAACAGCCTTAATAAATATTCTTTGATTTTAATAAAATTTTTGGGAGGTGTTTACTTAGGTAAGTGAGACGTAGTAAAAGAATTTCGCTGGTATTCATCGAGTGGTTTGTGTTCGATCCTCATTTGAGCGTTGGAAATATATTCATTGTATGTTATAGCATCCTGTCGTCACGATAAATTTCAAAATACTTGCCGATGGCTGAGATAACTGATCAACAAGTTCAGATAATCCATCGAAAATTACGACCCTTTGAAAATTTAAATAACATTACGGTCGAAATGATTATATTTTCAGTTCCTTATTAATATATGTTAAAATTCTTGGATTTTCAGTTTTTTGAAATCGTTTACTTTGATAGGCGAGACGCATTTAAAAAAAATTTCGATGGCTTTCTGTTTAGTTTTAAATTGGTTTTATAATTCTTAATTGCATGTATTTCAGTTGTGCTAAAGTGAGGCTGCATATTCCAGCCCTTTTCCCTCTGCGTAGGGATAAATGAAAACACTTACTCTGTTTTTCCCTCTGCGCAGGGAATTTATTGTTGATATTCTTTTCTTTGTCAGTCGAGTTTGTGGATCTCGATGAGAGTGTTTTGTGATCCCTTAGCGGATAATTTATTTGTGAATTGTGAATACTTTCAATTAAATAGTGGAAAAAGTTAGTGTATACAGTCTACTGCTTAATTCAAAAAACCCCTACAAGGTACAATGGTTTGAGTTCTAATCTCATTAGAGCGTTGAGGATATGTTGTAGCCTATGAACAATTTTTAAACTATAATTTCAACAATTTTTTAACATTTTATGTAATTTGCAAATTTAAAATTTTCTTACAAATTGCCTTTTTCGCTAAAATAGCGAATGTATTACATTCTGGTATATACTTTGAAAAGAAAAGAAATCAATTTACTCTTCCGTCTGAGCCGGAAGGACTTGTTTGTATTAAAAGTCGTAGATTTCACAGATCTAATGATCAACAGATAAAGAAATGAAAATGTGTAAAAGAATTTAAAAGGTTGGAAGAGAAGAAGAAAAAGTTGAGAGCACCTTTAAAACTATCTCTTCAGTGAAACAGTTATGGCTGTTCTCAAATCCAAACTGGTTAACTATCTATCATATTTCTGAGTTAATTTTTGTTCGTAAACGCAGAACATTGAAAGGTTCTTTTATTCAGTAACTAATCGAACAATTTTTTTTATCTATTTTGAGGTGTAAGCAGATCATCTTTCAGAAATTACTGTCAATATTGACATTTTTAAACCGAATTTCCGGATGCGCAAGTTTGGGAAATAAAAAACAAACTGCCGTCATGATACAATTGCTTATAACTCAGGCTGAAAAAATCGATGATATTTATTAGAATTTTTTTTTTTTTTTTTTTTTTTTTTCAAATGACTTCAGTAGTCATTCCTGCCATTATCATGCTTTTAATATTTAAAAATGAGTCCATAAATATGTCAAAGTTTCGCGTTCATGAGCGGTGGAAAATATCTTTTTAAGTACTGAATATCTTTTTTAGAATTTCTGTAAAAGTGTGCAAAATTTACAATAAGTGTTTGACAAAGGTACGTTATCATCAAATTATATATAAAAATCTAGAAGCTCTAACAATTAAAAATGCTTAGTTTTTTGTTGTTTTTTCGTGATTTTTAAACTATTCACTTTAGTTAGAAAATGGATACTTTACTAATTAGTTAGAATTATGGCTACGTTAATCATGAACTTGCATTATATGGCAGTATCATTATTCCCTTTATGCAGTTAATTTATTCACCTTTTATAATAGCAGGATTTATAAGGCGAATACAATTCGTAAATAAGGATTATAGAAATCCTGAATCACAATCACCCCTGCGTAATGATGATGCATATCTGCTCAAAGATATTTTTTCTATAGAAAACAATCGAGCACGGACCCTTCAAAAACCGAATAGTATGAAATGTATTTTCATTAAAATATTTCCATTAATATTTTAGTCACTATTTTTATACACTCAAGATTTTCATTCATTAAATTTTTACGATTCCCGCAAAAGGCAAAATTTGTCTGATGTCTGTATCATTTCACGCATTTTAACTTTTCAAGTGTGACCTCTTTTTTTTTCCCCTCTGTAACTCCAAAAATGATATTTTTATCATCTTTGGAACAACTGCGTCAGTGGTATTTGCGGTATATATTTAGAACCGACCTCCGGAATGATCTGCTTTATGACCAGGTGCACTCTATTGATTCTTTTCATTATATTGTGTCGCATAAAAGAGGAAAAGATATGCTGACAAATCGTTCGCCGATACGAGAAGTGGGGCATTTTTCAGAGCACCGGGATCGGGAGTCTTGCGTGATCGTGAATAGTAATGTAATTGAGAGAGAAAGGGGAAGGGAGACGCTTTTCCTGAATCATCCCGATGTGACTGACTCATTGTGATCTTTTACTGTTGCATTGATTTGCATGCAACAGAGTTTGCTATTTTCGCCTTTCATACTTTTATTTACGATGCCATCTTGTGTGAATTGTGAATGACAGTGTTATTACAGTGTACCATCGCGTAATCGTAAAACGCAAGTATTTTAGGGACTGCCTTCTCAAAAGGGGGTAGGAGTTTGTCCCCCTTTTTCTTTTGAAAAAGTAATTATTCATTTCATAATGGAATTTTTACATAAAGTTTTGAAAGTAACTAAAATTAAACCCGTGTATGTCCCCGCCGAAGGTAGAGCAATACAAATATAGTGAACGGTGTTACTTGCTGAGACGAAACTTTTTTTCCTTCCGATTTTGTCTTATACAAATTTGAGAACTAATATTCAGTATAGTTCTTGATGTAAATTTGGGACAAACTATACAATTGTGCAAAACTATTTTGTTTTTTATAATAAAAGTATAAAATTGATTAAAATTAGTGTATAATGCAGAGAATTTCAAACTAAAATTATAACTTATGGGAAAACTTTTTTCTAAGCTGGAAAAAATTCAAAAATTTGAAAATTGTGGAAAATGTTAGCTGTTAATTAGGTTAAGGTGGGTGGATTATTAACGAAAATTCATTCCAGAGAATTAAGAAGGGAAAACAAATCTGCATAAAGGTTGCGCACTTCTATACGAATTTTATGTTTAAATTTTATTTTCAACGCACATTTTTCCTCTAAAATGTAATTTTTTTTTTTTTTTAGGATTAAATTTCGATGAAAATTAAAATATTCAAATCTTCGGGAAGTGGATTGTCTATCGATACTTATCGATTGTTGATGGCATCTAACGCCAAAACTATCAACATTTATTAATGAATGTATTAAGAAAAGCAGATATTAAAAATAAAAGTTTAAAAATTGTAAAATCTTTTTCATCACTGTAACACGTAACTAAAATGTATTAATACAACACTCAGAAAGGCAAACTCAGAAAGGTAAACTGTGTTTATACACCTAAAATCTATTTATTTTCATTTTCTCGAAAATTCAAGTACTAAAGTAATTTTTTTGCTAAATGCATTTAAAGTTTGATAATAACTACATGCGTACATCCTAAAAAATGAAAAACTTTAAAATGAAAAGTAAGTTGTTGAAAAATCCCCGACTTTAACATCAGTTATGGTCATTTAGTTTCACTGTCATTCCCCTTACATCATATTTCTGTATAGTACTTAAATAGCGTTGGATAATCTTCCAGAGAAACGAAATTGTTTCCTCGGGGAATCTGTCTTTTAAAGTTTCCGTCTTTACAACTTCAATCTCAAATCGAGTAAATTCCCCCTCTCATTGGCGGGGAAGCTTTTTTGCTAATGAGATCATTTTGCACCTATAGCTTCGAAATTAGATGTTGGAGGAGTGTATAACATTCGGGTAAGTTGCTTGAAGCTTACCCCTGGAAGCTTAAACAGTGGAGTTGATCATTATTAAGTGCTTTATGAAATTGTGGGAGAAATTATCGCAAAGCTATTTGCTATATTTATTTTTTCTGTCTTAGGTATTTTTTCCATTAGTTTATGAGTGTGCTCATATTTTTTATTTTTCTGCGCTCAACAACGCGAGTTTTTAATACATTCACAAACTTAGTTTTATTCCTGTTTGCCTGGCAATTTCATGTAGTAGTCCAATTCAGGTGTCTAAAAACCGAATAGCGCTTTATATTAAAAGGCAGAAAACCAATGTCTAAAAATGCACAAATGATACATAAAAAGCAGCAAACAGTTATTTCAAATCTACAAACGAGGTTCTTCTTCATTGCAAAATAGAGCACAGCGTGCTAGAAAAAGCAAGGCTGGGCGTTTTATAATTTTCTGTAAATTCTAAATATCTCGTATTAATCCAATTAATGATATCCAATGACATTATTGAATGCTAAAATCAGTTAAAAACATTGACGGCATTTTGTGAAATTACTTTGATAAGAAACGAAAAACCCTGCTCAGTTTAGTGATATTTCAATAAGAATGCCTGTAAATTTCACGCATTTACGAATGAAAAGGATTTTGTGGATATGCCATAAAATAAACGGTTTTGAGAACAACATTAACAACACTTCAGTTCTCACAAATGATATACCAGAATGATTTTCATCAATTACTCGCATTCAGAGCTGAAGCAAGAGTGGTTCGGACTAGTGATGGGCGATTCTGGAAAATTTGAGAATCGATTAAAATCGACATCGTATAAAACAGAATCGATCTCAATAAGAATCGATTCCCAAATTCTAGAATCGATACTTGAATCGATGTTTCGATGTTCACAAATTCACACAGATAAGCTGAAAAATAGTAATTCCAAAACGTAGCGAATAAACAGGGCCGTAACGACTATCTCTCACCCCTCACCTCCATTTATGGGGGCCCTAGACAATGTTAGCTGCCCAGAAGTAAGCTACTACAGACCTTTGAGTCAAATAATAAGGTTTTTTAACTTTTAATATTATTATTTTTAAATGAAACTTTGATAATAATTTATATTATACTTAAATTTATCTTTAAACAAGTGGGTAAGTGTGATCACAGATTGCACAGAGGGTTTCATTTAATATTCATTTCAAAACACTTTATCCTTTTGAAAAATCTGTTAGTTCCACATTTCGCAACCAGGGGCGCACTCTATTCTAAACAAATCTCTATCCGAACGAAACTCCGTTTTACATACTATCCGTATATATATTAGTCGAAGGGATTGGGCCCATAGCACCCGAGATAAGTAGGCGCCCCTGGCGGTAAAAAGTGGAACTCAAATATGTAAGGCTATGGTGCATAATATGAAAGAATGGTCAAAGGGGTGCCGGCAAAAGTTGGAAAAGTGCTCCCCGGGTGAAAAGGGCGGAGGTTAGAAAAATTGCTTAAAATACACAAGTTAGAGCCCGGAGGAGTAAATAATATAAGACTTTTTGAAAATTTTATGATTTGTCGTGTGGTCTGAGGTATTCAGCTATACGTATGCAAAAATTCATGTCTCCAACTTAATTAGGGGCTCTCTTAGAAAGAATTGCTTAAAATACATATGTGATAGATCAAAGGGTTAAACGTAAGACCTTTTTCAAGATTATATAATTTGTCGCCTGGCCTCAGGTGTTCTGCTATAATAAGCATGCAAAATTTCAAATCTCCAATTTAATAAGGGGCTCAGTTAGGAAGAATTGCTTAAAACACGCATGTTGGAGCACAAAGGGTTAAATGTACGACTTTTTCAAATTTTTATGATTTGTCGCATGATGGTGTTCAGCTAGTATGCAAAATTTCACGCCTCCAACCTAAATAGGGTGTCACTTAGAAAGAATTGTTTAAAATACACATGTAGGAACCCAAAAGCTTAAATGTACGACTTTTTCAAAATTTTATGATTTGCCGTTTGATGTGTGATGCTCAGCTATAAGTATGCAGAATTTCACGCCTCCAACCTAATTAGGGGCTCACTTAGAAAGAATTGTTTAAAATACACATGTTGGAGATCAAAGGGTTAAATGTACGACTTTTTGAAAATTTTATGATTTGTCGTTTGATGCGAGGTGCTCAGCTATAAGTATGCAAAATTTCACGCCTCCAACCTAATTAGGAGCTCACTTAGAAAGAATTGTTTAAAATACACATGTGGGAGCCCAAGGGGTTAAATGTACGACTTTTCAAAATTTTATGGTTTGTCATTTGATGTGAGGTGTTCAGCTATAAGTTTGTAAAATTTCACGCCTCCAACCTAATTAGAGGCTCACATAGAAAGAATTGTTTGAAATACCCATAGGGGAGCCCAAAGGGTTCGACTTTTTCAAAATTTTATGGTTTGTCATTTGATGTGAGGTGTTCAGCTAAAAGTATGCAAAATTTCACTCCTCCAACCTAATTAGGGTTCACTTAGAAAGAATTGTTTAAAATACATATGTGGGATCCCAAAGGGTTAAATGTACGACTTTTTCAAAATTTTACGATTTGTCGTTTGATGTGGGGTATTCAGCTATAATTATGCAAAATTTCACACCTCCAACCTAAATAGGGGCTCACTTAAAAAGAATTGTTTAGAATACACATGTGGGAGCACAAAGGGTTAAATATACAACTTTTTGAAAATTTTATGATTTGTCGTTTGATGTGAGGTATTCAGCTATAAGTATGCAATATTTCACTCCTCCAACCTAATTAGGGTTCACTTAGAAAGAATTGTTTAAAATACACATGTGGGAGCCCAAAGGGTTAAATGTACGACTTTTTCAAAATTTTATAGTTTGTCGTTTGATGTGAGGTGTTCAGCTATAAGTTTGTAAAATTTCACGCCTCCAACCTAATTAGAGGCTCACATAGAAAGAATTGTTTGAAATACCCATGGGGGAGCCCAAAGGGTTCGACTTTTTCAAAATTTTATGATTTGTCCTTTGATGCGAGGTATTCAGCTATAAGTATGCAAAATTTCACGCCTCCAATCTAATTAGAGGTTCACATAGAAAGAATTGTTTAAAATACACATGTGGGAGCCCAAAGGGTTAAATGTACGACTTTTTCAAAATTTTATGATTTGTCGTTTGATGTGAGGTATTCAGCTATAAGTATGCAAAATTTCACACCTCCAATCTAATTAGATTTTCACATAGAAAGAATTGTTTAAAATACACATGTGGGAGCCCAAAGTGTTAAATGTACGACTTTTTCAAAATTTTATGATTTGTCGTTTGATGTGAGGTATTCAGCTATAAGTATGCAAGATTTCACACCTCCAATCTAATTAGAGGTTCACATAGAAAGAATTGTTTAAAATATACATGAGGGAGCCCAAAGGGTTAAATGTACGACTTTTTCAAAATTTTATGATTTGTCGTATGATGTGTGGTGGTCATCTATAAGTATGCAAAATTTCAAATCTCCAACATGTGTAGTTTCTAAGAACGGGCTCTGTGACGGACAGACAGACAGAGGAGCGAGACGAATAGGGTTTCGTCAGATGAACGAAACCCTAAAAAGATCTCGGTCGGATAAAAAACAAGTCTCTAACATGTATAGTTTCTGAGAACGGGCTCTGTGACGGACAGACAGACAGACAGACAGAGGAGCGAGACGAATAGGGTTTCGTCAGATGAACGAAACCCTAAAAAAGAAAGAAATGATTTTTTTTTTTTTTTTTTTCACCCGGAAAAGATGTACTTTCTACTCTAACTCCTATTTCCTTCAACCAAACAGATGAGGACTTACTTCCTATAAACGTCATTCTTCTTAAAAATGCGCAGATGAGCGAAATTTTGAAGGCTCTAAATTTATTTAAAAAGTTAATGGTTTTTCAGTCTTTTTAGGGTCTCCTATAAGCGTGGGGGAAATGCAAATATTGCAAATCTTCTTTTAAAATAGCTGTGATGAATGTAATTAACCAATCATCACATACTAATTATCCCCCCAATTAATAATCAAAATTCTCCTTTTAATAATATATTTAACTAAAATTTCTTTCCCTTTTTAGGGTTTCGTTCATCTGACGAAACCCTATTCGTCTTGCTCCTCTGTGTCTGTCTGTCTGTCTGTCCGTCCGTCCGTCTGTCTGTCTGTAGTCTGTCCGTCACAGAGCCCGTTCTCAGAAACTATACATGTTGGAGACTTGAAATTTTGCATACTTATAGCTGAACACCACATATCATACGACAAATCATAAAATTTTGAAAATGTCGTACATTTAACCCTTTGGGCTCCCACATGTGTATTTTAAACAATCCTTTCTAAGTGTGCCCCTAATTAGGTTGGAGGCGTGAAATTTTGCATGCTTATAGCTGAACACCTCACATCAAACGACAAATCATAAAATTTTCAAAAAGTCGTACATTTCAGGGATGAGAATTTTCAGTCTTTTGGCGGATTTCCGCTTTTTTGTTATTTCAAGAAATTTACGCTTTTTTTTTCCTCAAAATTCCGCCTTTTTTCCGAAGATTCCGTATTTTTTCTCCTGCAAAATTTTGTTATTTTCCGAAATTTTCACTTTCCTATCGATTCCACTTTTCTTCCGATTTTGAAAGAACATTCAAAGGTGATGAAAAAACGGCAAATTTCGTTAAAAGATCGCGAAAAAACTACAAATTTCGTCAGAAGATCTCAAATAGACGGCAAATTTTGTCAAAAGATAGCGAAAAGTGGCAAATTTTGTCAAAAGATCGCGAAAAAGCGGTAAATGTCACCAAAAGATCGCAAAAAAACTACAAATATTGTCAGAAGATCGTGAATAAACGGCAAATTTCGTCCAAAGATCGCGATAAAAATTGCAAATTTTGTCAAAAGATCGCAAAAAAGCGGCAAATTTCGTCAAAAGATCGTGAAAAAGCGGCAAATTTCATCAAAAGATCGTGAAAAGCGGCAAATTTCATCAAAAGATCGTGAAAAAGCGGCAAATTTCATCAAAAAATCGTGAAAAGGCAGAAAATTTCGTCAAAAGATTGTGAAAAAGCAGAAAATTTCGTCAAAAGATCGCGAAAAAGTAGAAAATTTCGTCAAAAGATCGCGAAAAAGCAGAAAAATTTGTCAAAAGATCGCGAAAAAAAGCAAAATTTTGTCAAAAGATCGCGAAAAAAGCAAAATTTTGTCAAAAGATCGCGAAAAAGCAGCAAATTTCGTCAAAAGATCACGAAAAAGCAGCAAATTTCGTCAAAAGATCGCGAAAGCGCGGCACATTTCGTCAAAAGATCGCGAAAGCGTGGCACATTTCGTCAAAAGATCGCGAAAAAACTGCACATTTCGTCAAAAGATCGCGAAAAAAGCTGCAAATTTCGTCAAAAGATCTCGAAAAAGCGGCAAATTTCATCAAAATAGCGCAAAAATACATGTATTTAGTGCTTTTAGTGTATCCTCCCCTTCCCCCTCTTTTGTAACCTTTCAGAAAATTTGCTGTGAATTTTAAATTTTTTTTTTTACTCAGAATCACTCCTGATTCAGAATTCACACTAAGCTGGCTGTAGGTCCAGGTCCAATTAGCCCATGTGACGAAAAATAACTAACCATTGTGATTTTCACTAAGTTTTTCATATTTTTGCTAAAAAATTTATTAAAATTATGACACACAAACTCTATTCTTAATTAAATTATTTCATTTTCAGGAGCGGTCATGATTCTGATAAGTCGAGCATTTCATATGACCCACACTCAATGTTTTAAGAGCTGTGTGTAATTTGGCTATTTTCACTCCTGCAATGTAGTATACAGGCTTGTGCGCTTGTCTCCATTTGCCCGGAAATCAGACCCTGGTTTTATTTCTTAAAGTATCTTTTACGGATAAAATGTGGTACAATTTTTTGTTTGCGCGTGGTTTCAGTCTTTTTGCTTTTTTGCAATTCTCATCCCTGACATTTAACTCTTTGGGCTCCCACATGTGTATTTTAAACAATTCCTTCTAAGTGAGCCCTAATTAGGTTGGAGGCGTGAAATTTTGCATGCTTATAACTGAACACCTCACATCAAACGACAAATCATAAAAATTTCAAAAAGTCGTACATTTAACCCTTTGGGCTCCCACATGTGTATTTTAAACAATTCTTTCTAAGTGAGCCCTAATTAGGTTGGAGGCGTGAAATTTTGCATGCTTATAACTGAACACCTCACATCAAACGACAAATCATAAAAATTTCGAAAAAGTCGTACATTTAACCCTTTGGGCTCCCACATGCGTATTTTAAGCAATTCTTTCTATCTGAGCCCCTTATTAAATTGAAGATTGGAAATTTTACATACTTATAGCAGAACACCTGAGGCCAGGCGACAAATAATTAAATCTTGAAAAAGTCTTACTTTTAACCCTTTGAGGTACCACATATGTATTTTAAGCAATTCTTTCTAAGAGAGCCCCTAATTAAGTTGGACACATGAATTTTTGCATACGTATAGCTGAATCCACGAGACCACACGATAAATCATAAAATTTTCAAAAAGCCTTATATTATTTAAACTCCTCCGGGCTCTAACTTGTGTATTTTAAGCATTTTTTCTAATCTCCGCCCTTTTCACTCGGGAAGCACTTTTCAAGCTTTTGTCGACACCCCTTTGACCATTCTTTCATATTATGCACCATAGCCTTACATATTTTAGTTCCACTTTTTATCACCAGGGGCGTCTACTTATCTCGGGTGCTATGGGCCCAATCCCCTCGACTAGTATATCTACGGATAGTATGTAAAACGGAGTTTCGTTCGGATAGAGGTTTGTTTAGAATAGAGTGCGCCCCTGGTTGCGAAATGTGGAACTAACAGATTTTTAAAAAGGATAAAGTGTTTTGAAAGGAATATTAAACGAAACCTTCTGTGCGATCTGTGATCACACTTACCCACTTGTTAAAATATATATCTACTTATCTCATTTACAGTTTATAAATATCTTTCTTTTTAATGTTTACCAAATTTTCAGCTGTTAAGGAAAAAAAAAAATCACATCCTAGAGCCATTAACAATGAAATATAATGTGCTTTTCTCTGGTTAACAAATAAATAAAAGTATATTCCTTGATTATATGTTTTTTTTTCTGTTTTTTTTCCCAGCAGTAATCTAAAAACTATTAACAGTTATTGATTCATTCGCTGACATGCAGAGTGCACTCACTGAAACAATAATAAACAAAAAAAAAAAGTATCGAGTTAAACTGATGGCATTGGGCTCACGGCCTATTCATACTAATTGCATTTTATACTTTTACTTCAAAGAATGCCTTTCGAAAAATAAACTAATGGGGAATCATCCCCCCCCCCTCACATCTCTATACTTAAACAATAAGCCTCCAAATCTCATCAGGGAAGCGCTTTATCAGAATAAACTGGTTACCAAATTTGAAGCAAATCAGATAGAAAAACCCATATATCTAAATTAAGGGGGGTTAGCCCCTGTTCCTTCCTTTATACTTAAAAATGAACCTCCAAATTTAATCAGGGAAGCGTCTTATCAGAATTTACCGGCATAACAAAATTGAAGCAAATCTGATAATTCTGCATGAAAAACCCATTTATCTAAGTGGGGGGAATAGCCCCCGTACCCCGTTCCTTTATGCTTAACCAATAAACCCCCAAAACTAATCAGGTATGCGCCTTATAAGAATGAACCTAGAAAAAAAATTGAAGCAAATCGGATATTTCTATCGAAAGTTATCGCGTTACGTATGTAAGTACATACATACATACAGAATTTGCGGTCACATTAAAAAAGAAAAGTGCCCATTTAAACTGATGGCATTGAGCTCACAGGCTATTCACACTAACTGTATATTATGCTCTTATTTCAAAGAATAATGCACCTCGAAAAATAAACTAAGGGGCCGGGGGAATTGCCCCTCCCCGTTTCCCCTCTTTATACTTAACCAATGACCCTCCAAATGTCATCAGGGGAGCGCCTTATCGAAATAAATCAGTGTACCAAATTTGAATCAAATCGGATAGAAAAACCCATTTATCTAAATTAAGGGGGTATTAGCCCCCCCCCGTACCCCCCTTTATATTTAACCAATGAACTTCCAAATCTAATTAGGAAAGCGCCTTATCAGAATAAACTGGTATACCAAATTTGAAGTAAATCGGACAGCAAACCCCCCCCCTTTAGACTATAACAATGAACCTTCAAATATAATCAGAGAAACGCGTTATCAAAATTAACCGGTATACCAAAATTTGAAGAAAATCTGATAATTCTGCATGAAAAACCCATTTATCTAAGCTAAAGGGGGGGGGGGGGGATTAGCCCCCGTTCTCCCCTTTATACTTAACCAATGAACCCCCAAAACTAATCAGGGAAGCGCCTTAGCAGATTGAACATAGAAAAAAAAATTGAAGCAAATCGGATATTTCTATCAAGAGTTAACGCGTTACGTACATACATACAAAACCGACGGGCACATTAGATCTCAGGCTTTGATAGCCTGTGAGCTAAAAAGTGCCAAGAGCGTGTAACTAGGGGGGGGGGGGGGGACAGAAAATAAAAGAGGACATTAAAAGCTTTCCAACAATATGTTATACGAGATGGTTTGGAAGAAACAGTAAATATGCCCCCCGGGGGACATAAGTCTCAAACGGTGGGAGGGGCGACCTCAAATGTATCTTTGGTCAAGATTTCAAAATGTGGATTTATAATAAAATAGAACGAGAAATGGGCATTTTTAAAATAGCATGCATATTTTGAACGGCTCTGTAAATTAAGATTGGCGAGGAAGGGGGGGGGGGGGACGGAAAGGATTAGAAGGGACGAACCTGAAAAATACAACATAATAAACTAGTAACCCGAATAACTAGGCTTCTAAACAAAAGTATAACGACTTAACCTAGTATTCAATTCAGGGGGTGACCCGGGGGAACATTGGAATGTCCCTTCCGAAACTTTTGAGATTTTATGCTTTTTAATGGACAAATGTGCATCCCCCTTACGGAACTCTAAAATCTCCCCCCCCCCCCCATCCCGACCAGAGCAGTCAAGAAATCAACCCGCCATTTAACACTGAACCTAAAAAGAAAAAAAAAAAAGGCTCTTATACAAAATTTTATAGCAATTCTGCCACTAAAATAGTAAAATTGTAGGAATCTATTCAACCCGAATCGTGGATCATGCGCCATGCGATTTGAATTGAAGTAAATCAAAAAATAACGGTTTCACCCGCATCTAAAAATCGGCATCGAATCTGAACTGAATCCATTCGCCCGAATCTAAAGAATTGAAGTAAATCAAAAAATAGCGATTCTGCCCGCATCTAAAGATCGACATCGGCATCGAATCTGAATTGAATCGATTCGCCATTTCTGATCTTAAGGCTGTTCTCAACTGATCAGCTCAACAAGCGCAAAACGTTTTGACACATTGACAAATTCATTTTTTAACGGAAAGATAAAAAATTGGAAAGCCTGGCCATGGAAGCGATTTGGAATCAAACTGATTTTCCCATTTTTGGATCAATCAGTTACCTATTGAGTTATAAGCGATTTTGACCATATCGCACGGCATGTTTCTCCCCTTACTGAGTGGATTTTCTTCTTTCGTTCGGAAGTTCAGTTCAAAATGCCAACTTTGACAATATTTTTTGGAAGATCTATTGCATTTACAAGAAAACGGAAAAAACAGTTCGATGACATAGTTTCTGAATAACAACACCTTCTAGTTTCATGCGTTTCCGAACAAAAATGAATTAAAACTTATGTCAGAAAGTTGACCCTTTAGATTTGAGAACAGCCTTCTTTTTCTTGCTTTCTTTTGTCTTTAAAAAAAGAAAGCGTTGGATTCGTGAAAATTTCGACTTCCGGTTTTCGAAGGATTTATAGTTTTAGAAGATCTTGTCTGGAATACGATTTGACTATTTTTATGCATTGTCTGTCTATTTGTTTGTCTCTGACAAAACTATTGTGTACGGTCTATTTCAAGAACTAATGCATGGAATTTGTTGAAACTTTAGATTCAATTAGACTTTCATATAAATTGGGGCTGATTACTTTTTGATGTAAATCTACCGGCAGGTGGCGCTGCTATGCTGCATTTTTCCTGATTTTCGCAATAGCTCTATCTCAAGAACTAATGCACGGATTTTCATCAAACTTCACATTCAGTTAGACGTTGGCATACTAACTGACGTTGGCGTCTCCGGGAGGGATTTCTGCGGATCCAGAGAGCAGTTCAGAGGGGAAGGGGATTGGACTTTTGTACATTAAACATAAAATCTCAAACCTTCTGGGGGGACATTTGAATGTTGCACGGGGGGGGGGGGATGTCCCTCCGGGCTACCCCCAGAATTCAACACGTTTTTCTGGATTTAAACGATTTTAGGGATCATGTCTCAAGAACTAATGAACGGAATTTCATCAAACTTAATATTCTGTCATAAGTTGTTCATGATTAGGTTTTCGTGTAAATGATATAACAGGTTGTGCTGCCATGCTGCTTTTTTTTTAGCAGTGTTGAATTCAGGCATTTTTCTCCCGGAGGATTTCTATGATTCTGGAGAGGGACATTCTAGAGTTTCGGGGGGGGGGGGGGGATTGGACTTTTGTCCATTAAGCATAAAATTTCAAATCTTCATGAGGGATATTTCAATGTTCCGGGAAGGGGGGTTGTCCACCCGTACCAGCCCCTGAATTTAACACTGTTTTTCAGAATTTACACGATATTAGCGATAATATCTCAAGAAGTAATGACCGGAATTTCATCAAACTTAATATTATGTGTCATTGACATAAGTTGTTCCTGAGTTTTTCGTGTTAATCATGTAACAGGCTGCGCTGCTATACTGTTTTTTTGCCTGATATTCGTGATAGCCATATCTCAAAACTAATGCACGGAATTTAATCAAACTTCATATTCTGTTGCACTGTCAGATAAATAGATCCTTATTAGGCTTGGGTGTATACTGCCCAACAGCTGTCGCTTTTATGCTCTTTGAATTGGGATTTTCCGTTGCGGACATCTAGGATAATATCAGACGAACGTCTTTTTTCACGCTTTTTTTTTTTTTTCGCTCTTACACCGTCCCTACACATGCTAGCGAAGGTGTAGGGATGGCGTAAGAGCGAAAAAAACGTGCAAAAAGACGTTCGTCTGACATTAGCCTAAGAGGGTGTGGGCCGAAATTCAATGATTTGTTAGGAAAATGCAATCCTTATATTTTCTTTTAAAATGCACATAATTCAACGAACCTATCCTTTTTGAATCCTCATGATGCGCATAGGTTATCATTTAAATTTGACACTGTGATAGCGAATTTTGAAGTTTTAACATTTATGAGGCAGATGAAGGTTTTGGGATTGTATATTTGGGATTTGCTTTTATAAATCATATATTATGTATTGTATACGTCATACATTTATCAAGAATCGTCTGCGGGTGAACTGGAATGAGTCGATGTTAATAAAGACTAGGTGACTTCGACCGCTAGCGGGGCCCTCCTTTAATCGGGGCCCCTAATTTATGCGTAATCTTGTAATATGAAATCACGAACAGGTTACCCGCTATATACGGCACTGATATATGATAGCAGGCGGGTGTGGTGTGCACGCACTACAAAATCTTGTAAAAAATATAATATCGAAACGAATGAACGTCGGACCAGATCTCTTGGGGGAGGGGTCAAAGCGAGCGGAGGGGCACAGCAGCTGCATAATATGATTAAGTCGTCACAGGTCTTTAGGCCTTTCCAAACATATGCCGCATGAGAAGTCTGGATCTGAATTTATAAAAATGCCCTCCCCATGGGGGGAAAGGGGTGCGGGAGGTGGATAACATGAGTAAGTGGTCATAAGCCTTTCCAACAATATGTCACATGAGGGGTCTTGGCTAAATTTAGAAAAACACCCCCGTGGGGGAAAAGTGGGGGGGGGGGGGCGGTCACCGAAGGTGCATTACATCAATAAGTAGTCACAGACCTTTCCAACGATATCTCACATGTGGGGTCTTGGCTAAATTTGGAAAAGTGTCCCCCGGGGGGGTTCAAAATGGGGGGATGGACACCGGAGGAGCATAACATCAATAAGTAGTCACAGACGTTTCCAACGATATCTCACATGAGGGGTCTTGGCTAAATTTGAAAAAAGTGTGTCTCGGGAGGGTCAAATTGGTGGAGACTGTCACCGGAGGTGCATAACATCAATAAATAGTCACAGACCTTTCCAACGATATCTCACATGAGGGATGTTGGCTAAATTTGGAAAAGTACCCCCCCCCCCCGGGGGGGAGGGCAAAGTGGTGGTGGGGACACCGTAGGTACATAACATCAATAAGTAGTCACAGACCTTTCCAACGATATCTCACACGAGGGGTCTTGACTAAATTTGAAAAAGTGTCCCCCAGGGGAGGGGCAAAGAGTGGGGGGGACTGTCACCGGAAGTGCATAACATCAATAAGTAGTCACAGACCTTTTCAACGATATCTCAGAAGAGGGGTACTGACTAAATTTGGAAAAGTGTCCTCCGGGGGGGGCAAAGTGGAGGGGGGCGGCCACCGGAAGTGCATAGCACTAATAAGTAGTCACAAACCTTTCTAACGATATGTCACGTGAGGGGTCTTGGCTAAATTTGGAAAAGTGTCCTGAAATTTCATATATTATAAATAATATTTAGCGGAGGGCTCCATAAAAAAATCCGATCTAAAATGATAAAAGCGGAAAAAACTACCCTCGCAGTGGGGGCCAAATTGGGGAGGGGAGGAAGAAAGTCTCATAATATGAAAGAGTCATCCGAGAGCTTACCGATGACATATCACATGACTGGTCCAAAAAAAGTTTGAAAATTGCTCCCCCTCCCTCCCCCCGTGGGCCCACTCTTTCACCCCGGAATTCACACAGCCGCCACTTTAAAATTTTTATGTTCAATAAATAATATTTACCGGAAGACTGCATAAAAAACCCATATTTAAAGTGATATTTAAATTTATTATAGAAATCGGCTACGGTTTTAAAAATTTGTTCGCCCCTTCCCCACCCCCCTTTGAGCGAAGAAAGGTTCATAATATGAAAGAGTGGTCAAAGGGCTTTTCGATTATATGCCACAGGAAGGGTTCGGTAAAATTTTTAAAATTGCACCCCATGAGTCCACTCTCACGTCCTCCTCCCTCGAAATCACCCGACCCACCTTCCTCTTTGAAAATTTTATATTTAATAAATAATTTTTATCGGAGGACTCCAGATATGTGAAATCTTGGTAGGGCTAAAATAAGAGAAACTTTGAAAATTAAAGCTTCATTTCACAGCTCATTGTCATGCCTTTTTCTCTATCTCGTCCCTTGGTACTCTCCATAAATTTTCTTACTTTTCTTCTCTGCCGAGGACGAGAGAAATCCTCGAAAAGCTTCTCATAGCGAAATGTTGAAAAGCGCGAGAGAAATCCTCGAAAGGTTTTTCATTGGGAGATTTCGAAAAGGACGAGAGTAACAAGCGAGAGGCTTCCCATCGGGAAAGGTTGAAAAGGGCGAGAGGAAACTCTCGAGAGACTTCCCATCCCGAAAGGTTTAAAACCGCGAGAGAACCAACCATCGAGCAGCTTGCCATCTGGAAGCGAAATTCTAAAATGGAGGGCCAAAATCACAGTCAGGTGAAATACAGCCACCTCATTGGTCGTGTGGTTTTAAGACAGATAAGGGTGAGGATCACCAAGTTGTTTCTCCATTTGAATTTTGAAAGGAGTGAGGGGAAAAGTAATTTTGAAGCCATTGTTACCTCATTTACAGTCATGCATTACTTACCTTATTATTTTGTTCGCTTTTATTTATAATAAACAATAGAAATAACTCAATTAAGATATTTTGGTAACATTTTATGCAACGAGAGTTAATAATTTAGATTATAAGTTGCAACAATTTTTAAATTATATGACATAACAAATATGCTTTATTAAAAATACTTTTAATATCATTTAAAAATTATCTATAAATTACGTATGGTAAAAATCTCAATAAATTTAGACTTTTAAATGGAAACTTTAAATTAACAAAATTATACAAAAAAAAAATGCACAAATAATTTTAAAAATACAGAATTTAATGTTTTAGCATTAAATGAAAAAAAAAAAAACCTTAACAATAATTCCAAAAACTTTTTTTAAGTCGCTCCAGGCCTTCTGTCCATAAAATAAATATGGAAATTAAAAAAAATTCTGTTATTAACCTTTTATGTCCGACGGTATATTAAAGTGCCATTAAAATAACTTGTTATAAAACTAATTTAATACATCGATTAGTAGTTATACTGTTTGGAATGAATTATAGATATTTTACTTTATCTTGTTCCAAAAAACATTATTGATTGCACAAAAGAAAATGAAAAGAAAAAAAACAATTTCTTTTGCTTTTGCATCTTTTTCGGTTTCCTTGATGTTGTCAGATTGGGGGGGGGGGGGGGGGAGGCGAAAGTTTCTGTTCGGAAATATTGCTATTGTAAGAAGTTATGTTTGTATATTTTGTAATGCTACAAAATACTAAAAAAAAAATTTTAAATAAAAGATTTGAGGGGAGTTACAAATATTGCACAAAATCCCTATAAATTCAATTTAATTAATTAATTTTGGCAAAATCCTTCTAAAATTTATTAAATGATTGTGTAAATCTTCTAATGTAGTTTCAAAAATTCACAAAATATGCTTTAGAGATGAAATTTTCATAAATTCATAATTTGGGACATAAAAGGTAAACATTCTTTTATAGATATTCAATGTTTATCTTTAAAATCAAGCCTAGTTTTACGACTGCTATTCAATTCAAGTCCACTACAATGTGTTAATTTGGCGTGGACCCCGATTATGGAAATTTCCTTCATTTAATTTACGATTAGAAAAGCATGAACTTGTGCAAGGGCATTTATTTTAAAAATCACAATTTTCTTTTTTTTTTTTTTTTTTTTTTTCTTTAAGATATGCAAAAGGGATAAAAGCATAGTTTAAGCAACATTTTAAGATTTCTAAATTGTTTTTTGAAACATAAAATCATAAATAAATTAATTAATGATAAAAGTGCATTTAAAAATATATATTATATTCTTTATATTTTATTTTTTAAATTTTAATATTTAAAATATCTCATTGTTGCAGTTTTACAGCTAATTGGCATATTTTAGTGTGCATGATTTGGCACATAATTAATTCCATTCTTCTTGTAACTCTTATACAATTATAACCATAAACAATATTTAGCAATTTATCACTTGGACCCTCCTTAGGGAAACATGTTATTAATTTATAATTAAATTCTCCAAATATTAAAATGTTATATTGTCATCGAAAACAAACCTGGTTTCATAATTTTTAACCTTAGCTTACCAGGAAGTGAGGGAAAAATCGATTAAAAAATTCCAGATTTAAATATATGAACCAGGAAACAAAATAACTTATTGTACATACTATTACAAAATTGTTCATATAGTATTTTTTGTTCTGTTTATTCTGAATGATTAAAATCGGTTTAAAAACTGACATCATTTTATAAAATTATTTTCCATTTGGCAAAAATTTTTGAAAGTTTTTAGTATTCTAAGTTAGTTATTAAAATTTTCTATAGAAAAGTGCGAATATTTGTTTTATTTTGGATTTTAAAAACAACATAAGGAAAAGAAAAATGCAAGTTTCTTTTTTAATTTTCCTTAACAAAAAAAGTACTTCCATATTATTTAAAATTTTTTAGAGCTTAAAATCGAAATCTTTCATTCACATTTTATAAAAAGTCATCAAAATATCTTGAGTTAATTTCGTTGGCTCATTTTAAATGAAACAGAAAAAATTCGCTTCAATACATGATTTTTTCTCGGAAAAGGGAGTAATCGACGTTTCCCCTAAGCGCTCTAGCGCTCTCTGAAAAGGACGCGACTCAATGACCAATGAGGAGCTCGGATTTCACCTGACTGTGATTTTGGCCCTCCATTTTAGAATTTCGCCATCTGCGAGCGTCGAAATGCTGGAAAAATCATCGAGATGAGATTTGCCGAAATGCGAGATGGAAATTAAGCTTTCAGAGTCAAACTTACCGCATTTCTGGTTTAAGTCATAATTTCTCAAAGGAGTCCATCTGCTTATCCAATCTCTTTTTAGCTCACAGGCTATCTAAGCCTGAGAGCTAATGTACCCGTCGGTTCTGTGTGTATGCATGTACTGTACGTACGTACGTACGTATGTATGTACGTAACGCGATCTCTTGATTAAAATGTACGATTTGTTTCAATTTTTTTTATGTTCATTCTGATAAGGCGTTCCGCTGTTTAGTTTTGACGGTTCATTGGTTAAGGATAAAGGGAGAGAAGGGGGGCTGCCCCCCCTCCTTAATTTAGATAAATAGGTTTTTCATACAGAATTCTTCGATTTGCTCCAAATTTCGTATACCGGTTTATTGTGTTAAGGAGCTTCCCTGATTAAACTTGGAGGTTCATTAGTTAAGTATGAAAGGGGGATAGACCCCCTCCTTAATTTAGATAAATGGATTTTTCATGCAGAATTATTCGATTTGCTCCAAATTTGGTATACCGGTTCATTATGTTAAGAAGTTGCCTTGATTAGATTTGGAGGTTTACGGGTTAAGTATAAAGGGGGAGAAGGGGGCTAGACGCCCCCCCCCCTTAATTTAGATAAATGGGCTTTTCATGCAGAATTATTTGATTTGCTCATAATTTGATATACCGATTTATTATGTTAAGGAGCTTCCCTGATTAAATTTGGAAGTTCATTGGTTAAGGATAAAGGGGGTGAAGGGGGGCTGGTCCCCCACTTAATTTAGATAAATGGGTTTTTCATGCAGAATTACTCGATTTGTTCCAAATTTGGTATACCGGTTTATTATGTTAAGGAGTTTCCCTGATTAAACTTGGAGGTTCATTAGCTAAGTATAAAGGGGGGAAAGGGGGTAGACCCCCTCCTTAATTTAGATAAATGAGTTTTTCATGCAGAATTATTCGATTTGCTCCAAATTTGGGATATCGGTTTATTATGTTAAGAAGCTGCCTTGATTAGATTTGGAGGTTTATGGGTTAAGTATAAAGGGGAGGGGCGGGGCTAGTCTCCCCTTAATTTAGATAAAAGGGTTTTTCATGCAGAATTATTGGATTTGCTTCAAATTTAATATACCGATTTATTCCGATATGGCGCTTCCTTCATTAGATTTGGAGGTTCATTGGTTAAGTATACAAGGGCGAAAAGGGGGCAAATCCCCTTAATTTAGATAAATGGATTTTCATGGAGAATTATTCAATTTACTTTAATTTTTTTCTATGTTTGTTCTGATAAGGAGCTTTCCTGATTAGATTTGGAGGTTCATTAGTTAAGTATAAAAGGGTTAAAGGGGTTAGATCACCCTTAATTTAGCGATGTTCCTTTTTTTCATGCAGAATTATCTGATTTGCTTCAAATTTGATATACTGATTTATTATAGTTAAGGAGTTTCCCTGATTAGATTTGGAGGTTCATTGGTTAAGTATAAAAGGGGCAAACGGGGGATATTTCCCTTCATTTATTTTTTGAGGGACATTATTCTTTGAAATAAGAGTATAATATACAGTTAGTGTTAATAACCTGTGAGCTCAATGCCATCAGTTTAACTGGCACTTATCATTTTATTGCTATTAACCGATGTGGGTTATGAAGCATAGTGGTTTATGTATTCAGTTCTGTATAGTCCTAGTTTCAAACTTTACTGTTAAATTTAGTGTCATTTTGCCACGAATTTTCAATGTTTCTCTTATTTTAGCTCTGCCAAGCTGCCCCATACCTGGAGACTCAGATAAATACTATTTATTAAATATATAAAGTTCAAAGAGGAAGGTGGGTGAATTCTGGGGTGCGCGAGAGTGCACAAAGGGAGGGGGAGGGGCGGGTAATTTTCAAACTTTTACCAAACCTCTCCTTGACATATCATCGGAAAGTCCTTTGATATTATGAACCTTTCTCCTCCCAGAGTTGAATTCTGGAAGGGGTTCGGGGGGGGGGGGGGAGCGGTGCGGTGCGGGGGTGACTTTTTTTTTTTAATTGTAGAGATTTCTACAATAAATATCATTAAATGAGGTTTTTTAATGGAGCTCTCCGATAAATATTATTTATTAAATATAAAATTTTAAAAGTGGGGCTGCGTGATTTCCGGGTATATTCTAGGATAAAAGAGGGAACCCACGTGGGAGGGGTAGATTTCAAACTTTTTTTAGACCAGTCATTTGATCTATCATCGGAAAGTTTTCGGTTATCATCGCAAAGTTACTCTTTCATATTATGAACCTTTCTTCTTCCTTCCTTAGTTTGGCGCCCCGAGAGAGGCACTTTTCGAACTTTTTTGAAATCGTAGCGTTTTTAAACATTTTAGATCGGATTTTTTTACGGAGCCCTCCGATAAATAATTTTTAATATATGAAAATTTCAAAGAGAAGGATGGGCAGGGTATATTTCGGGGGGGGGGGGGGGCACGATAATTGGAATCCTGGGAGTTGGGACTCTTTTCTATCTTTTGCTGACACCCCTCATGTGATATATCATTGGAAAGCTCTGTGACTATTATTTCATTTTATATATCGCCCGCGCCCCTCCCCTTACTTTGCCCCCAAGCGGGGGCACTTTACTAAATTTAGCCGACACCCCTCATGTGCCATATCGTTGGAAAGTCCTGTGACCACTTATTCATATTATGCACTTTCTTTGCCCCTCCCTCCTACTTTGCTCCCCGCGGGAGTTCGTTTAATGTATTCCAGTCGAAGACTTTATAAAAATGGGGAAATTAAAGATCCAATCTCAAATGACGTAGAAAAATCAATAAAAATTTTTGATCCCTTTTATCATCCTTTAGTTCATATTTTTGCCACTAGGGGGTGCTTTTTATTCTTATTTCTTTGGCCATTTTGGTACTAATTGCCGAAAAATTCTAATTTTTGATACTTAAACTCCCCTTACCTCTTCATAGCTACTCGCGTTTTTTCAGCTAATTTCAACCAGTGGGCACCCTTACAAGACTTTTCCAGTCTTATGGCTCCTTTATAGTTTCCCTTTGGTTTGTTGTTTTTTTATTCCATCTGTTTTCAGTTACCCTATATATTTAATAAAATCTGCCTTATATATATGTAAAAACAATGATTTCAATAATCGATTCTAGAACATCTCCTTTGTAGATTCTCGAAAGTAATCGATGACTGTATCGATTGTGTATTTTACGATAACGATTTTTTTCGATTGGTAAAATTTCGAGAATCGCCCATCACTAAACCCTATCACTACTATAAAATTGTCGGCCAGAATAATAGCTAAGTTTTCCAATAACTGTTTTTAGCTTTTCTCGTTATAATCGATTGTAAAACATCTCGATTGTAGATTCTATGAATTAATCGATGGCTGTATCGATTGTGATTTTTTACGATGACGATTTTTCTCGATTGTCGAATTCTCGAGAATCGCCCATCACTACATCCAACTACTTTATCTTCAATTTTTGAAGGAAAATGAAAATGATATTACCTTATTTTGTCTTAGAGACATCGATTAAAAAATTCATAGTATCGATTAAATCGATTAAAAAAATCGAAATCGCTCATCACTAGTTCGGACGGCGGCACCGCACCAGGCGCCGTTAATTAAGGCTGGTCTCGACTGCTTTGCTCAACAAGCGCAAAACGTTTTGACACATTTACAAATTCATTTTTTAACGGAAAGATATAAAATTGGAAGCGATTTGGAATCGAACTGTGTTTTCCATTTTTTTTTAAATCAATAAATTACCTATTGAGTTATAAGCGATTTTGATCACGTGATACGACATACACACCCCCCGTACTCAATGGATTTTCTTCTTTCGTTCGTAAGTTCAGTTCAAAATGCCAACTTTGACAGTATTTTCTGATAGATCTATTACGTTTACAAGAAAACGAAATAAAAACAGTTCGACGATATAGTTTCTGAATAACAACACCTCCTAGTTTCATGCGTTTCCGAACAAAGATGAATTAAAACTTATGTCAGAATGTTGACCCTTTGGATTTGAGAACAGCCTTAAGGCAGGTGCTGGCTGGCTTCATCAGCGCCGATACTTATCACTACTGATACGCTGACCGTGGGTAGAAAAACTAGCAACTGCCAGTTTTTCTACCTAGCTGGGCTAACTAGCACCAGGTGCCAAATGGAATTTCTGACTGAATGCTTATTTTCTGACTAATGTTAGGTAGCTTTCATTACAAAAAGCTACCTATTGCAGCCGTTCGGAGGAAAGCGATTTCAAAAAATTTTGGTATATTTTCATCGATCATGACCCCCAGACCCCGAAACCACCCTCCGTTCAAAATTGATATATATATATATATATATATATATATATATATATATATATATATATATATATATATATATATATAACCATTAATTAAACATAACCTTCCACCGTCAAATATTATGAATTAAAGCTGTAAGTATTTAAAAAAAAAATTAATATAAGAATTATTATGGAAGAAAAAGAAAAAAGTGGACACCGACAAAAAATGACCTTTGTCATACTGTAACTCTCGTATTTATGAACCGATTTGGATGTAATTCGGTGTGTACATAGTACATACCAATGTCTCGACTGAGTTCGTTGGCCAGCTTCATCCGCCAGTTTGTTTCAAAATGACGGCCATTTAAAAAATTTTTAAAAATTTAAAATTTGAAATGTGGTACCAAAATTTTGAAAATGGAAAAATATTTTTTTCTTATGTATTTGACCTTTATACAAAGACTCCGGAGCAGTTTTTGTTTAGTCTATATCTTAAAAAATGGCTGAGTTATAGCATTTTGAATTTCTAGCATGGCTGACATTTTGAAACGTCCTGAATTTTGTCACGCGATAAAAGGCGTATTTATGAACCGATTTGGATGTAACTTCGTTTATACATAGTACATACCAATGTCTCGACCGAGTTCGTTGGCCAGCTTCATCCGCCATCTTGTTTAAAAATGGCGGCCATTTAAATTAATTTAAATTTGAAATGTGGTACCAAAAAACTGAAAATTGAAAAAATATTTTTTTCTTATGTGTTTGACCTTGATAAAGATTCGGGAGCCGTTTTTGTTTCGTCTATATCTTAAAAAATGGCTGAGTTATAGCATTTTGAATTTCTAGCGTGGCTGACATTTTGAAACGTCCTGATTTTTGTCACGTGATAACAGGCGTATTTATGAACCGATTTGGATGTACCTTGGCGTGTACATAGTACATACAAATATTTCGACCGAGTTCGTTGGCCAGCTTCATCCGCCATCTAGTTTCAAAATGGCGGCCATTTAAAAAAATTTTAAAAATTTTAAATTTAAAATAAGATACCAAAAAATTAGAAAATGAAAAAGATTTTTTTTGTATGTGTTTTACCTTAATAAAAGATTCCGGAACAGGTTTTGTTTCGTCTCTATCTAAAAAAAATGACTGAGTTATAGCATTTTGAATTTCTATTGTGGCTGACATTTTAAAACGACCTGAATTTTGTCACGCGATAACAGGCGTATTTATGAACCGATTTGGATGTAACTTGGCCTGTCTGTGTACATAGTACATACCAATGTCTCGACCGAGTTCGTTGGCCAGCTTCATTAGCCATCTTGTTTCAAAAGGGTTGCCATTTAAAAAAAATTTAATTTAAGGTATTAAAAAATTGGAAAATGAAAAAGATTTTTTTATGTGTTTGGCCTTGATACAAAGATTCTGGAGCAGTTTTTGTTTCTGAAAATTTGTTCTTTTGTTTATATCTTAAAAAATGGTTGAATTATAGCACTTTGAATTTCTAACATGGCTAACACTTTGAAACGATCTTCTATTTGTCACGCGATAACACACGTATTCGCCTATTTCGATGTAAGAAGGCATGTGGATAGTATACATCAATATCTCGACCAAGTTCGCTGGCCAGCTTCATCAGCCATCTTGTTTCAAAATGGCGGCCATCAAATAAAAAAAAATTATATTTAAAGTGAGGTGCAAAAAAATTAGAAATTGAAAAAAGTTTCTTTCTTAAGTATTTGACCTTGATATAAGGATTCAGGAGCTTTTTTTGTTTGTCTTTATCTTAAAAAATGACTCAGATGTAGCAGTTTCAATTTCTAATGTGGGTGACATTTTGAAAAATCTGATTTTTTGCCTGCGACAGCACTCGTATATATCAACCGATTCAGATGTGAGCGAGCATGTGCACAGCAATTACTAAGGTCTCGACCAAGTTCACTGGTTAGCCTCATCCACCATGTTGTCTTAAAATGGCAGGCACTTTAAGAAATCGCCGCATTTGGCAGCCAAATATAAGTTACCTTATATAAAAGCAGCTTGTATAAAGCTGACTAATTTCGCGAAATTCTCATTCATAATGATTTAGTATTGATAAAAATTAGTATTGAATCTCCTATATTCGGTTTCCACTAAATTGAGCTTCGTGTGTTTGAATAATATAAGTTGGCTTTTTTAAAATAAGGAATAGGAAAGCTACCTCTTCCTCCCGGCACTGGCCGGAAGGACTTTTTAAATTCATTTTTGCTCTCAAACGCATCTAATTCGTAGGTTTTCTTTGTTATGTTAAATATATTTTCTTTTTGGAGGAAAATTACAATGGGAACTGAAATAAAGGTTAGCATAAAATAAAGAGTAATTAAAAGTTAATTTTAACAGAAATTTAGAAAAAGGAATAATTTAAGAAAAATATGTGATTCCACATCACAGGGATATAATACCAAGAAAATAACAATCGATGTTAACATAGATATGCCTCTTGGCACATTGCACATTCAAGATTAAAATAAAAGTTACTATTGCAGTGGACGCAACCTTATGTTGTCAGTTGTTGATTTACTATCATACTTACAGAATCGGGAAGCTTTTTAATACGTATACATGGTTCAATTCTGAATCTATGGCTTCTATATGCAGGCATAAAAGAGTTCCTCCTAAAGGAGGAATTCCACTTTTTTAAAAGCAAATTTGGACATTCTATGGATTGATGCAAAAATGCAAAGAAAATATTAGAAGCATATGGGTGGGGGTCTACAAAACTTAATAATTAGACATTTTGTCTACTCAAATCCTTGGAGTTTGTTTCTGAATTTCTGTACTATCAAATCAAAGGCAAGCTTTTATTATAAGCATTTGAAAATTGAAAGTCGTGTAAATTAAATTCTTTATCTAGGGATAGGAGGTTTCCATACGTTCCTTTTTGGAATAGAATACTATTTTATTCTATTTATAAAACACTTCTGGGTAATTTCAGTGATGCATTTTTGGAAATGTATTTCTGGAGTAAAAATCAATTTGGAGTGCATATATTTAACATAGATTTTTTTTTTTTTTTGTCTTTTAAGTAAAGTCTTAAACATTCAAATCATTCAAAGTAATACATTTATTTTAAAAAATTAATTTCTGTACTTCACATAAGTTCATCAGATACATTTGGATGGATTTATACTTTTATCAAACTATTTGCAATTTTCTTTTTTGATTTAATGAATTTATACATTTATTGTTATTTTTTTTTCTTTTTATACTTTCTATGAAAAAAACAAAACCCTCATGTACAGTTATAATTCATTGTATGAATAACTGTTGAAATGCATCTAAATTATACAAGTTTGGCCTTATTGTATATGGAAAAAAATTTCCACCTTTTTTCCCCATTTCCCACTTTCATGCCTGTATATGAATGGTCATACATACGTATAAAATCTTTTTAAGCATTTAAATACAGTAAAGTACCGTTTATACGTTTCTCATTTATACGTCTTTTACACTTATATGTCGTGTCAGTGCAGTCCCTATTCATCCCTATGTATTTTAATGCTGCATTGTTTCGTTTATACGACGCATAACTTCGATTATACGTCGTTTCTTTCATCTCGTAACTGATTTTCTCAGAATTTTTTTTTTCCCCAGGGACATTTTTTTTTTTAATTTTTCTTCTAGCAATATCTTGGGAAAGATAAAGGAACGAACACGGGGAACTGCTTAAGGGGTTGTTTTAAGCTCGTGGAACCTGTGGAGAGTGCGGGACAAAAAGAATGGACTGTGAGTGGTCTGGTCACAAGACAAAGACAAATTTGAGATTAGTGCAATTTAGACCATGTTTGACCGCAATTTATATTTTTTCTTCGGTCTCGTTTGAACACTTAAGGCTGTTTGTTCCCAACTGCTCTGCTCAACAAGCGCAAAAATTTTTGACACATTTACAAATTCATTTTTTAAAGGAAAGATATGAAATTGGAAAGCATGGCCATGGAAACGATTTGGAATCGAACTGTTTTTGATCAATCAATTACCTATTGAGTTATAAGCTATTTTGATCATGTGACACGGCATTTTTCTCCCCTTATTGACTGGATTTTCTTCTTTCGTTCGGAAGATCGGTTCAAAACGTCCACTTTGACATTATTTTCCAAAAGATCTATTGCGTTTGCAAAAAAAGGAAAAAACAGCTCGATGACATAGTTTCTGAATAACACCTTGTAGTTTCACGCGTTTCCGAACAAAAATGAATTAAAACTTATGTCAGAAAGGTGACCCTTTGGATTTGAGAACAGCCTTAACATGCTCCTAAAATATCCCGAAAACGAAAGGCCCTTTCATTTAAAAAAAAAAAAAAAAACCTTTAAAAAAAAAAAAAAAAAAAAAAGAAAGAAAAGAAAATTGAAATGTTGCTAATTTGAAATTTTGAAGGTGTGCAAATATAGGGTTTGAATTCTCACTTTTATTTTTCTATTTTAAAAATGATTGGTTAATATTTTTTTCTGATGTTTTAACTTTTTTTTTTTTTTCAATATATAGCGCCTTTTAACAATCGAAATTGGCAGCAAAATTATTTTTCTTATGATTGCAGCATGATATTTCTACAATCAAAGATTTAAAATCTTAGGCGACTACAATTTCGATTTGTACGTCTTTCTCAATTATACAACGTTTTAGAACGGTCCTTTGAAAGACGTATAATCGGTGCTTTACTGTATTACTAATTCTCTCATGAAATCAACTGTTGACTTCTTTCGTTGCCCTAAAATAGAATAAATAATTAAATATTAATTCTTAAAATATTGGCATTTTTGGAGATATGTGTGTGTGTGAACAAAATCCCGTGGATGCAATAATGTTCAAAAATCCTAATCTATATTTTTTTTCTCATATTTCAAGTATTTAAATGACTTAAACAGTATATTTTTGTTTCTTTTCAGATATTAGAAATCACCTTATTAATAGCGGACTATATGAATGCAATGGGTAGATCTGGAAGTATATGTACTACTTTAGCACGTCTTGACAAGACACGCACTTCTTCCAAATTCCGATCGTCTGCCGCTACTACAGCCGACTCTTATCCTAGAGGGGCGGCCGATTCATACGACCACCCCTCCAAAGCAATGTCTGCCTCCACTGAACTGGACAACCGTAGGGGAGCGTTCGGTAAGAAAAGAGCTGGTAGTGACTGCACGTGATTATCGCCGCAATATGTGAACGATCCCCTCTTCCACTTTTAGGGCTTTTACCTTGACATTGTGATGATTTTCTAGAATTGATATAATGCCTTCCTCCAGTCAATATATTCTTTTTCTGAAATGGACAATTGGTGATAGGCAAACTCATCAGTGAATGGCTTGATGATCATCTCATCTCTGGGAGAAGCTCTTAAGGGGACACTTCAGCGATACTCTCTGATTGCGAAATCCTATGTTAATATATGAGGAACTTATGGCACAAGACTACTCATTAGCTAATACAATTACCAAAATTCTTTTGTCACCATCATAAATTAAATGTCCTATGCTAATGTACTGAGTTTTTAAAAATTGTTTCCTTAAATTAAAAATATTCCTGAGAAATCGATGAATTTTGAAAATTTTGCTTTAAAGCTCATTGCATTTTTAAGAATATTTAAAATTTAGGGACATACTTTTAGAAGCCGGTATTGGGCATCCATTTTGGAAACCAACTTTTGATAGCTGTATAAGTAATGAGCAATCATATGTTTTAATTTCCTCATAGGTTAACATGAGATTTCGTGATCTGTGACAGGAAAAACTCTGTTTCGCTAGCATGTCCCCTTAATTTGTCCATGTTTTACTTTTTCACGTTTTAGTACATATATTTTGTTTGTTTTCGTGCAATATGAGTTATATTTTAATTTAGCTGTGCATTTTTCTTGCATTATGTAAAGACAAAACATGGACATATTTGAGACAAGAGGCATTGTTCATTGTGGTTTATAGATATTACATCAGTTTGCTCATGAGAAAGCATATAAGAATTAATAATTTGAAACTGTAGAGTTTTAAGTATATGTATATCCTGTGGTTCAAAATTTGTAACTTGTGTCATTTTTTGAAAACATACTTGGTTCACTCTCTCTTCATGGCCAATCATGTTTTTTTATGTCTGTGTTTTATTTATCAAAATATTAATGTCTTTTATTTGAAAAATGGCAGCTGTGCTGTAATAGGAAAATTACATGCTTCATTTCAGATTGTTTACTGAAGATCTTTCTTAATAATGCTTTTTTCTGTTTTTTAATTCACATTTTTTAGGTTTAAATTGATTAAAAGAAATTATTGAATTAAACTTTGAGTACATAAATATCAATGTATTGATCAAGAGTAATTTAGTGATGCTTGGAAATTTCTAAGAAAAGTCTTTTACTGAAAGCCTTATTGTAAATTTGAAGAAAAAGGTCAGAGTAGATAGTAATTAAAAATTATAGGCAATTAAAGTGATTCTTATTTTGTTGAATATCTAGAAACATGCCTTTTCGACAAATTACAAATATTTTGGATTAAAATAGAAACTTAAGTGTAGTTTATCATTTCTTTCACAAATAATTGAATATTTGTATGATCTTTTTAATGATAATTTAATTCTTGAAAAAAAAAAAGAAAAAGTAAATTTGAAAAAACATTATTCCACACTTGTATGCAAAAAAAACTTTTTATACCTAATTTAATTGCAAAGCATTACTCTAATGTATTTAAAAGCTATTAAGTATAATTAGTGTATGTTGAACTTAAAATTAAATGTATTACTTATTTCTTATATAAAGACAAACCAGTTTTACAGTTGATATGTTTTGTTTAACTATTTATGAAAAAAGGGGAGGAATTCTCCGTATTGTTTTTAGGAGTATTTTCTTTTCTTGTTTTTTTTTCAAAATTAGATATGCATATTTTCTGTCCTCTGATCATAAATATTTTGCGACATCTATTTTCATTCATAAATTAAGCTTATAGACGTAAATTAACATTACCTGAAATTCTGCTATTTACATTCTGTCTGCAGCTAATTATAACAAGGAGTGGAAGAGGAAATAGATGGGATTGTAATATTCTAGTGTCGATTTATTCATACTATATTTTATAATGTTCCTCTCCAATTTACATTCACTCAGCAGCTGATTATCATGTTGGGGTGGGAGGATAATATAACTATAAAGTTCCAATAGTCAGTGGTTCAAATTGAATCACTTACTTCAGAAACCCCCTAGTGCAAAATTTCAAATTTTGATGTATTTAAGAAAACTGTCTAACCACGCTAAAAGTAGATATTTTTACGAAAAAAATTGCTGTAGATGACCACATTATATCAAATGGTAAAATGATTTATTTATTAAGGTTTAGGGAATGGGATAAACAAGAAATTTCCTCATTAGCAATTATGGGGTCTCAGCCATAAAATACATTTTGGCTTTGTATTTTCATCTCTTTTACTATTTTTGAGATAGTGAGTGAAGGGTAAAAACTAACAAAGCTGAATTTTTTATACTTATAAAATTTTAAATAAATTTAAATCTTGTAAAAAGGTATTCAAATTACTTCTGCACTTCAAACATGCCTGGTAAACGAAAGAGAAGTAACTGAAGTTCGTTATAGTAACTGAAGTTTCGTATAGAAAATTACCTCAGCAAAAAAAAAGTTGTGAACACGTGAAGCATTCTCTGAAATACAAATTTAAGCCTGTGATGCCATTTGTGGAGTTTCTGCAGTAAACAAAAATGTCAAAGATGCAAAACTGACGCGTACAAACTGTTACTTTAGTGGATTTCTCCATTATCCAAAATATCTCTGAAATAACTTGAAAATAAATTTGGTACTACTTAGTTATCCCGTCGACCAAAAATCTATCGCCAAACTGTAAGATTAAATGCCAATAATGGTTGATCGTAAATGTCGCATTCACTTGACTTTAAGGATTACACATGTTTACATCATCAAGTGATTTTTATTTCGACGTTTTATTTGTATTTTTGTCAATGTTATACTGATTTATTCCTTCTTTTGTTATTTAAAATAAAAAATTATGTCAATTTGTATAATTTGGTGAGTGGTTTGGCGATTTATATAATTTGGCGAAATTGGTCGACGGGATAACTAATTAGTACAATAAATTTAAAAAAAAATAACTCATTTTCGAATTATTTTTTGTCATTATGGCATTTCTGAAATAATTGATTCAATGACGTTTTACGACGTCGTTCTGTTATTTGCATTCTCTCAGCAGCTGATCATCATGTTGGGAATAAATAGAACTATAAAATTCTACTGTTTAGCGATTCAGATTATATTTTACAACATTCTAATAGTGTGTACTACTTCTGTAATTTGTGATATGGACTTGATCTTAAGGTATAAATTTGAAATGCATTTTAAACTTGATAAAAACTACTTGGGCTTACGTTTGAGAGGTAAATGAAAGTAAAAACGGGCTTAATAGGTCAGTGGAATACTTTTGATATAGAAGTTTTCAGCATGTTTTTGGGACATTATTTGCACATCTCATCTCTTTGTAGCTTATGGACATGAATCGTATTTATAAAGTTAATATTTTTAAATAGAGATGAGACGGTGGTGCGATTCTATTATATAAATATTTAGAATTTCCCTTGTTCATCACCTCTTATATGCAAGTGATAATCGATTAAGGTTCAATTTTTTAATATGATCTTACTGACAACTATCATCTGTTCTCTATGCTAGTATTTTGGAGAGATGAAAAGAACAGTGTGTTGCAGCTGTCTTATTTTATATATATATGTAATTTTTTTTTTCAATCTTCTTTTTCTGTATTGTATTTATCTTTCTTGTAGAAAATCACACTTCAAGATAAGTGTTTGTGTTTTTCAAAGCCAATTCTTTTCAGAAAATGCCTGTTACGAACAATGTTTAGTGTCTTTTTTGTTTGTTTGTTTTTTAATGTATAAATAAAGTGTGTTTTTAAGAAAAAAAAAAAGTTGTTTCAATGTCTGCCACAAATTTTTAGACACTAATGAACCCCAAAATTCAAAGATTAAAATCCAGTAATCAAAAATTTCAAAATTCGATTGTGTGTGATTAATGTTTAAAATTACAGTTTGAAAAAATAAAAAATGCAATTTAACAAATTACAACGACCATTTGGAAAATGATTTTTTCAAAGACTAAAATTTAAGACATAAAAAATCGCACGGAGTTGATCATACATTACGTACGCCATGGATTACATTTTCCGGTACTGTAGATTTTTAAACTTCTACGGAGCTGGTCATTCATTACGTACGCCATGGATTAAACATTAATATTCTTGGACCAATTTTAAATGAAATTTCATTCTTAAACTTCTAAACATTCCACAATATTACTTTTTACACCGTCGTATAGAGAAAAAAATGTACTTTTAAATGCAATTTGTTTGAAAGCTGTATCTCAATTTGTTTCTGAGTTATTAATTTTTTTTTGTAGTTTTTATTACTTTTTTGTCATAGTGGCAACAAAAGTATCCATCTCTGTTGAAAGTAAAGGGAAATACAGATTACTGTATAGACCAATCAGAAAACGAATAAAATGCGGATTAAACCAATAAAAAGCTTCAGATATGCTTTTGATTTCCTACCCTGACGAGGAAAATAACCATTTTCCCAAATGGTTAAAAAAACATGGGTGTAACGAATAGAGATTTGGCCGGATAACCGAATATCGGCCAAATTTTACTCTTTTCTTATACAGCTTAAAATTGGGTCTGTGTCAGAAGCTGTTCTACAAATGTTGCGTCTCTAAAATCCGTTCAAATCTCCAACTTTGGCACTATTTTTTAAACAGATTCTTTAAAGCAAATAGAGAAACGCTATTCGAATTTTAGTATCTGAATAAGGTTAACCATTTTTAGGTAGATTTCGTATGAAATACTATCTATTGGCGTCGTTCCTATGTTGGAATTTCTGAAAAAATTTTTGCAGATCTACACCGATCATGACCCCTAGAGCCCAAAACCAATCTCAGTAAAAAATCTTTATATATCTATCTGTCTATCTATGTATGTATGTATGTATGTATGTATCTATCTATGTATATATATCACTTTCTTCTGGACACGATAACTTCCACAATTCTGCACCAATCTCTTCCAAACTGATACATAAAATCAAGGGGCATAAAATCTCGGTCAAGTTCGTTAATGGGCAAAATCGGACCAAGGGGATGGAAATAGGGAGAGGTTTTGTGAAAACCGAAAACTCCCCATAACTTCTTAATTTTTGTACATATCAAATCAGTTTAAAGTTTTTATTACTTCTAAAAATAAGGCCAAAAATTTATGTATCACAGATTTTTGATAAAGTTAAAAATGGGCTCAAGGGGCGCAAAAAATAGGGTTTAAGGGAGAAAAAAATTCCTAACTTCGTCAATTCTCAAGATATCAAATCCAATTAATTTTATCATGAATCTCCTTAACATTATCTACAACTTTTATATTCACAAGTTTTTGATAGGACCAATTCGTACCGCAAAAAAAAATTAAAAACGAAAACTATAAAAGGGCATTTGAAGAAAAAAATCCATAACTCCCTCAATTCAAAAGATATAAAATCCCCATGAATTTATCATATATCTTCTTAATATTGTCTACAATATCTATATAGACAAGTTTTGGATAGGACCAATTCTTACAGCAAAAACAAATTAAAAATACATAGCGGTTGAAGAAAAAAATCATCTAAGTAAGGGTGTATTCAAATCCAAACTGCTTATTTTCTAACTCATTTTTAAATTCATTTTTGCTCTCAAACGCATCCAATTGGTACCTTTTCTTACTCAGAAACTATATAATGTACCGTAAGGATCGATTTTTTGACAGAGGCAGAATATATTTCAAAAAATGTTGTCAAAGTGGGCATTTTGAACGGAATTTCCCGAAGCGATTGTGTTAGAAACGAAAAATATTGTCTTACTGAGAAAATAATTGTTTATATATCAAGTTTTAATTAATTGAACGAAAATTAAAAACACAGGTCGCTTATAAATCTTTTCACATAAAACGTCAAGTTTCATATTTTTCCTATTAAAAATGAATCTGGAGTTATGCCAGAAAATTTCGAGTTGTTGAGCAATGAAAAGTATTTTTTTTTAATACCGCCCTAACATGATTCTGATAAAACCAGTTAATATAAAAATGAAATAAAAACTCGTCAAAAGCGGCCAGATAAAATTGTTAAAGTGGGTTTATCTCTAATCATGATTTGGTTTTTGTTTGTGAAATTAGTATACTTAACTTCGAAATCTACCTCCGCCTGTAGGCCGGGCCGGCAGGGATTTTTTTTTTTTGTGTGTGTGTGTGTTTTTAAGGCTGTTCTTAACTGCTCTGCTCAACAAGTGCACAACGTTTTGACACATTTACAAATTCATTTTTTTACGAAAAGATATAAAATTGGAATGCCTTGGCCATGGAAGCGATTTGGAATTGAACTGTGTTTTCCATTTTTTGATCAATAAATTAGCTATGTTTGAGTTATAAGCTATTTTGATCATGTGACAAACACTCTTTTCGACCTTCGCTGACTGGTTTTTCTGCTTTTTTCGGGAACTACGGTTCAAAACGTCAACTTTGGCAATATTTTCTGAAAGATCTATTGCGTTTGCAAAAAAAAAAAAAAAAAAAAAAAAAAAACGTAAAAAAATAGCTCGATTAAATAGTTTCTGAACAATCGCACCTGCTAGTTTCATGCATTTCCGAACAAAAATAAATTAACTTATGTCAGAAAATTGCCCTTTTTGATTTAAGAACAACATCCTTAAGCAAGATTACACGAATAGTATATCAAAAAGTAGGAAGATTAGGTTTGAGAAAAGCATCGTGAAAAAACGAAATTATTTTTTCCCCCTCCGAATTTATTCGGCTAAATATCTATTCGAAAAAAGGCAGAGTTGGCCGAATTTTCGTTACATCCTAATTTTAAGATGCACATTAAGGGAAAAAAAAGGCGTCATAAAGTGCGGAGAAGTCTTAAGGCTGTTCTCAACTGCTCTGCTCAACAAGCGCAAGATGGTTTTGACACATTTACAAATTCATTTTTTAACGGGAAGATATAAAAGTGGAAAGCCTGATCATGGAATCGAACAGTATTTTCCCATTTTTTTATCAATAAATTACCTGTTGAGTTATAAGGAATTTTGATCACGTGACAAACACGTTTTTTGCCTGCTCTCTTCAGTGGTTATTCTACTTTTGCGCGGAAATTCAGTTCAAAACGTCCACTTTGGCACTATTTTCTGAAAGATCTATTGCGTATGCAAAAAAATGGAAAAAACAGCTCGATTACATAGTTTCTCAACAACAACACCAGCTAGTTTCATGCATTTTCGAACAAAAATAAAGTAAAACTTATGCCAGAAAGTTGCCCTTTTATATTATTTTTCCCGCTCAACAACGCGAAAATTTCTGACACTCCAGTAGCAGAATTTCCTGTGTTAATATGCAGCAAACCAAAATTTATCTGCAACCCAAGACCAAGAATGGTGGACCAAGCTTAACATCATAAGTAGTTTTAATAGTCCATAAAATAAGCAAAACTTGAATTTACCAAAAAAAAAAAAAAAAAAAAAGAATAAATCTAAAGACAAAATAAAATTTTAGCTATTTTTCTTACCCCGGAATTTTTTTAAAGCTGTTAGATTGATTTGCAACATCTAAAATAATCAGCAGCGCCCTCTGCCATGCTGCATTGTTTCTTCTACTGGGACACATTTACGAACTCGTTCTCAAACTTAAAAGCATGAGACTTGTAGGCATGATTATTCAAGTGATTTGGAATCGCAGTTTATTTCATTTTTCGATAAATAATTTATATCTTGAATTATAAGCTATTGTTGTCTCATCACAGCTGCTTTTCTCTTTTCCTACGCTGTCGCGCCCAGGTATTCGATTCAAAACGCCAACTTTGGACAGCATTTTCCAAAAGATCTTCTGCCCTTTATTGAGAAATGGAAAAAAATTGTTCGATTACATAGTTTCTGAATTACCTATCAATTTCGTGAGTTTTTGAACAAAAATGAATTCAGAAAGTAACCAGATTCGATTCGCGATCTAAAGTTGTGACATAACTGTCAAATCTCCCTATTTTTGAATACCACTATTTAGAATAGTGTCTTATTTAATCTAATCTAGTTTCTTAGTATTATTTGATCGAAAATTTCTGACATTGAATAAACTAAACATTTGTATTTGGAAAAACTGGTACTAAAAAATCGGCATGTTTGGCAGCTTTATTCTAACCCATCTTTATTGTTACATCCCGTGTATTCTTAAATACCGTAGAGCTGGAGCCTTTTATAAATACATTCTAGGTATCTTTATTTACCTATTTTACTCCCCATGTATTAAAAAGTGCTTTAAAATTTATTTTTAAAAAACCTACACCTGTATTTTATGTAAGATACCTAAATCTTCTCCAGTCCTTATTTACATGCCATATCTTCTGATAAAACGTATTTTAAATGAGTTGTTCTGTGAAAACGGGAAAAGTCATTTCGATTCCGTTTTTCTGAAGAAAGTTTGAATTCCTTTTCTTCTATACTAAAATCTTTTTTCTCCCGAAATTCTCCCTCTTTTCCGATATTCTGGATTAAAAGTTTCGCCGAAACGATCAATACTGCGCATTGCTTTGACTGTCGATGGCTCTCATTGTTACGATGTATACTAGAAACGCAGTTTTATGAGAACTCTTTGATGTTTCGAAATACTGTTAACCCTTCTAAAAGAAAGTATACAGGGTGTACTAAAAAGATTGAAACTTGATTAAAAAAAAAAATTCTCCACAGCATTGGTCCCATAAGCCAAGGATCTGGGTTCGATTCCCGGTTTGGGCATTTTCCCCCTCAGTTGAAAATATTGAATTCGTATAGAAATTTCTGTTTAATAGTCCAGGCAAATTAAAGTAAATACACCTTCAACCTGAGCAAAATTGCAATAGAAGCTCTGTTAACTGATTTTTAATCCGTAACCATTACTGAGAAATATAACCAAAATCAGACAAAATCGGATCACGGGAACACCCTTAAAAACGGATTTCAAAACGGACTGAGTCATATGCCGTTTTGCGTTGTTGTGCTGTTGTATAGCTTTTAGTTGAGACGGAAGACGACAGAGGGCAGCACTAAACAATTTGGACTGCAAATATTCATTTTTTATCGAACAACTGACAACCAATAATGCTTTTGGAACAAGATAAAGTAAAGTATCTATAACTCATTCTAAACTGTATTACTACTAGACCGATCTCCTAACAGTCATCTGGTATGCGGTGAGTTTTTCAAGCTCCGGCGATGGTGAGATATATCTCCGGCCTCAGGCAAGCCCTATACTATATTTTCTTTCTACATATTAAGTCTTCCTGAACATTTTAAGCCCTACCGCATCAAAATCGGTCCAGTGGTTCGCGAGATATAGTTCTTTTAAATTTCTCTACTTTCTGTTAATCCCGTTCCTCTATCTCATGTATCCGCAATTGCAACTGGCTCCGAATCGATTCCAGTGCTTATAAATGCTAGTTGTGCATAACTTTCCCAGGCATCGGAACATTTTCAATAATATGCTTTAGGGAATTTTTCAGGGCAAATATCAGTATTTTTTAATAGAAGAATAAATCTAGCTTAAACGCGCGAAATTTCGCCTTATTTAAGAAGTAATTTTCTATAAGAAAATACTGGTACCGAAAAATTTCCTGGCTATAAAATTTCAGGACACGCACGACCCCTGCATTTATGGACATTTCATCACCAATTTACTATGTTAAGGAGACTTTAAGCAAAGATATCGATAATTTTTATACATGCTGTGGTGTGATTGTGATCTGACCAGAGTAGTTTGTCATGTCAGTGTTTTTCAAGATTATATTTATGGTGTTAAATGATTATTTAACAGCAGACTGCTACATTATTTGTGTAATTTGAAGCTTATACAACACTAGTGAGTGAGTTTTAGATTCTTTTTATAAATTTTAGTATTTTAAAGAGCCTCTGAAAAGTACATGCTTTACCATTGGCGGCCATTTAATAATGCATCTCTGTGGAGATTATTGTAATGTTAACCTTTTTTAATTAATCTCTAACCTCTAACGTACATAATAAATGCTATAAACAGCTCCATATTGTGCTTTTTATTAACGTAAGTGTATATACTTTGCTCTGTTGCCAGTTTCAATTCAAAATATCAATTTTAAGTGTACTAAATGATGTTTTGAAAATAGTTAAAAATTGTGTTCTATGCTAACTTTTAGCTTTAAACTCCCATAGGAATAACATTGGGAGTGTGTAACTTTTATAAAATTATCAAAAATACCTATAAGAGACAGCAGACAGAAGAGGAGCAGCAATGACATTTAAAAAGTGGCCGATGTACTGGAACACATATCGCCATTTCATTCTGATTCTACTATACGTAAAATTGTTACAGGCGTAACAGCTAAAAAAGAAGTTAATGTTGATGAGTTACACTTATTTGGTATGATCATCATCTCCAAAATGATAGGGAAGGATATATTTAGGTATTCAGCTAAAAGGTCAAAGAAAGTGAAAACTCTAGGATCTGCTGCCGCCATTTGTAGTTATAAAGATGACTTAGATATACAAATAGATCCAGCACTCCCCTTCCAAAGAATGATGATTACTGGCACTTGTGGTGAAATGAATCTCAGAGATGTCATGCGTTATGAACCGTGTGCGTACCCTGCAGCATTATTTGAATCACCAAGTATGATGAGGAATTCAGACAAATCTCAGTTAGCTCAAGCACTAGTCAAACACATTAATAATTTACACAATGAAAAATATGACAACGTGGAAAGTGCAGAAAGGTACATATTGGATGGAGGATCTTTCTTGCGTCGCATTTCCTGGTGTAAAAAATGATACATATGAAAACATTGCTATGTCTTACGATGATTTTATTGTTAAACAATATGGAAAACCTATCATTGTTTTTGATAATTACATTGGGTATCCAACAATCAATGATGTGGCTCACAAATGACGCTACAAAAAAAAAAAACAGTAGAGATATTAATTTCAGCCCATACGTGAAATTTATTGGAAAAAAGGAAGAGTTTCTGGACAATGAAAAAAACAAGCAAGCAATGACTTCCCTCATAGGCGAATTGCTTAAGAAACAAGGCTATACTGTTCTCAACACAGATGGGAATGCCAATATAGACATTGTTCGTGCTCCAGTCTCATCTTCAGAACATGCACATGCACATACCACTGTAATAGGTGAAGATACCGACTTGCTGATTCTCCTTCTTTAACAGGCAAAGGATAATGGCTTCAAGCTATACTATCGCAGTGACATAAGACGAGGATCATGTTCCAAACCAGTCTATCATATCCTCAACATGCAATCTCTGTTACGTCGTGAAAATTGCAACTTCCTTCTGTTTCTGCATGCTTTCACGGGCTGCGATACAACATCCAGAATTTTTTCGATTGGGAAATCCTCATCATTTCTCAAACAGATGAACAAGACAGAGCTCCGTTCTATTGCAAAAATATTTTGTTCAAATTCAAGCCTACATTCAGATATGGCTGAGGCTGGAAGAAAAGCAATGCTTCTGTTTTATGACTGCAAGGCACTGGATTCTATAGACAAACTACGTCACCAAATGTTGGTAAGGAAAGTAACTACAGTAAAATCATTTATTACACCTGAACCCTGAACGTTTTCCTCCGACCGATTCTTCTACAAAATATCATAGCTATCACACTTACTTACAAATAAATATCGGAAGAAAGAACCAAGCCAGCAGAATGGGGCTGGTATGTAAAAAAACACTCGTGCTACCCAATACTCTGCGAGTGACTACCAGCTACAGATTATTTACTTAATATGATTCCATGTTCTTGAAAGACAAACTGTGCTACTTTACGATGCTGATGCAAGCGCAATTGATTGCCCTGTTCTACAGCTTCTGGTGTTTGCCAAGTCAATGGATGTAACAAGAAGTACCTAACTTCTAACTATAAATATGATGAAAACTATTGATACGTTTTTTTCTTCACTGGAACATTTCTGTAAAAATGAACTTAAGCAGTAATTTGTCAGAAATAGTAGACTTTTGTGTACTGTTTATCGTTTTTGACTATACTTCAAAGTTAAATTGGGAAAATAAAGCGATATATTTCCGTAAGCGATATATTCTCTGCCTTAGTTCCAGAAAATCCCCTCCGCCATTTTGAAATCCGTATATAGGGGTGTTCCCGTGCTCAGATGTTGTCTGATTTTTATTATGCTATTAAGCAGTAGTTCCTGATTAAAAAATTCTGTAAAAAGCTTCTATTGCAATTTTGCCCATGTTCAATCACAAAATGCCTGGACTATAATCACTTTCTGTATTCAAACAGAAATCATCTGCGACTTCTTTATATTGTGCTTGATAACGTGTTTAACAATATAGGTTTCCATTTTCTAATTACGTTGTTCTTTCCTTCTGTTTTTAGTTTTCAGACGTTCCTCCTTTTTTATTAATAAATGCATTTAGCAGTATTGGATTGGTGTTATTGGCAAATAAAGAAAAATAAAATTAATTTTTTGCAGAAATTTATTTACTTTCAAAGCTATGATTTAAAAACAAAAATTTGTTATTTTACTTTCCTTTAAATTTTCACTTAAATCACATAAATTATAATAAAAAAATTAAACCATATAACGTAACTAGTATTATAATACATTATAGTTTGGTATATATATCATTATATATAGAGTAATAATAAATTATTATTACAACAATTTTCAAATTATGTGTAAATTGTTATTGTACATTAATATTTATCATATCTGTGGTATATAATCAAATTATAACCTATACTGATAATATTAATTCCTGCCCTCACTTAAGGGTGTATTTCGATCCAAACTGCTTATTTTCTGATTCATTTTAAAATTCATTTTTGCTCTCAAACGCATCAAACTGGGAAATTCTCTTATTTAGAAACTATATAATGTGCCGTGCTTCTTAATTTTTTGATAAATGCGGAAAATACTGTAAAAAACGCTGTCAAAGTGGGCGTTTTGAACCGAATTTTCCGAAGCGGGCGATCTGGGAATGAAAAAAAGGGTCATACTGAGAAAATAATTGTTTAAAAATCAAATTCTAATTAATTGAGCTGAAAATGAAATCACACGGCATGTTAAACATGTCTTCAGAAATCACCCCAGCAAGTTTCATGTTTTTACTTTTAAAAATGAGTCTCAAAATGTCTCAGAAAATTTCGAGCTGTTGAGGGTGGAAAAATATTTTTTCGAATACACCCTTAAGGCTGTTCTTAACTGCTATGCTCAACAAGCGCAAAACGTTTTGACATATTTACAAATTCATTTTTTAGCGGAAAGATATAAAGTTGAAAAGCCTGGCCATGGAAGCGATTTGGGATTCAACTGTTTTTTCCATTTTTTGATCCATAAATTACCTATTGAGTTATAAGCGTTTTTGATCACGTAACAAACACGATTTTCGCTCTTCACGGACTGGTTTTTCTGCTTTCTTCGGGAACTTCGGTTCAAAACGTCCACTTTGACGCTATTTTCTGAAAGATCTATTTCTATTGTGTTGGCACAAAACCGGAAAAAATAGCTCGATTACATAGTTTCTCAACAATAACATCTGCTAGTTACATGCATTTCTGAACAAAAATAAATTAAAACTTATGTCAGAAAGTTGCCCTTTTGGATTTGAGAACAGCCTTAAATGCACACCCCGCTTAATTGCATACAATTCAGTGGAACCAAATGTATGCTATTAAGCGAGGCCGGCTGTACTTCCTTTTCGCCTTTGCGAATGAAAATCATCTCGTGAATGTTTCAGGAAGCAGAAAATTTATATTTCGGAACAAAAAGAAAAGGAAAAAAAAAAGCAAGGCGTTTTAGGATGTTCTAATTTTCCTAGCAGTAAAAGTGTCTGTGCAAGAAAACGTGATTTACAGTCAAAGAAAAAATATACTGACAGGAAACTCCCTACCCAACCCCACTCCTTATCGCAATTTTCTCTCTCCAACGGTAAACCTATGGCCATGAAATGTATCCTTATTTTACATCTTTCTAATCAAAAAATTTAGTTTATTTCTTCTTGAGTGTTTCTTACTCGAATAATTCATAAGGTATTTCTAAAATATATGCCAAACTTTATATTTTAATTATTAAAATCTTAGCGCAGACGATATATGAATGAATAAGATTTCTGTACTGTTTCCTTTTTGTAATTTGGTTTTCACCCTCAAGTAATTGACGCTTTCAATAATATTAATAATACATTATTTTTACCGACTTCGAAAAAAGGAGGAGGTTATCAATTCGACGCGTATGTATGTTTTTTTTTTTTTTTATGTATGTTCACCGATTGCTCCGGAACTTTTTGTCCGATTTATGTGATTTTGGTTTTAATTGAAAGAGGATACTCTCGAATTGGTACCACTTCCGTTTCATCGAAATTGGTTGAGCAGTTTTTTAGTAATTCAACAAAAACCAATAAAATAAAGGATTTTTCGCAAATTATCTTTCATTGTTGTAACCGGTTTTTCATTCATAAGCATAAAGCTATGTATTCATATGCGTTGTCGCCAGACTTGGCGCCATTTGCTGAAATATCGCCAAATTTGGCGACCAAAATAAGTTGTCATAAATGAAGCCAACTTGGCTGTAACTGACTAATTTGGCGATATTCCCATTCAAATTCACTAATGGATCTTCTCCAATATGTTTCTTCACAATTTCTAATCGGCAGTCATATTTACAATTCTCAATTGCCAACCATTATTTAAAATGCTAAATAATACAGAAGCAAACTAAATTAATACATGAAAACATCTGAATTGTATCAAGAAATGAGAACATGTAAATTTTAATCAGATTGCACGATAAAAGCAAAAAGTGCGCTTTTTTCTTTGCAGTAGTTTTTGAAGTCGGTTTTATTTTTGGTAAAAAAGTTTATTAATATTATTTATAATATAAATAAATTATTCGTTTATAATAATATTAATACAGTAAACTCACTGTAAGGGGGACTCTGTTTAAGACTGAAATCTGTCTAACTCTGAAAGATTTTCAAGTCCTTGCGAATCCATAGACATAGAGTAAAATTTGTCTAAAGCGGAATATTGTCTACTACGGAAAATTTTCTCGGTCCTGATCGATTCCGCCTTAGACAGAGTTTACTGTAATATATTTATAATAATACTAGGGGGTTCTGCCCCCTGCAAGCTATGCTCGCCAACCCCCGTTCAGACACCGCAGAATCTAAAAGCACGCTAATCTGATCGGTTTTAAAAGGATTAGAGAAGATTGAATTATAATGAAAAAAACCTGTAGCGATCTCCTTGTAAATGGGTTTCCATTCAATTCCCTTTGATTGCGAACATTTAAATCCGAATCAGTTGCTGTTAAGACATCCATTGGTTTTTTTCGTGTTTGATTAAAGAAGATCAGTTAAACATTTGAAACGAAGCTAAAATAAATTGAATAAAATAAACAGAATCTTTGCCTCCCGTTATTTTTTAACAGTTTTATAAAACGATTGACATAATACGATTTACTACAATTATCAATTATTACAATTACTACAATTTACTTCTTTAACCCCCTTCAAGGGCGGTGGTTCATTTTTGGACCACTTATGCCACATTGGCACCAGAATATTGGAATGAAAATTTTCCTTTTATTAAGTAAGTGAACAAAAGCATTGACCCTGAAAGGGTTAAACGCATATTATAGCCAAGTGGTAGGGGAGCAAAAAAAGGTCCAATTCGGAAATAATTAGGGGAAAGCTGGAAATTGTTTTAATCCTTTCAGTTTATGTCTAGAATGAATATGCTACGTTTCTCCCCTCGTACTAGGTGAGCGTTAGAAATTATACATAGATTTATAGTCAAAAAACGCGTTTTTTTTTTTTTTTTTTTTTTTTTTTTTTTTTTTTTTTTTTTTAACCATAACACTATCTCGTAATCACGTAACTTTTTCAAAAACATCGTCAAATTCTGAATAAAATGAGTACCTACACTTAATACTTTTGTTGAATATTAAGATCATAATTCTACTTTAAAGTTTTAGCACCTTGGTCAGAGGATTGAACTCAGAATTAATTAGGGGAAAACTGGAAATCGTTTTAATCCCTTCAGATTAGGTCTAAAATGAATATTCTATGTTTTCCCCTTCGTACTAAGTGAGCGTTAGGAAATATGTAACATTTACATTCGAAAAACACATTTTTCTTTAATATTTTTAACAATATCAGAAATTGCGACTTTAATTTTGAACAAAAATATTAATGTAATTATCATTTTATTCAGAATTTTAAGCCCTACAACATCTGTATTGACAATTTTTTGATATAGTTAGCTGTTTTGAAGTATTGTTAAGGTAATCTGGTCTCTCCTAGCTTGAAGCTCTTGATTAGTGATTAAGGCAAAATTTTGAAATAGAATTGCGACCTTAATTTTGAACAAAAATATTAATAAGGGTGCTCATTTTATTCAAAATTTTATGCTGTACAACATTTATACTGACAATGTTTTTGATAGACTTAGCTGTTTTGAGATATTGTTAAAAAATTAAGGAAAAACATGTTTTTCGAATGTAAATATGTACAGTCGTGGAAAAAAAAGTAAACACCCCTACTAATTCCTCAACAAATTATCGTAGAAGAAAGTTACTGGTAGCGAACAATTGGAAATAAAGACTACTTTTAAATGATGTATATAAAATTTGCTTAGGGGGCCATCTACATATTAAAACGAACATAACTTTCTTTTTTTCAATAGCAGCACACAATTCTGACAGCATAAATGAACTCTACACTCTTCAAATAGTCTAAAAACAAATTTTTATGCAATTCGTACCATAAGTTTCCAAGAAATTAATTATTTTAAAACGAGCGTATTTTAAGGGCTGTATCCAAATTGAAGTTCGGTACTCGATTGTTAACCAAGAGAGCTCCCTTCTTGATCAAGGCATCTTAAGCAGTCAATTAAGTCTGTTATATTACAGGATAGCATTAGATATTTCAAAATATTTAGTCACTTCTATCATAGACCCCTTAAACCATCATTTTGCCTTTTTTTCAAGCGTAATTTGAAAACTACTTGGAAGAAAAATGTGAAATTTTGGATTTCCATAAAGCAGGACTTAATAAATCTGAATCCATCAAAAAAATTGTAGGTTGCAATTCATAATTTTTTTTAATATTAATTTCATAATTCATATAAGAAAATTATAAAAATTACAAATTCAACGTATTTATGTTTGGGTATATTAGTATTATTGCTACATAAAAAAATAGAGCATTAGGATCATAATTTCAAAAGTTATAAATAAAAATATGAAAATGTAATTTAACATTTGAAGCACTAAATTTCGAATGCTTATAATTCAAAAACTTATCATTTAAATGACATGAAATTCGATGTCTAGGCATAGTTTCAACCAAAGATTTGAAATAGCTCGTTAAAATTTTGTATTGCCATTGAAAAAAGTGAAGTTTGGATTCGTTTTAATATGTAGATGGCCCCCTAAGCAAGTTTTAAATACGTCGTTTAAAAGTAGGCATTATTTCCAATCGTTCGGTACCAGTAACTTTCGTCTACGATAATTTGTTAGTAGGGGTGTTTACTTTTTTTTTTTTTTTTCCACGACTGTACATATTTCCTAACGCTCACTTAGTACGAGGAGGAAAACATAGAATATTCATTTTAGACCTAATCTGAAGGGATTAAAACGATTTCCAGTTTTCCCCTAATTCTGAATTCAACCCTCTGACCACGGGGCTGGAACTTTAAAGTAGAATTGTGACCTTAATATTCAACAAAAGTATTTAGTGTAGGTACTCATTTTATTCAGAAATTTAAGCTCTACAACATTTGTATTGACGATGTTTTTGAAAAAGTTAGTGATTTCGAGATAGTGTTATAGTATTTTTTTAAGTGTTTTTTGACTATAAATCTATGCATAATTCTTAACGCTCATCTAGTACGAGGGGGAAAACGTAGTATATTCATTCTAGACCTAAACTGAAGGGATTAAAATAATTTCAGCTTTCCTTTAATTATTTCCCCTTTCTCTTTTAATATTCACGTGTAAATACAATTTGCAAGACATAATTTTCATTATTTCCCTGCTTTCCCATGTTCTCATTTAGGAGTAATTTTAAAGTTTTTTTTTCTGTTTTTAATAGTCACGTGTAAATAAATTTTTAATCGTAAGGAAATATTATTCTTTGCGCTGTTTTTAAGATTGAAAAAAATCTCCATAATAATAGCCTAAGTCATGTGACTATCATCAACAGTTCCTGGCGGATGCCTTCGCTTTTTATATTCCAGGCGGCCATTTTTGTACTTTAATGTTAGCCAGCCACAGGTGATAAGTCGCCAAATATTATTCTATCGCCATCATTTCACTTATAGTATTATAATAGTCCAAGTCATGTAACTGCCATAAACAATTGTGGGCTGATCCCTTCGCTTTCCATATGAAAGGTTTCCATATTAATTAAAGAATCAAAATTATTTTTTCGAATAAAACTACATAAAAGTTACCATAGTCGCAAAGAATTCTTGGTACTTTTATGTTAGCCGGGTGCAAATTCGCCAATAGCTTTTTGTTTACTCGCCAGTTAGCATTTTTTTATTTTTCGAGTGGTAAATTAAAAAGACTAATTTACTTGGTTATCCCGTCGACCAAAAATTTATCGCCAAACTATAAGATTAAATGCCAATAATGGTTGATCGTAAATGTCACATTTACCTGACTTTAAGGAAGTTTCACGTGTTTACGCCATCAAGTGATTTTTATTTCGACGTTTTATTTGTATTTTTATTAATGTTATACTAATTTATTTGTTCTTTCGTTATTTAAAATAAAAATTATGTCAATTTGTATAATTTGGCGTGCGGTTTGGCGATTTTTATAATTTGGCGAAATTGGTCAACGGGATAACTAAGTAGTACCTTTGAAGTTGAAATTAAATGTCATGATTTGCTGCATTACTTAATATTTGGCACAGATGTCATATACGCATCGGGTTTGGCGTGATTTGATTTGATTTTTTTTTTTGTTGTTGTTGTTTACAGTTTGGCGAAACCTTTTCGAATACCAGTTACGTATGTATTTTTAAATTATTTTCTATTATTTTTTAAATGAAATAACAATAAATAAATAAAAAAAAAAATTTATTAATAACTATAGAACAAAGCAATTTATAACTTTTTTTTAATAAAAAGAAAATAAATGTAAACTAGAAAGCGGAATTTCTGCTTTTTCAGAATTTAATGTCGCCCCCTATGAAAAAAAAATATATCTATTTATGTATCAATAGTATAGAACATATTCCAATTTTAAGACTTAAAGCACACGCTTTTATTTTATGTAAAATGATGTCATTCGCATCCGCTTAAGAATCCCACATTTACGATCTACTCTTAAACATCTACAGCAGGGTTTGCGAACCTTTTTGTTGCCGCGTGTCAAATTTGATCAACAAATATTCTACGTGACCGTGAAGTGTCAACTAAATAACAAATTTAGTAAGTGGAAAAATAATGGATTAAAATTACATAAAATTTTCTATTAAGATTAAAAAATATATTAGGAACTTACACATAGGTATTACACTATATAATAATTATAGAAACATATTTTAGAAATCAACAAAAAAAAATTAATGCGATATAATTTGATTTCTGTTGTTGCATATTAATATCAGGTTAATTTTGATGCAAACTGAACTGGATTTATCTGGCAAGTGCTTTCAGTTTACGTTTTGATCTATACATTTATGAAAACCGTGACTCGGATGCATATAGATAGCTAGAAAGACTTTTCTTTGAATAGGTCTGAAATAAATTTAAAGTTGCCATAATTTTACCATCGGAATTTAGTAATGTCTAATAAGCAATTATTGTCAAAAGTTTTCAAATATCGTCTTTGGTTGAAAAGTTTTTGAGAACATAATTAATTAGATTAAAATATAATGTGCCGCAATTAGAATTTTTCAATTTCCATTTAATCGAATTTTGAAAAGATCAGTCGCGATTTTGTGTAATCTCACTTTACTTTGATTTAGAGTCACAAGCAATGCAGTGCCAAAATTATTCTTTCGCGTGCCAAACATGGCACGCGTACCATAGGTTCGCCGTCCCTGATCTACAGTAAAGCATGCGAGGCTAACGAGAAAGACAGGCTACCGCGGTGCATTCACTAATCTTTTTTTTACAGACCGCTGAAGTCACGAATTGCTCGAATGCACCAATGAAGGTATGCGAAAAGAGCATCACGTCACTCTAGCGGTCTGTAAAAAAAGACACGTGGTGTGCACTGCGGTAGCCTGTCTTTTTCGTTAGCCTCGTAAAGCATGCATAGGACGTCACTATCGCAAAATAATACACAAATGCAGCAAAAAGATGTCACTAAAGAAACTTGACAAAATAAACGGCTTTGTAATGATTCATAGGACTTCATTTGTTTGTAATATTAATTTAGATACTTAAAATTAAAATATAGTTTATAATAGCTGCATGTTTTAACAGACATCATTTGTTTCACAATAGCACGTATTTTAATTACATTTTCTTTCGGTTGTTATGAGAAAATGGCTACAAAAATATATAATTACTATTCTAGAACTATTTTTCCTTTGCTTTCTACAGAAATGGAGTACTTCCGTTGCCAATATTAAGCAAATGGCTCTAAAAACTTTAAAAAAAAATTAATATTTCAAAAATAAATGGAGATACAGTTTTCAAACAAATTGCATTTAAAAATACTTTTTTTCCCAATACGACGGTATAAAAATTGAAAATGTGCGATGCTTAGAAGTTTAAAAAATTGCTATAGAGTATTTAATCGTACAATGATACATCTGCTTCGTTTTACGGCTGACTTACACAACGTAACGTTATTTTTTGGAGACTACACAAAATAAGCTGGGAGAAAGAAATAGCACACCGGGGGCTAATAAACATTTATTTATAAATAAGCAACAATAGCCAGGTTACCGTGTCAGGCAAAATAACAGTTAGGTACCCCGGTGCGTATATAACATCTGTGCCTAATATTTTTCTTTTCGTTTCGTTAAAAAAAAAAAAATAAAAAAAAAAGAAGAAGAAGTAAAAGCCATTAATTTTAAATGTTTCAGCTTTAAATGAAAGTTTTATATTTTAAATAAAATTATAATGAAATGCCAAAAATATATAAATAAATAAATGCGACGGGAGAAATGTTTGGCGATTTATCACCTGCGTCGCGCTAACATAAAAATACTGAGTTCTTGTTTTCTCTATCAGACTCTTCCGATTTGGCGAAAGATTGTTCAAGTAAATTGAATTATGAATAAAAGTAACGTGATACATTTCTTAGCATTTAAGGGAGGACAAACTGATCTCCAAATTAGTTTAAAATAATAACCTTTTCTTGTATATCTATATATATCTGTTGATTAAAATTTGAGTTGCCATCATTAGAGAAAAGTGTTTAAAATTGGAAAAAAAAAAATAATATCTCGAAAACTAATTCGAATTTAAAAATTCTAATACCAGTTGTGAGATCTGCGGATATAGACGGATTTTTGGTGTTAATTTCATCGCATAATATTCCACATTTTAGGAGAAATCGCCGTGAAACATAATCAGTTGTTTAATGAGTCGTTTCATAAAGTCCTTTCATAAATTCGTTTCATTAGGATTTTATATATATTTAGGTAGAATGGCATAGAAGAAAATTTTATAACGGTCACAATATATTTTAAAATGGGTGAATTCAAAAGTTTTCGGTTTCCTGGGGTTAGTAAAACTCAAAAGTTCGGCTTAATGTAAACTTTCTTTTTTTTTTTTAAATAAAGCTTTAGTTAAATTTTTAATTGAACATAATGCTGTAACTTTTAAAAACTATTACTATGCGTAATCCAATACCGTGAAACCCCTATTAAACGACCACCCTTTATAAAGAGTTTTAATTACACGGATTTTACAACCCATATACCTTTAATTCAAAACCCGCCCCCTGTTAAGCGACCATGTCAACCCAATCAGCATCCGTGCATCATTTTCCCTATGCATCCCTACTTTCTTGCAGAAGACTTGAAATAAGGTGAATGTGTCACAGAGAACAATGAAAAATACAATAATGAAGCTAATTTCCTAAAATCTCAAACAAAGATATTTTTAAAAAAGTGAAAGAACTAATTTTAAGTTTCAATCATAATTGTGCTGAAAGTGAAAAAAAAAAAAAAAATTCAAAATATATTCTATAATTTAAAAGAGGCCTTAAGGCTGTTCTCAAATCAAAAAGGGCAACTTTCTGACATGTTTTAATTTATTTTTGGCTGAAAATGCATGAAACTAGCAGCAGTTGTCGTTGATCAGCAACTATGTAATCGAGCTGTTTTTTTCCGTTTTTTTTGCAAATGCAATAGATCTTTCAGAAAATAGTGTCAAAGTGGACGTTTTGAACCGAAATTCCCGAAGAAACCAGAAAAACCAGTCAACGAAGGGCGAAAAACGTATTTGTCACGTGATCAAAATCGCTTATAACTCAATAGGTAATTTATTGATCAATCCAAATCGCTTCCATAGTCAGGCTTTCCAATTTTATATCTTTCCGTTAAAAAATGAATTTGTAAATGTGTCAAAATGTTTTGAGCTTGTTGAGCAACGTTTTGAGCTTGTTGAGAACAGTCTGAAGTAAGAAGTGTTGTAAAGACCCAATTACAAAAATGTAAATAAACAAGGATTGGCGATTTTGCAAATAAAATGTAAATAAATATGCATACTATATATAATTTTTATTCAAAATCTCATATTTCGCTTCAAAATTCAACCACTCTCTATTAAGTGACCACCCTCTTAACGACCATTTTCTATTCAACGAACAGTGGTCGCTTTAGAGGGGTTTCACTGTATTATATTCTAAAAATATCCATTTTGCCATTTTTGTGTAAGAGCCTCTCATTTATGTAAGATTTCAAGTTAGTCTGTTAATCTTCTGTAATTGAGAGATAGATCATTGTACCAATTCTAGTTAAAAGAGTGTCAATTACTAATATCTGAATTACATAATCTGTAATAATAAGATTATTTTTCAAACATGACATAAAAAAATTAATTACTTAACGAAGTTTAAGCCGTGAGAGTATTAATCATAACAAAATATTTTAAAACTACGTTATATTTGTAGAATTATATTAATTAAAAAATGCTTTTGCTACAGGGAAACCTACAGCTTAGTGAATGGATATATCAGTCCGCGGAAGGCTGTTTTCAACTGCTCTGCTCAACAAGCACAAAACGTTTTGACACATTTACAAATTCATTTTTTAACGGAAAGATATAAAATTCGAAAGCCTGACCATGGAAGCGATTTGGAATCGAACTGTTATTTTCATTTTTTGATAAATCAATTACCTATTGAGTTATAAGCGTTTTCGATCACCTGACAGACCCGTTTTCCGACCGCTCATGAGTCATTTTTCTACTTTCGAGTGGAAATTCGGTTCAAAACACCCACTTTGACGTTATTTTCCAAAAGATCTATTGCGTTTGCAAAAAAAGGAAAAAACAGCTCGATGACACAGTTTTTGAATAACAACAGCTTCTCGTTTCATGCGTTTTCGAACAAAAATAAATTAAAACTTATGTCAGAAAGTTGACCCTTTGGATTTGAGAACAGCCTTAAGAAGAGAAAATCTAAATAGATTGGATCGAGAACGCCATCAAACACAGAGCATAAGGGATCGGCCAAAATAGGCTTAATAACCGCTTTATAAAATGCATCACATTAGCATTTCACAAATCTTAATTTGTCATATATCAAGCCTTGATCTTATACCGATATGCCATTGAAGATCAATCGTAAGAACTTCTCTGACCTTTTCATTCTTTAAAAGTAAGTATAATAATTTTCCCTGACAGTTTCATTTTTTAAACGTAGCTGTTATACTTTTGAAATTTTAGCTCTTATTAATTTTTTTTACAAGTTTTTAGTATAAATAAAGACACACATGTCATATACGCACCACGTTGGCGGGATTTTTTCTGACAGCAATGTCATATACGCACCGGTGTACTTAACTGGCGCCAAAGTGTTGTTATTTTGCTTGATATGGTAACCCGGGCGTTGTTGTTTGTTTATTAATAAATTGTTTATTTACTTTTTTTAATTATGTAAATTGTTTTGTTCTATAGTTATTAATAACTTTTTTTTATTTATTGTTATTCCCCTTTTTAAAAATATATGTGTGCTGGTATTCAAAAACGAGGTTTTCGCCAAATTGGCGCCAGAAAAAAATTGCGCCAACGTGGTGCGTATATGACATCTATACCTAATTAAATATTATTTAGTCTTTTTTTTTATGAATTCCACTCCACTGTTATATTTTGTCAATGACAGTCTGCCTGGGCAACGCCGGGCGGGTCAGCTAAGTAATGATATAAAATATCCCTATCAATTCATTTAAAGTAAAATTCATATTCTGTTGATCGGAAATCATATTCTAGATTGTATTATATTATTTATGCAAATATATTCTAATTATATATTTCTTTATTTAACCATTCTGTATTCTTCTATCTATCAGTAGATGGAATAAACTGTTTGAAATTTATTTTTTAAATCTATATCCGTGTTTATTAACATCTAAAGCTTCTGCCATCCTTATTTACATGCCATATCTTCTGATAAAACGTATTTTTAAATGAATTTATCTGAAAAAGCGAGAAAAGTAATTTTGATCCCCTTTTCCTGGAGAACGTTTAAATTCCTTTTCTTTCCTAGTAAAATCTATTCTCCGAAATTCTGGAATCTTTCCGATTTTCTGGAATGAATGTTTCGCCAAAATAATCGATACAGCTCATATTTTTGCTTACCGATTGCATTTATTGCACGATGCATTACCTGAAATCAGTGATGAATTGTGGATGTGGCGCTGGAAGGTCTAGGGTCCTGCATAGGGTCGGGTTACTGGATTTAATTCGGACATGACCTGCAATTCCGGTCGGGTCGGGTTCACTTTAAATGTTTCGGGTTGAGTTAAGATTCTTTAGAGTCCATTTCGGGTTCGCTGGACATTTCAAAAGAAAGTAATGAATATTTTTTGTAATGAAAAAAACCTCTATGAATATTAAAGTTTATGTGTGCTCATTTTTATGCAAAAAAAGATAAAATTCATAATAGAGATATAATTGTAGACTACTTTTCCATAATTCTATTAAAGTAATGAAAATATGTCAGGAAGCAGACAGTTTGGATTTGAGAATAGCTTTAAAGCTGTTCTCAAATGCAAACTGTCTTACTTTCTGACACATTTCTGAATTCCTTTTTGTTCGGAAACGCATGCAATTGGCAGGTGTTCTTATTCAGAAACTATGTAATCGAATGTTGTTTTCCAATTTTTAGAAGCAAGAGATTTTCCAGAAAATACTGACGAAATTGACGTTTTTAACAGATTGTCCAGTCTCGAAAGCACAGGACATGAGAAAATCCTGTCGACACGTGTCAACAATCGCGTATATCTCAGTAATTAAGTAATTTATCAAAAAATGGGAAATACCATTCGATTCCAAATCGCTTCAATAGTCAGACCTCCAAGTGTCATGCTTTAGCGTTAAAAAACGAGTCCTTAAATGCGTCAAAGTTTTGCGTTGTTGAGCGGGTAAAAATATTTTTTGGAGAACCGCAATAAGGCTGACTCCTTTTTTAACGTAAAATAACATTTGCATGCATGATTATTGAAGTGATTTATCGAACTGTTTCTTTCATTTTTCGATAAATTAATAACAACTTGAGTTATAAGATATTTTTTTTTTTTTTTTTTTTTTACTCGTATAACGCCTGTTTTTTCCCTCTACTGAGCTGCCGCGAATGGATTACGCAGTTCAAAACGTCAACTTACCGCATTTTCTGAAAGATCTGCTTTTGCCGAAAAATAGAAAAACAATTCGATTACATAGTTTTTGAATAAGAGCACATGCTAATTTCATGTGAGATATAAATTTCCACCTGGTCGAAAAATGTCCGTTCTTGGATTCGGACCCGGGACCTCTGGGCTGAAGCTGCCATTGCTCTGCCAACTGAGCTATCCCGGACAAATCTGGAAGACCTAATTCGTCCAGTCAACCTTATTGATCACAGCATCTGGTCTCATATCTGAATCAGCTCAACTGAAGAAATCGAAGGTAACGGAACTCCAGTAAACGCTGGATACGTAATTACACTCGATTAATTTTAAAACAATTATTTTAATCGGTAAATAAATCATATGAGATGTAAATTTCCAACTAATCGAAAAATGTCCGGACCAAGATTCGAACCAGACCCCGATCAGCCATGAGATCCCTGGTTCTAATCCTGGTCCGGACATTTTTCGCTCAGTTTCAAATTTACATCTCGTATGATTTATTTACCAATTAAAATAATTGTGTTAAAATTAATTGTATTAATTTTATGTTTTTGAGAAAAGAAAAATAATTTTAAAAAATGTTTCAGAGAGTAACCGCTATTTAGGAAAACAGCCTTAATTTTACGTGAGAGTTTCGGGTTGTGGAAAAATATTTTTGAGAACCGCCTTAAAGCATTGGCAGAAGAATGCTTAAAGAAAAAAAAAATAATAAATATTTAAATTCCTGCATTATTTCTCCTCATGCTTTGTACACCAATGTTTCAAGAGGAAACTGCTATCCTACATACCATATTTAGTTTGTTTGTTTTTTTTTACACTTTCCAACAAAGTTGAAAAGTATTTATGACTTCGGTTTGTCTGTCCCATGCTCTAACTCTCGTAAATACGCTCGAATCGTTCTGAAATTTTTGGATGTTAGTGACCTCTACCATAGCACGTTCCCTATTTCAAATGAAGTTTGTAGCATGTTTAGTTCATTTACAGGGACCGTCAAAAGTATTCCGTTACATTACGGCCAATGGGAAAAAATCGTTTAAAATGATTTTTAATGGTGTTACACTCTTTCAAACATAGTAAAATTGATATTCATTTATGAAGCCCACTAAAATATGCATTCTGTTGAATATGCGGTGCAAAGAATAGTTATTGTTCATTTACAGGGCCACACAAAAGAATTCCGTTCATATTGGTATAGGAAAAATTGTTTGCGGTGTATTTGAAAAGATTTCAGATACTATATTGTATCCGAATTACTGTATATTAGTAATGATTGCTCGAAATGCATTTTTAATTATGATATGCGCTTTTTTAGGGTTTCGTTCATCTGACGAAACCCTATTCGTCTCGCTCCTCTGTCTGTCTGTCCGTCTGTCACAGAGACCGTTCTCAGAAACTATACATGTTGGAGACTTGAAATTTTGCATACTTATAGCTGAACACCAGATATCATACGACAAATCATAAAATTTTGAAAATGTCGTACATTTAACCCTTTGGCTCCCACATGTGTATTTTAAATAATTCTTTCTAAGTGAGCCCCTAATTAGGTTGGAGGCGTGAAATTTGGCATACTTATAGCTGAATACCTCACATCAAACGGCAAATCATAAAATTTTGAAAAAATCTTACATTTAACCCTTTGGACTCCCACATGTGTATTTTAAACAATTCTTTGTAAGTGAGCCCCTATTTAGGCTGGAGGCGTGAAATTTTGCATACTTATAGCTGAGCTTTTGTCGACACCCCTTTGACCATTCTTTCATATTATGCACCATAGCCTTACATATTTTAGTTCCACTTTTTATCACCAGGGGCGTCTACTTATCTCGGGTGCTATGGGCCCAATCCCCTCGACTAGTATATCTACGGATAGTATATAAAACGGAGTTTCGCTCGGATAGAGGTTTGTTTAGAATAGAGTGCGCCCCTGGTTGCGAAATGTGGAACTAACAGATTTTTCAAAAGGATAAAGTGTTTTGAAAGTAATATTAAACGAAACCCTCTGTGCGATCTGTGATCACACTTACCTATTTGTTCACTATATTTATGCCTACTATAAAGTGCGTATAAATGCTATAGTTCATGTACAGAGCTACAGAAACGAATTTACTGAAGAAAACTACAGAAACGAATTTTTTTACGCTGAACTGAATTTAGTGTACTAAGAAGTATTTGTGGAATATAGATAAAATGATATACAGGGCCACGCAAAGAGTTGGATACATGGCCGTCTATTGGTGATAATTTCTAGAAATGTAATTTCACTAGTTTTAAGCGTGTTTTAGTTTGAATTAAATTTTAGCTAAATAGTGGCATGTAATAAAGATACTAGGTAAACTACAGGCTGTACAAAAGTATTCAAGTATGTTTCCACCTATTAGTATAAATTGCTGAAAGATGACTTTCAACCTGTTATGCACTTTCTTGCTAAACTAAATTTTCCCATTATATAGTGTGACATAGTACCTTCTCTACATATTTTTAACTGTGGGGAAAGCAACAGGCATTTCCAGGGAGGACAATAGTCTTTTGTGTAAAGGTATGCAGGGGAGATAGCATGCATACCTCTGTCCTTGGGATCTGCTCAGCAGAAGATTTCCACATTCCAAGGAATAAGGGGGACTATACAATGTGTGGCAACGTTCGCTCGTCCCCGGAGAAAAAAAAAAGTTGAAGGAGTTGCTAGTACGCAGATCTGGACAGTGGACTCGAGACATCGATAAAGAGAGGTCGAGTTTTGTCAACAGAGATGCGGAGTATGAATCGTTCACTCATGTTGGCATGTTCGAAGCATAGATATGTTTATAAAAAGTGAGAGTGTCTCTCTATTAATTGTACATTTATTATTGCATATTTCATCTTAATTTTAGTTGTTCTAATAAAGAACTTTGGTAAGAAAAATGTGTTATTTTTGAACGATTATTCTCCATGAGCTTAGAAAGTCAAAAAGCTCTGACCCACTACATCACAATAGTATATATATCAACATACAGATCGAATACAGGGCTGTTCAAAAGAATTGGAATACATATTTGGATATGGGCGGTAACTACTGAAATCAGATTTTAAAATTTTTACTTAGTTATCTTATTTTCCTAAGTAACAAAGTTTCGTTAAAGCTTTCAGGGAGTGTTGGAAGGTGTTTCATAATCTATGCTGTACGCATGATTTTTCTTACTTGTTTTTCTATTACAGTTTGTCACCAAAAGATTGAAACACACTTTTTTTTAACCTGTTGGAGATAAGTAGTTGTTACACACCGTTGCGGCATCAGTGATGATAACTGACGGTGCCGAGGAAGCCTGTCCGCGCAGGTAAACGGAAAAAAGGTGACAGGAAAAAACGGGACCGGAAAAAACGTAACAGAAAAAAGAAGAGCGGAAAAAACGGGACAAGGAAAAAACGGGACCGGAAAAAACCGGACAAGGAAGGGTTAAATATTGAACTTGTCGATAAATAAATGTTAAAAACTAATCTAATGTTTTTCCACTGTCAGTTTCTTACAGCGTAGGGGGGGGGGGGGTGCACAGTTAATGGGTGAGTTAAACAATTCTAAGATTTGGTTCAAGAAAACAAAATTTTAACATTTCATTGAGAGAAGTTTAACATGACTTCTACAAGGGACAAGCTGGTGCTTTCTAACGGGGGTGGGGGGGTGGGGGATTAAGGAAATACAATTTATAGATTCTTTCAACTTCACATTCGCGAACGTCAATACAAATATTTTTTGTCGATTTCTACGAATGCTAATATTGAAAAAATTTGAAAATTCGCTTACGCTAATTCTAATTAACATCACTACTTGATATTTGATGTTCGCGAACGGTAATACCAGTATTTTCCGTTGATGTTTGAGTTAATGGGTGGGTTAGACAATTCTAAGATTTGGTCCAAGAACACACAATTTTAACATTTCATTAAGAGAAGTTTAACATGACTTCTACAAGGGACAAGCTGGTGCTTTCTAACGGGGGGGGGGGGGATTAAGGAAATACAATTTATAGATTCTTTCAACTGCAGATTCGCGAACTCGAATCCAAATATTTTTCGTCGATGTCTACGAATGCTAATATTGAAAAAAATTGAAAATTCGCTGACGATAATTCTAATTAACATCACTACTTGATATTCGATATTCGCGAACGGTAATACCAATATTTTCCGTTGATGTTTAAGAATGCTATTATAAAAAAAATTCCTGAATATTCGCATAAGAAAATTCAAATTTACACTACTACTTAATTTGTACATTATGTGAATAAGAATGCTTTCCGTTGATAATTAGAATGCAAATATTGAAAAATGTTGTGAATGTTCGCATACGAGAATGCTCGTTTACATAACAACTTGTTTTTCGATTTACGCATGTATAATATCATATAAAATTTATTTTATTTTTTTTAATTTTAAAGAAATTAGTTATAATAGATTCGATTGGAAAGTTTTATTTTTATTATTTTTATTTTATTTAACGCTATTTGAATTTTTTGTTTATTAACATAAAATTATATTAATAATAATAATAATAATATTTTTTAGATTTTCTGAATCACTTATCAATTTATAATTTTTTATGTCCCGATCAGTGGCATTAGTATTTTCAGATATTAGCAGAACAAATAAAGAAAAAATAATAATAAATAAATATCTTTGTTAAGATATGCCTAAAATTAGAAATTAGCATAGTTTGTTACTTTTTTTTTGTTGTTGTTATATTAAGCAATTGATTGAAGTCAAATTTTTTGCAATTTTTGGTTTCATCATGGAATTTCCAGATATATTATTCTAAACATTTAAACTAAACAAAATAAATTAAAATAAACATTTCTATAAGATACTGGAATCACGGGAAAAAAGCGCACGTAGGAAAAAACAAATCGGATAAAAGATCACGGGAAAGTATTCTATTTATTAAGTTGTATACATAACAGAAAATAAAATATGAAGTTTGTTTTTTAAGGAATTTAATATATATTTTAAAAGCACAGTAAACCTTATATATTTTTTAACGACATGAAGGCCATATTTAAATAAACAATTAAAACTAAAGTGCAGTTTTTCCACTGTCAGCTTTTTACAGCGTAGGAGATGGGGGGGGGGGGGGTACTGAGTTAATGGGTGAGTTAGACAATTCTAAGATTTGGTCCAAGAAAACACAATTTTGACATTTCATTAAGAAGTTTAGTATGACTTCTACAACGGACAAGTTAGTGCTTTCTACGGAGGGGGGGGGGGGGGGGGGTATTAAGGAAATACAATTTATTGATTCTTTCAATTCGCTATTGATAGTTTATATATAAGCAACGATGTTTTATATATTTATAAAACTTTAATCAATAATGATTTTTGGGTACAGTGGAGGACGGAGGGGGAGGGAAAAATTACGTACACAGCATATAAAGGGAATAAAATAAAGACGAAGAGAGGAGGCATTTTCTTTAGAGGAATTTTTTCATTATACTGCTTTTTAGCTCGCAGGCTATCAAAGCCCAAGGGCTAATGAGCACGCAGGTTCTGTATGTATGCACTTACGTCTTATGTACGTAACGCGATAACTCTTGACAGAAACATCCGATTTGCTTCATTTTTTTTTCCAGGTTCATTCTGATAAGGCGATTCCCTAATTAGTTTTGGGGGTTATTGGTTAACAGTAAAGGGGGGCTACTCCCCCCACCTTAATTTAGATAAATGGGTTTTTCATGCAGAATTATTCGATTTGCTCCAAATATGGTATACCGATTTATTATATTAAGGAGCTTCCATGATTAGTTTTGGAGGATCATTAATTAAATATAAAGGGGGGAAAGGGGGCTGGACCCCCCTTAATTTAGATAAATGGGTGTTTCATGCAGAGTTATTCGATTTGCACCAAATTTAGTACACCGGTTTGTTATGCTAAGGAGCTGCCTTGATTAAATTTGGAGGTTTATTGGTTAAGTATTAAGAGGGGGGCGGCGCTAGTCCCCCGTTAATTTAAATAAATGGGTTTTTCATGCAGAATTTTTCGATTTGCTTCAAATTTGATATATCGGTTTATTCCGATATGGCGCTTCCTTCATTAGGTTTGGAGATTCGTTGGTTAAATTTATAAAAGGGGGGAAAGGGGGGAAAGTCCCCTCTTCTTAATTTAGATAAATGGATTTTCATGCAGAATTATCCAATTTATTTTATTTTTTTCTATGTTCATTCTGATAAAGCGCTTTCCTGATTAGATTTGGAGGTTCATTAGTTAAGTATAAAGCTTAATTTACCGATATGGTTTTTTCATGCAGTATTATCTGATTTGCTTCAAATTTGGTATACCGGTTTACTATGTTAAGGAGCTTCCCTGATTAGATTTGGGGGTTCATTGGTTAAGTATAAGGGGGGGGGCGGAGGCTAACCCCCCATTCATTTTTTTTTTAATTTATTTATTTATTTTTTTTTTTTTTTTGAGGTGCATATTCTTTGAAAGTTATATTTTGCAAGATTATATTATATTGTTGTATTTTACAAGATTATATTATACTGTTATATTTTACAAGAAAACCCTATTGTTCCGTTTGCTCCTATGTCCCATTAGCCCCCAGTCTCCCCTATATGTATTTTTCCTCAATATTTGTTATCTGGATTTTTTGTTATACTGATAGCATGAACTACGGGTGACATGAACAAAAATTTAATTCCCCTTGAGGTTCATGTTAACGAGGTTTGACTGTATTCACTTATCTTTATGTACCTAAACTTAATTTGGTAGGCAGAAAAAAAAAAAAACCGCATGGGAAAATTAAGATTTATATTTCTGATCAATTCTGTGGAAACTGATCGAGAAAAAATTCTGGAAATGTTCATACATATAGGAATAAAAAATATTTCGTAATCGTATTAGCGAACGTGGAAACGGAAAATATGAAACTTAGCAATTAAATAATACATTAACCCTTTATGTGACGACAGTTCTTCAAAATACCATTAAAATAACTGTTTATAAAATTCATTTAATACATCGATTAGTAGTAGTACAGTTTAGAATGAGTTACAGACGCTTTACTCTATCATGTTCGAAAGCATTATTGGTTGCACAAAACAAAAGTATTTTTAAAATGATGATTTCTTGGCCTTTGCATCTTTTCAGCTTTCTTGATGTTGAAAGATTGGGGGGGGGGGGGGGGGATTCTGTTGTAAGAACATGACATTTGTACATTTCCTAAATCTACAACAAGGTTAAAACAATGTGAGTTCTTAAATTATTGCCCCTCCAGTGGCGGAGAGGTTCTGCTCTCGAAGCTGGTAGACGGGAGGTGCTGGGTTTGAACCCAATCGCACCCGTCGGCCCAATCGTTCGGAGTTTTTGTGGTTTGCTTCGAACCAGGGATTTCCATGCGTAAATACGGGTTAGGTTCCATTAGAAAGACACCCAAGGAGGGCACCCCCACCTTTTGGGCCCATATCCCTCGTGTTGATAATTGGCCGTCATAAACACAACGAACCAATCTCTTAAATTATTATACATCAATCTGCAATAGTTAAGCAAAAAATAATTCAGTCTTTAAACTTGTGAGGTCTCTAGAAATGTAGCATATGGCACTTCAGGGAATATTTAAAAAGGATAAATACAGCTGAGTATTTGTTCCAATAATCCCGTTCAAAGTTATTCATTATACGCTATCTCAAATTGTGTGAAATATCTAAAATCAACACCATTACCTATCATTTACATGAAAATATCTCATAAAACACGATGGGTGGCACGTAAAAATTTCACAGAAGAAACAACCCTTTTTTTTTATACATTATTCGTCTCTCAGATTAATATCATTCAACAAAAACCATTCTGGAAAACTAAGGTTTATCTTCTATCACTTTCAAATATGTATATTGAAGTGAGTTGTAAAATTCCAATGTATTTTTCGTCAACATAATACCTGTCTATCATTCTTTTAAAACTACAATCTGCAAAACGCCTGTTACAATCAAATAGAAAGCAAAATATTTTGAATGATTGTCAATCAATAATAAGAGGAACCACTCTCTTTGTTGAAGGATTAAGTATTTAACCTGGGGGGTCCCATGCTTCGAAAGCATGATTTTTCATTAAAGTTCAGAATATGGGTACATTTTTTCTTAATAGCCATATTTATTTAGTTTGAAATATTTTAATTTTATTCAATTATATATTTTTTAGTAAGCTATAGAATTTATTTATTTATTTATTTTTATTTTTATTTTTTTTTTTAATATTTAGCCAGGCCTTTACGTTTAAAAATGAATCGGAAAATTTGTCAAAGTTTCGCGTTGTTGAGTAGAGAATTTGAGAACCGCCTAAATGTATATATATTTATTTTCGGTTGTCCGATTCCATGACATTTTTAACTTAATTTCGTTATTTGTTTTTTGAACCGGAAGACGAACCAAATTTAATGCCTCCCCCTTCTACCCGGTAGCCCAGGGTATACGCCCCCTAGCTTCCCTCTTGTTTAAACCATGAGGTCATGTAAAGTTAATTAAACAGTATTACCAAATCTAATCGTATGTAATATATTGCCCTCTCTTTAAAACGATCTAATTGTTTGATAGGAAACAAAATATTAATAAAATTAAATAAATTATAAATAACTATTAGTTATAATATTAAAACTTATGGAATTATATTAAGAGTACCTATATATTAATACTAGTTTACCCCTGTTGTCCATACCAGCCCCGTCCATTTATCAGAATGAACATAGAAAAAAATAAAATAAATTGGATAATTCGGCATGAAAATCCATTTATCTAAATTAAGAAGAGGGGACTTTCCCCCTTTCCCCCTTTTATATTCAACCAACGAATCTTCCAACCTAATGAAGGCAGCGCCATATCGGAATGAACCGATATATCAAACTTGAAGCAAATCGAAAAATTCTGCGTGAAAAACCCATTTATTTAAATTAAGGGGGACTAACCCCCGCCCCCCTCTTTATACTTAACCAATAAACCTCCAAATTTAATCAAGGCAGCTCCTTAGCAAAATAAACCGGTATACTAAATTTGGTGCAAATCGAATAACTCTGCATGAAAAACCCATTTATCTAAATTAAGGGGGTCTAGCCCCCTTTCTCCCGTGTATACTTAATTAATGAACCTCCAAAACTAATCATGGAAGCTCCTTAACATAATAAATCGGTATACCAATTTTGGAGCAAATCGAATAATTCTGCATGAAAAACCCATAGTAGCCCCCCTTTACTCTTAACCAACAACCCCCAAAACTAATCAGGGAAGCAAGCGCCTTATCAGAATGAACCTGGAAAAAAATTAAAGCAAATCGGATGTTTCTGTCAAGAGTTATCGCGTTACGTACATACAGACGTAAGTGCATACATACATACATACAGAACCTGCGTGCACATTAGCCCTTGGGCTTTGATAGCCTGTGAGCTAAATAGCAGGATAATGAAAAAATTCCTCTAAAGAAAATGCCTCTTCTCTTCGTCTTTATTTTATTCCCTTTACAAGCTGTGTACGTAATTTTTCCCTCCCCCTCCGCCTTATAAAACATCTTTGCTCATATATAAACTATCAATAGCGAATTGAATGAATCAATAAATTGTATTTCCTTAATACCCCCACCCCCCTCCGTAGAAAGCACCAACTTGTCCGTTGTAGAAGTCATACTAAACTTCTCTTAATGAAATGTTAAAATTGTACTTTCTTGGACCAAATCTTAGAGTTGTCTAACTCACCCATTAACTCCCCCCCCCCCCCCTACGCTGTAAGAAACTGACAATGGAAAAACTTTACTTTAGTTTTTAGCATTTATTTATCGACAAGTTCAATATTTAACACTTCCTTGTCACGTTTTTTCCGGTCACCTTTTTTCCTTGTCACGTTTTTTCCGGTCCCGTTTTTTCCTTGTCCCGTTTTTTCCGCTCTTGTTTTTTCTGTCACATTTTTTCCGTTCCCGTTTTTCCGGTCACCTTTTTTCCTAGATTCGTCCGCGCATATAATAATTGTCGGCACCTGATGCATCGGGCACCGCTCGCCCCACTCTTGCTGTGGCACTAATTATCTAAGGCGATGCAAATTGCAGAAAAAGTGTTCAAAATAAAGTAGGAAATATGATTATGTCAATGCGATAGTCTCTCCCATTAATTTTCAAAAAATGATACTTTTTCATTTTTTATACGACCCCCTTCTTTAGACAAAATTGGGCAATCAATTTTAACTTTTGCCTAAACAAAATCATTACAAGAGAAAATGTCTACCTGCATCTTTAAAATTAGCTAATATATAATGATTAATATGCTATGTATTTTTCCGGACCACCCAAAAGGCTATTTCATCCTGAAAATAAGGATCATTAAGAAAATATCGATGACGATCTACTTAAATATATCAAAAATATTTTAACAAATATAAACAAGTTGCATCACCAATTCATATAAATAAACACAAGCATAAATGAGGCAAATGTAGCTGTAAATGCTCAAATAATAATAATAATAATCTGTACTTATATAGAAGAACATGCCCTGATTGACGTATAATGAAAGCCTAGCCTTAACCGTTACTCCTAGGACAATGAAATTTGGAAGATATGTTCCTTACACAATTTAGGCACTCGCTAAAAAAGAATTTTTTTTTTAATTCACTCCTTAAGGGTGTATTCGAAAAAATATTTTTCCCCCCTCAACAGCTCGAAAATTTCTGAGACATTTTCAGACTCATTTTTAAAAGTAAAAACATGAAACTTGCTGAGGTGATTTTTGAAGAGATGTATAAGATGCCGTGTGATTTCATTTTTCGCTCAATTCATTAGAATTTGATTTTTAAACAAATATTTTCTCAGTATGACCCTTTTTTTCATTCCCAGATCTCCCGCTTCCGAAAATTCTGTTAAAAACGCCAACTTTGACGGCATTTTTTACAATATTTTCTGAATTTATTAAAAAATCGAGAAGCACGGCACATTATGTAGTTTCTAAGTAAGAGAATTTCCCAGTTTGATGCGTTTGAGAGTAAAAATGAATCAGAAAATGAATCAGAAAATAACCAGTTTGGATCGGAATACACCCTTAATGGTGTTCCCAAATCCTAAAGGGCAACTTTCTGACATAAGTTTTAATTTATTTTTGTTCGAAAATGCATGAAACTAGCTGGTGCTGATTCAGAAACTATATTATCGAGCAGTTTTTCCGTTTTTTTTCAAACGCAATAGATCTTTCAGAAAATAGTGTCAAAGTGGACGTTTTGAACCGAATTTCCGCAAGAAAGTAGAACAACCACTTAAGAGCGGGCGAAAAACGTATTTGTCACGTGATCAAAATTGCTTATAACTCAATATGTAATTTATTGATCAAAAAATGGAAAACACAGTTCAATTCCCAGTCGCTTCCATGACCAGGCTTTCTAATTTTATATCTTTCCGTTAAGGCTGTTCTTAATGCTCAACTCAACAAGCGCAAAACGTTTTGACACATTTACAAATTCATTTTTTAAGTGTGTTCTCAAATCCAAAAGGGCAACTTTCCGACATAAGTTTTAATTTATTTTTTGTTCGAAAATGCATGAAACTAGCTGTTGTTGTTGTTCAGAAACTATCTAATCGAACTGTTTTTTCGTTTTTTTGCAAACGTAATAGATCTTTCAGAAAATAGTGTCAAAGTGGGCGTTTTGAACAGAATTTTCGCTCGAAAGAAGAATAACTACTCTATGGAGGATGAAAAACGTCTTTGACACGTGATCAATAACTCAGTAGGTAATTTATTTATCAAAAAATGGAAAACACAGTTCGATTCCGAATCGCTTCCATAGGCCGTAGCCTTAGAAACCGTAGCCTTCCAATTTTATATCTTTCCGTTTAAAAAGGAATTTGTAAATATGTCAAAATGTTTTGCGCTTGCTGAGCAGAGCAGTTGAACTTAACAATTTATGGGTGCGAATCCTAAAGGGTTCATTTACAATACTCGCCATACATTTTAGGTTATACCATTTCTGTTTATTTTATCCGGAAACTCTTCCCTCCCTCCAGACAAGCACAGGCAGGTCCGAGCATGTCTTTGTCAGGGGCTCATGAATAAAATTTATCATATATGTCGCGAAATCTTTATTTACATACATTTTTGATATTTTTATTAGTTATTTTTGTATAACTTAAAATGAAGTATTTTTTTTCCTGCTTGCGGGTGGAATGCACTTCGTGGGCTCCAGGCGAAGTCCGGGCTTTACGCTTCAGAAGGAACCTAACTCTTTTTCTCAACTCCAGTGCGTAAATGAACTCTTCTAATAATGCTTTTATAAATATTCTGGAGTTCTTTGCCTGTAATATACAAACATCAACTATCGTTTGTCATAGTTTTTTATTTTTAAATATTTTTAGAAGATGGCATTAATTACAACGCATAGCTATCGACTTTTGAATTACCATTTGTTTAATAGTTTAACTTCGATATCGACCGGCCAACAATATTGTCATTAGAAAGAAGTATTCATTCTCTGAATTTTTCAGAGTTCTTGTGAAGTTATTTATCACCGCGAAACTCCCTTTTTCAGAGAACATTATTGCGTGTTTGCTGTCCGTTGATTGAAACTGTATCTTGGAAATACCCTAGAGCATAATTTTCTAGAAAACTAAATCGACTCTGTTATCCTGATTTCCTCTACTCCAGAAACTTCTTTGGAATTCATTTTCTCCTTAGAACACATATGCTTTCCAATTATCTGGAAAGGGAATCGATAGTTACGATCTAGTCGTTAACAGATGGCGCTGCCTGATCACTTCAGAGCTATTGGCTTTTCTGATTCAATTTATAAAAAAAGAGGAGCTGGGTTTGAATTTTGAATACGAAAATAATTAAATCTTTTTTACATTAATTAGGATCTTGATGGAAATCAAATAAAGTTTTATTGGAAAAGGCAGCAAGCAAAAATAAATTGGAGATTTACTTAAAATTTTTCTTTATTAATAATCATATCATTTATCTTATTAAAATTCGAAATATTTATCGAAGCCTATATTCGTAGAACAACTTGAAAGGTAAAAAGATCGAATCATTATCATTTCTAATATGCTTGTCGCCGCTTGAATGGAAACATGTAGTGTAAGTAATTTGCTTTTGGCTTGGATGTTAGAAATAGAGTTTGTTTCTATTTATTATAGGAACATTCTAATTTTTCTGGTGCATTCACAAACTGGTTTTCATTCCCACTTTCGTTAATTTTCCGGTAAATTCGATATAAAGAATCGAACAACATTATCTGCTTTTCGATAAATAGGAAACTGTCGCAGCTCGAAGTTTTCAATTTTTTTCATCCAATATCTCAAATTTTGCAGCATGACACGATTTTCATGCCAATTATTTAAAACTTTGACGTTTTCTAATTTTTTTTTTGTCTAATTAGATCATTTTTTTATGACAACTGAAATTTATAAAATGAAATTCAGTTGTTTTAGAATTCAGACTTGAAACAAAATGGAGGGCTGTTTGACAGAGGGTACTAGGGCTGGAATTATTCTGCTATAAATGTGGTCCTAGGTCCAGGTACGTACCCACACAGCATTTTTAGTTTGCAGAAGTCTTGTTTTAAAAATCTGCATGACAAGACTGAAAGTTCATAACACGACTGCAGCAAGATAACGCAAACACCGAAGTCACCACACTTTGAACTTGCAGCTAACTTGTCGTGCAAGTTAAATTCATGCTGTATCAAATTTATTGCAAATTGACGGCAAACAAGTAATCAAAAATACTGCAAACTTACTGCAATGTAGTAATCTTACCATGCCGCATTAACTGTCTACAACTGTTACAAGTTTAACCCCTGTGAATGGGTCCATAGACCTGATCAGGTTTATTGATGCATACCATTAAGGTATATGCATCGTTTTTACCACCATAAACAAGTTAGAGTAATATTTGTACTTTTTAATTCAAGCCTTTTTTGGCATTCGATAAGTATAGCGTTTAAAAAAAGCGGTGCCAACCGAATAAAATTTCTGCGTATTTGCTGATTGTCTATTCTCTCAAGAGAGGGATTTTTTGCTTTCGTCACTTTCGTGAATTAAAGACAGTCTTACCATAACAAACTACTCATGCAAGTGGGTGATGGTATACCTTGTGGGAGATTTGTTGCGAATTTCTCAATTAAAATTTGTCACGGCAAGATAATATCAGAAAAAAATCAAACTTGCTGCTAATGTCCATGCTATCTGGGTAGTGTAGTGATCTCATCTCACTTGAACAGGCGAGTAGTTACTAGCTTACAGTAACTGGCTTGGTTTTTTGCTCAACGCTAACGCTCTCAACTACTGTTCATGAGATGCTTGGTTCAACTCATGGGCGTACCCAAGGGGGGGCTGATGGGGCTACAGCGGTACAGCCCCCCCCCCCCCCCGAAATTTTCGAAAATTATATGAAAAAATTGCTGATTTTTCCCCTTCTTTTTTAAAAAAAAATTTAATTTTTTTCTGTCATACAGCGGATTAGCCATTCTCATTAGTCCCATATTAGACCACATTGACACCAAAGAAGAGAAAGGAGACTGATGGGGCTACATCCCCCCCCCCCCCTCCTCCTCCTGAAATATTCGAAAATTAAGTGAAAAAGTATTTTTTCCTTACTTTTTTTAGAGAAATCTGTAATTTTTTCTTCTGTCATACAGCGAAATAGCCATTCTCGTTAACCTCATATTAGTCCACATTGACATCACAACATACTATAAGATGGGGGGGGGGGAGGGAGTGGGGGCTGATGGAATGACAGCCCCTTCATGTCGCAAATAGTCGAAAATGAAATGAAAAAATCGTGCTGATTTTTTTTCTTACTCTTGTTTGATATAAATTTGCCTTTTTTCGCTTATCATTCGACAGACTTGCCGCTCCCTTCTCTTTAGTTCCATATTAGTACACAGTGACACTACATTATACTAAAAAAAAAATGGAAGGGGGCTAATCGGGTTGCAACCCCCTCCCAAAATAATCGAAAATGAAATGGAACAAAAAGGCTTATTTTTGTTGAGATAAATTTGGTTTTAGTTCCACATTTTCCAGATAATTCCAGATTTTTAGTTCCACATTAGTGCACAGTGACACCACATTATACACAAGCAGGTGAAAGGGACTAATGGGGTTACAGCCCCCTCCTCAAAAATAGTCGAAAATGAAATGAAAAAATAGTGCTGATTTTTGTTTCCTTCTTGTTTGAGATAAATTAGCATTTTTCCCTATTATTCAACAGACTAGCCGCTCCCTTCTCTTTAGTCCTATATAAGTACACAGTGACACTACATTATACACAAAAAAATGAAAGAGGGCAAATGAGGTTACAGCCCCCTCCCAAAATAGTCGAAAATGAAATGAAAAAAATGCTTTTTTTTTCTTTTTGCTTGAGATAAATTTGTATTTTCCCCCTATCATTCAACAGACTAGCAACTCTCTTCTCTTTAGTTCCATATTAGTGCACAGTGACACCCCATTATACCCTAACATGTGAAAGGGGCTAATGGGGTTACAGCCCTTTCCTCCAAAATAGTCGAAAATGAAATGAAAATAATAGTGGTTTTTTTTCTTTATGTTTAAGATAAATTTGTATTTTATACCCTATCCTTCAACAGACTAGCCGCTCTCTTCTCTTTAGTTCCATATTAGTGCACAGTGACACCACATTATACCCAAAGAAGTGGAATGCGGTAATGGGGTTACAGCCCCCTCTCAAAATAGTCGAAAATGAAATGAAAAAAAAATGCTGATTTTTTTTCATTTTGTTTGAGATAAATTTGTAACTTTGTTATCTGCAATATAAAGAATTCTGGTTAGTCCCATATTAGCGAACAGTTACACCACAGTTTACCCAACGAGGGGAAGGGGACTGATGGGGTTACAGGTCCCCTTTTCGAAATAGTCGAAAATGAAATGAAAAAAGTGCTGATTTTTTTCATTCTGTTTGAGATACATTTGTAATTTAGTGTTTTTCCGCGGATTAATCATTCTCGTTAGTCCCATATGAGTCAACATAGACACCTCAGCATACCCAAAGAAGATGAAGGAGACTTTATTTTCAATGGTGGAAAGAACAATTTTACAGATTTTAAGTTACAATGACTTTCTTTTAAATGAAAGTACATAAAATAAAACCCATTAACACTTTTCAACTTATTTCGGAGTAGGGCGGCCTCATCGGACCAGTAGCCCTCCCCTCCCAGGGGTGATTCTGAGTTTTAAAAAATTCTGACATTCTCACAGCAAATTTTCTGAAAGGTTACAGCAGAGGGGGTAACGGGGGATCCCTTCCCGGCACTAATTATTTTTGTTGCAGTTTGGGTTAACTCTGCTTCTTGGTTTTCATTAACTTGGGCTTTCATTTCTGGTCAATTTCAGGCTGAGTGTATATTCCTGCAAGTTGGGTTCGGGTTAACCAGACTTTTGAAACGTTAGTTCAGCATATTATTTCCGCTTAAAAATAATACCTGTATTAATAAACATAGTTGTTTGTATATGTGCCGTTTCCTAAAGAGACCACCGTTTTCTTTCCACGGCCCTTTAATGAAATTCGGGTTTTTATGAAGACCCTTTGACGAAATTCGCTTCCTTTTTCCGCGGCTCTTTGGCAAAATTTGCGTTTTTTCCGCGACCCTTTGACAAAATTCGCGTTTTTCCGCGATCCTTTGTCTAAATTTGCGTTTTTTTCCCCGCGGCTTTTGGCGAAATTCCCTCTTTTTTCTCGATCCTTTGTCGAAATTCCCTCTTTTCCCGCGTCTTTTTGAAGAAATGCACGTTTTTCCGCGGCCTTTTAACGGAATTCGCGTTTTTTGCGATGCTTTGACGAAATTCACGTTTTTTCCCCGTGGCTCTTGGACGAAATGCGCGTTTTTTCCGCGGACCTTTCACAAAATTTGTGGTTCTTTGCGATTCTATCACGAAATCCGCGTTTTTCCGAGGCCCTTTGACGAAATATGCGTTTTTTTCGCGACACTTTGTCGAAGTCTGGGCTTTTCCCGCTGCTTTTTGACGAAATTCGCGTTTTTTCAGCGGTCCTTTGACGAAATTTCGAGTTTTTTCCGCGATTCTTTGTCGAAATTTGCGTTTTTTCCGCCATTCTTTGTCGAAATCTGCGTTTTTTCCGCTGCTTTTTGACGAAATTCGCGTTTTTTTCGCGGCCTTTTGACGAAATTAGCATTTTTTCCGCACCCCTTTAACAAAATTCGCGTTTTCCGCGATCCTTTGTCGAAATTTGCGTTTTTTCCACGATCCTTTGTCGAAATTTCCGTTTTTCCGCGATCTCTTGTCGAAATATGCTTTATTCCAACGATCATTTGTCGAAATTTGCGTTTTTCCGCGTCTTTTTGACGAAATTCGCGTTATTTTGCGATCCTATGTAGAAATTTGCTTTTTCTCCGCCACCCTTTGGCGAGATACGTGTTTTTTTGGCGATCCTTTGTCGAAATTTGCGTTTCTAACTGCGGCCATTGGACGAAATTCGAGTTTTTTCGAAATTCGTGCATTTTTTCCAAATTTCCGTTTTTTGCGATGCGTTGACGAGATTCGCTTTTTCTCCGCGGCCCTTTGGCGGAATACGTGCCTTTTTTCGCGATCCTTTCTTGAAATTCGCGTTTTTTTCCGTAGCCCTTGGACGAAATTTCCCGTTTTTTAAGCAATGTTTTGTCGAAATTTGTGTTTTTTTTCGCGATTCTTTGTCGAAATTTCCGTTTTTCCGCGATCCCTTGTTGAAATTTGCTTTTTTCCTACGATTCTTTGTCGAAATTTGCGTTTTTCGCGACTTTTTGACAAAATTCGCGGTTTTTCGCGATCTTATGTCGAAATTCCAGCTTTTCCGAGTTTGTTGGGCAAAATTCGCGTTTTTCCGCTGCCCTTTGACGGAATTCGCATTTTTTGCGTTGCTTTGACGAAATTCGCTTTTTTCCGCGACCCTTTGTCGAGATACGTGTTTTTTCACGATTCTTTGTCAAATTCGCGTTTCTAACCGCAGCCTTTGGGACGTAATTCGCGTTTTTCCGCAGCTCTTTGACGAAATTCGCGTTTTTGTCGCGACATTTTATCGAAATTTGCATTTTTCCGCTGCTTTTTGACGAAATTCGCGTTTTTTTTCGTGGTCTTTTGCCAAAATTCGTGTTTTACCTGCGGCCATTTGACAAATTTTACGTTTCTTTCCGCGATCCCTTGTCGTTTTTCCGCGATCCTTTGTCGAAATTTGCGTTTTTCAGCGACTTTTTGACGAAATTCGCGTTTTTTTGCCGAAATTCGCGATTTTTCTGCGTCTTTTTCATGAAATTTGCGTTTTTACCGTGGTCCTTTACCGATTTTTTTCTGCGGTCTTTTGACGAAATTCACGGTTCTTTTTGCGGACATTTGACGAAATTTACATTTTTTCCGCAACCCTTTGATGGAACACGTGTTTTTTTGTTTTGTTTTTTTTGCGATCATTTGTCGAAATTAGCTTTCTTTCTGCTGTTCTTTGACGAAATTAGTGTTTTTTCAGCGGTCAATAGAATAAATCAGGGGCGCAATTTGAGGGGGGCTGGGGGGGGGCATAGCCCCCCCCCAAGGAATTTGATATTTTAGAAAATTTATTTGTCATCGCAGGTCAAACTCAAAAGAATTTAAAAAAATTACTCAAAACCTAAAATAGCTTGTCAAATTTTATTACAATAAAAACACGTATAAATAAACACTTTAGGTATATAAACTAATAATTATAAAAAAAAAATTTCTAATTTGCCAATTTATCTATTTTTTCCAAGTCTAATTTGCAAATTTCGCATTTTTTTTTCTGCAGTCAATTGACGAATTGATTTTGCGTCGCTTTGCAAGAAGAATAAGCAAATAAATAAATAAAATAGCATGGTCTTCCCTTGAAAATTAAACAAGAGAGAAAAATCATGCGTCAAGCATAGATTATGAAACACTTTCCAACACATCAAGAATGCTTTAGCAAAACTTAGCCTTTCAACTTAGCCTTTCAATATATCTAATTAAACATTTTAGAAAACATAAGGACTTTTTCCTAGAAATCCGCACAAACTTCGCAATTATGTAAAATAGCAAAGGAAACCGAATCAGGTGAAACTTGCGCGTGAAGTGTTGTGCTATGGTATATAAGAGCATGGCCAGTAGCCAAGAGATCATTAAATAATCTGTGTTTTCCGAGAATAGAGCCACAAGAGGAGTGTCTATGTATTATTGTGTACAAGTTTTACGAAAGCAATATTCATCAAGGAGCAAGTCCATCGTGAACTATTTATTTTCCGAAAATATCACCAAACGAGCTACATACGATGTTCTAGAATGTTACTAGGACGCACTCTCGGCCAAAAAAAGAACTGGGATCGGGTAGGAAGGCAAAAAAAAAAATATATCCAAGCCAGAGTTAGAGCAGTTGAAAGGACTGTTTGACGAAAACGACCGAGTATTAATCCATCCCATGCCTTCGAAATACAGTGTTTCACCTAACCACCAACAAAAGACAATCACTAAGAGCCTGAACATAAAATATTACAAGAAATGGTCATAACAGAACGAACAGAAAAACAAATGGTTGTCGTGAAAACGAAGTGTGGTCACTTGTTCAGAAAATTCTCTGATAGAATATTCATCTTCGATGACGGTGACGGCTCATATTTTAAGCTCAAGCGTTCCACGTTTAACTATAACGGTGGCTATTATACATCTGACGTCTCCACGACCCAAGATATCATTAAATTTTCTACTAAAGCGAAATTCCAAGACAAGATCCTCGTATGGATTGCAATGGGTCCGAAAGGTTTGAGTCGTCCGTTCATCCGAAAGTCTGGGTTCGCTGTCAATGGGCAACGACATTTGAACAAGGGCATTCGCCGTCTTCTTATCCCCTACATCTGTAGCAACTACAATGACGGTGATTACGGTATCTGGCCAGACTTGGATAGCAGTCATCTCTGCAAAATCGTTCTCAGCCATTTCCGCCAGCAAAACATCCCTTTCATAAAGAAGTCTGACAACCTGGTTAGCGTTCCCCAAATTTGACCACTTGAGCGGTTCTGAAAGTATCTGAAGTCAAAAGTGTATGCCAAAGGCTAGAAAGCAGGTAACATCCAGAAATTGATCAATCGAATCAAGTATTGTTTCAAAATTATGAACTTAAATTTTGTACAATGTCTAGCAAGTACCATCAAAAGTAAAATCGATAATGTCAAACGAAACGGTTTAATTGAAATCCGATAACAGTTTTACAAAGGAATGTGGTTATTGAAGTCACCTTACAGTGCCCATTTGAGTTCTTTATCTCGTTTTTTAATGACTTTCAAGTCAAGAAAAGTTTGTGCAGATTTCTAGGAAACAGTCCTTATACCACATTTAAAAACCATATTTCAATAATTACTGCCCATAACCGTAAAAGTAATCCAGTTCTTTTGTGAAGCTCTGTATATGATCTATAAATTTGTACATATGATACACAGTGTGCTTAAATTATGTTTAATAAGAAAATGCATAACATAGTAAAAAATTCCCCTTCAGCAGTTTCTACCGATAGGGGGAAACGTACTTAAATTCTTTTGTACAGCCCTGTATATGACATACAGATTTTAATACACGCCACATATTAATGCTGAAATTTAATTCAAGCAATGCTTAAGCTACTTAAATTATGTTTCCATGAGTTAATATCCATAGGCGATTATATAGCCAGTTCTTTGCATAGTTCTGTATATGATTTTACTTATATGCAGCAAACTTACCTTAGTACATTATACTAAATGTAGTTGAGCTTGAAAGACAACTTGAAGCTGCATAACTCAAATTAAAAATAACATCTTTAAGCAATTCCTGCTCTTTCTCAATAATGCTTACGAATTTTTCTGTGTGTCTTACGAATTTAAAAATTGCTCTGTATATGTTCTATAGAATTTATGTACACCATGTAGTATTCAAAAATTTAGTTAAACTAAAAAACCATACCATAAGTGAAAACGGACTTGCAGCAATCATTCCTAATAGCCAAACTTCGCATACAGATTTGTTCCCGAAATCTTTTATGTGTCCCTGTAAATGAATGATAAATGCAATCCCCATCCTATTTTACTGCAAGTATTTTGTTGTTAGCTTCAGTAATATATATCAGTTTCATCATGTTTGAAATAGTGCAACATAATTGAAATACGCTACGAACAGTTTTTACCCGTAGACCATCATATAATCAAACTCTTTTGCATAACCTTGTAAATGAGTGATGAATACTTCGCAACCCCATATTCTACAGAAAGTATGTATTAGCACTAGAGATGAGACGGACTCAACCCGGACCTGACACAGGTTTGATTTTTATGCAAGCTTCGGGCTCGGGCCCATTCTTTCTCAAATTGGCAATTTTAATTATTCTCGTACTCGTGTAGATACAAACAAGTGGGTAAGTGTGATCACAGATCGCACAGAGGGTTTCGTTTAATATTCCTTTCAAAACACTTTATCCTTTTGAAAAATCTGTTAGTTCCACCTTTCGGAACCAGGGGCGCAGTCTATTCTAAACAAACCTCTATCCGAACGAAACTCCGTTTTACATACTATCCGTATATATATTAGTCGAAGGGATTGGGCCCATAGCAAACGAGATAAGTAGGCGCCCCTGGCGGTAAAAAGTGGAACTAAAATATGTAAGGCTATGGTGCATAATATGAAAGAATGGTCAAAGGGGTGTCGGCAAAAGTTGGAAAAGTGCTCTGCGGGTGAAAGGGGCGGAGGTTAGAAAAATTGCTTAAAATATACAAGTTAGAGCACGGAGGAGTAAATAATATAAGACTTTTTGAAAATTTTATGATTTGTCGTGTGGGAGGTTCAGGTATATGTATGCAAAAATTCATGTCTCCAACTTAATTAGGGGCTCTCTCAGAAAGAATTGCTTAAAATACATATGTGGTAGCTCAAAGGGTTAAACGTAAGACTTTTTCAAGATTTTATGATTTGTCGCCTGGCCTCAGGTGTTCTGCTATATGTATGCGAAATTTCAAATCTCCAATTTAATAAGAGCTCAGTTAGAAAGAATTGCTTAAAATAAGCATGTGGGAGCCCAAAGGGTTAAATGTACGACTTTTTCAAAATTTTATGATTTGTCGCATGATGGTGTTCAGACATATGTATGCAAAATTTCACGCCTCCAACCTAAATAGGGTATCACTTAGAAAGAATTGTTTAAAATGCACATGTGGGAGCCCAAATGGTTAAATGTACGACTTTTTCAAAATTTTATGATTTGTCGTTTGATGCGAGGTGCTCAGCTATAAGTATGTAAAATTTCACGCCTCCAACCTAATTAGGGGCTCACATAGAAAGAATTGTTTAAAATACACACGTGGGAGCGCAAAGGGTTAAATGTACGACTTTTTCAAAATTTTATGATTTGTCGCTTGATGTGAGGTATTCAGCTATAAGCAAAATTTCACGCCTCAAACCTAAGTAGAGGCTCAGATAGAAAGAATTGTTTAAAATACACATGTGGGAGCCCGAAGGGTTAAATGTACGACTTTTTCAAAATTTTATGAATTGTCGTTTGATCTGAGGTGTCCATCTATAAGTACTCAAAATTTCACGTCTTCAACCTAATTAGAGGCTCACATAGAAAGAATTGTTTAAAATACACATGTGGGAGCCCAAAGGGTTAAATGTACGACTTTTTCAAAATTTTATGATTTGTCGTATGGTGTGTGGTGTTCATCTATAAGTATGCAAAATTTCAAGTCTCCAACATGTATAGTTTCTGAGAACGGGCTCTGTGACGGACAGACAGACGGACAGACAGACAGACAGACAGAGGAGCGAGACGAATAGGGTTTCGTCAGATGAACGAAACCCTAAAAATAACTTTTTTACCCATTAAAAATTAATTATCCCATTGCAAGTCTTTTTAATGCTATTTTGATCAGGAGGAAAGAGAAATAGATTTTTTTTCTTTTTTTTTTTTTTAGTATTTGTCGAACATTATTTTGAAAGAAAACTTGTGATTTGATGATTTATGTCTGTAGTTTAATGTGAGTAATGACCTGTTGATGTTGGCGGCAATCAGAATATGGCGCCATTAGGATACTGTTTAATTGGAATGTTTATTTATTATTACTTTTTTCAGAGATCTAACGCGAAATAAATATTTTCTTTATCTTTTACGTCAATCAGCATTAGCCTAAGATTTGCAAATTTTTAGTCTCCTATTGTAATCGCTCTTTATATGAAAATAATGTTGGTGATTTTATTCATGCTTCTTCTTGAAGTCTGCTCATTCTGTGGCTCTGTTCTTCATATTCATACAATCACTTTCATATGTAAGTAGATAAAATTGGCATGTGTTGTTATTCCCGATTGAAAGCAATCAAGCAGCATTTCCTCTTTTTCTATAAAAGCATCGGATCTTTTCGGTAACGGTGTCAAATTTATAATGTAAACTTATTTTCAAAGCTATGATAAATGCGAAAGATGTACACCTTTTATAGGAAACAGAAAACGCTATTCGATTCTTCGTCATATAAATCATAATTTCTGCAAATTTCATTAATTTATACATAAAATGCTCTTCGTTATTGTGTCCATCAGAGATACCTACTTGTCGTGGGAGAAAAATTTAAAAATCTTTTTAGGGAAGTATATTTCTATTTGACACTAAACGTCTCTTTTGATAAGATTTAATGTAAATTTCCTAAAATTAATTATGTGCTAGAGATTTACAGTTGTTAAAAAATGAGATCTATTACATTTAGAACAGCTTTTAAATATGCATTTTTGTTAAACCTTTTTTTTCCGTGCATACTTTCGGTATCGGAATCGGGTTCTGATGGCACAAACTTTTTCGGATTCGGATTTAAAATTGTTGGCCCCCTGGCTCTGAAAAATGAGCCCGAACTCATCTCTAATTAGCACATCTCAGAAATTTTTATCAATTTCATTATGTTTGTAACGGAGTAACATTATTAAAATACGTCACAAATATTCTTTCTTCATAGACTATAGTATAACGGAATACTTGTGAGTTCTCCCGGACGCGAACTGTAAGTGCTAAACATAACATTACATGTAGTAGTCATCTTTTAGTACACCCCAATAATGTATATAAATGTTATTATGTTTAAATACTGTAATACAACAATATTAAAATATACCGCAAATGATTTTACCCGATAGACCATAATCTAACGGAATACTTTTGAGTCCTCCTGTAAATGAACTATGAATGATACACACTTCATTTTGAATACCGAACATTCCATTGTAAACATTAATATCATATATCAATTACGCGTTAATCCGAGTATATTTACGTGAGTTAAAGCATGACCAGACGGGCAGACAAACCCAATTCACTTTTCAGCTGCGTTGGAAAGTGTTACAAATATTTCTTGAAGAATCCCATGCTTATGAAAATGTTAAGAATGGCAGGCTATTTCAAACCCTTCCCCTCAAACAAAATTTTGCCTCCTCTCTCCACTCTTAGAAACTTATTAGATGGCTTCCTGTCCTGTCCGTAAAGCCTGCAAAGTCAAAAAAAAAAAAAAAAAAAATCTCCGTTTTAGACAGGTACCCTTCTTAGCAAGAATAATTATATAGTGCTTTCTTCATAGAAACTTAATTTTTTTTTCCGTTTACGAAACAATTCTTTTTTTGACAGGTTTCGTATTCGCAAGTTTTACAATAAATGTAATATACCTATACTCTTCAGAGGTATATTATAGAAAGGATGTTTTAAATGCCTTTAAGAATACTTGTAAAAAGGGAAACTGTCTATAATAGAATACTGTCTTAAACGGAAAAAATGTTAGTCACTATCTTGAAATTATACCTTCTAAGATAAAAAAAAAACTCCTTAAAACGGAATTTTTCATAGGTTTTCGTTTCGATGGGAGAGAGTACAGGTTCCCCCCCCCCCCCCCCCGCCGCCGAACCCCACCCCACCCTTGGCTATGCCACTGTCCTCAAAGACAGCCTTGCCCCCCCCCCCCCACACACACAAGAAAATTCTGAAATGGCGCCCCTGGAATAAATTCGCGTTTCCTCCGCTTTTGACTTTTTTTCGCGATCCTATGACAAAATTTGTGTTTTTTCACGGCCCTTTAACAAAATTCGCGTCGTATCCGCGGCCCTTTGACAAAATTCACATTTTATCGGCAGCCCTTTGACAAAATTCCGGTTTTTTCCGCGATCCTATAAGGAAATTTGAGAATTTTTTTCTTCGAACGATTGATGAAATTGATGTTTTTCGCCGACCATTTCTCAAAAATCGCGAATTATATTTTAAGTCCAAATTTTGGGACTGATGACCGATTTTTTTTTTTTTTTTTTTTTTTTTTATCGAACTTTATACTTAAATTTTACGGAAAATTCGGAACAAAATCATCCCTCCCCCCCAAATCTGGCTACGGCCTTATTGTCAAAAATGATTTCTGTTTACAGCACAATTCAACGTGTTTCGTAAGATATAGAACATTATGGAAATTTAAGTCAGCCCTCCCCGAAATAAAATCCTGGGTTCGCCACTGTTCAACTCCCACCGGCGGAGCCAATTCAATTTCTAAATTGGTAACCCGGACAAGCAATGAACAACAACAATCGTCTCCTCTCATAATCAACAGATGGCACCACCAAATAAACCATCCCCTGCAAGCAAAACCTGTGAAATGCTCACAGCACAAATCGTGTCATCCCGCGCATCATACCTGCATACGATAGCATCACTCACAAGTGTATATCGCTCGTCAGACGTCAACTAGATGTCTTCCTCACTGGTGATGGCTGAGAGGTTCTGCTCTCGAAGCTGGTAGACGGGAGGTGCTGGGTTCGAACCCAATCGCGCCCGTCGGCCTAATCGTTCGGAGTTTTCGTGGTTTTCTTCGAGCCTTGGATTTCCAAGCGTTAATACGGGTTAGGTTCCCTTAGAAAGACCCCACGAAGGGCATTCCCCCCTGGGCCTATATCCCTCGTGCAGATAATTGGCCGTCATAAATACAACCAAATAATACAACCAATCCTCACTGGTGATAGAGTGTGTAGCGATCTCATCTCACTTGAACAGTATAAATTGAGTTACTAGCTTAGAGTTACCGGCTTGACCGTTTGCTTAACGCTAACGCTCTCGCCTACTGATCATGAGATCCCTGATTCAACTCCCACCGGCACCAATTCAATCTCTAAAGTAGCATCAGCCGCTCCTATCGTATCTCGTATGGATGTCCCTGGAAACGAAAAATTTACTTTATTTCAGACAACATGAGCAAATTTAATTTTTAGAATATAATCGAACTCGTAATGAGAATCCAGCTTTACGGAGTAAAAAATTAGGGAACGGTTGCCTTAAGGCTGCTCTCAAATCCAAAAGGGCAGCTTTATGACATAAGTTTTAATTTATTTTTGTTCGGAAATCCATGAAACTAGCAGGTGTTGTTATTCAGAAACTATGTAATCGAACTGGTTTCTTTTTTTCGGTTTTTGTAAACGCAATAGATATTTCACAAAATATTGTCAAACTGGGCGTTTTAAACCGAATTTCCGCGCGAAAGAAGAATAACCTCTCAAGCATGTTTCCCTTTGATAGTTATTGCGAAGAGGCTAATGGGAAATCCCACTCCGGGACTCACAGTTATTTTACATTTTTAATGGAAGATGTATAATTTTAAATCACTAAAAAAACAATAGAAATATGTAAGTAAAATTTTGCGTATTACTGTTTGATACAGTTTTTATGACATTTAAGGCTGTTCTCAACTGCTCTGCTCAACAAGCGCGAAACGTTTAGACACATTTACAAATTCATTCTTTAACGGAAACAGATAAAATTGATAAGCCTGACTTTGGAAGCGATTTGGAATCGATCTGTGTTTTCCATTTTTCGATAAATAAATTACCTATTGAGTTATAAGCGATTTTGATCACGTGAACAAAGACTTTTTCCCACTTCGCTGACGGGTTTTTCTGCTTTCTTACGGAACTTCGTTTCAAAACGTCAACTTTGGCAATATTTTCTGAAAGATCTATTGCGTTTGCAAAAAAAAAAAAAAAAAAAAAAAAAAAAAGGAAAAAACAGCTTGATGACATAGTTTCTGAACAACAACAGCTGCTAGTTTCATGCATTTCCGAACGAAAATAAATTAAAACGTATGTCATAAAGTTGCCCTTTTGGATTTAGAAGAGCCTTAAGGATATGGTGCAACAAAATTTTTTTGTTTTTGTATCCAAACATCTTGTTAAATTAAAAAAAATATCAATATATTGTCATAATACTTGTTAAAGTGTGTGTATTTCCATATTTATTAAATATAAATACATATCAAAATGTATTTCAACTGTATTTTTCTCCAGTGTTGTTGTCGTAAAAAAAAAAAAAAAAAAAAAAAAAAAACAGAGGGTATATACGCGAAAGTCATTATTGTCATGGCTAGATTATACGCTAGAGCTTTATTTGAGAAATAAACAGAGAGTATATGGAGCTTCTCAAAAAACAAAAAAAAAAAAAAAAAAAAAAAAAAATCCAGAAAGTATGTACGACGTATAACTCCGTATGCCCTCCACTACACCCCTGAAACTAACGTTTGAACACACAATATATACAAATCAAGCACTGTGAAAATGAAACAGACGTACATGTTTTTATTTATTTATTACTTCTTTTAAGCAGGGAGTGCGAAAAATAGGCGTGGGCGAAAGGGGAAATTTAAGTAAGTAAATCCAATCCAATAATACAATTTGGACAATTCCGCCTACTCCATCGTTCAAAGTTCCCTTTTATATCATATCCATTTTCTCCCACAAAATCTATCAAGACGCCCACAGTAAGCCTAAATGACAAAACGTGACCTTTTCAGTATCCCACGTTTACGAAAATAAATACACACTACCTTCTTCCAACTTAAAATTTCCCTGACAAGAGATTTTAAATTATTTTACTGCCATTGAGAAAGTTACTATCTGTAGCTTGGTGCAAAAGTTCTGAAATACTTCTCGAAAGCATATTCTGCCTCTAACAAAAATTAAAATTCAAACGTAATATAGTAATGCAAATATAATTTTATAGAGAAACCAATTTTAAAATAATTTTTTTTCAGATATAAAAAAATAAAACTCGTAGTAAATATTGTGCATTAGAAAATAAAAAGAACTCTAAAACTATAACAGCATATGTGCCCTATCCAGTAAACCGAAAAAACCGGCCACTGTGAGAAAAGTCGTTGTCATTTATGTAACACAAAGCTGCAAATTTCTATGATTTGTTTTACACTAGTACTTTTTAGGTGCGTTCGTAATTATATAAATACGTAGCACCTATAGTCGTCGTTCAGTCCGTCTGTCTGTCCGTCCGCATATAACAGAGCAAAAATCACCCAACCGAATGGCCTGCAATTTTAAATATATGATTGTTGCAAAATTTTGTCGAGTTATTTCAAATTTTATGAAAATCGGATGCATAGTTTAATTACAGGGACAGTCAAAAGTTTTTCGTTACATTACGGCCAATGGGGATAAATTATCTCATGTGGATTTTAATGATGTTACAGCCTTCTGAACAGAGTGAAATTGGTATGCACTTATGAAGTGCATTAAAATATACGTTCAGTACAATATGCGGTGCAAAAAATATTTATAAAATTAATTATAGTACGAACGCACCTCATTTGCCAGGTTTGACGTGGTATTTCCGACTTGTTAATAATGGTCTTCGTCTTATTTAATCACAGGTTTCTGCGATTAAAAAAATATACTGATGACATAGGTCAGGGTTGGCGAACCTATGGCACGCGTGCTAGAGTTGGCACGTAAGACAATTTCTCTGGCACGCGAAAAAATAAATTTTATAATTATTATACAGATGAAATTTAATTTCTATTATAATGAATAAAATTTTGTTTCATACGGACAGACTATCACAAATAAGGCAATTATTTTTGCATGAAAAGAATTTTCTTTTCTTGCGATGTTATGCAGCGTTTGCGACATGTATTTCGCCCTTCTGTATGATTTTTATAATGCTGTATTTATCAAATTAATTTTTTTTAGACAGTCCCTTCAGTAAGATGGCAAATGGATCCAATTTATAAAACTATCAAAATATGAATCAGGTATAAAGCATTCTCCATCGAACATACAACAGTAAAAATCTCATCAATAATTTATTGATACAATGCTTAATGCAACTTGGAAAGTCCTTCCGGCCAGTGCCGGGAGGAAGAGGTAGCTTTCATAATCCTTATTTTAAAAAAGCCAACTTATATCATGCAAACACACGAAGCTCAATTTAGTGGAAACCGAATATAGGAGATTCAATACTAATTTTTATCAATATAATGAATGAGAATTTCGCGAAATTAGTCAGCTTTATCCAAGCTGATTTTCTTTAAAGTAACTTATATTTGGCTGTCAAATTCGGCAATTTCTTAAAGTGCCTGTCATTTTAAGACAACATGGTGGATGAGGCTAAGCAGTGAACTTGGTCGAGACCTTAGTAATTGCTGTGCACATGCTCACTCACATCGGAATCGGTTAATATATAGGAGTGCTGTCGCATGCAAAAAATCAGATTTTTCAAAATGTCACCCACAATAGAAATTGAAACTGCTATATCTGAGCCATTTTTTAAGGTAAAGACAAACAAAAAATGCTCCTGAATCCTTATATCAAGATCAAATACTTAAGAAAGAAACCTTTTTCAATTTCTAATTTTTTTGCACCTCACTTTAAATATATATATATTTTTTAATTTAATGGCCGCCATTTTGAAACAAGATGGCTGATGAATCTGGCCAGCGAACTTGGTCGAGGTGTTGATGTATACTATCCACATGCCTTCTTACATCGAAATAGGCGAATACGTGTGTTATCGCGTGACAAATACAAGATCGTTTCAAAATGTTAGCCATGCTAGAAATTCAAAGTGCTATAAATCAACCATTTTTTAAGATATCAACAAAAGAACAAATTTTCAGAAACAAAAACTGCTCCGGAATCTTTGTATCAACGCCAAACACATAAAAAAAATCTTTTTCATTTTCCAATTTTTTAATACCTCATTTTGAATTTTAAATTTAATTTTTTTTAAATGGCGACCCTTTTGAAACAAGATGGCGAATGAAGCTGGCCAACGAACTCGGTCGAGACATTGGTATGTACTATGTACAGACCAAGTTACATCCAAATAGGTTCATAAATACGCCTGTTATCGCGTGACAAAAATCAGGTCGTTTTAAAATGTCAGCCACAAGAGAAATTCAAAATGCTATTACTCAGCCATTTTTTTTTAGATATAGACGAAAGAAAAACTGTTCCGGAATCTTTGTATTAAACTCAAACACATACAAAAAAAAATCTTTTTCATTTTCCAATTTTTTGGTATCTCATTTAATTTTTTTTATTTTTTAATTTTTTTAAATGGCCGCCATTTTGAAACAAGATGGCGGATGAAGCTGGCCAACGAACTCGGTCGAGATATTTGTATGTACTATGTACACACCAAGGTACATCCAAGTCGGTTCATAAATACGCCTGTTATTACGTGAGAAAAATCAGGACGTTTCAAAATGTCAGCCACGCTAGAAATTCAAAATGCTATAACTCAGCCATTTCTTAAGATATAGACGAAACAAAAACTGCTCCCGAATCTTTTTATCAAGGTCAAACACATAAGAAGAAAATATTTTTTCAATTTTCAATTTTTGGTACCACATTTCAAATTTAAATTTTTCTTAAAAATTTAAATGGCCGCCATTTTTAAACAAGATGGCGGGTGAAGCTGGCCAACGAACCCGGTCGAGACATTGGTATGTACTATGTATAAACGAAGTTACATCCAAATCGGTTCATAAATACGCCTTTTATCGCGTGACAAAATTCAGGACATTTCAAAATGTCAGCCACGCTAGAAATTCAAAATGCTATAACTCAGCCATTTCTTAAGATATTGACGAAACAAAAACTGCTCCCGAATCTTTTTATCAAGGTCAAACACATAAGAAGAAAATATTTTTTCAATTTTCAATTTTTGGTACCACATTTCAAATTTAAATTTTTCTTAAAAATTTAAATGGCCGCCATTTTTAAACAAGATGGCGGGTGAAGCTGGCCAACGAACCCGGTCGAGACATTGGTATGTACTATGTATAAACGAAGTTACATCCAAATCGGTTCATAAATACGCCTTTTATCGCGTGACAAAATTCAGGACATTTCAAAATGTCAGCCACGCTAGAAATTCAAAATGCTATAACTCAGCCATTTTTTAAGATATAGACGAAACAAAAACTGCTCCGAAATCTTTGTATAAAGGTCAAATACATAAGAAAAAAATATTTTTCCATTTCCAATTTTTTGGTACCACATTTCAAATTTCAAATTTTTAATTTTTTTTTAAATGGCCGCCATTTTGAAACAAAATGGCGGATGAAGCTGGTCAACGAACTCGGTCGAGAGATTGGTATGTACTATGTACACACCGAATTACATCCAAATCGGTTCATAAATACGCCTTTTATCGCGTGACAAAATTCAGGACGTTTCAAAATGTCAGCCACGCTAGAAATTCAAATAGCTATAACTCAGCCATTTTTTAAGATATAGACGAAACAAAAACTGCTCCGGAATCTTTGTATAAAGGGCAAATACATAAGAAAAAAATATTTTTCCATTTTTAATTTTTTGGTACCACATTTCAAGTTTTAAATTTTTTTAAAAATTTTAAATGGCCGCCATTTTGAAACAAAACGGCGGATAAAGCTGGCCAACGAACTCGGTCGAGACATTGGTATGTACTATGTACACACCGAATTACATCGAAATCGGTTCATAATTACGGGAGTTACAGTGTGACATAGGTCAGATATATATATATATATATATATATATATATATATATATCAATTTTGAACGGAGGGTGGTTTCGGGGTCTGGGGGTCATGATCGATGAAAATATACCAAAATTTTTTGAAATCGCTTTCCTCCGAACGGCTGCAATAGGTAGCTTTTTTGTAAAGAAAGCTACCTAATAATCATAACTAGATGCATAAATAATAAGGTCAAAAATTTCTAAAATGAAATTTCGAATTTTTATTTCCTTATCATAGTGAAAATTATTACATAAATGAATCATATTTACGAATTAAAATTTTAATTTAATGGTTTATTCAAATATGCAGAGAAATAGCATCTGATTTTTTAACTAGTGTTTTGTATAAACATCGTACTTTGCAAAATTATTTTATGTCAAAATGTGGCACGTTACACCATTGATAGACATTGTTGGTGAATTTTTGGCACGCGCACGTAAAAAGGTTCGCCGATCCTGACATAGGTGGTTATATATCTACCTTATGTATATAAAATCCTAATGAATCGAATTGAAACGAATTTATGTAACGATTCTATGAAACGACTGATTAAACAACTGATTACGTTTCACGGCGATTTCTCCTAAAATATGGAATACTTTGCGATGAAATTAACACAAAAAATCCGTATTGATCCACAGATCTCAAAACTGGTATTAGAATTTTAAAATTAGAATTAGTTTTCGAAATATTAATTTTTTTCTAATTTTAAATACTTTTTTCTAATGATGGCAACTCAAATTTTAATCATAACATATATTTTTTTCATATTTTAGAAAAGGTTATTTTAAATTAATTTGGCGACGAGTTTGGCCTCCCTTAAATGTATGCTAAGAAATGCATCATGTTACTTTTATTCAGAATTCAATTTGTATTTCATTATCATTTTATTTAATACAAAACTTTCATTTGAAATTGAAACCTTTAAAATAAATGGCTTTTACTTCATTCTTTTTTTTTAAACGAAACGAAAAGAAAAATATTAGACACAGATGTCATATACGCAACGGGGTACCTAATTGGCGCCAAAATGGCGTTATTTTGCCTGACATGGTTACCCGGCTATTGTTGCTTATTTATTAATAAATGTTTATTTGAATTTATTTTCTTTTTATTTACAAAAAATGTTATGAATTGTTTTGTTCTATACTTATTAATTATTTTTTTTTATTTATTGTTATTTCAGTTTAAAAATAACAGAAAATAATTTAAAAATACATATGTAACAAGCATTTGAAAACGAGGTTTTCGCCAAATTGTCGTAAAAAAAAATCACGCCAAACCCATTTGCAATTGTATGTGACAATGCAACAAATCATAAGATTTAATTTCCACTTCAAAGCAACGTTTTAATCTTATTACTTCTCCCGTCGACCAATTTCGCCAAATTATACAAATTGACATATTTTTTTTTTATTTTAAATAACAAAACAACAAATAAATTAGTATAACATTAATAAAAATACAAATAAAACGTCGAAATAAAAATCACTTGATGGCGTGAACATGTGTAACTTCCTTAAAGTCAAGTGAATGTGACATTTACGATCAACCATTATTGGCATTTAATCTTAAAGTTTGGCGACAGATTTTTGGTCGATGGGATAACGAAGTAGCACCGTTTTAATTTACCACTCGAAAAATAAAAAAATGCTAACTGGCGAGTTAAAAAAAGCTATTGACGAGATTTTCACCCGGCTAACATAAAAGTACCAGGAATTCTTTGTGATCATGGCAACTTTTATGTAGTTTTATTCGAAAAAATAATTTTGATTCTTTAATCAAAATGGAAACCTTTCTTATGAAAAGCGAAGGAATCAGCCCGTTGTTTATGGCAGTTACATGACTTGGACTATTATAATATAAACGAAATAATGGGGATAGAATAATATTCGGCGACTTATCACACCTGTGGCTGGCTAACATTAAAGTACCAAAATGGCCGCCTGGAATATAAAAAGGGAAGGGATCCGCCTGGAGCTGTTGATGATAGTCACATTATTATTATAGAGATTGTTTTCAATTTTAAAAACAGCGCAAAGAATAATATTTCCTAACGATTAAAAGTTTATTTTTACGTGACTATTAAAGAAAGAAAAAATAAACTTTAAAATTACTATTAAATGAGTACGTGTTAAAGGCAGCAAAATATTGAAAATTATGTCATGAAAATTGTATTTACACGTGAATATTAAAAGGGAAAGGAAACTTTAAAATAATAAATACATTAATATGCGTTTAACCCTTTCACGGACAAGGGATTTCTATTCGTAAAACCTTGAAATCAGTGAATAGCACCAGAATTTACAAACAAATTTCGAAATACAAAAATGCTTTTGTTCACTTACTTGACAAAAAGGAAATTTTCATCCCAATATTCTGATGCTAATGTGGCATTTAAGAATTAAAATTAAGTAGTCCAAAAATGAACCACCGCCCTTGAAGGGGTTAAAGCAGCAAATTTTAGTAATTGTATTATGTCAATCGTTTTATAACGCTGTTAAAAAATACCGAGAGACAAAGACTCTGTTTACTTAATTCATTTTATTTTAGCTTCTTTTCAAATGTTTAACTGATCTTCTTTAACCAAATACGAAAACAATCATTGGATGTCTTAACAGCAACTGATTCTACCTTAAATTTTTGCAATCAAGGGAATTGAATGGAACAGGGAGATCGCTACAGGTTTTTTCAGTATAATTCAATCTTCTCTAATGTTTTTAAAACCGATCAGATTAGCGTGCTTTTAGATTCTACAGTGTCTGAACGGGGGTTGGCGAACGTAGCTTGCAGGGGGCAGAGCCCCCTATTACATATATAATACTTTGTTGATATATGAGCCTCTGCAGACCGTTTCGTTCATGGAAACGGGATACCGTTTGAGGTGGGTATTTTATGGCATGGGCTCGAAAATGAGATGAAAAATAAACAAATGAGCTCTCACAGTTACGGTTAAAGCCACAAAATTTCAAATGGCAACATCCAATTCCCCCCCCCCCCCCCCTCCCATCGCAAAATGATTGCCATGGTGAAAAAAATACGAATGGCGTTAAAATAAAAACTAATTTTAGCTGTAGAAATGGCAATAAAAAACAAACACAAAGAAGAAAAGAAAAACGAAAAGAACAAATACGCCCACGCAGACGACAAAAACAAATCATTTTAATGTGATTACAAATTTTTCAAATTTTGCGTTATTTTGGACGCTGGAGACAATACATCACGACACGAACTCAATGCAAAATCTTAGCTTTGATGGCGTTCTTTATGTCAGATTCAGTCGTTTTGACGGCATACCTAGAATTTTACACGTCCTCCAAGAGACAAAAAACAGTTGCGGTGTTTTCGGATAACAGGATCATAGAAACGCAAAATGGCCATAGATGATAATGTCACCAATGTGTTTTTGCAGTACACGTGAGCACGGAATAGTCTTCTTTGAATTTGTTTTATGTCGCAATTTCTACTGCTAAAATTAGGTTTTTTTTAATGCCATTCATGATTTTTAACTGTAAAAATAATTTTGAGATGAAAAAAATTGGCTGTTGCCACTTGATAATATCGAAATCTTTTCACTGTAACTGTTACTTCGAGAGCTCACTTATTGTTCTTTACTCATTCTCGAGCCCATGCCATAGAAAAACCACACCTCCCAAATGGCATCACGGGATGTTTCCTTGCTATAGGGCTCATATATCCGCAAAGATTTGTTGTGAGCACCTTGTATTTATACTAGTTAAATAAAATATACTATTAAAATATACTGATCACAACGGCTTATTTTATTTCATCGGTGCCATGTTTTCGTGGCGTACCTTATATAAAAATGTTTGTATGTATGAAGGATTCTTGTAAAATATAAATATTTTTTTTTAATTCAAAACACAATTAAACATCATGTAAAATTACCAAAACACAAAACATTTTGCATTTGTCAATGGATTTTATTGAAGAAATTGTTTGCTTGTTATCCATTTTTTATTGGTGGTCAGTCGTGCGTTTTTTTTTTTTTTTTTTTTTTTTTTCATGGATCATTCTTCCTGGCAGAGTTTTTGAAATAGTAATACTATTTTTAATTAATTTTTCAACTACTTTTCAGCAGTGAAATTACGCTTGAAAATTATTGAATATTAAAGACGTGAATTATCACATTGCTAACAAGGCGTAAACCAACTTAGTGGAAAAATGTCCAAGCCGGGAATCGAACCCGTGCCCCTGGAATAGATCTCCAGTGCTCTACCACTAAACCACAAGGACGATGCCCAGCTTGGCATCTCTCACTTATATAAGTCGGTAAGGCTGCTACCGCAGCACTAGATGGAAAAATCTTCATGCGCACACAATCTAGTGGCGTAACATGAGACGCAAATGAACCCAGCATCGGTGAATATACAATTTTTAATTAATTTTTCAACTACTTTTCAGCAGTGAAATTACGCTTGAAAATTATTGAATATTAAAGACGTGAATTGAAATTGCTAAGAAGGCGTAAACCAACTAAGTTGGTTTGAGCACTGGAGATCTATTTCAGGGGCCCGGTTTGGACATTTTTCACTAAGTTGGTTTACGCCTTGTTAGCAGTGTGATAATTCACGTCTTTAATATTCAATAATTTTCAAGCGTAATTTCACTGCTGAAAAGTAGTTGAAAAATTAATTAAAAATTGTATATTCACCGATGTTGGGTTCATTTGCGTCTCATGTTACGCCACTAGATTGTGTGCTCATGAAGATTTTTCCATCTAGTGCTGCGGTAGCAGCCTTACCGACTTATATAAGTGAGAGATGCCAAGCTGGGCATCGTCCTTGTGGTTTAGTGGTAGAGCACTGGAGATCTATTCCAGGGGCCCGGGTTCGATTCCCGGCTTGGACATTTTTCACTAAGTTGGTTTACGCCTTGTTAGCAATGTGATAATTCACGTCTTTAATATTTAGTAATACTATTGTTTTAAAACAATACAAAGTATTATGGAACTCCAAAAACTTTTAACCTCATTTAAAAATTTGGAGAATCCTATGCTATCCACATGTTTCGAAGATCAGCTCTTCGCTTGAGCAGAAAAATTTCGTAGTGTCATGTCATCTGGAAATTTGATACTTTGACTAATCACTGACCGACTAACTTGATTTCTAATAGAATTTTTCGTATAATAATCTAGTGCCATATTAAGACTGATCTGAAATCCAAACAAGCTACTTTCTGACAAACTTTTTAATTCATTTTTGTTCTCAGGCACATGAAATTAGCAGGTGCTCTTATAGCTGTTCTTAACTGCTCTGCTCAACAAGCGCAAAACGCTTTGGCACATTTACAAATTCATCTTTTAACGGAAAGATATAAAATTGGAAAGCCTGGCCATGAAAGCGATTTGGAATTGAACTGTGTTTTCCATTTTTTGATCAATAAATTACCTATTGAGTTATAAGCGATTTTGATCACGTGACAAACACGTTTTTCGCCCTTTCTTGAGTGGTTATTCTACTTTCGCGCGGAAATTCGGTTCAAAACGTCCACTTTGACACTATTTTCTGAAAGATCTATTGCGTTTGCAAAAAAAATGGAAAAAACAGCTCGATTACATAGTTTCTGAACAACAACACCAGCTGTGCATTTTCGAACTAAAATAAATTGAAACTTATGTCAGAAAGTTGCTCTATTGGATTTGAGAACACCCTTATTCAAAAACTATGCAATCGGACTGTTTTTCCTTTTTTCGCAAAGGGAGATGCGGACAAAATTGGCGTTTTGAACAGAATATCCGTTCGTAGCAGCACCAGGAGAGGAGAAAACAGCCATTATATAAAACAAGTGGGTAAGTGTGATCGCAGATCGCACAGAGGGTGTCTTTTAATATCTCTTTTAAAATACTTCATCCTTAAATTAATAAATCAAAATTGTTAATTTATAATTATTAAATCGTTAAATAAATGGCAGTACCATTACATTTAATTTTGAAATAATTAGAAAAATATTTTTAAAATCAAATTAAAAATATTCAAGTAAGATTAATTTTTAAATTCAGCAATTTCAAAAATTTAGCGGAGACATAAATAAAATATAAAAATTTTAAAAGCAAAAAATTGTTTAAAACATATTTAAAAGGCTGAAATAATTCAGAAAAAATATATATTAATTCTTTCACTTTCCAAGCATTCAATAGATGACGCCAATAAAGGATGTTAACATTTATTAAAATAAAAAAAATTAAAAAAAAAAAATTCAATTCCTGATTAAGGCTTATAATGATACCTTGAAAAAAGTTTATTATTTCAAAAAATTGCCAGTAAATGGCAGCAGCAAACAAAAATATTTATTCCAGACGACAATATCTGTATCCAATTAATCATTAAAAATCAGGAATTTTTTTATATTAAATATGGATTTGATTATATCATCTGAAATAGTAAACATTAATTGTTAATAAATGTGCATTTTTTTTATATATATAAGTGAATAATTCTCCGGATTTTTCAAAAATTGAAATTCCAAATTTTCTCTGTCTGAAGATGGAAAAAAAAAAAAAAAGAAGAAGAAGAAGAAGAGAGAGATTTTAAAATTCACTGCTGCGCAGAAAAATAAAATAAGCCTTTAAAATGGCCAAAAAAAGGAATTTTCTTTTAATTAAATCCATCTGTAAATGAAATGTAACAAAAATAAAAATTTTAAAGTTCCGCCTGACAGAATCTAACCCACAATCTTCTGCGTGGAAGATGAACGCTTTACCACTGTGCTATGCGCAAAACGTTTTGACACATTTACAAATTCATTTTTTTAACGGAAAGATATAAAATTGGAAAGCCTGGCCATGGAAGCGATTTGGAATTGAACTGTGTTTTCCATTTTTTGATCAATAAATTTACCTATTGAGTTATAAGCGATTTTGATCATGTGACAAAGACGTTTTCTCCCTTCGCTGACTGAATTTTCTGCTTTCTTCGGGAACTTCGGTTCAAAACGTCAACTTTGACATTATTTTCTGAACGATCTGTTGAGTTTTCAAAAATAAATAAATAAATAAATTGAAAAAAAAAAAAAAACCCAGCTCGATTACATAGTTTCTGAACAACAACACCAGATAGTTTCATGCACTTCTGAACAAAAATAATTTAAAACTTATGTCAGAAAGTTACCCTTTTGGATTTGAGAACACCCTTAATTTTGATTATTTCCGGAAAGGAAAAAAATCTCAAAGTTCAGTATCTCTCTCTCATATACTGACCTCCTCGAGAGAGGACATTCCACACCATTGATTTTGTATGCCCGCACAGCGCCAACAGCAGCACGGCATTCCCAGGAATCAACTCTATACAAAATGCAACCAATGCTGTTTAACTTCGGTATTACGATGGGAACCGGTGCTGTACCCACATCGCCCACCATCGACAGAATATGGGAAATTCTCTGTGACCACTTAGTCGAAAGATTGATAAAATGTCGATTAACTCATAAGATTTCTATACTAACTTTTATGTACAGGACTATTATAATTAAAATTCATCTAATAGGAATTTTCTAACTAGGGACCCAAACGAAACAAAATTTCACTAGCAGGGTCGAAACTAGTCTTTTTTGTAGCCGGGGCAAACATATATTTTTGCGCCCCACCCCCCTCTTCCGCAAGGTTTATTTACAAAAAGAATCTCACTGATTTTCTAATAGCCGAGTTATTTTAAAATATGTAATACTGAGCTACGTAATCTACAATGGCGGACCCAAGGGGAAGATCACGGGGGTCATGACCCCCCTCTGAATGCCAACAAAAATATTCTAAAGATCGTTTTTAAAATGAAATATACAGCAGAGTCCCGATTATCCGAGTCTCCGCTTTAACCGAGTTATTTCTTCTGATGGATTAATGGTTCCATTATTATGAAACAGCCATTATAAATGAAGTGTTAGGTGAAGATGACAGAGCAGATGTAAAAAGTTAGAACTCGGATTTTCTGGTCAGAATGGGGAAAAATAAACAGCCATTATAAATTAAATGTTAGGTGAAGATGAAAGAGCAGATGTAAAAAGTTAGAACTCTGATTTTCTGGTCAGAATGGGTGAAAAACTATTTTTCCCCATTCTGACCAGAAAATCAGAGTTCTAACTTTTTACATCTGCTCTTTCATCTTCACCTAACACTTCATTTATAATGGCTGTTTCATAATAATGGAAGCCATCAGTCTATCAGAAGAAAATGATCCATTCCAAAGGTATAATCTTTTATTTGGCGCCCGGGGCACATGCCCCCTCTGCCCCGCCTTAGTTTCGGCTCTGTTCACTAGTATCTGTAGTTAAACTGAAAATTACAAGTTAAACTGGGAGATGTCTGTGAGACCGCTAACAGCAGTTAAAGGTTAATGACCAAAAACAGTAAACACCTCACTGTTCATTACTTGAATTTATGCCGCTTACCTTAATTTTTAACAGCTCATATACAAATATCCATCAAAGATAACAAATTGCTTGAAACGAGCCGAAGCAATCTGAGATTAACTCATTAACAACCATCAATCAGCGGTGTTCAATAACTTAGCGCGCGAAACAACTAAACTATGAATCGATCTGCACCCAATATGCATTCCTTTCCATTTTTCAGTCCACTGACGACGCCGGCATTTCGTACTTACAACAGATCCACGTCGAATAAATATCGATCGACAGAGAAAAGTTTTACTCTCGGCAGCAAATAACCTTTTAATAAAAGTTGCACTGTTTACACGCCTACGAAAATTTGAACTTTGTGAAAAATTTTTAGTGGGAGTCGGGTATTTATTTCCGTTAACTTCGCGTGTGGTGTGGAAGATCGGATTTTGTCATTTAGAAGTGCGGTGGGCGTCTTGGGAGGCTTCGTAATAGAAAATGAAAATGATCTAAAGGGACGAAATGGAGTAGGCGGAATTGACTGAATCTGTTACTTCTGAAAAAAAAAAAAAGTACATGATTAATTAATATGGAACTTTTTAAGTAAGTGAGTTTAGAAGAAATAGAGAAAAGGGTGGTAATATGAACTTTTTTCTCTCATTCTGGGTATAAAGATATTCAGTAGCATGTCTCATAATATCTGAAGTATAATTGTTTTTATAAATAATATTTCTATTCTAGATTTGAGTGTGATATTTTTTCTTTACTTTTCAAATTGCAAACAAGATGAAATAAAACAGGAAAATATATTTCTTACCTGTAATCAGTAGCGCTGTTTAGACCCCAATCCCGCCTAATGAAGATGCAAAATCTATCAGCCATAACTAGGTTCTTGGTATTTCACAAATTTTTAGCTATAGAGTAAAATAGAAAAGATATTATTTATATTTTGTATTATTATAATTTTCGTGTCGTGGATGGTTGAAGTGATGACTTTTATATATCCACAATATGTTTAATTAAAAACTTCTTGACTATCATATTATATTATATTATACAGAAGAAACACCGAGAGAATAGAATTCTTCTCGGAGCCTGGTAAGCACGACGTTAAAGTCTACTCATAGATGAAGTCGACACAATTATTACATGTACACAGTAGAAGTAGGAAAGGGGAGAGGCAAAACCGCAAATATGCAATATATTCTGTTCTTTGTAGAAGCTAGGAAAGTGAAAGTTTAAAGTCTTGAAATTAGATCACAAAAAGTTTTTAGGTTTTCTGTCAGGGGTTACACACCTCAACAATTCTATGATAAAGAATGATACTCGTATTTTCCTAAATTAAAACCGTTCTAAATTATCTACTCTTTTATTCCAAATTTACGATCCCTTTTTATTACTAAAAGGCTAAAATTACTTCGTCTAAATTAAGGCTGTTCTCATTTCCAAAAGGGGCAACTTTATGACATAAGTTTTAAATTATTTTTGTTCAGAAGTGCATGAAACTATCTGGTGTTGTTGTTCAGAAACTATGTAATCGAGCTGGGTTTTTTTTTTCAATTTATTTATTTATTTATTTATTTATTTTTTAAAATGCAACAGATCGTTCAGAAAATAATGTCAAAGTTGACGTTTTGAACCGAAGTTCCCGAAGAAAGCAGAAAATTCAGTCAGCGAAGGGAGAAAACGTCTTTGTCACATGATCAAAATCGCTTATAACTCAATAGGTAAATTTATTGATGAAAAAATGGAAAACACAGTTCAATTCCAAATCGCTTCCATGGCCAGGCTTTCCAATTTTATATCTTTTATATATTTGTTTTTGTTCGGTAGCGCATTAAATTGGCAGGTGTTGTTATTAAGAAACTATGTAATCGAAAGATATTTCTCATTGTCTGGTAAACGTAAAACAACTTTCAGAAAACATCGTCAACGTCGGTCTTTTTTAACCGAATTTTCGGACGAAAGGAGTAAATTCAGTCAGAGGGAGGAGAAAAACCGGTTGCCACGTGATCAAAATTGCTTATAATTCGATAAACAATCTGTTTATCAAAAAACGGAAAACTCATTTCGATTCCAAATGGCTTCCATAGTCAGCTCTGCTAATTTTGTGCCTTTAAGTTTAAAAGGAGTTAGCAAATGTGTCAGAAAGTTCCGCGCTTGTTAAGCAATGCATTTGAGAACCGCCTTAAGACATCACTATAAATTATTATCGAATTTCTTATTAGGTTTTTCTCATAACAATTATAATAATAAATAAAGGAAATTATTTAATTTATAATAGCTAACGGTATCTGTCATTTTAGTACAAGGTGGCCACAGTTAAACTGACAGTACTCAGAGTGCTCTGTAGCACGATCTAATTGAGAGAATGACGTCAAATTTTGTGGGAAGATTAAACAAGACTGGGGACCAAGGATTCCGCGCAAAAAATTAGTTTCAAAACTTATCGCTAGGGGAATATGTGACGCTGTGTAATAGTAAAGAGAGTTTAAAAAAATGCAGAATCAATACTGAAATAAAATTACCTTTTATTTAGCACATTCAAATCAGGTTCAAGTGGCCGCCGTTTTAGCGGGCCACATACTGCATTCTGTGCATAATGCAGAACAGCAGAAAGTAAGACGTCTGCAGGAATCTCCCGTACACTCCGTGCTATGTTATCCTTCAAATAGCCAGATCCTGTACAACTCCGTGATAGACCTTGGACTTTAGGTAACCCCACAGCTAGAAGTCGCATGGGGCAGGGGACCGAGGTGGCCATACAGTGGGAAAGTAGCGGCTAATAACTCTTTCTGCTGTGAATTTCTGTCGTAGCAGCTCCTTTACCCGCAAAGCGATGTGTGGAGGGGTTCCATCTTGCATGAAAATGTTTTTATCCAGGCATTGTCTTTACTGAAGCGCCGGAATGACAAAGTTGTTTAACATTTGACGATATTTCTCTCCTGGTAACAGAACAGGTTACCGGTCCTGTCGGGGTAATGTTTTCATAGAAGAATGGACTTATGATCATTTCTGTTGTGAAACCACATCAAACAGTTACCTGTGGTGAATGTAAAGGAATTTCTTTGAATGCATTTGGTGATTTGTTACTCCAAATTCGGCAATTCTGGGTATTTACAGTTCCATTCAGGTAAAAGCGGGCCTCGTCTCCCCATAAGATTTTCCACGGCCAAGCATTATCCGCCTCCATTCTGGCAAGAAAAATGAGAGCAAAAGTCAATCGCTTATCAAGGTCGGTATGACGTAACTCTTGTACACGGTTGATTTGTACGGATAGAAGTGCATAATCTTTCGTAACGCTTTCCATACCGTACTATAAGGCATATCCAGATTCCGAGCTCCCACCACGAGCGCTGGAAGTGGCAGCAATATTGTCTTGTGCTGTGTCGACAAACATCGTTGCAACTTCTTCGCTTGTATCCTCTGGTACGGGTTTTCGTCCTCTGCCTGACTGAACCTTCAGAGAGCCTGTTTTCTCAAACTCCGTAACCATTGCTTTTAAACCATTCACTAACAAAGGACCGTTACCATTACGCATTTTTCTGTGCGTTCTAAAAGCAAGAAGAGCGGCTGACGCGTTGCACTGGTTGAGGTAAAAGAATTTCACAAGCACGCTTCACTAAAGAAGGAAACATTATTGCACATAATTTTCAATCAAGTGGTATATAAAAGTAACACATTGCCTTTAAAAGTCCAACAAGATGGGACTGTGCCAAAGTATGTAACGTGAAATTTGAATAAAGACGTTCTTCTGCTGCTGCTTTCTTTGGGACTCAGTAAGTGAAATTGCAGATAAAGAGCCTTTATCAGTGTTTATATAAAGTTTTAGCTTTTTCAAAAGTGTTGCCATATTGAGCTTGAATTAAATCGTTAAATGCGCTAAATAAAAGGTAATTTTATTTCAGTATTCATTCTGCATTTTTTAAAAGTGTCTTTTCTGTTACACAGCGCCACATATTCCCCCTAGCTGTGACTTTTGGAACTTTTTTTCGTGGAATCCATCGTCCTCCGTCTTGTTTAATCTTCGCATAAAATTTGGGAAAGCGTTCTCTCAATTAGATAGCGCTACAGAACACTCTGAGTATTGTCAGTTTAATTATGGCCACCTTGTACTTTCTAAAATAAACATCAAAATGTCTTTATAATTCATGTTTATGAGTTTGATACTGGTTTCAATTTTTGTCTATTAATGGTCGAAAATTATGTTGCAATTATCTGACGCAATCGTCAAGTTTCTCTAAATACATATTATACGCTATCATAAATTTAGGTATGATCAAAAAGGGCATCAATCACTCAGATGAAATCATTTTCGGACATTAGATGCAAATAGTTGTAGTAATCCTCTCCTATCTGATGCGCTTATTTATTAAATTGTTGGTAGGTTTATAATAGTGATTGGTTTGTAAATCAATTGGTTTGTAAAAGATTTCATTTACATTTTACCTGTAAAAGTAGCACTTCGTATTGGTATTATAAAAATAATAAACAAGAAATAGTTCTAAAAACACATTCCTCATAAAAACATCCGTGTCAAAAAGTTCATAATTATTCTCATAGAAATCTGAAGTTTACTTAAAAAACGTCTGTAGAAAAGGGTCTGTATTCTGATGAATTAAAACATTTTTTAATAACTCTACTAGCTGTTTAACTCGTTCTACGCACGGGAGTTCATGTTCAATAACTATTCGGTTTAGAAAAATATTTTTCTACTACTGCGCATTTTTTTCTTTTTTATGAAATATAATTTATCATGCTACTATGGCAGCGGACGATAAAACGATATCTTTGGAATAAGGGAATAAATAGAATAAAAAGTTTTGTTGGTGTTTGTAATAAAATGTTTTTCTTCATTTTTTTTTTAAAGTAATAATTAAGCGCAACTAAATAATCTCCAATTATCTGCATGCGAGGTAAAAGAATTATCGTAATACCCGCTACAGCTTCTAAGTATTGCAGCGTGGCCTACGTAATATGTATATCTCACATTGCAGTAAACATTTAGAACTGGTTAGAAACCGCGCGATTACGTGTTGAACATAAAAAAGGCAAAAATTCGTCAAAAACATAAAAAAAAAAATCTATTTAAAATTTTCGAATTTTTTGCCCCAATCGTTCATGGACACCGTACCAGCAACCCGTTTGCCAAATTTCGTATTCCTGCGCCCCGTGGTTTCCGAGTTTTAGAGGTTACATAATAGTCCAGGCAATAGAGACCGTATAGGGGCTCTACCTAACAAAATTTATGGTAGTTCTGGAAAAAGGCTTACTATATGTTTTGTGGGTCGCTGAATCCGAATTTTTAACTTCCCACCAAAATTTCTTCCGGCACCCCCCCCCCCCCCCCAAATTTTGGTAAAATGCTCTCCAAAAAGGCTTTATCAATTTTTCTATTGTTTTAGGGAAAAGTATCTAGAAATTCAGAAAGTAGACAAAATTTGCAACAATTTAGATATATGACATTATGATTTAGGATGAAGGGGAAGGGGGGATCCGCCTCGGAACATGCGCGCGGTGCTGCGTGAATTAAGTTGCGCAATTCCACTTAACCACTCACATGTTTGCATTCGCCCTCCCATTTCCCTTCCGAACTTTCTCTAAAAGATTTAAGTTTTTTGGGTCGCTGAATCCTGAGTGTTTAACTTCCCCCCCAAATCCCCCCCCCCGAAAACTCCCCCAAATAGTTGTTTTTAACTTAAATTTCTTATTGTTTTAGGGGGAAAGCATTACGAAATTCAGAAACTAGACAAAATTTGCAACAAATAGGATATATGACATTATGACGTAGAATGAACGGTGAGGGGGAGGGCTGCCTCTGAACATGCACTGCGGCGCTACGTGCACTAAGTTATGAAGTACAGGCAATAGTGGATTTTACCTGGAAAAATTAATACTAGTTCTGGATTTCGACTCACTTTATGTTTTTTGGGTCGCTGAATCCGAATTTGTAACTTCCCACCAGAATTTCACCCGGCAACCCCCCAAAAAATTGATTTTTTGAAAAAATTTGGTTTTTGAGAAAAGCGCGCGGTGAATGTTCCGAGGCAGCCCCCTCTCTCCCCGTTTATCCTACGTCATAAGGTCATATATCTTATTTGTTGCAAATTTTGTCTAGCTTCTGAATTTCGTAATGCTTTTCCCCTAAAACAATAAGAAATTTAAGTTAATAACAACTATTTTTTTGGGGGGGGGGAATTTTGGGGGTAAGTTTAAATTCGGATTCAAAGACCCCAAAAAACTTAAAGTAAATCTTATAAGGAAAGTTCGGAGGGGAGATGGGAGGGCGAATGTAAACATGTGAGTGTTTAAGTGGAAATGTGCAACTTAGTCCACGCAGCACCGCGCGCATGTTCCGAGGCAGATCCCCCCTTCCCTTCATCCTAAATCATAATGTCATATATCTAATTTGTTGCAAATGTTGTCTACTTTCTGAATTTCTAGATACTTTTACCCTAAAACAATAAAAAAATTGATTTTTTTAATAAAAAGCTTTCTTGGAGGGCTTTTTACCAAAATTTGGGGGGATTGCCGAGGGAAATTTTGATGGGAAGTTACAAATTCGGATTCAGCGACCCAAAAAACATAAAGTAAGCCGATTTCCAGAACTACCATTAATTTTGCTAGGTAAAATTCCCTATTGCCTGGACTATAGATACGCGCACGGATTTTAATAGGGTAGATTAAGACTCTTTAGCTGTTATCAAAGAACACAGAGCCTATGAAAGAATGTATGAAAGAGCCTATTTTTAATGAACTAATTCCTGATGAAAATCGGTAAATATATAAATGTATAGTATAATACTACAGGTATATTAACCAAAAACTTTTAGCTTTTGTTTATTTAAATATATATTATATAGATACCCATGTTGAATTGTCCTCAATACTAGAGATTCTATACTAGAGATGAGACGGTCTTAGCCCGTGCATCATTTTTAGGTGCGTTCGTATTATATAAACACGTAGCACCTATAGTTGTCGTTCAGTCCGTCCATCTGTCTGTCCGTCCGCATATAACAGAGAAAAAACTACCCCACCGAAAGGTCTGAAATTTTAAATATATAATTTTTGCCAAATTTTGTCAAGTCAGTTCAAATTTTATGAAAATCGGATGTATAGTTTAATTACCGGACAGTCAAAAGTTTTCCGTTACATCACGGCCAAGGGGAAAAAAAAAAACGATCAAGTGCGAGTGTTACTCTCGCTCAGAGAGTTCCGTACAATAAATATGGATAACTGTATTATTAAAAATAAAATCATTGCTGAAAAGAATAACAAGGCTTTGTAAAAAAAACTATACATCGTAGGGTTGGGTAATAGCTGTATATACTAGAAAAGTATGAATGGCTATACCATAAAAGTTCAAAGAAATGTGAAGTCTAAATAATATCAAATATTTCTATTCAGTATAAATGTTTTTTTAATCTTATCCTATTCTGCTATAACGATGAACTTAATTTGGTACTGACAATAAAAGTAGTGATATTTTAACTTAATCTGGACTTTCGTAAAAGTAAGTTCAGCCTAGTAATAATCTTTTCTTTTTACAGTGGAGCTAAAACAAAAGTCTTGTGCAAAGTTTAAACTTGGCATTGTGCTAAGCGCGCTTCGAAAGGAGGTCGCAAAATTGCAACGTCGCCTTGGTCCGTGCCGCGTTTTTCCAGATATGTTTTTAATTAATGTTTAAAGACACAGAAGGCGTATTAAGAGATCTAATCAATGCAACTGGGCGTTAATCCCATAGTATTTATGCGATTAATTCTAATTAAATTAGTCTGTTTTTAACAATTTGACGTTTCCTGCTTTTATACTGCTACCGGGCATTGCATTACGCAAATAAACTATTAAAAGTTGTTATCTAGGCTTAAAAAACCGATGGTACATAGAGTACGCCGCCTCTGTCATTATGTATGTTCAAACCGTCCGACTTTTTAATTAACTTTTTAATTTTTCTCGGCTAATTATCAAAAATGCTTTTATACTTTTTCTACGATAAGTAGCTCCAGCGCTCCACAACGCCTTTGCTGAGTGCCCGCAAATCGAAATTTGTGTTTAATGGAAAAATGCTCTTTTCACAAAAACTATGTGACCTAGAGCAATCGCTATAATTTTCCTGCAAAGTTTACATTAAGGTCTACTACCTCTAATTTTTTTCATAATTTTAGTTTCAGCAGATTCAGAAATAGACTGGGGCGAACATATTTTTGCACTACATTTTGGATGATATCTGTGAAAATATAATACTTAAAATTAAAAGAAATGTATTTTTGAGTTCACCGTTACTACAGCTTTCACACGATACCTTACAGAATATACAAAGAATGTTTTTTTTTTTCAAGTAACTTTATTAACCCCTCCACATTTTTGCTAAATATATTTGTGAATGTTTAATAATATGTAAATATGTGGGTCAATAGTCTTTATTACTTCCCGCAATTTGAACTTTCCACGTTCCATAGTTTACGAGTAAAATAGCTGTGACAGACGCACAGACAGGCACAGGAGTGATCTTATAATGGTTCGTTTTTTACTTTTTAAGTACGGAACCCTAAAAATTATTTCAAGTGCATTTTAATGATGTTGCAGCCTTTCGAACAGAATGAAACTGATATGCACTTATTGAAGTGCACTAAAATATACATTCAGTACAATATGCGGCACAAAAAGTATTTATAAAAATAGCTATAGTACGAACGCACCTCATTTGCCACGTTTTACGTGCAATTTCCAACTTTTTATACCAGTCTTCGGACTCAGAGTAAATTTTTTTTTAATTCACATATTGAAAAAAGGAAAAGAAAAACTTACCATTTAAGAAACAAAAAAGTACTCTAAGTTTATTTCTTAAAGTGTTTTATACAATCCTTTAAAAATCAGTTTGAAAGGTAAGTGAATTGTTATTGACGGGGTATAAAGATAAAAATTCTATCTGATACTGAAGGCTTTGCCAGGGCCTGTTTACGGAATAGGCCCGTGAAGCCCGTGCTTACCCACTGAAATACAAAAGGGCCCCGAATTTTACTTTTCAAAACTAATTTTTTTAAAAAAAGAAACTCAATCACTGTAAAAAATACATTTTTTTCCTTATGAAACTTTTTTTCCCCTTACTATATGGCAATTTGTAAATCACAAAAAATATTTTGAAGTTCACATATTCTCAACTATAGTTCCATACTTGTCATTTACAAAATAAATTGGTTATTTACAATTAAACATATAATAAAATACTTTTATATAGGTAGTTTTAGTTTAATGTTAAAAATATTATTTACTGTAAACTTTGATGGTAAAATTTCAAATTATTTAAGCATACGAAAATGAGATTTAGTAAAGAAAAAAGCAATTTGTAGAGTAATAAGGGCCCCCTGTGTGACGCCGGGCTTCCCCTATTCCTAAGTGTTAAGCGGGCCCTGGGCTTTGCAAGCCAATGTTAGTATCATAAATATGCTGTGAGATATCCCTTGTCTATTCTATTTTTTTTTTTTTTTGTTTGTTTGTTTGAAGTCCTTTTCAAGAATGACTCGAAAACAGAACTCATGTCTTTCTGCCACAGTTGTTGAATGATATTTTATAAAAGAATCAGAATTCTTACTTTTGCAAATTTTGGCCAATGGCTGTATGATGAAGTTAAGGACCGGTTATTATGAAATGGGTTTAAGTTGAAATTTTGTAAAACATTTATCTTGAGTAAGAAATGATGAGTGATCCTAAATGTAAATCCAAAAGCGCTGCGAACAAATAATCCAAGACGGTCGTTTCCTGTAAAAGTTCATCAGGCAATAATGTAGTAAACTTTTCCATGGAAAAATTATTTTATTGTTCAAAGAAGAAGACAATAGATGGAAATATTAGTGGTGACCTCCCATACTCAGCAAAACTCTTTAGCTGTTGTTACTAGTAACCAAGATCAGAGGTGAAGTCTCATTCAATCTGCGAACGATAATACGCCAAGAATACATATGTGTTAAGCCAATACGCAAATCACAAAATATCCGTTAGATTGGAAGGAATATTGAAATTTGAACGAGATATACGCCAAGTACAGAAACCACATTTGCCTATCAATTAAAAAGTGAAATAAAATACTTCTATTATTGTATACAAAAGTATAACGGCAAGGATAAATAATGACCAATATCTACTTGAAGGCAGATATGAAAATGTAATTTATGGGTCTTTTAATGATTATACGAGGCGCTTGAAAGCTTAAATTAAATTTATGATAATTAGATTACCTAAGCAGATTTGCAAAAAATGGGCGTTTATCTAAAAATATCAGTAAAGAATATTTATACGGGTATAACGATTGCACTTAAATTAGAAATAAAGAGAATCATTTTGAATGATAGCTTTTAACAGAAAAAAAGGAAAATACATTTAGAAAAAAAGATTAATTTTGAATGAAAATATAACACAAATATATGGCCTTGCTATAGGCTGCTTAAAGAAATAACAAATTTGCTATTTTAAATAGATTTTTAAATTTAAAAACGTTGTCATGAGGGAGTATTTAGGATTAATACTTATTTCTGTGTAAGTAGATATTGTTGAATGAGAAAATTAATGCTCAAACAATTTTTAAATGTTGTTGGAAGTTTTCCTCAGCGTACTTTCGGTATCCGGCTCTCAATGGCGGATCCAAGGGGGAGGTCACGGGGGCCATGACCCCCCCCCCCTCTGAACACCAACAGAAATATTCTAAAGATCATTTTTTAAATGAAATATACAGTAGAATCCCGATTGCGATTATCCGAGTCCCACTTAACCGAGTTTCCTCTTTAACCGAGTTATTTTCTTCTGATGGACTGATGGATTTCATTATTATGAAACAGTCATTATAAATGAAGTGTTAGGTGAAGATGAAAGAGCAGTCGTAAAAGGTTAGAACTCTGATTTTCTGGTCAGAATGGGGGAAAAAAATATGGCCATTTTTTACAAAAATTTAAATTTATACCGTATAAAAGGAAACGATCAAAACAACTTTTAAAATATTTTTTTACCTCTTTTAAAACATTTTTGTAATTGGAACTGTATGTCCATGACTAACGGTTTAGAAATTAACTATTGGACACAGTTGAGAGTGGACATCCTGTATAAATGCTATAAAAAAGTGTGCTTTTAGTTCAAGCTGTTGAAATTCAAGGAAAAAGAAAACAAAAATATCCATACCTATCAGAATAAAAATAGTTTTTTTAATGAACTTTATTATGATGATGCTTGCAAATAATGTCCCTTTTGCTTAGTCTGCCCTGCCCCTGGTTGTTTGTAACTGAACTAGTGAACTAAAATTATTTTTCAACTTTAAATTTTATCAATTTTCCTTTCACTTTTTCCCAGTAGTTTACGTAACTAGAAAGATACTTTCTTAACTACAACGTAATTTAACTACAGTGGAACCCGGTTAAGACGCTCACGGTTAATACGCGATCCCGCTTAATACGCGGATTTTTTCCAGTCCCTTGAATATCGCCCATAAGACTAATGTAAAAATATCCCGTTTAATACGCGAATGGTTAATACGCGATCCCGCTTAATACGCGAGAGATTTTCGGTCCTTTGAGGCAAAAAAATCACACTTAAGACGCGAATTCATTGATCAAAATGCGAATTCATTATTTCTTCTTCAGTGTTGCCAATTTATTAGATTTTTCTTATATTCAAATAAGAAACACTGCTTACGAATAGTAATATTTATTTTATTTAATAACAGATTAATTAAGGTGAACATTACTAATCGAAAATAGTGAGAGATATTTGAATTTTAAAAAACCCGCTAAATTAGCAACACTACAATTCTTGTTTGATACTGCGTCCTAACATTCTTTTATCTTTAGCTTCCTGTATGTTTTTACTGTAGTAGAGAGAGATAGACGAATTCAGGATACTCAGATACGTCATGAAATTATTACGATTAAAGATTAGTATACCTTGTTAGTGAGATTTTAAATGTACGTTATATCCTACTATGTTTCATTATACAGGCAAAAAAATGAAACTCGTAAAGATTAAAAACGACTGCGGTTGTTTAAATCTTTTATGTTTTCTTTCCTCCTTGCTAAACTAACAATATTTTTTACACAAATACTATTAATCCGGATAGTTTTTCTTATAACAAAAAGAAGGACAGATTATAATTGTACTCATTATCACAAGTACTAAATATGATTTTAACAGGTGCTTCAAAGGTAAATTTTTTTTAGTTCTGTTAAAAAATTAGTCTAGCATGAAATTATTTTTTTATTTTTGGTTGCAGCATATTAATCCATAATAAAGCCATTTGAATTTACTTTTTGTTTTCAGTTATTAATCCATGTGATTCTATGAAAAGAAACAATGAGTTAAAGTTAAGTTCAATTAAATTTTAATCTAAGTAAAACTAAAAGATACAAATTTCGATCGTAAACATATAAATGAAAGTTCTAAAGTTCATTTAGACGATTAAATGTTGTAAATAAGCCCAGTTCCTGCAACATTATACAAATCACGTTTAATACGCGATCCCGCTTAATACGCGACTTTTACCCACTCCCTTGAAACGCGTCTTAACCGGGTTCGACTGTATTTTATTACCGAAAAGCAGAAATTTTATTTTTCAAAGTTTGAATTTGCCTACTAGATGATCTGTGAAATTATTTGACGTCACTATTATACTAATCTTGGCTACCCTTGAGTATTCGCCTGGATATGGTCGCCATTTTTTTTTTTTCACCGATTTTAAATTTTTTTATTTAGATTTTTTTTTTTTTTTTAGATGTTTAACCTCTGAATCTTTTTCGGCTTTAATTTCGGAATATATACTTTTAAAAATGAATATTTGCTTTACCCTACTGTTTTAAAATTTATGCATTTACCGTTTGCTAATTACGAATCCCCCCCCCACGCCCTAATCTTTTTTTTTTTTACAAATAATGTTTGGAGTGCTGATTTCTGTTTAAAATTTCTTCATTCGGATTGTTTTTGTTGTTGTTGTTTTTATGTTACGTTATAATACGCTAGCTGTTCCATAATCTTAAAATGATATAATTATTTTATTATCTAAATTTGCAACAAAATCCCATTTTAAAAAGGTATCCGTTGACTGCGTCACCTTGCACTACTGGAAGTTTCACCGTTGTACGATGTACCCATGGTGTAGTGGTTATCACATCTGCTTAACACGCAGAAGGTCCCAGGTTCGAAACCTGGTGGGTACAATGGGTTTTTTTTTTTTCTTTGAATCTTTTTTGGCTGTAATTTCGGATAGTTACCGTTTACTAATTACGAATTTCCACTCCCCTAATCTTTTTTTTTTTTTTTTACAAATAATGTTTAGAGTGCTGATTTCTATTTAAAATTTCTTCATTTGGATTGTTTTTGCTGTTGTTGTTGTTGTTGTTTTTATGTTAATATTACGTTATAATGCACAAGCTGTTCCCTAATCTTAAATTATTTAATTTAATTTTATCATCTAAATTTTCAATAAAATTCCATTTTAGTAAGATATCTGTTGAGCGGCCTCAGCTTGCACTACTGGAAGTTTCACCGTTGTACCATGTACCCATGGTGTAGTGGTTATCACATCTGCCTAACACGCAGAAGGTCCCAGATTCGAAACCTGGTGGGTACAATGTGTCTTTTTTTCTTTGAATCTTTTTTGGCTGTAATTTCGGAATATATACTTTTAAAACTTGTTACTTACTACTTTTACTTACTTATTAGCGTAATAGAAAATTCCTACTAAATATCACCTATAGGAGAGGGGGACCGTATAAAAAATTAAATTTCGGAACTTTTTAAGAGATTTTTTATTGATCCAAATTACTTTTAAAATATTTCTTTACCTCACTTAAGGCTGTTCTTAACTGCTCAGCTCAACAAGCGCAAAACGTTTTGACACATTTAAAAATTCATATTTTAAGGGTGTTCTCAAATCCAAAAGGGCAACTTTCTGATAAAATTTTAATTTATTTTTGTTCGAAAATGCAGGAAACTAGCTGGTGTTGTTGTTCAGAAACTATGTAATCGAGCTGTTTTTTCCATTTTGTTGCAAACGCAATAGATCTTTCAGAAAATAGTGTCAAAGTGGACGTTTTGAACCGAACTTCCGCGCGAAAGCAGAATAACCACTCAAGAACGGGCGAAAAACGTGTTTGCCACGTGATCAAAATCGGTTATAACTCAATATGTAATCTATTGATAAAAAAAAATGGAAAAACAGTTCAATTCCAAATCGCTTCCATGGCCAGGCTTTCCAATTTTATATCTTTCCGTTAAAAAATGAATTTGCAAATGCGTCAAAACGTTTTGCGCTTGTTGAGCAGAGCAGTTAAGAACAGCCTTAAATAATTTTTTACCTCATTTCACGCATTTTTGTAATAGAAACTATATGACTATGATTAACGGTTTAGGAATTAGCCATTAGACAGCATTGAGATTGGATACCCTGTATATTAATCTTGTTTTTCTGTATTGCTTTAATACTGATTCGTCTGAATTATATAAGAAATTTTTGGAATAAAATTTATTCTTCGGTTAAGATGCTTTTGAGTTTACTTACAAACCTTCTTTCATCATACTGAAAAAGTAACAAATGATTTCATCGTTCATAGGATTTTCAAAACTTTTCAGCAGATATTATTTAAAAGATACTTAAGATAGTAAAGCAATTTATTAAAATGTGAAACATAAACTTCGAACAAAGAAACTTTTTAGAACAAAGAAAATATTTTCTATGTGGAACTATTTGACGAAAATGGAAATACGTTTCAAAGTCATTTTTTTCCTCCTTGTAGTCAAATATTATTAGAGATACAAAATAACTCAAAATAGAAATAGGAAATTTAATGGCAAAGTCTCTCTTTGGTATAGAGAGTATTTTTCTGAAACATTTAAAATCAATATACAAAACGCTATACGTATATATATCTTTTCCAAATCCTGTGTTTTGAGAAAAAAAAAATTCTCTTTTACTTTCTCGTTTTTTATTAACACTTTTCAATATAAATGAAAAGTATTTATGACTGCAGTTCGTCTGCCTATCTGTCAATGCTGGATATTTGTAAATATACCTGAACTGGCAAGTTGATATACGTTATTCAGGTGCCCTGATACATGTTCTCTGTTGAAAATGATAAGTACATTTATGGTTAGTTTATAATGATACTCAAAATAATTCGGATACGTTATGGTCTATCGCCGGCAAATCTTTAATGGTGTTTGTCAGAGAGATATCAAATTCCAATCGCTAATATTAAACCTATGAGCGTAGAATGCGTTTACCGAAAAATGAAAAACGTTTCTGAATAATGACACTTGCCAATTTCACGCGTTTCCGAGCAAAAATGAATTAAAATTTATGTCATAAAGTTGCCCCTTTGGATTTGAGAACAGACTTAAGGGTGTTCTCAAATCCAAAAGGGCAACTTTCTGCCATAAGTTTTAATTTATTTTTGTTCGAAAATGCACGAAACTAGCTGGTCTTGTTGTTCAGAAACTATGTAATCGAGCTGGGTTTTTTTTTTTTTTTCGTTTTTTTTGCAAACGCAATAGATGTTTCAGAAAATAGTGTCAAAGTGGACGTTTTGAACCGAATTTCCGGGCGAAAGTAGAATAACCGCTCGAGAGCGGGCGAAAAACGTGTTTGTCACGTGATCAAAATCGCTTATAACTCAATAAGTAATTGGTTGATCAAAAAATGGAAAACATAGTTCGATTCCAAAATTTTATATCTTTCCGCTAAAAAATGAATTTGTAAATGTGTCAAAACGTTTTGCGCTTGTTGAGTAGAGCAGTTAAGAACAGCCTTAATTCTCCGATTAGATATTTTAAAAATAAGAATACATTCCACGTCCATAAGTTATAACATTAGCGAGGAAAATTCGAGATCTCGGTGACCAACACCCTTTAAGCCTGTTCTCAACTGCTTTGCTCAACAAGCGCAAAACTTTTTGACACATTTACAAATTCATTTTTTAACGGAAAGATATAAAATTGGAAAGCCTGACTATATGGAAGGGATTTGGAATCGAACTGTTCCATTTTTTTTTTTTATCAATAAATTACCTATTGAGTTATAAGCGATTTTGATCACGTGACAAAGTCGTTTTTCTCCCTTTCTTGAGTGTTTATTCTTCTTTCGCGCGGAAATTCGGTTCAAAACGCTCACTTTGACGCTATTTTTTGAAGGGTCTATTGCGTTTGCAAAAAAACGGGAAAAAAAAAAAACGCTCAATTATATAGTTTCCGAACAACAACACCAGCTAGTTTCATGCATTTTCGAACAAAAATAAATTAAAACTTATGTCAGAAAGTTGCCCTTTCGGATTTGAGAATACCCTTAAGTTCATTTTTATTATGTTATGCTGTTTCAAACATAACAGAACTGGTATACGTTACTGAGATTCACCACATGATCCCCATGGAAAATAGCATGCATATCAGTAACACATTTTTTTACAGGGTCTCACAAAAGAATTCGTATACATCAGCGCTTATGGAGAGTAATTATTTGTATATTTTAATGATGTTATTGCCTATTTATATGTTTAAATAACCCTACTTGAAGCATAATGAAATTGATATGTGTTCTGGACGGAACTGCAAGGTGCTGTGTAATATACAGTCGAGTCTCTCTATAACGAAACTCCATACATCGAATTTCTCTATATAACGAATTTTTAGTAAGAACGGCCCCTTTTCCCATGATCTCATTAAAAACAGTCTCCGTATAGCGAAATATCTATCTCCATATAACGAATTTTTTCATAAAATATTCTTTATTTATTCAGTTTTAAAAAAGCTTCCAAATCGCATGGAATCAATTTTCCATCACTTTTTTCCTCATTTATCGTTCAGTGCTGAGTTTTTTTTATCTTACTTTTCTACCTTGAATCTCCTTGTTCTTTATGTGCAACGGAAGATGTTCCCGATACAATTTTTCATTCCTTGCTAAAGTACAAAATTTTTTTCGAGAGTGTAACAATTTTAAAATCAAAACAGCGAAAAATTACAGATTTCTTCGTCTAAAATTAATGTAAGTTTTCCTTATATGATTTTTATTATGCTTTCAAATAAATGTCTTTTCTCTTTTTTGAAACTGTTTAAATAATTAGGAATACAATATTAGGTTAATAATTATAGTTAAACATTTGAAATTCTTAATTAAACACCTCAAAAATAATTTTTGTTCAAAATCTACACATTAAATAGGAATTTTTACTCATTCTCTATTTAACGAATTTCTCTATATAACGAATTTTTTACTGGTCAATGGACTTCGTTATATAGAGACTCGACTGTAGTTTATTTTTCGATTTTCATCTCATGTTGAAATATCTTATTCGTCAATTTATTTATTCACTATCCGACCCATCCAACGTTGCCCGAGACCGAGATTCCGCTCGAAGGTTTACTACAATTTTTGTTACTTTTTCGTTACCTATTTCGCTAACACGCAAAATCTTAAAAACAAGTGGGTAAGTGTGTAATCACAGATCGTACAGGGGGTTACGTTTAATATTCCTTTCAAAACACTTTATCCTTTAATTGATAAATGTTAATTTGTAATTATTAGATCCTTACATGGATCGGATAGACATAGAGAGGTCAGGGTGAAGGTAGGGGTGTGTGAAGAATAACATTATTGGGCACATGGACTTTAATTTGAGGTATTACATTACATATTGTAGATTAAATTGGAAGTTTGTGAAAGGCGCCCCCTGGCGACAGAAAGATGAAAATGGGAGACAAGATGCTAATTGTTAAGATATATTATGTAATTTTTTGGAAAAATTTTGGGGTAGTAATGAACAAATTAAAACTTTAAAACACTCCCCAGTGATGAAAAAGTGAGTTAAGAGAGGGAGAGTGGGTGCTTAGTAATGCATAGGCTCAGAGCTTTAAAACGATATGCCACATAAAAAATCCATTTCTTGTGCCCTCTCCCCACGGGGTTAATGTACCCTAATTGTCTGTGGTCAAAATAGAGCCCACCAAGATGTCGGGTTCGACGAGATAACCCTTCGGTCAAGCCTTCAAATGAGGTCGAATCTCGCTGTAAACTAATTAGGGGCTCAGTTAGAAAAATTGTTTAAAATAAACAATTTAGAGCCCGGAGAGGTAAAAAGAAACTTAGAGATTCAACTCCCCTCCCCGCCCTCTTCTTTAAAATTCTTATGTGTTAGCCAACAATAAAAAATCGGACGTAAAATAATGATAATTAGTGGAGAAACGCTTAGATTTAAATAACGTGCCATACAAAGACATTTCTTTTTTCTTTTTAAAAATCTATTTCTTGATAAAGTAAAAAGTTCTTAATCGATTTTTACGAAAATTACACATTAGGAATCAGTGTCGAAAAATATTTAAACATGGATACGTTTAAAATCTATAAATGCAGTATTTGGAAACATTTTATACCCCACAAAACAATTCTAGTCCAAAAATTATCTGTGGTTTTACCAGGTGTCTGGTTTTCAAGGTTCTTGCGGACAGGAATTGAAATGTAAAATAATTGTCTTTGAAAGGAAATAAAATGAATTTATGTAAATCGATTTTTAATGACCATTTCCACTTCTGGATGAAATTTCGAAAAATTTTTAGAAATTCTGAAAGAGAAGATTTTTTTGAGTCTGGGTGCGCAATTTTCAAGTTTTTAGGTCCGGTAGATTTTAACGTACCGGTATGTTTGAAAACACCCAATACTTTACCGTCCTAGTAACTGGGCGAATTTATGGGAAACATTATCTTTTTTGGCAAAAATCGTTGCGGTTTGATTAAAATAAATGCTTTAGTTGAATTATGGAATATTTTCCATTTTTTCTTTAATTAATAATGTGCGTTAATTAAGACGTTTTGAAATTTTATGACTTGTCGTGCGATCTTAGGTGTTCAGATATAACTATGCACAATTACAAGCCTCCAATTTATACTGTGACGGACGACACACACAATACAGGCAGAGGTGCGAGACGAATTAAGGTTTCGTCAGATGAACAAAACCCTAAAAAAAGACATGATATTTAAAGAATCTACTCAAAAACTCACCTGGAAAAAAAATTGTTGTATATCCTGAAAACAGTATAAAAATCACTTTAATAGTTTTCCAAAAAATGAAAAAAATGAATAAATAAATAACCTGAAAATTTGGGCTTGCGCAGAAGGACAAACGGAAAAATGCTCCCCCATCCTCACTTTCTGAAAATCAGTTTTAGCCGCATATAGCAGTATTTACTGAAAGAAAATGACAAACGTTCTTTAAAAATTCTTTGGTTCTTGAGAACCCGTCTAAACATATTTGAATACTTTATAAGCGTTCAGGTGAAACTGTTTTCGTAAATGTGTCATAAAGTACAGAATTTCGATTTGAGGACAACCTTAAAAAAAAGGCAAAATGGTTACTTCCTAGTGTTATTTATACATTCCTTTTAAGTCTTCACCTTGTTTGGCGCATTCGTACAGCTTCTCGATATCTTTGCAGATTAAAACCAGCTTTTGAAACACTGTTTCAAATCTTTGGTTTACTTTTTTTCTCAGGATCACTTCAATCGTGTGTAGCAATGTTGTCATTTAGGAAAGTAATTTCACTCCAGGAAAGAGAAAGTAATCTGTTAAAAGCGAAAACGTTTTGATAAGTATCTGAAAACAAATATTTGCTTTCTTTGGTTCTGAAAGCTGAACAAATCGATCAACGTTTCTAATTTTATAATAAATTTAAGGTAAAACTGTCTATAGTAGGCTACGTACCAGTAGTGGGATACTAATTTTTAAAGTTTATAAACAAGCCCAAAATGCATTTCTGAAAAACGACTGAAAGAAATTTGATTAACCTTTAACTGATGTCACAGAAATTGTCACATGAGACCACTCCATCGAAAGATGAATAAAAGCCGCGATTAACTCATAGGATGTTGTTTTTGTACGAAGTATTTGTACGGGAGTGTTATAATTAAAATTCACCTATTCAAAAGTCTCTGGTGTTAGTACTAAAGTTCCAAACGAAACAAAATTTCAGTAAGTGTTTGTAGATAAACTGAAATTTGCGAGTTAAACTATGAAAATTGAAAAATGCACCGATCTGTGAGACCGGTAACATCAGTTAAAGGTTAACTAACATCCTTAAACGTTAATTTTCCATAAACTATAGGGTCATTCCATGGTTACAGACGTAACAAACAGAGACTTTAAAGCTTCATAAATAATGTAAAAAAATACTTATTACATGGATTATTTTATTTTTAAGGTCGGTCTAAGGATTGTAAATAGAATATTAAATTTTGAAATCTGAAAAATGTTCCCATAATTTTTGAAAAAATAAAATCTAGGTGTTACGGACGTAATTCACAAAACAGTCAAAATTGCACATAGTTGCAGTTATTGTCATAATCCTGTGAATTTTAAGGAAGAACATTTAACTTTTTCTTCAATAATTCATTATTAGGGTATTAGCTGTTGGAAACAGCAATTTTGAAAACATTAAAATAATTATTAATTAATACATGGGATAATTAAATTGTTACAGACGTAACATTTGCCTGTTACGGACGTAACAATTCAATGCATCAAAATTTATTTATGAATTCTAATTCATTTATAATATATTCCCTAATTTCTTTTATAAATTTTAAAAATAGAATATTCAAATACAAAAACTAGCCTAATTACAACTTTTACAAATAATTTTTTAAATGACAATAACTTGTTAAACTTTACCATAATTTAAGTGAAATGTTCTCAATCTCACCACTCTCAACTTTTTAGTGCTAATACTTTTATTTAATTTGCTTTTTATACTTAAACTGCATGTTTTCAGAAAATTCACACTCTAAGCTATAAAAAACTGTATTACATGACTTTATAAATTAAATATTATTTGTTTTATAAACAAAATAAAAAATAGTACTTTGGTTTCACTTTTCATGGAATGACCCTATAGCAAAATGTACAGTCGTGGGAAAAAAAAGTAAACACCCCCTACTAACTCCTCAACAAATCCTCGTAGAAGAAAGTTACTGGTACCGAACGATTGGAAATAAAGTCTACTTTTAAATGATGTATATAAAATTTTCTTAGGGGTCATCTACAGATTAAAATGAATCCAAACTTCATTTTTTTCAATAGCAATACCCAATTTTAACGAGATATTTCAAATCTTCGGTTAAAACTATGCCTAGATACCAAATTTCAAGTCATTTCAATGATAAGTTTTTGAATTATAAACATTCAAAATTTAGTGCTTCTAATGTTAAATTACATTTTCATATTTTTATTTATATCTCCCGAAATTATGCTCCTAATGTGCTAATTTTTTTTGTAGTAATAATACTAATATACCCAAACACAAATAAGCTGAATTTGCAATTTTTATAATTTTATGATATGAATTATGAAATTAATATTCGAAAAAATTATGAATTCCAACCTACAATTTTTTTGATAGATTTAGATTTATTAAGTCTTGCTTTATGAAAATTCAAAAATTTCACATTTTTTTTCCAAGTAGTTTTCAAATTATGCTTAAAAAACGGCAAAATGATGGTTTAAGGGGCCGTCTATGATGGAAGTGAATAGACATTTTGAAATTTATTCTGCTGTACTGTAATCAAACAGGTGTCATTGACGCTTAAACGTGCCTTGATCAAGAAGGCGGCTCTCTCGGTTAACAATCCAGTACGGAACTTCAATTTGGATACAGCCCTTAAAATACGCTCGTTTTAAGATAATTAATTTCTCGGAAACTTATGGTACGAATTGCATAAAAATTCGTTTTTAGGCTAATTGAAGGGTGTAGAGTTCATTTATGCTGTCAGAATTGGGTACTGCTATTGAAAAAAAATAAAGTTATGGTTCGTTTTAATATGTAGATGGCCCCCTAAGCCAATTTTTTATACATCCTTTAAAAGTAGACTTTATTTCCAATCGTTCGGTACCAGTAACTTTCTTCTACGATAATTTGTTGAGGAGTTAGAAGGGGGTGTTTACTTTTTTTTTTCCACGACTGTACCGTACCTCTCTTGGTGGATTTTATCGGCTTGTAATTCTTCTGGGTATTTAAAATAATAATAAAAAAGTAGTTTTTTCTTTAAGTAAGGCAGAGTGGAGATGAATGGGACATTGTCTATTACTCAACTAACTAAAATGTGTACATCGTTCATATTTTTGTAGATAAGGAACGAACCATAGATGAGACAGGCTGAGCCGTGTTCGGGCTCGAGCCCGATTATTATACCAGTCTTCGACCTCGGGTAAAAAGTGATAATTTTGTTTACTCACAAATTGTAAAAAGGGGAAACAACTTGCTGTTTGAAAAGTAAGAATGTAATGCTTTGAATGTAAACCCCATAAGGTTATTCCCAAATCCAATAAATCTACTTTTTGATATATTTTTCAATCCATGTTTGTTCAGAAACGCACGGAATTGGCAGTGCTCTTATGTAGAAACTATATAGTCGAAAGAAGTTTCTCATTTTTTGAAAAATACAAAAGATCGTTCAGAAAATGCTGTCAAAGTGGGCATTTTGAACCAAATTTCCGAACGTGACAGCGCGAGAAAGGAAAAACTGTTGTACCGTGACGAAAATCGCTTATAACTAGATGCTTAATTTATTTATAAAAAAAGAAAACTCTAAATAGTTTCAATAGACAGACCTGCCAAATCTGTGATTTTGCGTTTAAAAATGAGGCAAAAAATGTATCTCAAAAATTTCGTGTTTGTTGAGCAGGAAATTTGACAACCAACTTAAGGCTGTTCTTAACTGCTCTGCTGAACAAGCACAAAACGTTTTGATACATTTACAAATTCATTTTTTAACGGAAAGATATAAAATTGGAAAGCCGGGCCATGGAAGCGATTTGGAATTGAGCAGTGTTTTCCATTTTTTGATCCATCAATTACTTATCGAGTTATAAGCGACTTTGATCACGTGACAAACACGTTTTCGCCCTCTGCTGACTGGATTTTCTGCTTTCTTCGGGAACTTGGTTCAAAACGCCCACTTTGACACTATTTTCTGAAAGATCTATTGCGTTTGCAAAAAACCCGGAAAAAACAGCTCGATGACATAGTTTCTGAACAACATTATCTGCTAGTTTCATGCATTTCCGAACAAAAATAAATTAAAACTTATGTTCTGAAAGTTGCCCTTTTGGATTTGAGAACAACCCCCTTAAAGTATATTACAGTTGTTTAAAAATCAATTTGAAGGGAATTGAATTGTTATTGATGGAATATATGTATAGAGGTATTCTATCTCATTCTGAAGCCTTGGCACGGTCAGTGTTAGTAACATAAAGAAGCATGGAACATCCCTTGTCTATCCTAGCTTTCTTGTTTGAATTCCTTTTCCAAAATTACTGGAAAATAGAACCCGTATCTTTCTGCTATAGCTTTACAAGCATATTTCAAAAGGATAAGAGTTGTGACTTTTGCAGATTTCTGCGAATGGTTGGATATAAATAAAAAAATAGCTATTGTAAACAGATTTTCTGGAAAAAAATTTCCGGCTCAAGCGGGCTCTCGTTCCAAAGGAAGAGGCCTAAACTCATTTGTAGTATACAATTGATCCAGTTCACACCTCCAAGTTTATTGCTTGATTATTTATTCTGTTTCTGAGCTAGAAGAAGTTTGTGTTTTGGCTATAGTAGAAAGTACATTTTTCGATCCTCTTTAACATTAAGGTTTTTTTAATGATCCCCTTTAACATTATTGGTCTTATGAATTTTCAAATATCCTCAAATTATAAATACTAAATCAAACAGCAAAAGACCCTCAACACCAGAAAAAATCAAACCATTAGGTAATACGCCATCTTCTGACCAGGATTGGATGGGACACTAAAAAATACTAAAATAAATGTATCACGGTTAAGTTGTATGATGTAAGTGGGCTACGAATTAATGGAATCAGATTTTATTTTATGATCACAGATGGTATTTAGCTCTATTTTTGACTAATCATGTGTATTGCTCTTGTAAAGTATATAGCTACGAGTTCTTTGGACCCAAAGACGAGGATTGCAGATTAATTCAAGAAAATTAAAGATAGTAAGATTATTCTAACTTACATATTTAGTATAAAACCACATACTATGTATAAAATCTTGACATTTAAATAATTTAATTATTTATTTATTAATTCACTTACCAGTGACAGTCAACAACATCTTCACCACCATTTTCTCATTGTAGTATCGGTCTTGTCAATTTTCCAATATCCTCAAATTACAAGTACTAAATCGAACAGCAAAAGACCCTCAACACCAGCAAAATTCAGACCATACGTAATACGTCAACTTCTGACCAAGGTTGAATGGGACATGTTTTAAGGTTGGAAAACCATTTACAGTGGCTCCCAAAAGTATTCGTACACTTACGAATTTCAATGAAATTGTGTTCTATCCATTAATTAAAATTAATATTTCAGAAAGAGTACTTAGTAATATGAACTAAAACTTACTCTTAACAAAACTACGTAAAATATTTTTTTAAAATAGTAAAACGTTATTTAAAAAAAATCAGTAATCAAAAAGTAACAAAAATGTTACCTCACAAATGTCGTCGTACACTTAAAAAAAAATCTTTATATATTAGTAAATACTGTAATATTTCGTTAAATTAGTCCTTAGTATGATATCCTTTAGTATAAACAACAGTTTTTAAACGTCTAGGAATAGATTTCACTAGTTTTTTTTTTTATAATTTCTGCATCAATGTTCATCCATTCATCGATCATCACTGCTTTTAGTTCGCTTTTCGTTTTAATGTCGTGTCTTCGTACTCTAACCTCTATTTCTTTCCAAATATGCTTTATTGGGTTTAAATCCGGCGATTGAGATGGTGTTTTCAGAATTTATGGACAATTATAGAGACACCAGAGGCGAACGTTGAGAGCCGTGTGCTTAGAATCGTTATCTTGATTAAAAAAAAAAAAAGTTCTTTCCAACACCCATATTTTGGGCTGATAATTTTAAATTACATTTTAAAACATTGTGCGACCTTCGGTAACGTGGTAGCGAGCCGATCAAGGCTTGTTTTCGAAGGGGAGTGAATCAAATTACAACTCAATTTATGAAGAAATAAATAAATGACATTTTATTAATTAAAATGACAAAGTGGATTTTTTTTTCAATATGAGAGTTATTTCAGATTGCTCCTGCGTCACAAAATATTTGTTAACGTACGTGGCGAGGAAACTAGTCTTATTGAAAGGTGGTAGCCTTAAGATATAATTCCAGATAGTCCATTAAGAGATTGTTCAAATATCGCTTAGTCCGTGCGGTCTATGACGATCTACGTTAATAATAGTTCTGGCTGGGAGATCTAATCTCCCGTCGTTCACCAACGTAAGTACGATGATTGCAGACCCGGTCTGCTTTGCTGCTCACAAGGTGAGAGCGTAAGATGAGAACTGGAGAATCTAATTCTCCGTAACAAAACCTTGGCGCAAGTACCGCAAGTCCAAGTTGCCACTTCGCGTCCCCGTCATTAATTAACTACTCCTTCAGGACTCTTTTCTCAGTTCTAAAAATTGTCTTTTCTTTGGCGTTAGGGTTCGGCCAATCCTTGTTCTTCCTGTTTCTGATTTGCTCATGAGCTTTTAGCTAGGATACACCTTAATTTCCCAAGCTCTGGGGACCATCTGCCTCAAAGTGAAAGTCGGAAATGATCACAGGGATACCTTATGGACTTTGCGAATTCAGTGCCTTTGCTGGCTGTCTCGTCCCTGAAATTAATCCCTGACCAGCAATCGCTCATCTGGTCATCTTGACTAAGTGCTACTGTCACAGCTGTCTAGAAGATAGATTATAATCCATCTAAGCTTCAGATGCTTTTCCGACGATTCATGGACATAGGGTGAGTGTTCAGAAGTCTGCACAATCACCCCCCCCCCCTCCTTCTAAAGAATATTTTGGCCACAGGACAGAATATTCGGAAAGTGAGAAGTAGGCTCACAAAAAAAATATATGAGTGGCTCAGAAACCCAAAAAGCATTTATAAATAAGTACTTAACTTTTACGTTTATTTACACAAGTACTCCCGAAAAAATTCTTTCCATAACTACTTTTCCTTATTTTTACACTTTACAAAATACACTTGGGAGGAAAAAGAGAAGAAAAAAAATCAACCAAATATACTCTTACAACATAAATATGAAAAAGAGACCTTTTCGAATAAAATACTTAGAACATTATATGAGAGTCGATTAAATATAATCTCTGTTTTTTCCACTCTCTCTCTCTTTTTTTTTTTTAAGTTACTCCGCCCTACTAAGAAAATAAACATGTTTGATGTCTTTTCCTGGCTTATGTTTAATTGCATACTGGTATTGTTGCAAGGTCAGTGCCCATCGTAGAAGTCTTGGATTATTTCCAGCATTATTCTTTAGGAATGTTAGTGGGCAATGATCTGTTTCTATGAGGAATTTTTGTCCGTCAATATAATGACGTAATTTTTTTATAGCAAAGATTATCGCCGCGCACTCTCTCTCTGTTGCACTGAATTTTTTTTCGGTTTCACGGAATTTCCTGCTTAGGTATATGATGGGATGCTCTTCTGGGATGCTTCTTCTTTATTCTCTGCGCGAGGACAGCCCCTACACCGAAATTTGAAGCATCCGTTTGTATTATAAATTCTGCCTCATAATTTGGTGCACACAGAATGGGCTCCGCCGTGAGTTTCTCTTTCAGCGTTTGAAAGGCCCTTTTCATTTCTTTATCCCATGTTATTTTTTCCCTTTTATTTTTTCCTTTTAATGCTCTTGTGAGCGGTTCTACGATAGTCGCGTAATTTTGGATATATCTAGCGTAATACCCGGCCATACCTAAACATCTGCGGATTTCGGTTTTCGACTTGAGGGGCGCCAATTCCGTGATTGTTTTAATTTTTGCCTCCGCTGGCCTTCTTTGTCCTTCCCCCACAATATGCCCTAGGTACTTAACTGTTCTTTGCGCAAATTCACATTTTGAAATTTTTACTGTCAAATTTGCGTCCCTAATTCTGAATAGCACCTCCCGAATGTATTCCAAATGGGCTTCCCATGTTTCTGAAAAAATCGCCATGTCGTCCAGATACGGCAGGCAGAAATCTTCTAGTCTCTTTAACAATTTTGCCATAAATTTGGAGAATCTGTACGAAGCGTTGACTAATTCAAAGGGTAATCTTAAAGGCAAATATGTTGCTTTATTTGTTACGAATGCTGCGTATTTTTGGGCTCGCGGGGTCATTGGGATTTGCCAATAGCCTTTTGTCAAATCCAATACCGTTATGTACTTCGCCGCCGCCACACGCTCCACTCTCTCTTCGATATTAGGCAAGGGGTAATACTCTATTTTAGTAACTGCATTTAGCCGATGAAAGTCCACGCATGGGCGTGGCTCCTTAAAGGCTGATTCCACTAGAATTAAGGGCGAAAAATAGTCTGATTCCCCTTCCTTTATAATATTAAGTTCGAGCATCCTTTTAATTTCTTTCTCTAAAATTTCTTCTTGTCTGCGGGACATTCTATACGGTCTAACTCTAACTGGTTTGTCACTAACTATCTCGATATCGTGCTCCTCCATGTCTGTCGCCCACGGGTTATTTGAGAGAACCTCCCTGAACTCCCCCAGTAGGATTTCTAATTCCCGTAATTGTTCACTATTGCACCTATCCGTCAGATTGCTGTCTTTTATAATTTCCTCAAAATTGTAGTTATCGCGCTCATCTAGTGGGAAAGCTATTTTCAAGTCGTGCTGATACTCTTCCCCGTCGCATAAGAGCGCCAGAATATTTGTTTTTTCCACCCGTTGTATGTACGGTTTCAATAGGTTTACGTGGAAAACTTGCTCTTTCGCGCGCCTCCCCGGAACCTCTACTACATAATTTGTCTCTGAAATTTTTTCTTTTATTTTCCCAGGACCTATCCAGCTAGCTGCCATTTTATGCGGTTTTTGCGTCGCTAGTATTAGAACTTGATCCCCGGATTGAAAATCGCGTACAATCGTTTGTTTATCATATCGTGTTTTCCTTTTTTCTCTATTTTCTAGCAGATTTTGCTCCGCTAATTCTTGGCATCTTTTCAGTCTGTTCATGAGCTCGAAAACGTGTTCTGTTACTACTTCTGGCTCCTTGTTCTCCCCTGTCCATTGTTCGAATAAAAGTGTCTCAGGCGTCCTGAGGTTTTTGCTGAAAACTAACTCTGATGGGCTGAACCCAGTGGAATCGCCGATTGCGTTGCGTATTGCCAAAAGTGCGTGCGGCAGGTTTCCTTCCCAATCTGTCCCACTTTCCAGGCACATTACTTTTAATAACCTCTTAATCGTACGGTGCAGGCGTTCAACGTTATTTGCTTTCGGATTGCAAACACTAGAATGACGCAACCTGACTCCAAATTTCTCGAAGAAAGCCGTTGTTAAGTTTGACGTAAACGATTTTCCTAAGTCTGTTTGTACCTCTTTAGCATAGCCTATCCTACTAAAAATCTGCATAAGTGTTTTTACCACTGTTTCCGGTGACATGTCTTCTATCGGAATCGCCTCTGGATATTTCGAGAAAACGCATAACGCTGTCAACATATATTTATTTCCCCGTTTTGATTTAGTTAAAGGGCCTACCAGGTCGATTGAAAGTTTTGAGAATACCTCTGCGATTACAGGTACCCTTGCCAAAGGGGCCTTTTTTGTTTCGCCCGATTTTCCCACTAACTGACAAGGCGTACAGGATTTTACGTAAAGCTGTGTTTCTTTGATGACATTTGGCCAGAAGAAGTACCGTAGTAATTTATCTTTTGTTTTTTTCTCCCAAATGCGCCGCACTGCTCTCGTGACAGGCGATCAAAATTGCCTTTCTGAATTTTGCAGGAACCACGATTTATTCTCTCTCCGAACCCCTGTGATCTTTAACCCTTCTAATAACAATGGAGTTTTTGTACTCAAAAAATGATTTATTTTCACGCGCTTTTTGCCTGATTATCTCAATCGACTTGTCGTTCACCAACGTAAGTACGATGATTGCAGATCCGGTCTGCTTTGCTGCTCACAAGGTGAGAGCGTAAGATGAGAACTGGAGAATCTAATTCTCCGTAACAAAACCTCGGCGCAAGTACCGCAAGTCCAACTTGCCACTTCGCGTCCCCGTCATTAATTAACTACTCCTTCGGGACTCTCTTCTCAGTTCTAAAAATTGTCTTTTCTTTGGCGTTAGGGTTCGGCAAATCCTTGTTCTTCCTGTTTCTGATTTGCTCATGAGCTTTTAGCTAGGATACACCTTAATTTCCCACGCTCTGGGGACCATCTGCCTCAAAGTGAAAGTCGGAAATGATCATAGGGATACCTTATGGGCTTTGCTAATTCAGTGCCTTTGCCGGCTGTCTCGTCCCTGAAATTAATCCCTGACCAGCGATCGCTCATCTAGTCATCTTGACTAAGTGCTACTGTCACAGCTGTCTAGAAGATAGATTATAATCCATTTAAGCTTCAGATGTTTTTCCGACGATTCATGGACATAGTGTGAGTGTTCAGAAGTTTGCACAACATTTAAATGAAGTTCATGATTTATTATGCCATCAATAAAACCAAATTACCCTGTCCTGATGCTGCCATGCACCCCCACACAAGGACACCTCTACCGCCATACTTAAGGCTGTTCTTAACTGCTCCACTGAACAAGCGCAAAACGTTCTGATATATTTACAAATTCATTTTTTAACGAAAAGATATAAAATTGGAAAGCCTGGCCATGGAAGCGATTTGGAATTGAATTGTTTTTTCTATTTTTTGATCAATCAATTACCCACTGAATTATAAGCGATATCGATCACGTGACAAACCCGTTTTTCGCTCGCTCTTGAGTGATTTTTCTACTTTCGCGCGGAAATTTGGTTCAAAAGGTCCACTTTGGCATTATTTTCTGAAAAATCTATTCCGTTTGCAAAAAAAAAAGTGGAAAAAACAGCTCGATGACATAAGTTCTGAACAACAATACCAGCTAATTTCATGCATTTTCGAACAAAAATAAATTAAAAGTTATGTCAGGAAGTTGCCTTTTTGGATTTGAGAACAGCCTTAACTGTTCCAACTAAGTTCTTTGGATTAAGTTCTTCATTTTTTCTTCTCCATACAATTATACACCCATTGGATCTAAGCATGTTAAATTTACTTTCATCTGCAAATAAGACATTATTTCAATACGATTCAGGTTCATGTATCATTGATTTTGCGAAGGAAAGCGTAAGCTTTCTGTTTTTCTCATTAACAAACTAGTTGGATTTGCCAATCCCAGAACTTTCTTCTATCTTATACATCTTAATATTTCAAAAACTAATTGCACATGTTAATACTTCAATATTATTAGTTCAATACTATACCAACAATGATTTTCATCTTAAATTTCTGCTTCAGTCAATTAAACGGACTAAAAACGAGTTAATATATATCATGATATATTTTTTTAATTATTAGTTTTTCCTTATTCTGCTGTCATCAGCTGTTTGCGAATAGCCGACTTAGCAGGAAGCGAGTTCCCGCCGCTGCACAAGCCGCCGATGGACAATAGAACTACGAAAAATCAAGAAAAGTATACAAAAATCGCTATCACACAGCCCCTTTACCACGCAATATTTCCAAATTCAAGGAGGACCTGTTGGCCAAAGCCAAAAACATGCACAAAAAATTTGGTTCAATTGTATGCATAATTTTATACACTTTTCGATTGTACAATAAAGGAAATGGCACAAACATCGCTATTACAGCGCCCCCTTCCGGCAGATTTTTTTCAAATTCAGGGAGGACTTGCTTGCCATAGCCAGAAACATGCAGAAAAATGTTGGTTCAATTCTATGCATAACTTCATACACTTTTCGATGGTACAATAATGAAAATGGTACAGACATCGCAATTATAGCGCCCCCTTCCGGCGGAATTTTTTAAAATTCAGGGAGGACCTTCGTGCCATGACCAAAAAAAGCACAAAAAATTTGGTTCAATTCTATGCATAACTTAATACACTTTTCGATGGTACAATATTCAAAATCGCACAAAAACACCACAAAAAACTAATTTAGCAATATTCCGAAATGATTTACCACTACTATGATGAAAGATAATCATGTTTTGAATGCTGTTAGTTGTTTCTTACGACTACGAGCCATATTTACAGTGGCTCACATTTGTTTTTGGACACTTGTGTTTTTGAAACTTACTTATAAAAAGCATCCTCTAAATATTAAAAGATCTACTTAATTTTTTTTCATATAAACTTTATTTTCTCTATAATAAAACCTACATATTGTAATAAAAATAAAGTGCAATTTTTTTTTTTCAAAAAATTAATTTACCGAGAAAATGTTAAAAACGATCTCACATAAGTAATTGGACACTTGAAAGCTTTACTAAATTTTTTGACAGACGATATTATTTATTATTTATTTTTATTATAAACTAGCAAACCCCGCGGCTTTGCTGGCGTAATATTTGAAATACGCCAAGTGATATTTATATGTCTAATTTTTATTAAAAGGTACTAACTAAATTTTTATTTTATTAAAAGGTAATATTTATTTTATTAAAAGGTACTTATTACTTTTAGGAATAATTTAAAAAAATTACTATTTAAAACGCAGTTTGATTAAACATCATTGTTACACTGCATAAGGCAGAAATGAGACTTAAACTAATAAAACGAAATAAAACTAAATAAATAATAATTTAGAAAACTTTTATGCTCAATTAATACGCTCATTTCAGTATTCATTTGAAGTTTTGAATTTTTTAGAAACCATCTTCTTACATCTTAAAATTAACCATCATGTCAAATTCCAAGTTCTACCACCTCTCTCAACATAAAGGGCTATGTTGAAACAGGAACTGTCACCATTAATTTGCCAACATTAATTTTGAAGTTGGTTTGTTATTTCCTAATATTCCACAGAAACGTAATTTAGAAATCTTTTAAAGGTGTTTTTTAGAGCGTTTGTTGTTCATTTGAATCCCAGGTGGTAGAATCATCGGTATAAAATATAGCCTGTGTAGGATCAGAGACTGTTACCATTGATTCGCAACTATTACTTTTATATATGGCTTATATTTCCTGAAATAGCGTAGAAATCGTAATTTAGGACTTTTTTAGAATGCTTTTCGCCCCTCCCCTTCACTTCACCCCTTTTTAATTCGAATTTATTTTCGACAGTCCTTCGAGGGCATTTATATTTTATAAGTAACTACCATGCCATATTTAAAGTTTCTAGCCTTTTCAGTATCCCAGAAATCGCAATTTAGAAAGTTTTTAGCTACTGCAACCCTCTGGTGGTAGTGGCACAGACATAAAATATAGCTTATGTTTGAGCAGGTTCTATCACCAACAATTTGTTATCATTATTTTTTTAATCGGTTTGATATTTGAAAAGATTACATAAAAATTGTAATTTATAACGCTTTTAGCTCACTTCATCTTTTTAAATTTGAAATTTTCTTTCGACAGTTCATAGAAAGCAGTTGCATCTTGTAAGTAAATAACATGCCATACTTTTGTTTACATGCGTTTTTTGCCTTTCAGTTATGCAAAAAACGCAAATTAGAGCATGTTTTGCTTTTGCAACCCTCAGATGGTAGTGACAGCAACATAAAATATAACCTATGTTATAGCAGGGACTGTCACCATTGATTGGCAACCATTTCTTTTGAAATAGCTTTGGAATTTCCTGAGATTGAGTAGAAATCGCAATTTAGAACGTTTTTAGAACGCTTTTCGCGCATTTTCACCCCTTTTTAAATTTCCAATTTTTTCGAAACTGTTCTTAAACATCATTTATATGTAATACATATGTACCTTGCCTAATTTTAAGTTGCTAGCCCCTACCGATCACAAAAATCGAAATTTGGAACGCTTTTTTGCTCCTGCAACGTCTAGGTGATAGTGATATCGACTTAAAATAGCGTCTATGTTAGAGCAGAGGCTGTCAGCATCAATTTCTTAACATTACTTTTGAAATCAGTTTGATTCTTCCTGAGATATTGGTGACAAATCGGCATTTAGAACGTTTTTAGAACGCTTTTCGCTCATTTTGCTCCTGCATCTCCTCTGGGTTAGTGGAAACATATATAAAATATAGCCTATCTTGGAGCAAGATCTGTCACCATTATTTTAACACCATTAGATTTGAAATCGGTTCAGTATTTCCTGAGATTGCATAGAAATTGCAATTTAGAACGTTTTTTACAACGCTTTTTGCGCATTTTGACCCCCCCCCCCTTTTAAATTTCGATTTTTTTAGGAAATGTCCTTAGAGATCATTGATATCTTATAACTAATTACCATTCTAAATTTCCCGATTCAAGGCCCTTCCGTCACGCAAAAACCGCAATTTAGAACGTTTTTCTCCTGCACCGCCTTTGGGGTAGTGGCACAGATATAAAACATAGCCTATGTTGGAGCAAGGATTTTCACCATCATTTTGACGCCATTATTTTTTAAATCGGTTTGGTATTTCCTGAGATTGTGTAGAAACTACCATTTAGAACGTTTTTAGAACGCTTTTTGCGCATTTTCACCCCTTTTAAATTTCGAATTGTTTAAGAACTGTTCTTAGAAATCCTTTATATCTAATAAGTAGCTGATACTTCAAATTTCATATTTCTAGGCCCTTCAGTAACACATAAATGGCATTTTTAGAACGGTTTTTGCTCCTACACCCCCTTTGGTTTAGTGGCACCGACATAAAACATAGCCTATCTTGGAGCAAACGTTGTCACTATCATTTTGAGACCAATATTTTTTAAATCGGTTTGGTATTTCCTGAGATTATGTAGAAACTACCATTTAGAACGTTTTTTAAAACGCTTTTTGTGCATTTTCACCCCTTTTAAATTTCGAATTGTTTAAGAACTGTTCTTAGACAATATTTATATCTTATAAGTAACTAATATTCCAAATTTCATATTTCTAGGCCCTTCAGTAACGCAAAAATCGCATTTTTAGAGCGTTTTTTGCTCCTGCACCCCCTTTGGGGTAGTGGCACCGACATAAAATATAGCCTATGTTCTATGTTGGACTAACACCCTCATTTTGATACCATTACTTTTGGAATCGGTTCGGTATTTCCTGAGATTATGTAGAAACTACCATTTAGAACGTTTTTTAGAACGCTTTTTGTGCATTTTCACCCCTTTTAAATTTGGAATTGTTTAAGAACTGTTCTTAGACATCATTTATATCTTATAAATAACTAATATTCCAAATTTCATATTTCTAGGCCCTTCAGTAACGCAAAAATCGCATTTTTGGAACGTTTTTTGCTCCTGCACCCCCTTTGGGGTAGTGGCACCAACATAAGATATAGCCTATGTTCTAAGTTGGGCGAACACCATCATTTTGACACCATTACTTTTGAAATCGGTTTGGTATTTCCTGAGATTATGTAGAAACTACCATTTAGAACGTTTTTTAGTACGCTTTTTGTGCATTTTCACCCCTTTTAAATTTCGAATTGTTTAAGAAGTGTTCTTAGACATCATTTATATCTTATAAGTAACTAATATTCCAAATTTCATATTTCTAGGCCCTTCAGTAACGCAAAAATTGCATTTTTAGAATGTTTTTTGCTCCTGCACCCCCTTTGGTGTAGTGGCACCGACATAAAATATAGCCTATGTTCTATGTTGGACTAACACCATCATTTTGATACCATTACTTTTGGAATCGGTTCGGTATTTCCTGAGATTATGTAGAAACTACCGTTTAGAACGTTTTTTAGAATGCTTTTTGTGCATTCTCACCCCTTTTAAATTTCGAATTGTTTAAGAACTGTTCTTAGACATCATTTATATCTTATAAGTAACTAATATTCCAAATTTCATATTTCTAGGTCCTTCAGTAACGCAAAAATCGCATTTTTAGAACGTTTTATGCTACTGCACCCCCTTTGGGGTAGTGGCACCAACATAAGATATAGCCTATGTTCTAAGTTGTGCGAACACCATCATTTTGATACCATTACTTTTGGAATCGGTTCGGTAGTTCCTGAGCTTATCTCCGACAAATAAACAATTTTTTCCTCTTTATAATATGATGACTAGCAAACCCCGCGGCTTTGCTCGCGTAATAGTTGAAATATGCCAAGTGATATTTATATGTCTAATTTTTATTAAAAGGTAATAACTAATTTTTTATTTTATTAAAAGGTAATATTTTATTTTATTAAAAGGTTTTTTTTATTAAAAGTTACTTACGATTTTTAGGAATAATTCAAAAATTACTATTTAAAACACAGTTTGATTAAACATAATTATTACACTGCATTAGGCAGAAATTAGGACTTAAATTAATAAAATGAAATAAAACTAAATAAATGATAATTTAGAAAATATTTTGAAACTTTCATGCTCAATTAATACGCTCATTTCAGTATTCATTTGAAGTTTTGAATTTTTTAGAAACCATCTTCTTACATCTTAAAATTAACCACCATGTCAAATTCCAAGTCCTACCCCCTCTCTCAACATAAAGGGCTATGTGGAAACAGGAACTGTCACCATTAATTTGCCAACATTAATTTTGAAATCGGTTTGTTATTTTCTAATATTCCACAGAAACGTAATTTAAAAAGCTTTTAAAGGCCTTTTTTAGAACGTTTGTTGTTCCTGTGAATCCCAGGTGGTAGAATCACCGGCATAAAATATAGCCTGTGTAGGATAAGAGACTGGTACCATTGATTCGCAACTATTACTTTCATAATCGGTTTATATTTCCTGAAACTGCATAGAATCGTAATTTAGAACTTTTTTAGAATGCTTTTTGCACCTCCCCTTCTCTTCACCCCTTTTTAATTCGAATTTATTTTCGACGTTTCTACGAGGGCATTTATATTTTATAAGTAACTACCATGTCATATTTAAAGTTTCTGACCTTTTCAGTATCACATAAATCGCAATTTAGAAAGTTTTTAGCTGCTGCAGCCCTCTGGTGGTAGTGGAACAGACATAAAATATAGCTTTCGTTTGAGCAGGTTCTATTACCAAAATTTGTCATCATTATTTTTTTAATCGGTTTTGTAATTTATAAGTTTGCTTAAAAATTGTAATTTATAACGCTTTTCACTCACTTCATTTTTTTTTTTTTTTTTTGAAATTTTCTTTCGACTGTTCTTAGAAAGCAGTTGCATCTTGTAAGTAAATACCATGCCATACTTCAAAGTGTTAGACCCCTCAGTTATGCAAAAAACGCAAATTAGAACATGTTTTGCTTTTGCAACCCTCAGATGGTAGTGACAGCAACATAAAATATAACCTATGTTATAGCAGGGACTGTCACCATTGATTTGCAACCATTACTTTTGAAATAGGTTTGGTATTTCCATAGATTGAGTAGAAATCGCAATTTAGAACGTTTTTAGGACGCTTTTCGCGCATTTTCACCCCTTTTTAAATTTCCAATTTTTTCGAAACTGTTCTTAAAGATCATTTATATCTAATAAATATGTACCTTGCCTAATTTTAAGTTGCTAGCCCCTACTGATCACAAAAATCGAAATTTAGAACGCTTTGTTTCTCCTGCAACGTCTTGGTGATAGTGATACCGACATAAAACAGCGTCTATGTTAGAACAGAGGCTGTCAACATCAATTTCCTACCATTACTTATGAAATTAGATTCATTCTTCCTGAGATATTGCCGACAAATCGGCATTTAGAACGTTTTTAGAACGCTTTTCGCGCATTTCGCTCCTGCATCTCCTCTGGGGTAGTGGAAGCAGACATAAAATATAGCCTATCTTGGAGAAAGAGCTGTCACCATCATTTTTACACCATTATATTTGGAATCGTTTCAGTACTTCCTGAGATTGCACAGAAATCGCAATTTAGAACTTTTATTACAACGCTTTTTGCGCATTTTGACCCCCTTTTAAATTTCGATTTTTTTAGGAAATGTCCTTAGAGATCATTGATATCTTATAACTAACTACCATTCCAAATTTCACGATTCTAGGCCCTTCCGTAACGCAAAAGCCGCAATTTAGAACGTTATTCTCCTGCACCCCCTTTGGGGTAGTGGCACCGGCATAAAACATCACCTATGTTGGAGCAAGGGTTGTCACCATCATTTTGACCATTCACCATTATTTTTTAGATCGGTTTGGTATTTCCTGAGATTGTGTAGAAACCATCATTAGAACGTTTTTTAGAACGCTTTTCGCGCATTTTCACCCCTTTTAAATTTCGAATCGTTTAAGAACTGTTCTTAGAATTCCTTTATATCTAATAAGTAGCTAATATTTCAAATTTCATATTTCTAGGTCCTTCGGTAACGCAAAAATCACATTTTTACAATTTTTTTGCTCCTGCACCCCTTTCGGGTAGTGGCACCGACATAAAACATAGCCTATGTTGGAGCAAGGGTTGTCACCGTCATTTTGACACCATTATTTTTTAAATCGATTTGGTATTTCTTGAGATTGTGTAGAAACTACCATTCAGAACGCTTTTTAGAACGCTTTTTGTGCATTTTCACCCCTTTTAAATTTCGAATTGTTTAAGAACTGGTCTTAGACATCATTTATATCTTATAAGTAACTAATATTAAAAATTTCATATTTCTAGGCCCTGCAGTAACGCTAAAATCGCATTTTTAGAACGTTTTTTGCTCCTACACCCCTTTTGGGGTAGTGTCACCGACATAAAATATAGCCTATCTTGGAGCAAGCGTTGTCACCATCATTTTGACACCAATATTTTTTAAATATGTTTGGTATTTCTTGAGATTGTTTAGAAACTACCATTTAGAACGTTTTTTAGAACGCTTTTTGTGCATTTTCACCCCTTTTAAATTTCGAATTGTTTAAGAACTGTTCTTAGATATCTTTTATATCTTATAAGTAACTAATATTCAAAATTTCATATTTCTAGGCCCTTCAGTAACGCAAAAATCGCATTTTTAGAACGTTTTTTGCTCCTACACCCTCTTTGGTGTAGTGGCACCGACATAAGATATAGCCTATGTTCTAAGTTGGACTAACACCATCATTTTGATACCATTACCTTTGGAATCGGTTCGGTAGTTCCAGAGCTTACTTCCTACAAATAAACAATTTTTTCCTCTTTATAATAGGAGTAAGATAAGATAAGATAAGATAAGATGAAGTATAGATGGAAATATATGTCAAATATTACCGTCTGAACTTTGAAATTACTACTAATTCATGTAAATTTGTTTACATTTCTATATTAAGCGAACATGGCCGGAGGCTACAAAGTTACAACAAATTCCATTTGTAATTTAATCATAGAACATTTTTAAGATGGTAAAATCGTCAGAGCTATCACAAAACTTGTTAAAGTGAGCCATTCAACTGTTTTTGCTATTATACAATGATTGAAACTACCGGGTGTCCTAAAAAGGACTGACTGATTTTAAAAATCAATAACTTGCAAACGGTGACAGATATTAAAAAAATTCTTGCAGGAGGGTTATGCATAAGGTCAAAGGTTTTTTTTACAGTGATTTTCGATTTTAGTTCGAATTACAAACAATAGATAAGGCTGCAATCAATAGACGCTAAATTCAGGCTCGATTTTTGGTCCTATCTCTTCTTCCATGCGGAAAAAGGAGATGAAAATGTATTGCGTGGGTGCGAAAGTACCAAAAATCGAGCCTGAATTTAGCGTCTATTGATCGCAGCGCCATCTATTATTTGTAATTCGAACGAAAATCGAAAATCACTATAAAAGATATTTTGACCTTATGCATAACCCTCCTTCAGGAATTTTTTAAATATCTGACACCGTTTGCAAGTTATTGATTTTTAAAATCAGTCAGTCCTTTTTAGGACACCCGGTACGTGGAACTGTTGAAAAAAGCAATAAAATCAGGAGCTTCTCACAAGCTAACCCCCAGGAATCGAAGGTTCATCATGCATAAAATCATGAAAAATCCACAAATCTGTGCAGTGAAACTTACAATAGAATTAGAAAACAGATTTGCAATTCCCTGAAACTGTTAGACGAGTTATCAGATCATATGGATACAAAGTAGAGCTTCCAGAAAAAAAATTTTCTTTAACGAAAGAGCAAGGTAATTAAGTCTGGATTTTGCAAAATCCATGGTAGACAAAGATGTATCGTTTCGGAAAAACGTGATATTTGTAGATGAATCAAAATGTAACATATTTGGATCTGATGGGCGAATAACTGTGTGGAGAAAGCCCAACGAAGAGCTCAATCTAAAAAATCTATTGTCAACTGTCAAACATGGAGGTGGAAGCATAATGGTTTGGGGATGTTTTGCTGCTTCTGGTATGGGGAATTCAGTTTCCATTGAAAATAATATGGACCAATATAATCCTGAAAGGAAACTTGAAAATATCTGCCCAAAAACTTGGAATTCAAAACGCATTTAAGGGGTCTCAGGGCTCTTAAAGCTTTAAAATTTTCGAAATTTTAATTTTTGTTTTTAGATGTTAAACTCCTATCTTTTCTGAACATTTTGATATAATTGTTTCCTTGAAATTCCTATTAGAACTGAAGTTATGACTTTTACATTTATACACGTACAATAGCTGAAGCGTCGTTTCGGAAACTTTGAAGCTATTGTTCTCCAAATGACGTTTTGGGCATAACGCGCACGATATCTCAAAAACTTATGAATATTTTTTCATGATATTTTCAAAACATACGATTCATGTTAGTCTGTACAAACGGAACCTAAAATTTCCTTTTTATTATTCAAAACAATATTTTTTTAGGTGATTATACTGTTTAAATTTTCTTAATTTTGCATTAGCTAAATACAACTTTGTATTAAAAATATAAAAAAGCTTTAAATACAAATTTATTTAGGTTCAGGGTCATTATTACAATCTGAAGTATAAGTAGGCACCCAAATTTTCATTCTAGTTGCAATACTTATTTTGTAATCGTGCGCGTAACCTGTTATGCCGAATTTTTGCTCATCAAATGTCTAATAGTTTGGAACCCCCTGTAAATGCTAATTCTGCATCTTATAATTTTTTAAATACATGAAATGAAAGAACATAGTTAAGTATTTTATTCCAATTAAAATTGTGTCTTAAAATCAAATACATTTTATGATATTAAATGTTGAAAATGGTATTTTTTTTCTTTTTTTCCAATTTTAAGAGTCCTGAGACCCCTTAACTATTGTATCAAGATAATGATACCAAACATACAGCCCTAAATGTTCGCTTATGGCTGATGTACAACTAACTGTCCCAAAGTTATCAAGACTCCACCATATTCTCCAGATTTAAACTCAGTTGAAAATTTGTGGCATGAACTGGAGAAAAGAACTAAAAAACAGGGATATTTCTTCGAAAGAATAACTGAAAACAGTATTAATAGATAAATGGAACAAAATTGAACAGTCTTACACAAAAAAAAAAAAAAAAAATTGTTGCATCCATGCCAAAACGTTTTAAAAGTATAATTTCAGCTAAACGATACTCAACAAAGTATTAAAATGTTTGATTATTTGCATATTTTTGTTTACATTTGTTGAATCTTCAAAGTGTCCCATTACTTATGTGAGATGGTTTTTAGCCCTTTCAGGGTAAATTAATTTTTTGAAAAACAGTTTTCAATTTATTTTCATTACAATATGTAGGTTTTATTATAGAGAAAAGAAAGTTTATATGAAAAAATTTTTTAAGTAGATCCTTTAATATTTATGATGTTTTTTATAAATATATTTAAAAAAAAACAAGTGTCCGAAAACAAATGTGAGCCACTGTAAATAATAAATAGAATATTACGAAGAAAGCAAGCAAAAATTAAAGCCAAATGATTAAATGTCCCCACAATGCAAAAATAAAAATAATACGACAGACGATATTTTTAATTATGAATTCGTCCGAAAATGTTTCGGTGTACGAAGACTTTTGTGCCGTTTTCTTTCTCTGCCTCCTTCCGTTTTCATTTTTATGTAAAAAGAAAATCAGTCAATAATAAAAAAAGAAATGTTGAGTATTATTAAAAATAACATAAAGTTGATGTGGAAAAATATTGGACTTCATATTCGAATTCAATTCCAGGGAAATGCCCTTTTACTATAAATTTCTAAAGTGTACGAACACTTTTGGGAGCAACTGTATATTGTCTAGATTACTTCAGTTTGAAATGAAATTGCCTTCAAAGTTTTGGTAATCGAATTCTGTATCATAATAACTAAATTTTGTATTTCTAAACCCAATACTTTTTGTGTAAGTCAATCAAAACGAAAAATACCCTGACATCCCCACTCACCCCTATCTACTTCTGTAACTTCATTTTTTGAATGCATCCGTGATATGTGACAGCATCATAATGAAACAACATATACATTAGTCAGATACAGATTCGATACATCCGCCATAAGAGAGCGCAACATTTACTCTTCGAGCAATTCGGACAAAACACGCACATTTATTAAAAGATTTACCGTATATACTCGTGTATGAGTCGACCCCCTAATTTTCGAATGTAAATTCTGGAAAAAAAAAAAAAACAAAAATTCGCGTGTAAGTCGACCCCCTAACTTTTAAATGCAAATTCTGGAGAAGAAACATCAAAAACTTCAGTGGCGTAGCTACATATTCAGCGCCCTGGAGCAAGTAGAGTTTGTGCGCCCTTTTGTCACCCGAAAAAGTTCTGCGCAATTTTGTTTTGAAGTTTAAAATTTATATACTATTCTTAATTCAATTTAAAATCTTACTTTTATTTGAAAGTCAAAGTATTTGAACAACCTATTAAATAGAAATAATTAAAAATAAATAATGAATGGTGAAATGAATTATATTTCTTAAAGTACGGAGTACCTAACAATATTTTCTACGAATTGGGCGAGATTTTTGTTTTAAATGCGGCAATGGGCCTGTACAATCTGCCGCCTTTAATATCTGTTTTTCTTTTCAAGGGTTTCGAAGCATTGTAGACTAATAATAATAATAAAAAAAAAACACTATTGTCAAGATTTCTTTTTTTTTTTTCTTTCCCATATGGATGAAACATACTTTTAGTGCCAGAAAATACTAGAATTCCATAAAATTCAAAGTATCATAACTCGGTAAGGTTTAGTTGTACAAAAAAGAAAATTTTATTATTTTTCCTGTTAAAATACGGAGAAGATTTTTCTAAATATAACATATGGAGCCCAGAAACAGAATAAAAATGTGAACGTCGTAACTTTTAAAAAATAACTACTTTGACGTAAAGTACTTTTAAGATTATGAAGAACAACTTTGAAACTTTTTTACTATTGGAACTATATTTCTACAGCTAATGGTTTAGAAAATTAGCCAATAGGCAACGATAAAAGTTGACACCGGGATTATCACTGGTTTTTGACTAATCTGAGCAATTTGGATAACCGCTAAGGAAAAAGTAGCCAAGTTCAAATAATTCGTCATAAAGCACTAAGAATATCAAGACACAAATAAATGAGTTACACAGAAAGGTTTAATCATACAGTAACATCATTGAGAGTGTTGCCGAAAGTAAAAAAAAAAAAAAACATCTCTTGCAATTTGGCGATTTCAATCTTTAGTTTTCTCCCCAAATGAAACATTTTGGCGCAGTGGCGATCGGCAGCGAGAACCCTGATTGATACCGTTCTATTACAGATTTTACTTTCCATACATACAATATAAGGGACGAAACAGGAAAGCATTGTAACCACAATAAAAATAACTGAAAATAATGGTATATTTTTCAATTTTCAAATAAATCCATTCTCACAATGTTTGAATGATTCCATATGTACGTGTGCATGTACTCTCCCCCGGGATTGCACTTACACTCTAACGCGAAAGCTGAGTTCCTGGGGCTGTCATCCCTGTATGTGTGCATGTATGAGTGTATGTTCTAATTTCCTCACGTTTTTAGATTAGCAGAGAACGATTTGGTGTATTTTTGATGATGTCGGCAGGTATTTTATTAATCTGTTACAGGAATTGTATTAATTTTCAAAGAACTCAGCCGACGAGTTTGGTATCTGAACCATTTTTCAAACATTCTGTAACGATAACTGATGAACATTTTCTCTTATATCTCAATTAAATTATTTTTATTGCTCACGTTAATCTTATATATCTATACAACAACGTTTCCCCACGCATACAGTGGAGGCTGGAAAATAATTTCACAATCTACTACCATAGATTTCATGAAAAAAATTTCTCCTTGTTTAACCGTAGAAAATCACACGATTTAAAACAGATCAAATTTTATGTACCAATATTCTGGTAGAAAGGTGATTGTGAACACCTGAAAAGCCGCTACTGCACGCAGGGTTGGACTTGGTCACTGTCAAATACTGAGACCTTGGATTTTTGGAGGGCGCAACATTTTAGAAACTCATTATACCATCTTGCTAATAGAAACCAATAACATCCACTATCATTTCATTTTTTTCTTTATGGGGATGCTTTCAATTTCGGAACTGGATTCGAAATTGAAAGTGTCCTTAGAAAAAAAAATCGAAACAGTATAAAGTTTAGACATCGACCTCATATATTCTATTCCGAAAGTAAATATATATATATATATATATATTGAAATATAAATGAGACATTTGTAAAGATTAAATACGGTGGCGTAAATTTGCATAAGCGATAATCAGGTCCTACGGAACACTGAATTTGATGCTTAACTTTTTCTCTCGTTTTCAAGGAAACTGTTTATGAATTCTGCGTTTGAGATTTGATATATATTCAAAATATCAAAAACAATATGCACATAATTTAGTTTACCGCCCCCCCCCTTTCTAAATTTTGTCGCCGTGGACTGATGTGAAGTATGTCTAAATCCGACTCTCATTGCTGATTGGTAATCTGTATTGATACATGTTTAGTTTTCACAAAACAACAACAACAACAAAAATAACTTCAAAAGTTTCGTTTTTTTTTTTTTTTTTTTTTTTTTTTTTTTTTGGTTTTTCGTTTGTACGTCAATCATTTTTCTTCAACTTGTCAAACTGTTACTACTTTACAAATCGTAAAATAAATAAATAGCTAAAGCATCGCTGTTGCATCGTAAATATAGATTTCTCAGTAGTGACTTTTTGGTTACCATTATTTCCGTACAGTGGCCCCCATGATCAAGGCTTAGTTTCTCACAAAAAAGTACCGGATTTCTAATATTCTGCAGTACTAAAACCGTAGCGTGTCCCCCTCCCCCTCTACCCGCCATCACTCCAATCTGCATATTTATATTTCATACATTACTTGCAAAATTTAAAGCATCTTTTTTTTCTTTAGTAAAACAAGATAAAGTAAAAAAACTAAAACCCAACTACGACAAAAAACTACGCTGAAAAAGTATAAAAGTACCCCATGAATACAGGTAAAGTCACAAGCAAATGCTAGTAATATATAGATATATTCAAAATGTACAAGTAAAGCGCTTTTGAATGATACCAAACACGGCATATTTATCTTAACTTTATTTTTTGACGTATGACGCTTCCAGTATTTGGTAGTAGTGACGCACATATCCGTCGATGGCAGCAAATGGGTAATGGACCGATTAGTGGATGAGGTCGTTAGTGTAATGTGTAAATGTGTAATGTAGATTGAAGGTTTCATGTATTAAGATGACCTAGGAAGATTTCTTAATCTATCTAATTCTGCTAACGATTGACTGTCATGTGGATTTTTAAGCAACTTATTATGATCCAAGGCACTTATAAACAAACCCTCTATGGTTTTGAAGTGAAGCGCTTTAAAATGATACCAAACACGGCATATCTAGCTTAACTTTATTTTTTTACTCTGTATATTTTGTCCGCTAGAAGGCGCCACATTGAATTTGGTGAAAATCTATATAGCCTATAACCAGCGGACAATTAAGACGCTTCTAATGATATGTCATTTGTCGAATTCTGATTAGTGGTTTAGAAGTTACGAGGGAACAGATGAACATACATACATACATACATACATACATACATACATACATACATACATAGCCTGTCAAAATCATAACCCTCCTTTGGCTTTGCCGTAGTCGGGTAAAAAAAAATTAAACTATATCTACTGCATATCTTAACCCTTTCCCGCGCGGAGTAATTCTGTTTATAAACTGGCGAAATAATGGACTGACACCAGAATTTATAAACGAATTTATTAGAAAATATGAACCGGCCTATTTTCACGTACATTATAAAAGAAAAATTTTAATTAAATATTCTTGGTCGCGTTTGTCAGTTTTGGAATTAAAATTAGGTGCATTTTTTTGTGGACACCGCACTCGAAAGAGTTAACCGTCAATTGTTCCAATTTTTAGTTTATCTCTCCTTCCGAATAGCAATCTTTGCCTAATTTTAATGTTAATTCATTGCAGAATTCTGCAATTAAATAAGGTAAGGATTACGATTCGGAAAAAGTGTTAGCACAAAAAAGGAATTGTTCGCAGCTATGCATATATATATATATGTATAATTAATGAATAACTAGCAAAAACATTTATAAGAAAAATTTTCAGAAAATTTTACGCGCCGTTTCATCTCCATTTCCTGCGTGTGAGACACACTAATGTCACATATAAGTGTTTTGATAGAATGCAGGAACTTGAAAATGGGAGGGAAAGGAAGGGTAATTTAGGCTTCAGTTTTTTGGATGGGCTCCGGAACCCTGTATTTATGAGCTCCGGTGAATTCCGACCAATATTTAAATATTTACTAAAAACAGAGAAGTACCAGAGCTGAGCTTCAGTGGGCTCCGGGGCAAATTAAGTCCTGCATGATAATTTTCTAAAACACTTTCATAAAATACAACAATAAAATGTACCAAGAAGTTTATCGTTTCAAAAAAGTGTTATCCAATAAACTGATCTATGAGAGAGCCCTGTAAATAAGTTTTGATTACTTTTAAATTCAAAAATCTTCAACTGTCATCTACGGAAAAGTTACAGAAAAAAAAATCAGGCATGCTGAAACGGTGTTGGAGAAGTTGCTTGAGGCTGCAATATGGTATGAATTAAAATCGAAACTTCGCGAATAGAAGTAATTTCTTTTAAGAGGGGAGATCACCTTAAAACTTTTTAAAATCTAAAAAAAAAAAAAACAATTGGTCTATTATTAAATAATAACATGTTACCAAACTTAAAAAAAAAAAAAAAAATGACGATACTCAAATTAGAACCGGTTTTATGATAAAATATATGGAGCGATACCTATCCAACTCAAGGTAAATTTGAACTTTAAAGTCGTTTTTCTCAAACCAGATATTTTTGCAGTGCGCGCATCATATTTCCAAGACTAAAAAACTTAATATTTTGTATTATATTGTATTTTACATAGTTTTATAACTCTAACAATTTTTAAGTACGTACCTGTAATATATTTTTTTATTTATTAAATATTTATGGAAAATTTACCATGAATTTTGTATTTTATAATTTATCTGCCTGAAAAATATTTTCATCTGGAAACTCGATTAATATTTTAGATTGGAGTTAAAGGACAACATTTTAAGAATTAATTATCGGATAATAGAATGAAGATAGAATTAAGCGGGTATATGGAATATAATTTTTTATAATCCTGCGCACAACACATGTATGTTAAATCATTTTTTTGAAAATCCTTAATTTGTATGTCTTAATTAAACTAAATTCTAATTATTTTTCATTAGAAGTATTTAAAGGAATACATAAACAAAAATCTGCACAATTTAATTTAAAAAAATTGCTTAATTTGAAAAAATATTGACAGTTCCAAATTTTTTTAATATTGTGTTAAAATCAGGGACCCGGAGCTGGAGCTGGAGCCGGAGCGCTCCGGAGTTGTGTTTTCCCTGGAGCCGGAGCCGGAGCTGGAGCTCTAAATTTTCCCCTGCTCCAGGGCTCCTTTAGTTTTTAATATTCTTTTAAATTAATTTTTTTTTCAGTCTTTAAATTTCCATGCTTAACATATTTTTATTACATCATTATTCAGTATTTTAATTATATCATTTTTTAGGGTTTTTTTAAAATTAGAGATAGAAAACTTTTCAAAACATGGTATCACTACTTTACTTCTACTTTCTACTTGAGCTAGGTGACAACACTATTTGAAAAATATGGCCGCCTGTGGCCTACATGTATAGTTGTACAGTTTTCGTTGTTTGAAAAGTTTAGAAGAAATTTAAGATTCTTGTGTTTAAAATTCAACAAAACTTTCTATTTTAAAAGCAAAAGCTAAAAGATGTCATATTTTCTGAACAAGCATTTCAAGTTTGATGAGAAGAAAAATGTATTTTGTCAGATCTTTAATGAAGGTAAAGGAAGAAAGAATTTGTGAGCAAAAATTAAATGTGTAAATTAAAATCTGCAACTCAGAAGTGTGAAGTCGGAGCCGAGTTGGAGCCGGAGCCGGAGCTGAAGCCATGGTATTTTATCTTGGAGCGGAGCTGGAGCTGGAGCATCAAAAATTGTTCGGTCCGGGTCACTGGTTAAAATCAAGCAATGTCGAGCTGCTGAAGGTGATCTGTCCCCTTTTCTATCTTAACTGTGTATAAAAACATGTTTTAAATCGATATAGTTGAGGTTAAACACAAAGTAAAATATCGTAAGAATATGCGGATTGTAACAAAATTCATCTATAATATCTGATAATGTAAAAAATATTCAAGCATTTTTGTAAATCTTTATTTCGCTCTTCCTAATTTTGCGCCCTTAGGATTCGTGCGCCTGGAGCAGTTTGCTCCAACTGCTCCTCGGTAGCTACGCCCCTGAAAAACTTGAGTATAAGTCAACCCCCTAACTTTTTACTTCAATTCAAACCAAACCAAAGATTTCACTTGCCAATGCGAAAAGGTAGTAAATAAATAAAAACAAATCATTGAATTCTTTTTAAGTGACAAATTCTTATTATTTGTATATTTTATATATTATTTTTTTATTCATACACATAAAAAGCCATAATTTTGCAGTATTCGTAGTTTTCATTTTTGCTTTTTTAACTGACTCGCGTATAAGTCGAGACCCCCTAAATTTGTTTACCGAAAATTGTCAGAAATTCCTCGGCTTATACGCGAGTATATACGATATTTATAATGCGTAAACTAGAGTAACAAAAGTATATTCAGATTTATTCAGAAGTTTAATTTTTAAGTAGTTATGATTACTTATATTTTTATTTATGATGAAACTGAACAAAAATGAGTCATAAATATTTCATAAATGAGTTTCGTTTTTTAAATGTTATTTTCGTCTATCATTGCGGAACAAGCTAGAAAAACTCGTATTCTTGCATGTGTATATATCTTTTATATCTAATATTCCGTCATTAGGTAGATTTCATATGAAATACTACCTATTGGGATCGTTCCTATGTTGGAATTTCTGAAAAAGTTTTGCAGATCTACACCGATCATGACCCCTAGAACCCAAAACCACCCTCAGTAAAAAACTTTATACATCTACCTATCTATCTATCTATCTATCTATATATATATATGTCGTAGGCTAATTGAGAAATCCGGCTCTTTGCAAACAGCCTAGGCTCTTTGCAAAGAGCCGGGCTAATTGGAGAATCCATCTCCCTTTTTCCAAATAGCCTGATATTTTTCAGGTTTATTGCAAAGAGCCTAGAAAGCGTTAGGCTAATTGAAAAATGACCACTTATTATCCGATCAGGGTGATACTTTTAGCTCACAGGCTATCAAAGCCTGAGAGCTAATGTGCCCGCCGATTCTGTATGTACGTGCGTACGTACGTACGCACATATGTACGTAATGCGATAACTCTTGATAGAAATATCCGATTTGCTTCAAATTTCTTTTTCTAGGTTCATTCAGATAAGGTGCTTCCCTGATTATTTTTTGGGGTTCATTGGTTAAGGATAAAGGGGGAAAAGGGGGGCTAGCCCCCCTTAATTTATATAAATGGGTTTTTCATGCAGAAATATTCGATTTGCTTCAAATTTCGTATAACGGTTTATTGTGTTAAGGAGCTTCCCTGATTAGATTTGGAAGCTCATTATTTAAGTATAAAGGGGGGCTACCCCCCTTAATTTAGATAAATCGGTTTTTCATGATGAATTATTCGATTTGCTGCAAATTTGGTATACCGGTTTATTAAGTTAAGGAGCTGCCTTGATTAGATTTGTAGGTTCATTAGTTACATATAAAGGGAGGAAAGGGGAGGCTATCCCCCCCCCCCCCGTAATTTAGATAAATGGGTTTTTCATGCAGAAATATGCGATTTGCTATAAATTTGGTATATCGGTTAATTATGTTAAGCAGCTTCCCTGATTACATTTCGAAGATCATTATTATGTATAAAGGGGGGAAAGGGGGGCAATTGCCTCTCCCCTTAATATAGATAAATGCGTTTTTCATGTAGAATTATTCGATTAGCTCAAATTTGGTATACTGGTTTATTATGTTAAGGAGATGGCTTGATTAGATTTGGAGGTTCATTAGTTAAGTATAAAGGGAGGAAAGGGGGGTTAGACGCCCCCCCCTTAATTTAGATAAATGGGTTTTTCATGCAGAGTTATTCGATTTGCTCCAAATTTCGTATACCGGTTTATTATGTTAAGGAGCTTCCCTGATTAGATTTGGAGGTTTATTAGTTAAGTATAAAGGGAGGAAACGGGGGCTAGACCCCCCCCCCTTAATTTAGGTAAATGGGTTTTTCATGCAGAGTTATTCGATTTGCTCCAAATTTTGTATACCGGTTTATTACGTTAAGGAACTGCCTTGATTAGATTTGGAGATTTATTGGTTAAGTATAAAGGAGGGACAGGGGCTAGTGTCCCCTTAATTTAGATAAATGGGTTTTTCATACAGAATTATTCGACTTGCTTCAAATTTGATATACCAGTTTATTACGATATGCCTTCCTTCATTTGATTGAGGTTCATTGGTTAAGTATAAAAGGGGGGAAAGGGGGGCAATTGCCCCTTCCCTTAATTTAGATAAATGTGTTTTCATGCAGAATTATCTACTGTAAAAGCACTTATTTTCGCAAGGCTTTAATTTTCGCGATTTTCGAGAGCCCGTCGTAATCGCGAAAATTTAAGCCTCGCGAAATATATTTTTTTTCCCGCCTCAAATAATAATAAAAAATCAGAATTTTTTCACTTACCAAAATTTAATTGTCTGAGCGAAGCGAAGGCTAATACTCAGCGAAATATTACTGTCCGGACAAATTACTACTACGATGGATATTAACGCCATGTCCTACTAAAACAAAGCCTAATAAAAACCTTTCGTCAAGCATAACTCAAAAAATATTTGTCGGATTTCGTTTCTGATTGCACCAGAAGGTACCTATGAGGGTCGCCTACTGAATGCACCTACTATGAAAAATAAGTTCATAACCGTTTAAAAATTATGTAGAAAAAACTGATAAAAAAGCACAATTTATCTGCATACGTCACAGAAATTTGGTGTGCGTCACTTTCACCGGTTGATGTTTTCGTAGACAACTGGTTTGAACACATGGAGCAAATAATAATTAAAAAAAATACGCACGCATTAATATTGAATAGATCAGTTTCAACCACGTGATCACAAACCTTGCAACAACCCGTGACAACCAGTTTTGGTGGGCAAACAAATAATAATACAGTACTCCGTACCACGGTGGCCGTTTTTAGCCTGTTGTATAAAATCTGGCCTGTTGTATGACATACAATTGTGGATGATTAAAACAAAAGACATGAGTGTTTATTGCTCCGGGAGGTTATCTTTCTCTGGATGTCTGTCTTTCTATCATACAGCATGCAATTTTCTTGTAAAGGATGATATTATTATGCAGTAAAACCTCCATAACGGACACACCCGATTAGTGGACACCTCTATTTAGTGGGCATTTTTACGTTTACAAACCCTTAAATAACTGTACATTTTTTACTCTCAGTAGCGGACACCTCCGAATAGAGGACAAATTCTGCCCTCCCGAGGTGTTCGCTATTCAGAGGTTTTACTGATAAAACCTCCATAGCGGACACACCCGATTAGCGGATACCTGTATTTAGCGGACAATTTTTCGATTACCAGCTCTTAAATGACTGTACATGTTTTACTCTCAGTAGCGGTCACCTCTAAATAGAGGACAAATTCTGCATTCTCGGGGTGTCCGCTATTCAGATGTTTTACTGTATATAATATTGATAGTTATTTTACAGGGCCACACAAAAGAATAAGAATATATGAAACGAATATAAACTAAATTCGGGATTGGTAGATCGCTGATGGTAATGTAATTTTAGGATGTTCTTACAGTCATCCGCAGCATGTTTTTAGAGTTTCGGTCATCTAACGAAACCCTATCTGTCTCACTCCTTTGTCTGTCTGTCTGTCCGTCTGTCACAGAGCCCGTTCTCAGAAAATATATATGTCGGAGACTTGAAAATTTGCATACTTATAGCTGAACACCACACATCAAACGGCAAATAATAAAATTTTGAAAAAGTCTAATATTTAACCCTCTGGGCTCTAACTTGTGTATTTTAAGCAATTTTTCTAACTCAGCCCCTAATTTAATTAAGTTGGATACATGAAATTTTGCATACTTACAGCTGAACATCTCACATCAAATGACAAATAATAAAATTTTGAAAAAGTCTAATATTTAACCCTCTGGGCTCTAACTTATGTATTTTAAACAATTTTTCTAACTCAGCCCCTAATTAAGTTGGAGACATGAAATTTTGCATACTTATAGCTGAAATCCTCACATCAAACGACAAATAATAAAATTTTGAAAAAGGTCTAATATTTAACCCTCTGGTCTCTAACTTGTGTATTTTAAGCAATTTTTCTAACTCAGCCACTAATTAAGTTGGAGACATGAAAATTTGCATACTTATAGCTGAACACCTCACATCAAACGACAAATAATAAAATTTTGAAAAAATCTAATATTGAACCTCTAATATTTTGTCTCGCGCAATTTTTAAATTTAAAATGTTTTGCAATACTATTTTTTGTTCATTTTGCATAATAAGTGTAATGTGACGCAATTTCTTCTATTTCAGACTTCTAACGCATGTTAATGAATTTATTTTACAATATCCTTTATCTTTCAAAATTCACATGTAAATATAATTTTAATGGCGTAATTTCCAATAAGTGCCTGCTTTTTATACCTAATTATTTAATTCTAATTTGAAGGTTTTTTCAGTTTATAATAGTAACGTGTAAATGATTTTTTTATTTGAAGCAAACATTATTGTTTGCGCTGTTTATACAGTTGGCAACAGTTTAAATTAATACCATTTTCTAAAATATGTAAAAAATATCAGCCAAGATGCTGAATATTTGAATTTAAAATAGAAATAAAACCTCAAAAAATGAGTCAAATTAAAAAAATTAATGAAATCTGCACACCAGGATTTTCTATTGAATAAAATGATCTAAAAATGATTAAATTCACATGTATAGCTTTTGCTCCAATAAAAATTTTTTTAATGGAACGATTTTGTCCAACTTTAGCATTAAAAATCTCTTAAAATAATTCTTCGACTTGAAAACTGTATGCATTAGCGTGTTGATCAAACATTTCGCTATAATACCACCGATTTTCATATTTTTGTATGCAATAGTTTTATTAATATTAACGAAGAAAGACCTCCGATCACAAAAAATCAAAACCGGCGGCGGCGGCGGCGGCGGCGGCGGTGACAGCGTTAGTTACTTTTTTTAGAATAGAGAGATATATAAAAATGAAAACTTGTCTATCTGTGTGTTTGTAATTCTATAAAAATCCACAATTCGGAAGCCAAAATTGTGAAAAGATACGTACATGTGTATTAAAACATGGCCGAGGCAGCTAAAGTAATCCGGAATCGAAATAATTTATAGTTAATTTTTAATTAATAAAAAACCACCAATTTAAGAGCAATTACTTATCAAATTTAAATATTTTTCGTTATAGCAGTTGCCAACAATAAAAAAAAAAACAATAAAATTATTACTACAACAATTAATTTTCTACTGCAAGATTTCCACGTGAAAAATGAAAATGGAATAAATAGTTTGACGAATTTTTAAAAAAGGTGAATATTACGTCATAACTTTTCTATTGCAAGATATTCACGTGAAATATGAAAATGAAATAAATGGTTTGACGAATTTAAATGAAAGTGAATATAACTTCATAACTTTTCTATTTCAAGGTTTCCACGTGAAAGAGGAAAATATTACGTCATATTGGAAATATAAAGAACGTGGTGGATATAGTATAACGTCATATGAGTGTGAAAAATGTATTGAAGCATGATAGAAACCCGATTAGGGAAATATTGGCCTATTTTAACATTATTGCTCTAATTATAAATTGAAATAAGTTTATTTATAGCTGTATTCTTTTGCGTCTGTTATATACATTTATACATTTTTATATAGCGTTTTCATATGATTCATTCATACAACATTTTGACTGCTTTTTTTAATGTTTGTTTTGTGTTGTATGTTAAATTTTGAAATTGATTTTTCAGAACAAATATCCTTCAAATTCTGGGCAACGCCGGCACTTTAGTTTGTAGCAGATAAATGGCTTTTGTATCTGTACATTTAATGCTAATATTATAAAGCGTTATAATATTATAAAGTATATAATATTATTAATTCTTGTACGTTTGTAAGGTGTTATCTCTGAAACTACATAGCCAACTTAAAAAAATGTTGGTGGCCATCTCTGCTCCGAAAGAAAGACTATTTTTGTCAGTGCACCTACATCGCTGCAGGAGCAAAAAAGTTCTAAAATTGCGAATTCTGTGATATTGATTGGGTTAGAAACTTTAAATTTGGTGCGGTAGTTACTTTTAAGATGTAAAAACTCGTAATGAGCGCTCTCTAAAAGGTTCAATTTGACGGATAAACGTAAAAATTTCTAGAAAGATTTTAAACTATGATTTATTTGGAATACTGAAATTTTTGGGATACTGTTGGGGTTAGAAACTATAACTTTGGCATGGTAGCAATTAATAAGATGTAAATGCTCGTTGTAGTACGAATTCTAAAAAATAGAAAGACTAAACAAATCGGAAAAAGATCTAAAGATGATCTAAGTAACGAAGTACATGGAATTGTTAGGAATATAAACATGAAAATTGACATGGCTGTATTTATCATGACGTAAATTCTCGCAATAGAACAATTTCTAAAAATGTCGCTATATAAAACAGTGCAAAAACAAAAAAACTTTCAAAAATTTTCTATTTCTGTGTTACTGCTGAACCCAAAATCTTGAAATTTTGCTTCGGGTTAGTTTTAAAATATACAATTGTCTCTATGAATGGTTTCTAAAAAATTTAAAATTTAAAAAGATGGAATTAACGGAAAGCGATCTCAATTACCATTAATTTGGAATTATTAGGTACAGCAACTTTAAATATTTCATAATGCTGCATTTCCTCCGCAAAACATGCGATATAAATGCAACAAAACTGATAGATACCCACCTAGCATTAAATAAATTGTGTAATTATTGAATAAAGACCTGTATGAAACCGTGAGTAGGTTTCCCGAAAGTACTTGTTAAAGTGTTCCTTCTCTAGGCTTTTCTCTCTCTCGCCAAGGCCACTAACAGAGGGAAGTGCCGTTTTAAATGTGATATGAATTTTTTATCCGACTCATTTTTCTAGACATTTTATCATAAGGTCATATTCTCAATTACCATTAGTAGCTTTTTTATATATTAACTTATTCTGGTGAAATTTTATAATCGAGTTCATATTGGCGTATGTTAGCTTGCATGATTTCCTGAATAAATATGTATGGATTTGTAAATTACTTTAAATGACACTTTGACAGCTCAAAAGTTATGCAGACGATATATTCAGATCTTGTGTCATACTTTATGTTGTAATCATTGCCGATTTCTTTTATTTAATACATGCTAAATACAGCTCAACTTGTGCAGAATATGTTTGAAAACAAAACAATACAGCGTATGTAGTGGCCTGCATACACTCATCATTTAAATCCGATCGAGCATATCTAAAACACACTCTAACGAAAGATTGCATGCCACTGTTGATGTATTCGGTACTTTGATACTATATTAGATTTTGAGAAGAGAATTCCTTGAATGTTATCGACAACCTCATTGCATACGTGGAAAACAGATATTGTACAATATTAACTATTCCGGGGGAGCACACACCATATAAAGTATAGTCCATTCGTTTTAAACATGATATATTTGTCATTTAAAGTTACTCAAATTGGTGCGGAGCGTCTGATTATGCTCCTGACATCATTTAATACAGTTAAAATTCCGATATAAGTAATTTAGTGTTTCATTTTCTATTTTACTTTTAATATATTGCATACTTTCAATTTTATATTCATGCATGGCTCTCTTGAATGGTTTGATTTCCCATTTTTTTAAACAGTGTATACGAATTTATATGCAAGATTTTGTAATTCTACGATTCGTTTATTTTCATCATTTCAGTTTATCGCAGTATATGGGCAATAAAAGATAACATCTCATTTTCTTTGCTTCCACATGTTATTATTAAATCTATGTTCTCAGTAATATCGCTCAGACTAATCCCTCTGAGGGAAGTCCTAGTGATTGCAGTTACTTAAATAAGAAATAAGTACAAAAATGTCTTGAATATTTACAACTATTTCTTGATTACTATACAACTACTTCTTTAATAAAAACAATAATACAACAAATAGAATTCATTCACTTACAATATTTATACCAGCTTCTTTGAAGCCATTCATTTTTAGAGCGATGGGGGGAAAGAAGGGGGGCGAAGAACTTTTCGGACAAAATGAAGTTTCTTAAATTGCCTTATGCAAAAAGGGTTCTATTTAGGTAGTTTTGGAATTTTTCAACTTTCGGTTCAGTTCATATAAAATTCGCGAAATTTTCAGCTCGCGAAATGACCGATATCTTCATTTTCGCTAAAATTACGGCTCGCGAAAATAAATGCTTTTACAGTAATTTAGTTTTTTTTCTAGGTTCATTCTAATAAGGAGATTTTCTGATTAGATTTGAAAGTTCATTGGTTCAGCATAAAGGGAGAAATGGGGGAGCTAACCCCTCCCCCCCTTAATTTAGTGAAATGGTTTTTTTCATGCAGAATTATCTGATTTGCTTCAAATTTGGTATAATAGTTTATTATGTTAAGTAGCTTCCCTGATTAGATTTGGAGGTTCTCTGGTTAAGTAGAAAGGGGGGCAACGGGGACTAATACCTTCATTTATTTTTCGAGGTGCATTATTCTTTAAAATAAGAGTATAATATACAATTAGTGCGAATAGCCTGTGAGCTCAATGCCATCAGTTTAACAGGGCAATTTTCTTTTTATTAGGTTTATTAACGCATAACCCTACCCAAACTCGAAAAATACATTACAACAGACCGTACCCCGATCCGAGCAAGACAAAATAATTTCAGTCTACATGCAACCCGACCCGAACCTGAGAGTTCCATTTGAAAAAACCCGAAAACCAAATCTGATAACCGACAAAAATATTCCAAAGATCCATAATCGGATCCGAACAAGACAAATTAGTTTCCGTGGACACGCAACGCTACCAGAACCTAAAACTTCCATTCGAAGTCAACCTGAAACCCGTCCCGAACCAAATCTTAACCAACAAAAATATTCCAAAGAGATACAACCTGATGCAAGCCAGTCAAAATAATCTCCGTCCACCGGAAACCCGATCTGAAACTGAAAGTTCTAATTGAACTCAATCCGAAACCTGGTTGTGGTCGGTTTTCGGGTTGACTTCAAATGGAACCTTCAAGTTCGGATCCGATTGAAAAAAAATTAAACTAAATCAGATAATTCTGCATGAAAACTTTTTTATCTAAATTAAGGGGAGGGGCAATTGCCCCCCTTTCCTCCTTTTATAGTTAACCAATGAACCTCCAAATCAAATGAAGGAAGCCATATCGTAATAAACTGGTATATCAAATTTGAAGCAAATTGAATAATTCTGTATGAAAAACCCATTTATCTAAACTAAGGGGACCCTAGCCCCTGTCCATCCTTTATACTTAACCAATAAATCTCCAAATCTAACCAAGGCAGATCCTTAACATAATAAACCGGTATACGAAATTTGGAGCAAATCGAATAACTCTGCATGAAAAACCCATTTATCTAAATTAAGGGGGGGGGTCTAACCCCCCTTTCCTCCCTTTATACTTAACTAATGAACCTCCAAATCTAATCAAGCCATCTCCTTAACATAATAAACCAGTATACCAAATTTGAGCTAATCGAATAATTCTACATGAAAAACGCATTTATCTATATTAAGGGGAGAGGCAATTGCCCCCCTTTCCCCCCTTTATACATAATAATGATCTTCGAAATGTAATCAGGGAAGCTGCTTAACATAATTAACCGATATACCAAATTTATAGCAAATCGCATATTTCTGCAAGAAAAACCCATTTATCTAAATTAAGGGGGGGTCTAGCCCCCTTTCCTCCCTTTATGCTTAACTAATGAACCTCCAAATCTAATCAAGGAAGCTCCTTAACATAATAAACCGGTATACGAAATTTCGAGCAGATCGAATATCTCTGCATGAAAAACCCATTTATCTAAATTAAGGGAGGGAGGGGTCTGCCCCCCCCTTTCCTCCCTTTATACTTAACTAATGAACCTCAAAATCTAATCAGGGAAGCACATTAACATAATAAACCGGTATACGAAATTTGGAGCAAATCGAATAACTCTGCATGAAAAACCCATTTATCTAAATTAAGGGGGGTCTAACCCCATTACCTCCCTTTATACTTAACTAATGAACCTCCAAATCTAATCAGGGAAGCTCCTTAACATAATAAACCGGTATACAAAATTTGGAGCAAATCGAATAACTCTGCATGAAAAACCCATTTATCTAAATTAAGGGGGGTTCTAACCCCCCTTACCTCCCTTTATACTTAACTAATGAACTTCCAAATCTAATCAGGGAAGCTCCTTAACATAATAAACTGGTATACCAAATTTGGAGCAAATCGAATAATTTTGCATTAAAAACCCATTTACCTAAATTAAGGGGGACTAGCCACCCCCCTTTCCTCCCTTTATATTTAACTAATGAACCTCCAAATCTAATCAAGCCATTTCCCTAACATAATAAACCAGTATACCAAATTTGAGCTAATCGAATAATTCTACATGAAAAACGCATTTATCTAAATTAAGGGGAGAGGCAATTGCCCCCCTTTCCCCCTTTATACATAATAATGATATTCCAAATGTAATCAGGGAAGCTGCTTAACATAATTAACCGGTATACCATATTTATTGCAAATTGCATATTTCTGCATGAAAAACCCATTTATCTAAATTACGGGGGGGGGGGATAGCCGCCCCTTTCCTTCCTTTATATGTAACTAATGAACTTCCAAATCTAATCAAGGCAGCTCCTTAATTTAATAAACCGGTATACCAAATTTGGAGCAAATTGAATAATTCATCATGAAAAACCGATTTATCTAAATTAAGGGGGGTAGCTCCCCCTTTTCACCCTTTATACTTAAATAATGAGCTTCCAAATCTAATCAGGGAAGCTCCTTAACACAATAAACCGGTATACCAAATTTGGAGCAAATCGAATATTTCTGCATGAAAAACCCATTTATATAAATAAAGGGGGGGGACTAGCCCCCCTAACCAATGAACCCCAAAAACTAATCAGGGAAGCACCTTATCAGAATGAACCTAGAAAAAAAATTTGAAGCAAATCGGATATTTCTATCAAGACTTATCGTGTTACGTACATACGTACGTGCGTACGTACATACAGAATCGGCGGGCACATAAGCTCTCAGGCTTTGATAGCCTGTGAGCTAAAGATATCACCCTGATCGGATAATAAGTGGTCATTTTTCAATTAGCCTAACGCTTTCTAGGCTCTTTGCAATAAGCCTGAAAAATATCAGGCTAATTGGAAAAAGGGAGATGGATTCTCCAATTAGCCCGGCTCTTTGCAAAGAGCCGGATTTCTCAATTAGCCTGCGACATATATACCACTTTCTTCTGGACACGATAACTTTCGTAATTCTGCACCAATCTCTTCCAAACTGATACATAAAATCAATGGGCATAAAATCTCGGTCAAGTTCGTTAATGGGCAAAATCGGACCAAGGGGATGGAAATAGGGAGGGGTTTTGTGAAAACAGAAAACCCCCCATAACTTCTTAATTTTTGTACATATCAAATCAGTTTAAAGTTTTTATTACTTCTAAAAATAGGGCCAAAAATTTATGTATCACAGATTTTTGATAAAGTTAAAAATGGGCTCAAGGGGCGCAAAAAATAGGGTTTTTGGGAGAAAAAAATTCATAACATCATCAATTCTCAAGATATCAAATCCAATTAATTTTATTATAAATCTCCTTAACATTATCTACAACTTTTATATTCACAAGTTTTTGATAGGACCAATTCGTACCGCAAAAAAAATTAAAAACGAAAACAAAAAGAGGGTTTGAAGAAGAAAAAAATCCATAACTCCGTCAATTCAAAAGATATAAAATTCCCATGAATTTATCATATATCTTCTTAATATTGTCTACAACATCTACATAGACAAGTTTTGGATAGGACCAATTCTTACAGCCAAAAAAAAAAAAAAAAAAAATTAAAAATACAGCGGTTGAAGAATAAAAATCATCTTAGTAAGGGTGTATTCAAATCCAAACTGCTTATTTTCTGGCTCATTTTACAATTCATTTTTGCTCTCAAAGGCTTCCAATTGGTACGTTTTCTTCAGAAACTATATAATGTACCGTAATGGTCGATTTTTTAATAGAGGCTGAATATATTTTTAAAAATGCTGTTAAAAAGGGCATTTTGAACCGAATTTACCGAAGCGGATTGTGTTGAAAAAATCATTGTATTAAGGATGCACTCAAATCCAAACTGCTTAATTTCTGACTCATTTTTAAATTCATTTTTGCTATCAAACGCATTTAATTGGTAGATTCGCTTATTCAGAAACTATATAATGTACCGTAATGATCGATTTTTTGATAGAGGCAGAATATATTTCAAAAAATGATATCAAAGTGGGCATTTTGAACGGAATTTCCCGAAGCGGTTGTGTTAGAAACGAAAAATATTGTCCTTCTGAGAAAATAATTGTTTATATATAAAGTTTTAATTAATTGAACAAAAAATAAAAACACAGGTCGCTTATAAATCTCTTCAAAAATCACATCAGCAAGTTTCATATTTTTTTTTAATTAAAAATGAATCTGGAATTATGCCAGAAAATTTCGAGTTGTTGAGCATGGAAAAGTATTTTTTTGAATACCGCCCTAGCATGATTCTGATAAAACCAGCTAAGCTATTATATAAAAATGAAATAAAAACTCGTCAAAAGCGGCCAGATAAAATTGTTAAAGGGGATTTATCTCTAATTATAATTTAGTTTTTGTTTGTGAAATTAGTATATTTGACTTCGAAATCTACCTCTGCCTGTAGGCCGGGTCGGCAGGGATTTTTTTTGACGGGCTATCTTTCCGGTTTAAATTTTCGATTTTTTTTTCAACCTGGCTTTCGCTAGAGTGTCTTTTACTCGGGACGTGGCTAGGGACCTATGAACCTTGCTTCCGCAAAAGAGTCAGGATAGAGTAGGGCTGCGGACGAAGAGAGGCCGCTCGCCGCGGCGGTTGTTTATAATACGTAAGCTAGAGTAACACAAGTATATTCAGATTTATTCAGAAGTTTAATTTTTAAGTAGTTATGATTACTTATATTTTTATTTATGATGAAACTGAACAGCCTTTTTATCAGTGCGAGTATTCATAGAGCCTAGACGCAAGTTCATCTTTCCCCCTTCATTTTAAAATTTAAAAAAATGGGAGAAAGATATTTCTTTGGTTTGTTGGTTGATGTTTTATGATGCAGAAAGTGAACATGTACAAACAAACATGGAGGAGAGGAATATATTCACGTATTTTTCTCTTCACGTTAAAATATTCTATTGCTTCCGCAGTAGGATATTGACGACCCCCGGTCTACGGCCTGTAAGAAATCCTTATTTTAATCACCTCTGAAATTTGTCCATTAAAATTTTTATTAAAATCGAAAATAGCATTATTGTGAAATTCTCCTGAAGAAGCTTTTTACTTTTGGTTTCTTCTTTCTTATAATACCATCTTTTAAAAATAGACAAAATCTATCTGTTCTTGGAAATATTCTATAAATAAATGTATTTTACACAAGCATATACTCTACAGATAAATATATCGAACACCTTTCTCCGAATTTTCCATGCACTGTCCAAAGAGTAAAAGAAAAAAACGAAAACATTTATACTTAATTTATTCATTTCACTGTTCAAAAGCGACTTGTAAGCTGTCGTGCGAATAAAAGATTTGTTACTTACATTGCACCCCACATATTTCGCTAATAGTTCCAAATCGAAAGTCTATACCAAGGATGTCGTATCTTTTTACGTACACGTACCAAAAAATCATAAACAATACCTATATAAATATTGTAACGTGCCGAACTTTTACATAAAGAGTTATTACAGCATATCGCTCACCCGCAAGAAAAGTGACACAGCTCGTAAAAATTCATTTTGCGTTTTATTCAACTATAATAGGTCTGTCATAGGTGAGTTTTGCTACGCAAGCAGTTTCATAGGTGTAGCTATGTGGGAAATCACGTTATTACGCTATATGTCCATTTGTGACCACAGATGAAGGGTGGATTATGCGGGGAGGTAAAATGACCTAACCCTCCAAACCTTATCCTACGTTTTCATTCTTAAGGCTGTTCTTAACCGCTCTGTTCAACAAGCGTAAAACGTTTTGACACATTTACAAATTCATTTTTTAACGGAAATTGGAGAGTCTAGCCATGGAAGCGATTCGGAATTGAACTGTGTTTCCCATTTATTGATCAATAAATTACCTATTGAGTTATAAGCGATTTTGATCACGTGACAAACAAGTTTTTTGCCCTTCGATGACTGGTTTTTCGTCTTTCTTTTCGGGAACTTCGGTTCAAAACGTCCACTTGGACACTATTTTCTGAAAGATCTATTGCGTTTGCAAAAAAAAAAGGAAAAATATCTCGATTATATAGTTTCTGAACAACAACACCTGCTAGTTTCATGCATTTCCAAACAAAAATAAATTAAAACTTATGTTATAAAGTTGCCCTTATGGATTTGAGAACACCCTTAAGGGTTTTACATTTTTATGCATGTTTTCATTCCTGCATGCAGAGCTAAGAGCTATAATTTCATGTAACTGTAAAATCATGCAAATTTTCTTTAATTTCTCCTGTGAAATTTATTTTTGTCGAGATGTGTCACTTTTCTTGTGGGTGAGCGATATGTTCCTTACATGAAACACTCGCTTCAGTCGTATCAGTCGCTTTCATATATTAAATATTAAGAAATTAGTGCACAACGTTAAATAGCACGAATTATAAATATGTGTATACAAAAGATTGCACACAGCTGTTCCGGAGTTTCTAAAGCTTCAACATCAGTGCAAAATTTAAAATTAACTTTGGAAACATAGAAATAGAGCAATTAAATTCTCATATCGAACCAATGAGAATTGTTCGCAATGAAAATTTTAATTACACTTCCATTAAACGAACTCTAAGAACATTTCTTAAAAAATTCGAAATTTAAGAGGAGTGAAAATGCGCAAAAAGCGTTTTAAAAAACGTTCTAAATGGCGATTTCTACGCAATCTCAGGAAGTACCGAACCGATTTCAAAAATAATAGTGCCAAAATGATGGTGACAGCCTTTCCTCCAACATAGGTTATGTTTTATGTCGTCGCCACTACCCCAAAGAGGGTGCAGGAGCAAAAAACGTTCTAAAATGCAATTTTTGTGTTATTGAAAGGCTTAGAAACATGAAATTTGGCATGATAGTTACTTATTAGACATAAATGCTCATTAATAATATTTCTTAAAAAATTCAAAATTTAAAGCGGGTGATAATGCACGGAAAGCGTTCTAAAAAACGTTCTATATGGTGATTTCTACGCAGCCTATAAGGAAGTATCAAACCGATTTCAAAAGTAATGGTTGGAAATTGATGATGACTGCCCTTGCTCTAACATAGGCTCTATTTTATGTCGGCGTCACTACCACCTGAGGGTTGCAGGAGCAAAAAACGTTCTAAATTGCGATTTTTGTGTTGCCGAAGGACCTAGAAACATGAAATTTGCAGCATGGTAGTTACTTATAAGATATAAATAATCTCTAAAAACATATCCCCAAAAAAAAATCGAAATTTAAAAGGGGTGAAAATGTGCGAAAAGCGTTCTAAAAAACGTTCTAAATTGCGATTTCTACCCAATCTCAGGAAGTAACGAACCTATTTAGAAAATAATGGTGTGAAAATGATAGTGTCCCTGCTCCAAGATCCGTTATATTTTATGTCGGTGCCACTACCCCAAAGGGGTACAGGAGCAAAAAAGTCCTAAATTGCGATTTTTATGATATACTGTAGGTGCTAGCAACTTGAAATTAGGCATGGTAGTTATTTACAAGAGATATATGATCTCTAAGAACGTTTCCTAAAAGATTCAAGAAATAGGGTGAAAATAGGCGAAAAGCGTTCTAAATTGCGATTTCTACTCAATCTCAGGAAATATAAAACCGATTTCAAAATTAATGGTTGCAAATTGATGGTGGCAGTCCCTGCTCCAACATAGGCTATATTTTATGCCGGTGCCACTATCATCAAAGGGTTGCAGGAGTAAAAACTTTTTAAAAAGCGATTTCTGTGATACTGAAGAAGCTAGAAACTTTAAATATAAGCATGATAGTTACTTATAAAATACAAATGCCCTCTAAGAACTGTCGGAACTAATTTCGAAATTTAAAAGGGGTGAAACGAAGGGAAGGAACGGAAAGCATTCTAAAAAAGTCCTAAATTATGATTTCTAAGCAATCTCAATCTAAATTACAAAAGTAATGGTTGCGAATCAATAGTGATAGTCTCTGATCCTACACAGGCTATATATTTTATGCCGCTGCCCTACCACCTGGGGTCGACAGAAACAACAAACGTTCTAAAAAAGCCTTTAAAAACTTTCTAAATTAGGTTTTCTGTGGAATATTAGGAAATACCAAAACAATTTCAAAATTAAGTTGGCAAATTAATGGTGACAGTCTCTGTTTCAACATAGGCATTTTATGTTAGTGCCGATACCACCAGAGAAGTGGTAGACCGTTAGACGAGAAGCTTGGAATTTGACATGGTTAATTTTAAGAAGTAAATGCGTACTAAGAACGATTTCTAAAAGTTTCAAAACTTCAAATGAATACTGAATTGAGCGTATGAAATGAGCATAAAAGCTTCAAAATACTTTCTAAATTATCATTTAGTTAGAATTAGTTTTAGTTCTTCTTATTAAGTCTCATTTCTGCCTAATGCAGTGTAATAATGAAGTTTAGTCAAACTGTGGCTTAATTAGTAATTTTTGAATTATTCCTAAAAGTATAATCTCTTCTAATAGAAATTAGACATGCAAATATCACTTGGCATATTCCAAATATTACGCGAGCAAAGCCGCGGGTTTTGCTAGTATAAAATAAAGGCCTATCGAAGTTCAATGTAACCTAATCGTCATTTAGGCTAATGTCAGACGAACGTCTTTTTTGCACGCTTTTTTCCCTACACAATGCTAGCGGCATTGTGTAGGGATGATGTGTAGGAAAGAAAGCGTGCAAAAAGACGCTCGTCTGACATTAGCCTTAGGATTCCAGAGAGCTATTTTTTTTTTCAATTAAGTGTTTGGATGAGAACCAATCATAATACCTGGAAAACACTAGTTTTTGCTTCTCCTAAATGTTTCTGAATATAAGGGGAAAGCTCCTGGAATCGTGGATAACTATGAAGTTAGACAGATTTTTAAAAAATGGAATATTCTTTCGTATCGAAAGCATTTACTTTTCTACCCCTCCCCCCCTCCTCTTTTTTTTCTTTTTCAGTGCTTGAATTCCATGTCAAATTTATATTTTCTATAACCTATAAGAAGTTTTTATTTCAATTATCTTTCAGAATTTTTCATTAAAATGTTTATCCCAATCAAACAAAGCATTATGGTAAAATTTTCCTTCAAAAATCTTTGTTTTTCAATTTTTTAGGTTCTTCTTTCTTATAGTCAAACTTTTAAAAAATAAATAAATCCATTATTCTAGAAAATATTCTATAAATATATATTCCATAAATAATATATATATTCTACAAATAAATATATATATTCTACAAATAAATATATCGAACACCTATCCAAATTTTCCAACCATTGTCATTTATTTCACAAGAGTAGTAGAAGAAAAATCGAAAAACATTTCTATTTTCTTTATTCATTTCACTGTTCAAAAACGATTTGTAAGCTGTCACGAATAAAAATTCGTTATTTCCATAATATCTCACGTATTTCGTTGATAGTTCCTTAACCAAATCGAAAGTCTATATCATTTTCCAGAAATCGAAGCTATCTAATTCTCTGGTATCTGCTAAAGCATCCCTTAAATCAGCTGGCTATCGATTCCTAATCTAGGGGAAAGCAAAACAAAAACAGTGCCCATTTCGCAACGCAAGTTTTCTTGGACGCCATGACCAGTTTCTATGGTAACAGAGGAGGAAGAGAAGCATCTACTCTGTGAGAGAGAATCTTGTCACAGAAAATGCTATGCCAGGTGTGATGGGAACTTGATTCTAAATCTAAACTGTGAAGGTTTCTTTTCACCGTGCTTTGCATTCTGTTTTTATTTGGCTTGCATTGTGGGTTGTAATCGACCGTTTAAACAGATTTCTAATCCTTGTTATTGATACAGTTATTGCTATTTATGTATGTATGTACTTCGAGGAATGGGGTTGGGGATACCTTAAATTATGAAGGTTTCTTTTTAAGGATCTTTTTATTCTGTTTTTTTTCTTTTTTTCTTTTTTTCTTTTTCTTTTTCTTTTTTTTTTTTTTTTTTTGCTTGTATTTTGGATTGAAATTAATCCTTTAAACAGTTTTCTAGAGATTGTTATTGATACAGTTTTTGTTATTTACGAATATGTACTTCTGGGCAGAGCCCGATCAAGCTGAAGTTGGGCCCAGGGCCTGTTAAAAGTCGGGCCCCCTCTACCTCCCCATTCCCGGGTACAGTTTCAGAAAAATAGTAAGTTTATTTGATGAGTTGACAAAGTTGTTCTTGGGTGAAAATTTCAAGTTAAAAAAAAAAAAAAAACCTTACAAGAATAATGAAGAAAATAAATTACCGTCCACTTTTCCACAATAAGCATTTGTATAATTCACAAGCATCTATGATCAACAGTTTATGTTACAGAATAAATGAGGATGTCTTTTCCAAAATTTGCCTTATACAAAACCATAAAAATTGTGTTTTCCCTAACAGTCTAGTAATAATTTTAAACTGTAATTCTGACATGTTAAAATCCTCGTTTATATTGAAACCAACAGACACGGTATTCAGTTTTTGGCATTTTCCCTAAATTTGATTTTCTGGATACGGCAAGTTTTGAAAATTATAGGTACTCTCAAATTGAAAAGGACTTTTACAGAAAAATTAAATATGGAGGTTTTTATTACAGTAAAACTTTGTTTTTACGTCAGGGACCAAAATATAAAATGCAAACAGTGTAAAAAACTTAAATTGTAAGGAAATACACACAAATTTGTGGGCCCCTGAAATTGGTGGGCCCAGGGCCGAGGCCCCGGAGGCCCGTGCATTAATCAGGCCCTGCTTCTGGGGTGCCATATATTGTGAAGGTTTCTTTTTAATGTTCTTTGTATTCTGTTTTTAGTTGACTAGGGTTGCAATTAACTGTATAAACATATTTTTTAGTGATTGTTATGGATATACTTATTGTTATTTAGGAGTATGTGTACTTCGGAGATGCCTTAAATCGTAAAAGTTTCTTTTCAACGTGCTTGGTATTTTGTTTTTATTTGACTTGCACTGTGATTGCAATGAATTGCTTAAGGCTGTTCTCAACTGTTCTGTTCAACAAGCGCAAAACGTTTTGGCACACTTGAAAGCTCATTTTTTAACGAAAATATATAAAACTGGAAGTCCTGACTATGGAAGCGATTTGGAATCGAACTGTGTTTTCTCTTTTTTTTTTTTTATCAATAAATTACCTATTGAGTTATAAGCGATTTTTATCACGTGACAAAGACGTTTTTCACCCTTCCTTGAGTGGTTATTCTTCTTTCGCGCGGAAATTCTGTTCAAAACACCCACTTTGACACTATTTTTTGAAAAATCTATTGCATTTGAAAAAAAAAAAAAAAAAAAAAAAAAAAAAAAAAAACGGAAAAAAAGGTTTGATTACATAGTTTCTGAACAACAATACCTGATAGTTTCATGCATTTCCGAACAAAAATAAATTAAAACTATGTCAGAAAGTTGCCCTTTTGGATTTAATAGCAGCCTTAAACCTCCTTGGTTGGACACTTTTCTGGGATCCAGGAACCCAATTTTAAAACTTTTTTGGGATTGTGGGGTGGAGGGGTTAAGTTTCCTTTAAGGATCCTTTAGTTGATCTTGTTGTGTGAGCTTGTGAAAACTCTGATCTTGTTGTGAAATTTTATTCTATAAAAAAATATAAAATATTATAGCATATATTTTGTCTAGCCTTCACCAAAAAACGAAATGTATCTATAGGATTAACCTTAAGTCCTCTATAACTCGAACTCCTGTCTAACTTGGATGTTGCATATATAAAAACTGTTCTAAGCTAGACACGTTTCCCAAATTTAAAAGAAAAAATAGACCTTTTTCCCCCTATTCAAGAAGTTAAAATTTATTTCAGCAGAAAATAACTATAATCGTCGTACGTAAATATACATATATATCTAATATATAAAAATGAAAATTTGTCTGTCTCTCTACCTGTAATGCTATACAAATCCACAGTTTGGAAGCCAGAATTGTGAAATGTTATGTACATGTGCATTAAGAGGCTACTTCAGTCAAATGAAAAGACGCATTCGGTAATGCTAATCCTATGGAAGAAATTTATAAAGATATCTCGGTCGCATTTCAATATTTTTAAACGATTTCTTTTGCATTGAATAGTTGAGATCGATCTGTATGCATGCCGTTTTTTACTTTTTCGATTTTGATTGCAGATATTTTTTATGAGGCGGCTTTTGCTTTCGAAACCGGTTCCGAAAATGAAAGTGTCCTCATAAGAAATACCTATAAACAAAATCAAAAAAGTAAACAACGGCCTTTGTACAGATCAATCTCAACTATTCAATGCAAAAGAAATCATTTAAAAATATTGAAATGCGACCGAGTTATCTTTATAAATTTCTTCCATAGGATTAGCATTACCGAACGGGTCTTTTCGTTTGACTGAAGTAGCCTCTTAAAACACGGCCGAGGCAACTAAAGCAATCCGGAATCGAAATAATTATATTTAACTTTTAATTAATAAAAAACCACCAATTTTTCAGCAGTTTCCTATCAAATTTAAACGTTTTTCATTATTGCAGCTGCCAACAATTAAAAATTCACAATAAAATTCTTACCACAACAATTACTTTTCTGTAGCAAGACGCATTGCATATTACGTACGCCACGCTGCAATACTAAAAAGCTCTCGCGGTATTACCATAATTCTTTTACCTCACATGCAAATAATTAGAAATATACATATTACGTTCGCCACGTTGCAAATCTAAGAAGCTCTAGCGAGTATTACGAAATTCTTTTACATCACATGCAAATAATTAGAGATTATTTAATTGCGCTTAATTATTACAATTTTTTAAAAATAAAGAAACACGTTTTATTACAAACATCAACAAAACTTTTTATCCTATTTTTTCCCTTATTCCAAAGATATCGCTTTATCGTCTGCTGCCATAGTAACATGATAAATTAAATTTCCTTAGAAAAAAGTCACAGTAGTAGAAAAATATTTTACTAAATCGAATAGTTATTTTTAATTTTGGTTTTAGAATTAAATTCATGAACTCCCATGCATAGAACGGGTTAAACAGCTAGTATATATATATATATATATATATGTAGTATCATATCTTCGAAGACACTTTTTTTTTTTTTTTCTAATTGAAAGGTTTGCTGTTCTAATCACTCAAATATGATATTTTAAATATCTCATCCCGATCAAAGTCAAAAGTACACTGGCCTCCAAAAGTTAAGGTACAGGGACTGGATGCTTTCGATTGCACACGGTTTGTCGAATATCTACCAACATTATTGGCGAATTGTTCTTGAACTTCTGGGATGTAAAGAACATGTTTGATTTCATATTTCCCGGTGAAGATTTCTCGGGGGTAGAATTAGGGGGCTAATAATAAATTTGATAATAAAATAATATTTGCGATCACCTGTAACAGAAAAGGCTGGAAATGGTTTGCCACTGTGGTAAATGACTATTTGGGTCCTGTTCAACGTTTGTATGCATTTGTGTAAGCATAGCACTCATATTCGTGAAGATGTTAACGTTTTTGTGAAAAATTCAAAAGTTTTTTGTTTATAGCATACAGAGTTTTCAACCAAATTTAACACAACTTTCCAAAAACCTGACAAAGAACAGTAGCAACAGTACACTTCAATTAAAACATGAATATATTGAATATTTGATGCGATATGGGCACTTATATGAAATAATTTTTAACTGCGCATGCATGGAAGATTTCAAATTTTTTTTTCATAATTTGGTAGTCAGCTATTTAGGGCAACTTATCTAAAATGTCCATCAAATATCGAGAAATTTCACAAAGATAGAGGCGATATAGTGAGTTACTCTCTAAAAATAACTTTATTATAAGGGTTTTTCCACAACTTTTCAATCAACTCACTATATCTTTCTGAGTTTTCACAATATTTGACTGGACATTTTACAGAAGTTACCCAAAATAACTGGCTACCAAATTATGAAATAAAAATTTTGAAATCTTACACGCATACGCAGTTAAAAATTATTTCATACAAGTGCCCATATCTCATCAAATATTCAATATATTCTTGTTTTAATTGCAGCATACTGTTGCTACTGTTCTTTGTCAGGTTTTTGGAAAGTTGTGTTAAATTTGATTGAAAACTCTGTATGCTATAAACAAAAAACTTTTGAATTTTTCACAAAAACGTTAACATCTTCACGAATATGAGCGCTATGCTTACACAAATGCATACAAACGTTGAACAGGACCCAAATAGTCATTTACCACAGTGACAAACCATTTCCAGCCTTTTCTGTTACATAGGTGATCGCAAATATTATTTTATTATTAAATTTATTCTTAGCCCCCGAATTGTACTCGCGATAAATCTTCACCGAGAAATATGAAATGAAACATGTTCTTTAGATGCCAGAAGTTCAAGAACAATTCGCATGTAATGTTGGTAGATATTCGACAAATCTTGTACAGTCGAAAGCATCCAGTCCCTGTACCTTAACTTTTGGAGGCCAGTGTATAAACTTTTGAGGTCCATAATAAAGGGCTCATCTTATATCTGTAAACGGGCCTCAAAACGCCCGTGCACATCCTTGAACGCAACTTTAAACTATATTTCGATAGACAGCAAAACCTCCGTATTGGATATTCCCGATAGCGTATACCTCTATTTAACGAACGCCTTTTCAATTCACAACACCAATTTATTTGTACGATTTTACCTCTGAATGTGGGGCAAATGCCCAATACAGAGGTGTTTGGTATTTAAAGGTTTTACTGCAACTAATTAATTCAATATTTTTCTGTCGTCTCGAACCACAGTGATGGGGCCCTGCACTGGGAAGAGGGAAAAAAAAATCCCCATTTAGGTTAGGGAGTTGTTATATTTATCTGAAATTGAAAAATTATAAATAATGTTCGGAAAGATTTTCATGATTTTAAGATAAACTCGATATTTTAATATACCGTATATACTCGTGTATAAGTCGACTCGTGTATCAGTCCCCCCCCCCTCCCCCCCCCCAAAAAAAAAATATTAAGCAAAATTTTGAAAAAAGTTGAATTTTCGTGTATAAGTCGAACCACATTTCTGGTTGTATGTTGAAAAATGATTTGTAATCGAGGATAATTTTTTTTTATAAATTTCCATTAAATCAATAAACATTTTTACGTCCTAATCAGATTTTGTTTGTTGAGTTTTTATTCAACGTTTTAAAACTGTATAATTATGTAAAACCGAAGAAACTTAAACTATTTTGAAACCTATTCATATCAATTTAATGATACTTAAAAAGAAAAAAAATCTTTCAAAAATCTGTTCAAGACTTTTTTATAAGGGTAAGCAACCTCTTAGACTGCTAAAATGTGTATTGTAGGACTTTTAGGAGAGGTATCTAGAGCATTCTCAAGTTGAACTCTTTTTAAAAAGGGGATTAAAATGTTTAAAGGAATGCCCCTGTATTGAATTGAAGGAAATTCTGGCCCAAGAGAAAATGGGTGCAGAACAATTACAGGGACATTATTGTTAAGCTTTTCTTGTCCATCATAGGGAAATGACCATTGTCCGCTTTTATTTCTCTCTCCAACGTAGATCCATATGTAATTGCTTAAAAAACTTGCCTATTCGCAGATTATCTGCGAAAAATTTATTTTTATTTTCACTAACTCGTGTATAAGTCGACCCTCATTTCCAACTTTCAAATTTTGTCTAAAATTCTTCGACTTATACACGAGTATGTACGGTATTTTTCTAACATCCTTGAAAATTCCATATATCTTGTTCTCAGATGATCCGAATCAAAATACAGAAATAGGATTCCTCTTGGATTTGATCGAGTGCACGCATTGAAAAAATAAAATGACTTTCTATCTGGAATATTTGAATTGTAGCAGAATTTAAATCCCGACAAGTATAATCCTTTCTTTGCAAAATCAGCAAGTCTTCTATTAGAAAACAGTATAAGCAATCGATACACGTCGTGTTTTCAGATAAACGAGAAAATAAATATATATATATATATTCTCCTCTTATTTTGTAAGCATTGAAGAAATGAACTGTAAGTAGATGAAACACATAAATTGAGGGAAATGAAAAATGTGCAGTCTGTATATATATATATATATATATAAAGAAGGATGTACCTGCTTTTACTCGCGGATCTTTTACAACAGAATAACAGCAAATGTATTGGAATAGGGTTTTCTTTCAAGATGTTAATACAGTAGACTCTTTCAAATCCGCACAGCTTGGGAACCGAGGTTGTGCGGATTTTAGAATTTTGCGGATTTCTGGTTATTGATTTGTTTACATTTTTGAAATATTAACTTGATTGGTAGTTAAGCAAGGGAAATTATAATGAATATTTACAATAAAGTAAAACATTTAAATATTAAAATAATTTATTAGTTTAAAAGTAAATAATTATTAAAATAATTATGTAAAATAATTATGTAAAATAAAAATTTAGAAAAATATTAAATTATTACCGATGAAATCAATTTAATTCGATTCCAAAAGTCCTATTCTGCCATTTAGTGGTAAAGCGAAGGCTTAACGATGTTTACGAAGTAAACATCCCAGAGATAAATTAACTAAAGAGTATTTAAAGTTAAAGACTGCCGAGGAAAAGGTAAGTAAGTTCATATTTAAATAAATAAAGATGGATAAAAGTAAACTATTAATGTAACTGTAGTTAAATATAATATGTATAAAGTAAACAAAAGACCGGTATTTCAAACTAGTGATGACACAAGAAATAGGGAAAGAAGCAAGGAATTTATATCAAAAGTAATGTAAATTTATTTATTAATAAATCAGCTGTAATAGCCAAAAGAGAATGATTAACAAAAAAATTAGTCAAAAAAATATTGCGGTAGTCGCTGATTTCGGCGCCATCTTGAATTTTGTTCCTGCAACTTAACTGTAAATTTCATTGTTTACATCCGAAAAAATACGCGTTTTTTAAGCGTTCGCGTATTTTAGGCTCGCGGATTTAAGGGAGTCTACTGTACAATTTTTGGAAATAAGGTCATAAAACAAGAACGAAAAATCCTGCGCCCATCAAAGATTATGAAACACTTTCCAACATATTCAGAATACTGTATGTCAATAGTTGAAAAAGCATCAGAATTTTTTGTTCATTCCTGTATAAGATCCATAGATTGGTATCTATAGTACATCGTATTTTAAAAGTTAGTTCAATTAAACGCAAAGCACAGTTCAAAATTCCCATTCAGAAATTTTTCATCAATAAACGGAAATGTACTCTATATCCTTTGTGTATCCCTGTATATGATCTATAAAATTTATACACATCACAAGTAATATGCATAAAAAATGGTTACATTTTCAAACAACTGAAAGCACTGCCATCAACTTTTCTGTAGAAAAATACTTTTGTGTGGCCCTGTAAATGAACGATAAATTCTGTGCACACCACGTTCTATAGTAAGCGCTTGTAAAGGAAAAAATAAAAAGAACGAATAATCATGCGTCTAGCATAGATTATGGGGAAAAAAAATGCAATTTAACAAATTACAACGACCATTTGAAAAATGATTTTTTCAAAGACTAAAATTTAAGACATAAAAAATCGCACGGAGTTGATCCTACATTACGTACGCCATGGATTAAACATTAATAGTGTTATTACACGTAAAAATTACAAGCAACAAAAAATCGCCTGCGACTCGTACGTATTATCCACCTGAAACTTATGTATTATCCAAGCATTTCATTGGCTGTTCGGGAAAAGGCTTTTTCATCGTCAGATTTCCAAGAAATCTGATGACACATTTTAAATGAAATTTCATTCTTAAACTTCTAAACATCCCACAATATTATTTTTTACACCGTCGTATAGAGAAAAAAATGTACTTTTAAATGCATTTTGTTTGAAAGCTGTATCTCAATTTGTTTCTGAGTTATTAATTTTTTTTTTTTTTTGTAGTTTTTATTACTTTTTTGTCATAGTGGCAACATTCTTTTGTCCATCTCTGTTGAAAGCAAAGGAAAATACAGATTACTGTATAGACCAATCAGAAAACGAATAAAATGATGATTAAACCAATAAAAACCTTCAGATATGCCTTTGGTTTCCTACCCTGACGAGGGCAATAACCATTTTTCCAAATGGTTAAAAAAGAAAAAAGAGTTTTTCTATTAATCTATTCTGCTGGCGAAACTGCATCGAAAAAACACTGCAATCTGCAAAAAATCTAGTTTTATCGTGTATTTCTGGCATTATAAAATCTTGGTTTACAAAATGTGCACACAGCTAGGTTTACCAAATGAAAACCATGGACGCAGACAGAGCTTTTTCGCGATTTCCCAAAATTGGCGAGTTTTGAAACTCACGTCCTCAAATAATAAAGAAATATTCAAAGACATCACCTGTGAACTTTCGGCTACTGGAAATATGTTTGGTTGTAGCACTGCTATCTAGGAATCTATTTTAAAACAATGACGTCCATTAATCGGCTTTAAATATTTTCCATGACGCATCCAAAATGGCCCATCTAATTTTCTTGGTAAAAATAAAACCAACAGAAACATGAACTTAGAAGTAGTTGTTCAAAAAATAGAATATGAGCATAGAACGATAATAATGGGCCTATAATAGGAAGTTTTTCATCTGATTAAAAGATAATATTGCCGCTATATTAGGAAGTTTTTATATAGCTTGTTTTGTACTCAAGACACATCGATCCCGTTCACCTTGAACGTTCTTTTAAAAATGAATTTTTATTTTAAGAACTCAAGAGTGTTCAAGAACCCAAAGTGAAGAAAACCCAAGTGCTGTAACAATGGCCCATACAATCGACTCTTTATAATTTAAAGTTGAATAATTTGAAATATTGGTTAATCCGAATTTAGGTTTATTCCCCTTAAAAGCTATATTCAAATTCATGTTCAAATTACCAATATTGTATATCGAATTTTTGAAGTATTTGTTTGGATAAATTGAAGAGTTTTGTTTTTAATATCTTGTGTATTTATTTTATATGAGTAAACATTGTATGCTAAACTTTTTGTTCTACAGAGAGAACAATCAGATAAATGTAGTTTCAGTTACAAGTTATATATTTTCATTTATAGAAATAAAACCATAACTTTTTTCCTTTACGTTTTGGGAATGTCCAATCCGTCCGAGTAGTGTTTAATAAAACACTCACGCGGTTTACACAGGTGAAATGAGAAATAAATGTGATCTTGTGTCAATGGAAAAAGAAATTCACAAAAGTTTTGAAAAAGCAATAATAAAATGCGTCTATCGGAATATCTATTTAGACATCATACGTAGTATAGGGTAAATTTTGTAATCATTTTAAAATCGGATTTTTTTTTTTTTTTTTTTTTTTACTTATTTGCACATTTCAAACACTGGAGATTCTAAAAAACAGATAAAAAAAAAATTGCCTTGTGTGTGTGCGTGTGTGTCTGTAAACGCTCCCGAACAGATACAGACTTGAAATTTAGTGTGTACTTAGTATGCAATAATGGAAAGAATCCTATTGAATATCAGTAACCTCGGTTATCCGGAACTATTTTTTTCGGACTCTAAAAATATTCGTTCTGATAAAAGGTATATAAAATTTTTCGAATTTTTTTATTTTAAGGAGTGAATATAAAAGACAATAAAAAAATATAAATTTTGAATAAAAAATAAAGTCGATCGCATAATTAGTTGTCGAGATATTTGTAATCCTATTTTTTCACACTCTTTGATTTTTCATGACCCTGTGTTTCATTCAAATTTCAATCCAAAGATATATTTAAATTGGAAGTAAGACGCAATAAACTGTTAGTTAATATGATTATCATTTTTGGAGTTATAAGTATGTTTCTTTTACGCAGTTCGGTACTACTCGATTATCCCGTCGACCCCAAAAACTGTCGTCAAACTATAAAATTAAATTCCAATAATGGATTATCGTAAATGTCACATTCACTTGACATTAAACACGTTACACGTGTTTGTTGCGCCATCAACTTGACATTAAGCACGTTACACGTGTTTGTTGCGCCATCAAGTGATTTTTAATTCAACGTTTTATCTGTATTTTTATTAACCTTTTACCAATTCATTTGTTCTTTCGTTATTTAAAATAAAAATTATGCCAATTTGTATAATTTTGCGAGTAGTTTGGCGATTTATATAAATTATCACAATGGACCAACGGGATAATCAAGTAGTACCCGCAATTCAGCAAATAGAGCATTACTATGTATTAAAAATATTTAAATATACGTTTAAATTTTATTTTTGAATTGCAATGCCTTTTATAACTAGTTTACACATGCTTTATTTTCATCTAAGTTTGCAGTTAAATATGTCATTGTGAATGAAAAATTAATTGAATTGTAAGAACAAAAATAAATCAAAATATCCTATAATTCAACGATGATCATGGAAATTTCAGTAATGAACAGCCTACAACAATAAATGTTTGTATTTAAGCATAAATGAGGATAATAAATCAAACAAAATATTAAACATAAAGATACAGATATAGTAAATTAAAATTTTTTATAATGTAGATACTTATAATGTATAATAATGTCAAGTTCAGATGATTGAATCCTATCTACCTAACAGTTTGTGAATGCGCAATTAATAATGCACAACTCTCCCAAGTTTTTGTCGTCTGATCAGAAACGAAACGTTTTTACATTTGATACACATATGTTTGTTTGTTTTTTTCGGTAAAAAGGGAAATTTTGAAGCAAATTATCAAAAGTAAGATATGGTAGAAAAACGGAAGAAATCGTCGTACAGTATAAATTTAAACGTACACTGTCCGATAGTCCTAAAAAATGCTCAAAAATGTACAACTTACGTGAAAAACGTACAATTTGGCAACCCTACTTCCAACACATTCAGAATTCTGTAACAACACTTCGCGATTTATTGATGTGAAAGATGATGTCTAAATAAACAGTTTGGAAAACGCATAACGCATTTGAAAACACAATTTCTGCTATTACCATCAATAGTAGGATTTTTTTTTTTTTTTTTTTTTTTTTTTTGCCGCCCCGTATATGATCTATAGATTTGTATGTACATTACATAGTATATTAAAAGTTAGTTCAGTTAAACGAATAGCACAGTTGAAATTTTCCATTCAGCAATTTCCATGAAGAAGTGGAAAGGTACTTGTGAACTTTTGTGAAGTCCTGTATATGATCTATAGAATTTATACGCACCAAGTAATATTTAAATAAAAAACTGTTCAATTTTAAAACGCGTACCACAACTGAAAACGCACTTCTAACAATTATTGTTCATTGGCTTCAATAGATCAATTATTGTTCAGTTTCTTCTGTCGCCTAATTCTTTTCTGTGCCACTGTAAATGAACAATAAATTCTATGCGCATCCTTTTCTACAATAAGCGTCGTTTGGTACACCTCAGTGATATCTGTACATTTTAGTATATTTAAAATAGTGAAATATCATTAAAATACGACCCCCCCCCCCCCACAGACCGTCATGTAACGGAATTCTTTTGAGTGGCCCTGTAAATGAACCGTAAATGCTACACGTTTCATTTTCAGTACTGAACATGCCATAGTGATACTCAATAACATCTATGAATTTCATGGCAATGTGACTATATTTACGTGAGTTAGAGCACGAACAGATGGCAGACAGGCACACCGAAGCCTAAATACTTTTCAACAATGTTGGAAAGTGTTAAACCATTGGGGACGAGCGACCGGTATATATGCCGCTTAAGGTACTCAGAATCCGTGATTATTCTCACCAGTAAGGTTTTATTGTAAATTTTGCCTTATTTAATCCGAGCATTTTCCCGATTCAATTAGGCAAAAACTTCTGTCTTGAAAAACCGGTGATAAAAGATTAAAACTTCTATAAAAGACACTCGTCCTGAAGGGGTTAAAAAATGATAATGGAAAATTTAGTCATTTGCCAGATTTCTATTAAAATGTAATAATATCTTAGAAAATTACAGGTGCCCTATTTCAATTATTTATTTTTAATCATTGCACGCAGCAGCGACATAGTTGAGAGAGTACTGTCTGAGAAAGGAAGCGGATTCTCTCCCGAAAACATCTCGCTGGAAAAAAAATAGAATAAATTTGGCGGCAATGCATTAATCTCAGTTTTAAGTAATAAAAAATATGTATTGTTAAAAATTCAAAAATCGGACTTTAAAGTGCCTAAATTCGGATACAAGGTTACCTTTGGATCCAAATTAATGGCTTTATGGGCGACCATTTGCCCACCACACAGAAAACACATACACTCTCACACATACGCTTAGATACGCTGTTTATTTATACAGGGTGTCCCAGGATTATTGGGACAAACTTTAAGGGGGGGGGTAGGGGGCATCACAGAGATTCAGATTTACGTAGCAACCCAATGGTCGGAAACGTCTGGAAAAGTAGTATGACAGATATAAGAAACGAAGAGACACAAGACTGAGATCATCTGAAATAATTTATTGGCCAAAAATATTGCATGTGCTGTGGTAGGTGATAAGCGAAAATGTCACAAAAGATGTTCAAAGTTTCCACCATTGCTAGCGATGCATGCATTACACTGTCGGACTCGCTCAAATATACCTGTATTTTGTTGGATATCCGCAGCAGCACAGAGGAGTCTTGCAACCAGATCCATATCGGAATCCACAGGCGTTGCATACACAGCACTTTTCAGTGCACCCCAAAGAAAGAAATCTATGCTGCTTAAATAAGCAGCGTGTAGTAGCCAAGAGCGTGGGTCTTGTGAACAACACCACCTAACGGCGAACGAAGCCGTTTCCGATCATGGTTTATTATGCAAATCTGAATGCTTGTGATGTCCCCTACCTCCCCTTAAAGTTTGCCCCAATAATCCTGGGACGGACACACTGTATATTAAGCAAAGAAATAATTTGCAGAACAAATTTTTAAAATATTTATATATCCTACATTGTTTAGCACAAAGGTGCAGATATTAAGATATTTAATCCAGTTGGTTCTATATTTAATCTTAATTTTTTTATGAAAATATGGTTAAAACGATTGAACTTTAAAAAATAAAAATAAAATTCAAACAATATGATATTTAAACATTTAGATAGTGTTCAAATGAAATCGAAATAAATTTTAGACTTTTTCAAAGGTTTGTATTTTGCATGAATGCCTTTTTGTTGCCATCCATCATAATATAAAATCTTCATTTCAAATGTTGTTTGCAGCTTGTGAAGCTTTGAAATGAGAATCTAAGATTTATTTCCATTTAATTTCAACAGAACCTAAATTTCTAAGGTGATTTAAATATCATATTGTTTAAATTTTATTTTCATTTTTTAAAGTTCAATTGGTTTAACCATATTTGTTACAAATAATGTAACATTTAATTTATAACCAACTGAATGAAATGTTTTAATATTTGCCCTTTCTCTGACTTAAACAATGTAGAAAATTATTATTATTATTATTATTATTATTATTATTATTATTATTATTATTTTAATTTGAGTTGCAAGTCAGGTTTTTCTTTAACGTGTCAAGTTTTTTACGAACTACAGCATTCAAAAGAACTCATTTCAATTTAACAAAAGGTACATTATAAGGGTTTCATTTATGCGGTATCGCACAACAATTTGTGATGTAAATTTACCAATGATTAATCCAGAATGTGCACTGTAAAAAAAAATCTGTAAAGTTACTAAAGTTTTTCTAGGAAACTGGGATTCCAAGAAATTTTTATGTAACGGCAACAAGAAAAAATCCTGTAACAGCGTATGTTACAGGAATTTTTCTTGTTGCTGTTACATAAAGATTTCTTGGAATCCCAGTTTCCTAGAAAAACTTTAGTAACTTTACAGATTTTTTTTTACAGTGTGCACTAACGAAATATAAACTTATGTTAAAATGCAAAATGAACTTTTTAAATAATGTAAATATATTTAAAATACTAAAAAGTTATAAAATATGATATTAAAACACGACAAGTTTCCAATTACTAATGATTTACGGTAGTACGGTAGTTAAGTTATTAATGATGAATTTTATGTATTTAGGGCTGTTCTTAACTGCTCTGCTCAACAAGCGCAAAATGTTTTGACACATTTACAAATTCATTTTTTAACGGAAAGATATAAAATTGGAAAGCCTGGCCATGGAAGCGATTTGGAATTGAACTGTGTTTTCCATTTTTTGATCAATCAATTACCTATTGAGTTATAAGAGATTTTGATCACGTGACAAACATGTTTTTTGCTCTTCTCTGACTGGTTTTTCTGTTTTATTCGGGAACTTAGGCTCAAAACGTCCATTTTGACACTATTTTCTGAAAGATCTATTGCGTTTAAAAAAAAAAAAAAAAAAAAAAAAAAAACGGAAAAAACAGCTTGGTTACATAGTTCCTGAACATCAACACCTCCTAGTTTCATGCATTTCCGAATAAAAATAAATTAAAACTTATGTCATAAAGTTGCCCTTTGGATTTGAGAACACCCTTAACTTGAAATTACTCTTGTAAAAGGGGTTTATTGTTAACATTTAAAATTATTCCCTTTTTATAGGTGTATTCTTTACAAGATAAAATAATTAATATATATAGATATTGATTTAAATTTATTAAACAATTATCTTTACGAGATGATTTGAAGAGCGCTTGTTATAACGGGAAGAACAGGTGCTATGTAAGACCGTTATTGGTGAGAAAAACAAATCGTGATTGAGATTATTTGAAATAAATGCTAAAAAATGCATCAGCTATTTATTCATTAATAGACTATAGAGTCTACTCCTTTGAATCTACAAATCTCTATAATCAGCAGCTCACTTTGAAATTTAAATAATAAAATTCCTATAATAAACATATTACACGAATTATTTTTTTAATTAGTTCTATTCAATACACATATAAAAAATGACTAGTGAAAATATTAAAAAAAAAAAAAAAAAAAAACTTGCAAGCAAAATCGGAAAAGTAAAAAAATGGCCTTTGTAGAGCTCGATTTCAGCTATCCAATGCAAAAAAAAAAAAAAAAAATACAAATGCAAACAAGATATTAAAAAAAAATTCTCCCTTTGGATTAACATTAGCGAGCGAGAGTTTTCGCGTGAATGAAGTAGCCTCTTATGCATAGAACCTTATTAATATAATAATACCTAATTCATAATGCATAATAATACTAATTTCACTCAGGATTTATGTTTCTGGTCAGGGGTGTAGTGGAGGGTATACGGACGTATACCTTCTATAGATTTTTTTAAGAAGCTTCGTATACCCTCTGTCTCTCAAATAAAGCTGTAGCGTATACTCTAGGCATGACGTTCATGACTTAAGCGTATATCCCTCTGTTTTTTTTTTGTTTTTTTACGACTACAATACTGTTTATGGTAGGTTGCTTTACTGATAAAATAATAATAGGGAAGAAGGAAGTATGTTCGAAGTGAGCGAGAGAAATAAAATCAATATTTTTATATTTTTCTAAATCCCGGAAAGTAGATAAGCCCCTCTTTGCAAAATCAGCAAGCCTTCTATTAAAAAGAATTATCAATCGATACTCGTCTTGTTTAAAGATGTGGAAAACAAATATACAAAAAAACTCGTTTTCTTTTCCAATTTTTGTAAGCATCGAGGAAATAAACTGCAAATAGTTCAAAAACAAAAATTATGGGAAAATAAAAATGTAAATGGTGTTAAAGGATGTGAAATTTATTTTTCTTAAAAGTTTTTGCAAACGTGACTTTTGTAGTAAATAGAATCGAGACTGTGTTGTTAATATTGAAATAGAAATATTCATACGGAATACATGATGTGTAGTAAACTAACGAAATGAAAAGTATTAATAATCAGAATACACTCTAAAATTGGGAGGAGTGAAAAGCTCACTATTTGAAAGAGTGACAGGCATTTTTACTCTTTTTGGAGTGAATTTTATAAAAATACACTCCTTAAAGAGTGGAATTTTCCACTCCCTAGAAAGGAGTGAAATGTCTCACTCCTGGAAGTGTGACTTACGTATGCATTGCTTATTAACCAATCAGGACAGCAAGGCGACGACACCCTAAAGCCGCTATCAGATTCACCGACTTTTCGAGCAACCAACTTTACAGCCGATATTAACCCCAACTTTTTCCAGTTGAAAGGGAGAAAAAGGTTACAATTGTCTTTGCTAAAGTTGGAGGAAAACCCGGGAAAACCAGTACTACTAGTACCAGCCGTCAATATTTATCGCATTTTCGTATCAATCGCTTATCTCTGATTCGTTGAAATGTTGAAAGGTGGGAGGAAAAGTTGCGGCTAGGACAGACTTTTTTGAGATGCGGATAAAAAGTTGGGGATATTGCTGTTTGCTATCACACCGGATGTCGAGACAACATTTCGCGAAAAGTTGGAGGAAATTAAGAGTTGGCTCAAAAATTGCTCGAAAAGTTGGTGAATCTGATAGCGGCTTTAAAATATAAGAAAAATTATCACTTTTTCGTCCGCCATTTTAAGATTAACAGATTAGGATATCAGTAAAATTATTCTTTAAGGAATGCATAAAATAAAGGTAAGTCTTATTTAATTTTAAGCATTTATCCGTGTAGATATGTGGAATGTTGATATTATGAGCTAAATAGTTGTATGTTATATGGAAAAAGATTGGTCGTCGAGTGTTCAAAAATGATTGTGAGATTTCTTCATGTAGCGGTCTGAAATGTAATTGTTTTAAGGGGACCGGGAAAGCCGTATCTCCGCCATGTTAAATTCACCAACTTTATGTACCTTTTTCACAGAAATGGTGAAAGATAGAGGTCTAGATTTTTTAGAGTAGTTTGAATAAGATGCTTTACGTATTTTAACAGACCATTTTCATTCTAAAGTGAGTGTGAGATTTCTTCATGTAGCGGTCTGAAATGTGATTGTTTTAAGGGGACCGGGATGCTATAGCCGTATCTCCGCCCTGTTAAATTCACCAACTTTATGTACCTTTTTCTCAGAAATGGTGAAAGATACAGGTCTAGATTTTTTAGAGTAGTTTCAATAACATGCTTTACGTATTTTAACTGACCATTTTCATTCTAAGTGAAACTCAAAATTAATTATTATTTATTAAAAGTCATTTTTAAATTAGTATTTTTGGTAAGATTTCTCTGCCTAAAATAAATAATTCTCAACAAATCATTAAATCTCTGTGTTAAAGTATACAATATAACATAATATAAGTATTAAAAAAATCTGAGTTCATAAGTTTAATAGATATTGAAAAAAAAGGAACATAAACATAAAAAATCCAAGTTTTGAGAAACATTCAATTAAAGATTTAAATGGCCATTAAACTGTGAAGTACTCTTAGAAAGAATGAATAATTTCAACACATATTTTTTTTATATATATATAAATATGTGTGACACGTCGTTGGGAAGATAAAAGTTTAAACTATTTAATGATATAAAAAAATAAAAATCGATTTTTAGGTGCATTCGTAGTTATATAAATACGTAGCACCTATCAGTCCATGTGTCTGTCCGTCCGTCTGTCCCAGTGTTGATTTCAGGCGGTGGCCCCGGGGGGGGGGGGGTCATTCCACTCGGAGTAGTGAGATGTCCCCCCCCCCCCCCCGTAATTTTTGAGATTTGGGGTTTTCAATGGTCAAAAAGTGCAATTTCCTCCCCGGAACTCTATAATGTCTTCCCGGAGCCACAGAAATCCCTCTCGGAGAAAAGTGTCTGAATTCAACACTGGTCTGTCCGCATGTAACAGCGGAAAAATTACACAACCGAATCGTTTGAAATTTAAAATATATAATTGTTGCATAATTTTGTCGCGTCATTTCAAATTTTATGAAAATCGGATGTATAGTTTAATTACAGGGACAGTCAAAAGTTTTCCGTTACATTACGGCCAGTGCGAAAATATTATTTCAAGTGCATTTTAATGATGTTACAGCCTTTCGCACAGAATGAAATTGATATGCACCTATGAAGTGCAGTAAAATACACATTCAATACGATATGCGGTGCAAAAAACATTTATAAAACTAGTTATAGTACGAACGCACCTCATTTGCCACGTTTGATGTTTAATTTTCAACTTGTTTTGTTTATTACTGGGGTTATGATTTTAAAACTTCGAGACTGAGTAATATAAAAAAATTAATTATAGACATTCTGCATCAGTTATACAATTTCCTTCTATTATAAATGCATTTTCTACGTTTTTGATACACTTAATTTTTGGCACTAAACAATAAAACATGACATTTAAGCATTGAAATAAAATGTTTTTATGCCTGTTTTGAAGTTTATGGATAAGACTGCTTTAGTATATTTTTTAAAAAGTTCATATTTACTTAATATAAGACTGAATATTTTTTAAAGAGACTAATAACTACTTTTTTACATTAAAATGATTTTCAAACAATAAGAATATTTCTAATGCAGTCATTTACTTTATTTTTAAATTTCCTTTTTTTAGGTGCGTTCGTAATTAAATAAATACGTAGCACCTATAGTCATCGTTCAGTCGTCTGTATGTCCGTCTGTCTGTCCGTCTGTCTGTCCGTCCTTCTGTCTGTCTGTCTATCTGTCCGTCTGTCTGTCTATCCGTCCGTCCGCCCACATATAACAGAGCAAAAACTACCCAACGGAATGGTCTGAAATTTTAAGTATATAATTCTTGCAAAATTTTGTCGAGTCATTTCAAATTTTATGAAAATCGGATGTATTGTTTAATTACAGGGACAGTGAAAAGTTTTCCGCAACATTACGACCAATGGAAAAAAATTATTGCAAGTGCATTTTAATCAGGGTTGTAAAAAAACCCGGGTTTTTTGTTAAAAACCCAGCCCGGGCGGGTTTTATTGAAAAACCCGGGTTAAATGCGCAAATATGGTTCCACCTTCCTCCCAAATAATAATCTTCAGGGTTGAATATCCACTGTATAGAGAAAATGGAAAAAGTGAAGAAATTTAAAAATGAATATTAAAAACAAGAAATGTTACTAAATTTTGGTACTTTGCAAAATTTATCCATTGAAATTTTGAAAATTCTCAGAGGAATTACTCAGGGAAAATTTAATTTTTTGCTTAGGAAAGCGCAAGGAATTTGATTGCCGAAATAAGTAGCAATCCTGATCTCAAACACAATTTTTGTGAACACTTCATAGTCTAATAGATGGGAATGACTTCATAGTCTTAATAAGGATATCAATATTTTTCGCTGTTCTTAATATATATATATATATATATATATATATATATATATGATCCTTTTAATTTAAATAACAGACAAATTTTAAATTGCAAAGCTATCAATTGTGTGTTATTTAATAATAAAATATAAATATAACTTAAAAAAAACTTGCTCCTTTGAAATTATCATAAGATTAGCAAATGTTGATAAAAAATATCTTACAACAAAAATTTTTCTTATATGTATATACAGGGTGTCCACTCTCAACGGTGTCCAATTGCAAATTCCTAAACCGTTAGTCATAGACATATAGTTCCAATTACAAAAATGTTTTAATTTGAGGCAAAGAAATATTTTAAAAGCGATTTGGGTCAATAAAAACATTTCTTAAAAAATTACGAAATTTAAGTTTTTATACGGCCCTCGGCCCAATAAGTTATATTTAGTAAAATTTTCCTATTACACTGACAAGACAGACAAAAAAAGTCCCATTCATATAACACTAAAATTGACGGAGTTATAAAATTTTAAAAAGGCATGACTTATACCACTTTTCTGCATCTGAACACAAATGAGTTTGGCCATGCTTTGAGGGGTCATATCCTAAGTGCTTAAAGTATTCGAAGAACTTTTCATGTGTATCTGCGCTTTGAAAAAAATAGTACAAGTGTTACGATTGAGTTAAATTTTATTAAGTTTCAGATTGGCTAAAATTATTGTATTTTAACATATGTTTTATTTTGTAAGGATTTGAGACTATTTCTTTTCATGATTTATTTTAACAAATATTATGTTATTTTATCTAACTTCAACGATTGTATATATGTTTTCCCAGTTCAAAATTTTTAATCGAAATTTAACTCACTTTCAAATATACGATCGCGATTAAATTTTACATGTATACTGACGTAAATCCGATGACAATCTAATATTATTATGACATTCGGTGGTTACCATTCATACTTACTTATTTTACAGGATAATACAAAAAATTTCGGATAGATTACTGCCAAGAAGTTTAGGGAAAAGTTTTAGATTAGATAACACAAGACTTCGATAGTTGTGTTTTTAAACCTTTATGTATTTTTTAGCACTGAATCCAAGAATTACCTTAATTTTAACCATAATCTCAGGATGTTTTGCAAATCATAAATTGTCAAATTTAAAAAAATAACAAAAATCAAATACTATAAAATAGAGGAGATGGCTGAGTTTTTTAACTTTTGATAATTGATTTTTATGTACTCTTTAGCACTGAATCTGAAAATGACCTCCATTTTTAACCATCACGTTATCGTTTTGCAAATCGTAAATGTCAAAGTTAAAATATAGCAAAAATCTGATACTATAAAACAGATGTAAAACTTTTTTTATGTAATTTTCCTGACGTGATGGTTAAAAATGAAGGTCACTTTCGGATTCAGCGGTAAAAAATGATACTATAAAACAAATGTAAAACTTTTTTTTATTTAATTTTTGTTACGTGATGGTTAAAAATGAAGGTCATTTTCGGATTCAGCAGTAAAAAGTACATAAAATAATTTAATAAATATAATAAGTTTAGTAAATATAATACTCTTGAAGCTAACTGAAAAGCTTAAATTTATGTTTTAAATTAAAAGCTAAAACTTTTGAAATTATATTATTCCCAATCTAAAAGTGCAAGTAAATTAGCACAAATATATTTTCTAAGATTCAAAGAAGTGAATAAATAAAATAAAATAGCCATAAACAACAAATACATCATTTGTTCCTTTCGAGAAATATATTTAAAAAAAACCCGGGCTTTTTAAATGGGATTTTTTTTTAATAAAAAACCCAGCCCGGGCAGCTGCCCACTACAACCCTGATTTTAATGGTGTTACAGCCTTCCGAATGGTGTGAAATTTTAAATAGGGTAGTTGTGCCAGTAATGGACACCCTTCCTGTAATGGACATCCCTTGATATTTTTGGTTCATAAAAAAATAACTAATAAATATTTAACTTTAATTATTTTTTTTATAATTTACTCTTGCCTGTTTTATAAAACTGGGTTATTGTTGACACTTTTAATCAAACCAATTAGGAAGCAGAAAATAATGTTTCAAAGTTTTGCTGTTTTTCTGTGAAAATCTTAATGAAGAGGATAAGAGCTTCGTTTATTTAATTTATATATTATTTATTTTATTTTTATTATGATTTTTTTCCTTGCAAAATTTGAATGCTTTTGTTTGAGTAGCAATAGAAAACTTAGAATTTTATATACTAACGGTAATTTACGACATTTCATTTATTTTTAAGGTTTTAAGAGTGACGTTATTTACTCATTTATTTTGAAGTCCATTACTGGAATGGTTATTATATTGTTTAAATATTGTTTAAGAGCGCAGTCAAAGAGGGGCTCATAGGGCTTCTCCGTTTAAATAAAAACAATTAAGTTACAGAAGTTATTAAAATCTATTTTCTGTCTTAAATGTTTCCTTATTCGCCTCTGGAAAAAAAAAAAAAAAAAAAAAAAAAAAGTACTATTCATTAATTTATAGGCAATATTCATGAAACTAGTAAATCTGCAGATCAGTGGCCTCAAACATAAGTTCTACAGTTTTATTTTGAAATTATTTTACATAACATTTAAAATATTCAACACACAATATCATTTCTTTCATATTTGTAATATTAATTATTATAAATGATATATCAAGTAGTCTCTGGAAGATTAATTGTTAAAAATAGTGACACAAAACTAAACACTAACATTCCAAAACTTTTTTACTTATTACCTTTTAAATCCCCCACTATTTCAATAACTTGATAGCTGTAATTGCCTGATATTTAGTATTTTAAACTATCCATCTAAAATAATTAAAACATTGATCTTCTGATAATTACAGTAATTGATGCAAACAGTAAATGATTATCACAAATATTTTATTAATTACTAGTATCCTTATTTTTAAATTTATTTGAAAATAACTATTTTGTTTCATTAGTATGTATTCATTAAATTCTGGTTCTAAATACAGTCATAAAAACAATTATATTTATTACTTTTTATGGGGCGTGCATTACTGGAACAGAGGGTGTCCATTACTGGGCTTCTGGGTGTTTTGATATATTTCTGTTATTTAAAATTAAATTTCGATTCATACTGGGAAATGCGACTATAAGAATGGTTAAATATTGTTGATAGGTCAATATAACATTGAAAAAACTGGAAAATAATAATTATAACTATTAATAAAAAAAATAATTTTAAAAGAAATTCCTTAAGGGTGTCCATTACTGGCACATCTACCCTATAAAATTGCTGCAAAATTTTGTCTAGTCTTTTCAAGTTTTATGAAAACCGGATGTACAGTTTAATTACAGGGACAGTCAAAAGCTTTCCGTTACATTAAGGTCAATAGGAAAAAATTATTTCAAGTGCATTTTAATGATGTTACAGTCTTTCGAACATAATGAAATTGATATGCACTTATGAAGTTCACTAAAATATACATTCAGTACAATATGCGGCGCAAAAAATATTTATAAAATTAGTTATAGTACGAACGCACCTCATTTGCCACGTTTGACGAGCAATTTCCAACTTGTTTGTATTTCCGAGATCAATCTTTTCCTATAAAGCATATAAAATCTATTTTGCTCATATTCACAAAATACGATGTCTACGCGAATAAAAAATTTAAATTAAATATAGCTTATCAGTATTATATTAATTCCCTTTTTCAGCAATAACGGACGAAAATTAGAAATCATGATTAAGTTAAGGAATATGTTTAAAAGAAAAATATTTGCATATTCCAGAGAAATTAAAATTTAGACTCCATGTTCATATTAAATAAAACAAAAACAAATGACAGAGAATAAAAAAAAATATATACATTCTTAATATTTAAATCATGCTTAGAACTTATTTAAAAAAGATGTGAGTTTATAAGCATTGTTTTTTAAGTGCAAAAATTAAAAATATTTTAGAACAATAGGACTTTTCAAAAATAGCAATAATTTAAGGAAAAAGTACGGTTTTATATTTAAAACAAAAATTAAAATCAAATCAAACATTGTTAAACATATAACATCCACCTATTGAAAAGTTATTAATAAAACTTTAAAAGTAATATCTTTATAGGGCACGCAATAAAAGCAAACACAAAGGATAAGATTGGAATAAAATATTTTAGTTTACTTCTGTCAGTAATCTAATTTAAATTCGTATGTAACTTTAACTGAATTTTTCCTTAAAAGTTCAATTAGTGTTATAAACTATGAATTAAATAAATATTGCTAATAAAGTATTTTATTCCAATCTTTACCACGCTTATATCTATTTTCATTGCATGCTGTAAAAGATGTGATTCTTTTAAAATGACCATAAAAGCAAAATAAAAGAAAAGAATCGACTACATAAAAAATGAACATTCACTCCTATGAAAGAGTGACTATTCACTCCTACCAGGGGTGAAAAACTGCACTCCTTTAGCAAGAGTGAATAATCACTCCTCCGAAAGTGTGATTATCCACCCCTGTTTAGAGTGAATATTCACTTCCCAGCAGTGACTATTCACTCTTTCAGAGAGTCAAAATTTTCACTTTTGCTCAGAGTGAATAGTCACTCTAAACAGGTTGGGCATATTTTGACTCTGCAATAGAGTGACTATTCACTCCTCCGAAGTGAAGAGTCACTCCTTTCTATTTAGAGTTGTTGTGATTACTTAGAACCACTGCCATATTTTTATTTAATTTCATTTAGAAAATATTTTTATTAATCTTGTATTCATTTAATTTTAATATTCGCATTCTAAAATTATTTTAATTCCCTTTTTTTTCAATCTTCCCCTGTAAGCTTTTCTTTCTGGCGTTGCATATCATTCATTTTAAAATCATAAACGTCGTTTTGAAATCTGTACTTTCGGTAAAAGAATTATCTGGAAAGTTCCATATCTTTCTATTTGTGAAATCATTTCCTTTTGTAGCTCCGCCCCTTAGCCAATAATATTTAAATCAGTTTAATTCGTAATTTCAAAATTCGTAACTCCTTACTACTGTTTGGCATCTTATCTCAGTGAAATCTATCAAATCTCCTTTTTTAAAGCAGTTTTTTATACACTTTAGCATTGCATTTTATGCCAATACAGGGCGCCTGTATGTTCGTTCCGCCAAAGTTGGCGTGTTTCCATCATTTTCTGTTCTTTCGGGTCAATACAGGTAATGCTTTTACCTTCTATTTTTTTGTTCTCAATTACCGAATGTATGATAAGTAAATTCAGATTTTTTTTAATTAATGACTGTTATGTCAAAGTGGTCTTTTGTGGCCGCAACAAAATGCTATAACACTATACGATTGATCCTAAAAAAAATAATTTCTGGATTTTTTAATTGGAATTTCAATATCCAAAATAACTTTACAATATTCTTTCACCTCCTATCTCCAAACGCAACAGCTAATCTTTCCTGGTACCGTGAACCTTTAGAAACCTTTATGACATGACAGTTATTAAGTTATATTTTGATATGAAAATTTGTTTTAGTGTATTATTATTGAAATATTTGATATTTAGAAAAAGTGGCTTCCTTAAATTTTTATACAATCTTTCTAAAAAAAAAAAAAAAAAAAAAAAGAGAGAAAGAATTCATGTAATATTTACAGTTTATTATTAAGGAAAAATGATTGCTTATAAGATGAGTTAAGAAAAATAATTTTCTTACTTATAAGTAAATGATTGATTTATTGATGCCATTTTGTTTTGATAATATTTCGAGAACAATTATTACATTATTCTGTTGAATTGACATTATTTTTCAATTCCTACTATTAGCTCACACTCTCCCTATATTTATTTATATATTTATATATTTATCTTGTTCAAATTTTCAATCGTTAATAAAATACTCCTTATTCATCCTATCAAGTTGAAATAAATTTTTTTAAACTTGTACTGGATGACAATTGGTGTTAATACAGTTTTTTCAAATATTAATTAATTAATTAAATTTTAATTAATTAATTTTAGTTTTGCATGGGAAACAAAATGGCGGCCATTGGTTATTGAAGTTCAATGAAAGTATTTTCAATAAGGGGTTACCATAGGGGGACCCTATTCTGTCGCCAAATACAGCCAAGTTTGTCGCCAACTTGGCGATATATCGCCAAATTTGGCGGCCAAAATGAGTCGCCAAAAGTGACGCCAACTTGGCGGTATCTGTAATATTTCGCCAAATTCCCATAGAGTTCCATTGTAAACCTACTTGCTTATAGAAAATCAACAAATTGAGATATTTTAATGCAACAAAAACTAATATTAGCTTGATTATATTAAATTTTTCTTTGATAGCCTAAGTAGGAATTGACTTTAAAAACAAAATTTTTATATTACTTGTTAAAAGGTGACTTCATATGAGATTAATTTTTTTTTTACTTCACCACATTATTTTAAAATTTATTCGGATTTGTTTTGAAATTTATCACCATGCCTCCAAAAGCAAATTTAAACCTTTGTATTCAACCATTTGATAGAAATCCTCAGACGGTCGAATTTTTTCTTCCACCAGTTATCAGATTTGCCGGAATTATATAATTACTCTGAAAAAGAACTTTTTGCTCTTTTCAAGTCAAAGTTACAGGGTACTGCATTACATTTCTTTCTCGAAACACAATTTCAATTCAAAAATTCTAACCTTTAAACCATTCGCAAAGAATTTATTAACTATTTTCTGCCAAGTAAAAAATCTGACACTCTGAAGTCTCTTCAAAATTTAAAATTGGATTCTAATGAGTCAGTTAAAAATTTTTTATATCGTCTGGCTAAACAGCTTCGACTTGCGTATCCTAAATTAGATCCAGCTGCTCTAGATTCTTTGAAATTTACTCATTTTATTCAAGCTTTACCTAAGCAAATTAAAAGGAAAATTCTAGAAGAAAACATTTCCACTTTTGAGTTAGCTCTTGAACGAGCACAATTTTTACAAGATATCTATGATTCACCACCTACTCAAAAATCTAATCAACATTATGATCAAGTTTATTCTCTGAATAATGCAAATAATGGTGAAAGTTCAAAATTTTCTGATAGTTTTGTTGAACAAGCTCCTATCAGATATAAAAATGACAGAGTGTATAGAAATTCGCAAATAGCATTCTCGCCATCTGAATCTCATAATGGACATTCTCCTAGACATAGAACTGTTGTTTAAAAAAAGCGTGTAACTTACTCTCCTTCACCTATTAGGCAAAACGTTGCTTCTAGAAACAAAACAAACTTTATTCAGCATAAGCCAGATCAAAAACGATCTTTCTTTCGGCCAAAGATTGACAAGTTTTCTCACAAGAAAAACTTTTCAGAGTATTTTCGCAAACAAAATGTTATCCAATGTGCTTTTTGTGGTCGCTTTAACCATCTTATGGAGTCATGTTACAAGTTTAGAAATCTACTTGTCTCTTCTAGGAAAAAATGCCAATCACACTCAATACTCCCATTTTTCTTCGAATTCTTCTCAAAGAAAGAAAAACTTTACTTCTTTTTCTAAAAATAAAAATGATGATAAAAATTATCATTTAAACAAGTAAGGGAGATTGGTCTAACTAACCACCATCCCTCCCAATCTTACTCGTTAGTCGTTAGGGTCAGTACACTCCTGTGACAATTCAAGCGAATGTCAGATTGACAAAAATTCTTCTTCAACTACTTCCTTTTCAAGCGCTGTTACACAGACATCACCAATGGTGCAAAAAATGAACAGACCTTGCTGTTCTGAAAATTCTTTGTCATCAAAGTATTCTTCTCAAATTGAGGATTGTGTACAACAACGACACGTAATTTGCAGCTCTTTTGATAACACTTATTCACTTCCATGTATAATTATGAATGTTCATCATAATGAGATATCAACTCTCATCGATTCAGGCTCAACATTAAGTTTGCTGGATCATGAATGCTTTAATAGCATTAAATCCAAAATCCATTATAAATATTTATCTAGAAATGTTTCTGTATCAACTATAAACTCTAAAGTTTTCTTTAAAGGATGTATCGAGATTGCATTCAAAATAGACAAATTCTTTTTTCATCATGTCTTTTACCTTACTGATATAAAGAATGTTAATTTTGAAGCCATACTTGGTTTTGAGTTTATAAACAAACATTCTATAACCATCTCTCCAACTTTTAAATCAATATTAATTAAAGATAAACATATACCTTTTTACATTCAAAAAGAGTCTCCTAGCAGTTTTTATTTGAATTCTCTGCATAATAATAACAATATAACAGTGCCATATTCTTTTGATGAAAACAATGTGCCTATTTATGAAAATTCTATGTCATTTAACACAAATAATGATACTTATTTTGATAATATGAATGGAAATTTTTTGATAATTATTTGCATTTGGTAAATAATTATGAAAATTATCCTTGCAATTGCAGTTTTCCAAATAATGGTTTGTTTATAAATAGTGTTGGTAATACTGCTATGAATTATGATAATTCTTTTATGAATGCTAATCTCAATATCAGAAATTTAGAAGGTCATGCTCAAGTTTTTACTCAGTTTCCTAATTATTTTCCCACTCATACAAACTTTGATTATCCTAATGTTATAAATAATGTATCTAATACCAATACCAAAATTACCTCTGATGACAAAAATGTCACATCAGAAGATGACAATGACATTAGCTATGTTGGTAAAAAGTGCACCAATTTTAAAAATGGTAATGAAAAATTATTGAGTTCTAACATGGTACAAACTGTAAATAGAGAGTTGATCCCCCCCCCCCCCCAATTCTTCTGTTTATTTACATGTCAAATACTTGAATTCCCCATCTGAATATTTTATTTTTAAGCCTGCTTTTAAAAGTAAAGCTCTTATTTTGCATGAATCATTGCATTCGAAATCTTCAATTCGAAAAGATTTATTCTTAGTTGTATGTCAGAATATATCCAAAGTGGATGTTCATTTAAACAAACATACAATTCTTGGTGAGTGCATTAATGTAGATGAGAATGATATTGAAAAATATTCCTTTGATTTAGATTCAGAAAATGAATATTGTAATTTAATTTTACCATCTGAGGAAATTAAAAGAAAACGAATACAAGAACTGTCACCAAATGATTTTGACTTAAAGCACTTGTCCCCACATGAAAGTGACTGTTTACTAAAATTATTGTGCAATAAAGCTCAAGCATTTTCTAAATCCTTAGACACTTTGGGTCATACGGACCTGGTGAATCCTCAATTTTCAATGATGAATTATCATCCGGTGAAAACCCTACCTTTTCCTGTGCCACAGGCACTAGAGCAAGAAGCTCTTGACCAGATCAATCAAATGCTAAATGCTGGCATTATAGAAAGATCAAATTCTTCTTGGGCTTGCCCCATGATGTTAGTTAAAAAGAAAAGAACTGGCATGTCAAAACCTCAAAAATATCGTTTAGCTTTAGATCTACGATTATTAAATTCTATTATTATTCCTTCTTCATATCCTCTACCTCGCATTCAAAACCTATTAGTACAATTGTCAAAATTTAAATACTACAGTACACTGGACTTACCCTCTGCGTACTGGCAGATTCCGGTACCTAAAGATATGCAAGATAAGCTCAGTTTTACCACTCCATGGGGAATGTTTACCTACCTTCGTCTTGTTTTTGGCTTGAAGACGGCTGCAAGTACTTTTCAACAGTTAATTGATTCAGTTATTCAATTATCCGAAATTGACTCTTGTTACGCATACCAGGACGACATAGTTGTTGGCGCTAATTCGTTTGAAGAAATGGTTTCAAAACTCACAAAACTCTTGGATACTCTAATTGCCAACAACATTACTCTTTCACCTGAAAAATGTTCTTTTATGCAAACTAGCATTAACTTTTTAGGCTTCCACCTCACTGATCATAAAATTCTTCCAATTACAAGCAATATTTTGAAAATTACTTCTTTTCCAAAGCCAAAAACTAAGAGGCAGACAAAGAGTTTTATTGGCTTATGTTCATTTTACAGGTCAATCATACCTCATTTTGCTAAATTAATTACTCCTCTTATTGAAATCACCAAACCTAAAAATAAATTCTGTTGGAAATCTGAACAAGAAAATGCATTTAATAAATTGCAAGAAATTTTTTTTATAAACCCATGCTCAATCTTCCAAATTGGAATGAGACCTTCTATGTTAATACAGATGCCTCAAAGACAGCAATTTCAGCTGTTCTTATGCAAAAAATTCAAGATGAACTTCGCCCCATTTCTTATTACTCCAAAACTTTATCTCAATCTGAAAAACAGTACCCAGCCATTAAACTGGAACTTTATGCCTTTTATAAAGGTATAACGGCGTTTAAATATTACATTTTTGGCAGACCCTTCATTCCTTTGTCTGATGCTAAACCTCTCAATAATTACAAAAAATCAACATCTCCTGCTGACATCACTACACGTTGGATGTTAGAACTATCTGAATACTCTTACACATTCCAGCATGTTCCAGGCAAAGATAATGTGTTAGCAGATTTTCTAAGTAGGACACCTCATATTCCTACTGAAGATCTCCATACTAACCCTGATCTCATTTTTGAACAAGAAGTACTGCCTATTGTTGATAATCAAAATGACCTACATAATGAAATTGCTCAGTATCCATGTGGATTAATTGGTAAAAAACATCATAACTGCCATCTTCAAAGTGACCCCCCATCTATAAATAATGTTAGTAATGAAGACCCATTGTTAGAAATTTTTGATCAAACCATCCTTTCTGAACAACAAAAAGATCCTCAAATTAAGAAAATTTATGAAGATATTAAATCTAATAAAAAATCTAAAAGTTTAAATGGTTATTACATTAATCCAAGTAATGAGTTGCTTTGTTATAATGGACACTTCTCTTCAGAAGACATTGAATTACATACAGCTGTTTTACCATCTTCACTTAGAGCTAAAGCTTTAAGAATTGCTCATATTACTCATACTGGTATTCATAAAACCATTGTTAATTTAAAGAAAAGATTCACTTGGAAAGCTCTAATTTCTGATACAATTAATTATGTCAACTCTTGTGAAGTTTGTTTAGTAAATAAAAATCACAAGAAAAACACTGCTCCATATCTGCCAGCACCTATTCCTACAGCTCCCAATCAAAAAGTTTCGATGGATTTACTTGGTCCTTTGAGAAATCACCAGTTTGTTATGACTGTAATCGACCATTTTTTCTCGTCATCTTGTATTATATGCCTTGAATAGCATTCATGCTGAGTCTGTGACTAAAGCTCTGTTGAATTACATTTTCACTCATGGAAAACCCGAGTTAACTCTTACAGATGATGGTTCCCAGTTCACTAGTGATTTGTTTTCTTATTTCAACAAAAAACTTGGCATAAAGCTAGAGCACAGTACAGTAGCGCATCCACAGGCTAATGGATTGAGTGAGAGATGTAACACTCAAATAAAGTCATCTGTCAATACAATGGCTTCCCAAGGATTTGATGTTCCAACTGCTTTAAAAATTCACCAGTCCATATACAATGCTACACCTCATCCAGCCACAAAATTTACTCCAAATCTTCTTCATTTTGGAAGGGAGGTAAATGATATTTATGCCAATTATAAATAATTTCACCTGTACTTATTCAAATTCAAGATTGCAATAATAATCAAGCATCACCTGGGTTAATTCATACTAACAGAATCTTGAAACTCCAGAAAAGAAATGAAGCATTGCTTCATCCTTTTGATTCATCCAGAAGTGCAACACATGATCAAACGACTGTTGATAGTGCATCTTCTTCTCCTGTGAAACGACATATACCTACTCATACTACTAATTGTGATTCTCCTCAAATTCACACCACTTCGAAGTGCCAACAAACATCTTCGCATTCACATAGTTCAATGCATTCTCAAACATCTGGTAGTAAAACTTCCACTACAGTTCTAAATAAATCTACTCAAAGTAAAAAAAATTATGATCTTCGTCCTCGCAGTCATAAACACTATAAAATATAAACTAATCATCAGTTTTATTTAGGATGCCTTTACCATTGTAAAAAAATCTCATCTATGCTAGCTAGATTGGATTGTCAAATACGAAGACTGACTGTTTATTTTATTTTCTTACTTCTACCAAAGCTGCAGGCAGCATTTGTGTATTTTTTTATATTTATTTTTTTTTTAAGTCGCCTTCGCCTTGACACTGTGGAATTGTCATCCTGCAAAAGTATGTAAATCTTATTTTTGTTTACTATGTTGCTCACTGAAATATTTTCTTCAAAACCTTATTCATTTTTAGAATTTATGTTTAATGTAAAATGTGCTGATAACTCTGAATTTTTAATTTCAGTATTTGATTTAAATATTAAGACAGATTCTTAGAAAAATCAAATCAAATTTTTATAATTCATTATTTTAGTTGGAAATGAAGTGTCATTGATTGCTTTATTTTGATATGGTATTTATCTTTAAAAAGTAAATTCTTATTGATATAAAATATAATATGAGTACATATGTCATCCCTTTCCCTATTGTGACTTCTAGAGTAATTCAAAATGTTACTTTGTTCTTAATTATAATTCATGCATGTTCTAACAACTAACCTCTTTCTAACATCTAAAAAAATAATAATAATGAAAGTTATGCATGCTAATATTTCTATTGTTATTATTGGTGTATTATGTAAAGTGGTTGAAAATACATTAAACCTTTTTAAGTGTTTGGAAATTCACAAATTGGAGAAATATTTGTGCACATGAAAATTTTGTACTTTGGATACAAAGATACTCTCCAAAGATTATTTTAAGTCTTTACAAAAAAAAAAAAAATACTTACGTATTTTACATGAAAAAAAGTAGTAACATGTTTATACTTACAAAGATTGTTTTAAGTCTTTACAAACAAAAATACATATGTATTTTACATAAAAAAATAATCACATTTATTCTTACAGATGTTTGAATTAAACATAATTCGATAAGCATTTCAGAATATTTAGTATAAATTCTTTGTGTGATAATTTGTTTGTAAGACCAATGTTACTAAAGTTATGTGGTACATTTATTTATGTACTTTTTCTGAGAGCTTAAATATCCTCTCTTTGCATTTATTTTCCTTGAAAGTATTATTATTGTTGTTGTAGAATAACACGATATTAGTTAGTTATTCATCTAAGAAAAATTGATTTCTTAAAAAGTGCTATATTTATATATAAATATTTTTAATGAGAGTGTAAATATTCTCTCTTGACTATATACTTACATTTTGAATTTATGTTATGGAAAATTCTCAGATGAGTAATTTATTGAAGAATTGATAAAGAAAATTGAAATGTAGTTCATACACTGTGACTTGAAATAGAATTGTGATTTAAAGGTACTACTTTAAATTATTGCTATTTTCTTTTTCTTTAAAAATAGAAAGGTTTTTTTACTAATGTTGTATTATACTGAGTGATGCAAAGTCCTCATTAATATGCATGTCAATTTGTATCATATAATATTATTTGTTTATGTGTACATTATTACAATTTTCCCCGCACTCTCTTAATATACACTGATCTTACTTTACAGTGTTGTATTTGCTATTTCACATATCAGTGAATGAACTTTTAGCAACTTTATTTTAAAAGACTTTGTGTACCTTTGTCAGAAGAATGTAACCCAATATTATTTTTATTTTGTTTCTCATTATTTGAAGTTATATGCATATTGTATATGAATACAGTTTAGAAAATATTGGCTCAATGTCAAAATTATTAAATTTCTCCATCTTACCAATATTTTCTTTTGGGGAGGCTGGAGTAATATGTTGTGGTTACTTAGAACCACTGCCATATTTTTATTTAATTTCATTTAGAAAATATTTTTATTAATCTTGTATTCATTTAATTTTAATATTCGCATTCCAAAATTATTTTAATTCCTTTTTTTTTTCAACCTTCCCCTGTAAGTTTTTCTTTCTGGCATAGCATTTCATTCATTTTAAAATCATAAACGTCGTTTTGAAATCTGTACTTCCGGTAAAAGAATTATCTGGAAAGTTCCATATCTTTCTATTTATGAAGTCATTTCCTTTTGTAGCTCCACCCTTTAGCCAATAATATTTAAATCAGTTTAATTCGTAATTTCAAAATTCGTAACTCTTTACTACTGTTTGGCATCTTATCTCAGTGAAATCTATCAAATTTCCTTTTTTTAAAGCAGTTTTTTATATACTTTAGCATTGCATTTTATGCCAATGCAGGGCGCCTGTATGTTCGTTCCGCCAAAGTTGGCGTGTTTCAAGTATTATAGCAACCCCCCTTTACTCCTCTTTTCGGAGAGCTCGTGCGCATTCAGTTGAGTTGGGATTTCAATGCAGAATGGCTGCCTTTTGCCGTTCTGTGAAGAATTATGTCCGCGCCTGCATGAGTGTTCTGTCAACGAACGCAGAGAAGATAGCCGATTTGTTTTTGTCGAGTTTCTTGAGTGACGACATTGCTTTTTGCAGGAATTGTGTATTATTCTGCGATAGTGACGTCCTAATGCATACTTTTCTGTAGATGTTGTTTAAGGTTGTTCTTAAATCCAAAAGGCCAACTTTATGACATAAGTTTTAATTTATTTTTGTTCGGAAATACATGAAACTAGCAGGTGTTGTTGTTCAGAAACTATGTAATCGAACTTTTTTTTTTCAAACGCAATAGATTTTTCAGAAAATAATCTCAAAGTGGGCGTTTTGAACAGAATTTCCGTGCGAAAGAAGAATAACCAGTCAAGGAAGATTGAAAAACGTCTTTGTCACGTGATCAAAATCGCTTATAACTCGATAGGTAATTTATTTATAAAAAAAATGGAAAATACAGTTCGATTCCAAATCGCTTCCATAGTCAGGCCTTCCAATTTTATATCTTTCCGTTAAAAAATGAATTTCTAAATGTGTCAAAACGTTTTGCGCTTGTTGAGCAGAGTAGTGGAGAACAGCCTTATGACTGGATTGTGAATGTGGAATTCTTCAGTGGATGCGAATGACATCATTTTATATAAAATAAAAGTACTATGTGTTTTAAGTCTTAAAACTGAAATATGGTCTGTACTATCTATATTTATATACATTCATTTTTTTCATCGGAGGGGCAACACGAAATTCTGAAAAAGCAGTTTTCCTGTTATTGTCTATGATTTGAACGCATAAAATATAAAAGCAAATTCACAGATCATAAGTAAAATATCACTTTAAACTTTAAAAATAAGAAAAGAGTCAGTTTTTTATTTTTCTATCATACATGAAGCACTGACAAGGGAGATGTCAATAAAGCAATTGGCTATTTTAGACCTAATTAGAACAACTAGTTATTAGTAATTTTATTTGATTTCACAAAGCGTCTTTGTTTATTTGATTTAAAAAAAAAAAAAAAAAAAAAAAAAAAAAAAACAGATTGTTGCCAGCTGTATGACAGTCATGGTCTACTAGAGTGTAAAATATTAATAACTTTTTTAAATAAAAAAACTCGAATTTTTGTTTTATTAAAATCAGATTTAAAAAAAAATTAAATTTGTTTTTATGACCCCCCCCCCCCCTCAAGTTAAGGTATTTAATAACTGCGAAAAATTGTAGGTTCCAATAATAATAATGCTTCTAAATAGATTATATTAAGAAGCATAATGTTTATTTATACTTTAATTAATAAATTATTATTGGTAATTATTGAACTAATAAAAATTACAATTAAATTCGATTGTTACTAGTACATGCTAGTAATAGTAGTCAAGTTGTACAAATACAATAGCAACTTTTGCACTAGTTCTTGTAAAATTACTTTAATCACTACAAACACACATATGTGCAGTGTATACTAACTAAATAAAACTAAAAAAGACATAATTAGTTACATCCTTTAATGCATTCATGTACAGTCGTGGAAAAAAAAAAGCAGTAAACACCCCTACTAACTCTGCAACTAATTATAATAAAAGAAAGTTAATATAAAAAAAAATTAAAAAAGTTAAAATAAATCTTCGGTTCAAACTATGTTTAGAAACGAAATTTCAAGTCATTTGAATAATAAATTTTTGACTTATAAACATTCACAATTTAGAACTTCTACTGTTAAATTATATTTTCATATTTTTATTAATATCTTCTGAAATTATAATCCTAATGGAATAATTTTTTGTGTAGTTATAATACTAAAAAGTCCCAACATAAATACATTGAATTTAAAATTTTAAAAATTTCATAATATTAATTATGAATTATGAAATTAATATTCGAAAAAAATATGAATTGCAACCTACAATTTTTTGATAGATTTATAATTTATTATGCCCTGCTTTACGCGAATTCTCAATTTAAAATTTTTCTTCCAAGTAGTTTACGAATTATGCTTAAAAAACGTCAAAAGTGAAGTCAAGTGGTTTAAGGGGCCGCCTATGATGCGCAGAAAGCATAATTTGAAAAAAGAAATGTTTTACTAATTTTATGGAAATATTTGGTCTGGCAATAGTCAAATATATTAAGCGAGTGAAATGGTTACATTGGCAAGAAATAATACATTAATAGAAGTAACATAGTCATTCTGTAGCATTTCGACAATCGAGTACCGAACTACAGTTTGGATACAGCCTCTAAAATAGGCTCATTTTAAAATACCGTGTGATTTCAAAAATCCGGCATCAAAATCATGTTTTCCTTCTTTTTTCTTTTACACTTTTAAGTTACAGTAGAAGGAAAATAGCAATTGTTTATGAATTAAAAACTTCACGCTCGAAAGTAAAAATGCAAAAAAATAATATTTGACATTTTTTTCATTTCTCAGAGGCAATTATTTTCTGAAGAAATTTTCTGGGAGCTGCACCGTTTCTCAGCAACGGCATGGTGATTTGATTAGTACAAGTTCTTTGGAATCTCTCTAGTGGCGCTGTGCTAAATAGAACCGCCGATAACGCTAGTAACAGCTCCGAAGACGAGGATGAACAACAGGCAGAAGAAAAGGTGTCACTAGAAAAATGCGTAGGTTTGGCTGGAGAATTAATGTTTACTTTAGAGAACAAGACTGTATTTCTGAATAGGTATTATTTATTTGTATAAAATACAAGAAAACTTCTTAAAGAACGGACAAAAACATTGAAGCAAACAAAATTGACATCGAAAATTCCGAAATTAGACGAGAAGAAATAATTTCACTCTTTATTGGATTTTTTTTTTCTGTAACATAGAAAATATTAATTAATGTAAGTTTTTTTTACATTTAATTGTCTCTATTTCTTACATAAATAATGCTTAATACACTTAATAATGAATTAAATTGTGGCTACATGCACCAATAAGGATACAGTACTACTTTTGATATTCCTAGTTATTACTTTTGACATTCCTTCAAAAATCTGGCATAGCCTCGGTCCCGATGATGCCGGATTTTTGAAGTTATACTGTATATATTTCGCTGAAACTAATCGTACGAATTTCATAAGAATTGGGAACAAAAATGAATTAAGAAAGTAAGCCAATTTAGATTTGAGAACAGCCATAACTAAGTTTTCCTTCGTGTATTCTCTTACAATAGTTACTGAACAAATGCATCATTCTTTAATGCTTTCCATTTAGTGTCAGTTTGTTGTTGTTATACACATTTATTTGCTAGAACGATAGAATAAGAAAACCTCCTCTAACTCTTTCACTTAGATATTCATTCGCATTTACTTACTTTTTTCAATTCCTACTATTAGTTCACACTCTCCCTATATTTATTTATTTATTTATTTATTTATTTATATATGGGGCATTCTAACAATCTTTTGACTTTCATGTCCCTGAATAATAATTTTTATTTTAGTACACTTTTTTGTGTTTTTTTTTATTTCATATACTGGGGAACATAGGATTGCATGATTGCACAACCATATTAACGAGATAAATAAGTTTTGGACGATGTTGGGGGTCCAAACACCTGGAAAACTCCTATACCGTCAAGTGTCCCCGATGCTAATTTTTAAGTTTGGAGCTGTCTGGATAAAATTGTTTCAATAAAAATAATTCGATGTAATTTTTTTCTGAAATTGGAACTATTGTTTTATAGAAATAAGTAGCTAAAAATTAACCAGCACACATTTTTAGGGTTGTTATTATTTTTTAAACTCTGTCCATGGGTTTTAGATTCCTTACCATCCCTCTTCTAAAATTATACAGAAAATCATTTCAAATGCAGCCACAGAATTTTTTTCAAGTTTTTTCTCATGCAGAAGTATGCTAAAGAAATAATGTCTAAAATTCTTTGGCAGGAAATTTACTGTAGAGTTTAAATCAGCATTTAAATATCAATTTCAAGCATCGTGGCTTTATTGGTAGTCTCACCGTCCCCACGGTTTATTCCTGCACTTTTCGAGGTAAATTAAAAAAAAAAAAAATTATTTAATCCAATGTTAACAATTGTTTCTAAAAATCAATGAACATTGTGGCTATCACTTAGTCTTAACATGATTTTCCTAAAAATAGGTGGTAATTTTCCTTACCGTTCCATCCTTACCGTCCCTTTTTTCCAATACCATCCCCTTTTTTTACCTTTAACACCTTCTTTAACACCCCTTTAAGACAATGTTATACAAAAATTCTGTATTAAAAGTACTACATTGTTAGTATTTCTTATTTGAATGTCCTGTGGGTACTATGCAAATTCATTATAAGTAAGAATTTAGAAGAAAATAAAAAGTTTTAGGGGTAAAATGGTAAGGAAAATTAAACTCGCAAGTTTAACTTAAACCTCAGTTAAATAAAACAAATTCCGCTGCTGACCATTTTTTCTTTATTTTGAATCATTAAGGCATTCGTCTATCAGATTAAAATGTTATTTTAGCAAGTTTAATTTTGTCAGATTTTTTTTCCCAAAAGTCAAAAGATTGTGAGAATGCCCCATATCTTTTTCAAATTTTCAATCGTTAATAAAATACTTATTATTCATCCTATCAAGTTGAAATAAATTTTTTTAAACTTGTACTGGATGACAATTGATGTTAATACAGTTTTTTCAAATACAAATTGATTAATTAAATTTTAATTAATTAATTTTAGTTTTATATGGGAGACAAAATGATGGCCATTGGTTATTGAAGCATTTAATGCATCTTCATATCTATAAGGGGGTTACCATAAGGGGAACCCTGTTATGTCGCCAAATACCGTCAAGTTTGTCGCCAACTTGGCGATGTATCGCCAAACTTGGCGACCACAATGAGTCGCCAAATATGACGCCAACTTGGCGACCATAATGAGTCGCCAAATGTGACTCCAACTTGGCGATATCTCTAATATTTCGCCAAATTCCCATAGACTTCTATTGTAAACCTACTTGCTTATAGAAAATCAACAAATTGAGATATTTTAATGCAACAAAAACTAATGTTAGCTTAAGGGATTATATTAAATTTTTCTTTGATGACCTAAGTAGGAATTGACTTTAAAAACAAAATTTTTATATTACTTGTTTTACATATTCATTATTCTTGTTGGGTTTATTTTATGTATAAAGTCAGTAATTTGATTATCACAAACGAAGTTATGACATAGGTAAATTATTATGGATTTAATTAAACATTCATTTTAAATAAAATGCTTTTTATAAATGTGTCGGGTTTCCTCGAAGTCCACACAACTTTGAAGAAATCCTTTACTATTTATATGCTGCCGCCACCGATATGATTATGTGATATCGGTCACGCTATGAGAGGGTTGTTGAAAAGAAAACCAGCTCTTTCAATTAAACTGAACTAACAATTTATTTACGCACATATTTACAAATCACAAAACACTATTTACACTTAAGAACTCGGATATAGGTGATCTGGCTCAACATTAAATTAAATACAGTAAATACTTGCTGTGTACTGTTAAACTACTTTATATCCCTCTCACCCAAAGCGAGTTAAATTAGATTTATCGGAGGACACTATTAATCTCCCAACACATTAGCTCTATACTCTAAGAGCTTCACTGCCTAATCGAGCTACTCTGCAACGATTTCACACATTGAGTTCCAGGCATCAACTGTCCTCTGCGAGAAAACGACTACACACTTTCATCTAAAACCCTTAACTGATCTACCTTCACTGTACCATTCCTCCCCCCAAGACATAAACAGGGTTTCCCTCCTGACCCCCAATGCTATTTCGCTATCTGGTGAAATCCATTTGTCCGCCTTATATCAGATATGCATTTGAACAGCAGGGAAAACCCCTCTCTATTAATAAACTACATTCCTTTACCTACTCTGTATAACTCACTAGCCCGGATTAAGTTTCAGATAAAGAAAAGAGTGTTATTTTAAAATTCCAGCACACAGACAATATACAGGCAAGAAAAATAATATATAACCATAGTTCTAATAGTAGATGTTTCTCAGAACCCGACACCCCCCACCTTATCAGAAAATAGGCCATTTAGGGGCTAATTTTCCCCGAACATATAGTAATATCACAGAAGATTTCAACAGTTCCATTGCAGGTTTCTTCGTTATTATTATTACATACATATTTCAAGGTGTCTGAACATTATCTACTGACATCTCTAATGAACCGCATACTAATATGATTATTACAGAAAAATTGCACATGCTAATACACTTTTATAAACACAAGATTCAAATACAATTACACATACACACACACAAAAAAATTAAACGTGATGATACACATTTAAGGTTTCTCATTTATTTAGTCATTGGTGCCGATGGACTAGCTACAGGCTGCTCTTCCCAGCTCTTCCTGTGTAGTCTAGAACCGCGTCGGCATTCAAATGTTGTGCTGCTGGACGATGAGAAATACTTAGGTTCCAGCTTTGCAAGGCAAGACCCATCTAGTGAGTTTGGGGGACCTTGGGGTTGTTTCAGTGATAAATTTTAATGGGTTATGATCAGTGATGATTTCAATTTGAGATCCATATGCCCATTTTTCAAACTTTCGCAACCCGAAGAGAACGCTCCAAGCCTCTTTCTCTATACTCGGCCAAGAACGCTGAGCCCCTGATAATTTCTGACTGGCAAAAGCTATTGGCTTAAACTGACCCTTTTCATCTTTTTGAGTAAGACAACATCCTACTGTCAGGTATGAAGCATCAGCGTGAAGCTGATATTCGAGGCCTACCGTAGTGTAGCCAAACGCGTCACATTACATAATTCATCTTTTAGGGTATTAAATGCTTTTTCTGCCCTTTCATCCCACGGCACAGTATTTTTAACCTTTTCTTTAGTTAATTCAGTTAAAGGTATGGCAATTTCAGCATAATTTGGAATATAAGATCGGTAAAATCCCATTAATCCCAAAACAGATCTAACTTCCTTTTTAGTTTTTGGTCTCTTCAAATCCCTTATTGCTCTTATTTTCTCTTCATCAGGTGCATGCGTTCCACCCCCAATTACATGAGTTATAAACTTAGTCAACTTTTCTCCGAATTTGCACTTATCAGGTCTAATCGTAAAATTTCTATTTTTAAGTTTTTCTATGACCGCTCTAACATGCTCACAATGCTCTTCCCAAGAGCCGGAGAAAATGATAACATCATCAATATATGCTTGTGCATACCTCCGATGAGCTTGAAGAACCTCATTCATATCCTTTTGGAAAGTAGCAGTCGCCCTTGATAAAACAAAAGGCATAGTACGCCACTGATAAGTCCCATTATGAGTTGTAAATGCTGTCAAATGTTTACATTCCTCGATGTTTACATTTCTCGACGAACCTGCGATACTGAATTTAAAGCCTTATAATCTATACAAAGTCTAACAGTTGCGTCCTTTTTCGCCACGCAAACAATTGGATGACTAATTTCTGCATTTGATACTTCGATTAGATTTAATTCTAATAATTCCTGGACATATCTATCTACTTCCTCTTTATAAGCAACAGGTACACTATACAATTGTGGCTTTTTCCTTACCACACCCGGTTTCAAATCAATACGGTGTTCCCCTACTTCCACTGGTCGCACCGGACCCATAAATACTTCTTTATTTTCCCTCAAAATGGACTTAATATCCCTGACTTGACTATTAGGTAACACTTTTATTTCATACCTTTCTATGTCTCGCTCTACCTCTGGTTCCCGGTTTAAAGTAGGAAATTCCCTACTTTCTCCAAATTCCTCATCACCTTCAAAAACAATATTAACTATATTACACTTAGCGATAAATTCTCTTATTTTATTTTGGTGCTCATGCTTTCTATTCCCGTCAGCTAACTCAGCTAATAAACGAATGCTGGTTTCATTTTTCGACAATAGTTGCCGGACCTTGCCACCTAGAGTATAAATTATCAGTTGAATCGGGGATTAACAGTATTACTTTATCACCTACCTCGAACGTTTTTTCTTTCTATCTTAAGTTATAATGATATGCCATTCTGCCTTGTTGCACCTCGCACGATAATTTTGCCTCTTTTGCGGCTCTTTCTAAACGTCCCCTAAGCTTATTCAAATACTCATGAATCGGCATAGTATCTAATTGTGCCCCCTTATTTTCTCCTGCCCAGGAGGATTTCAGAACTGATAAAGGACCCTCTGGCGCTCTACCTTATAATAACTGAAAAGGTGCGGTTCCTGTCATAGAATTTGGAACTTCCCTATACGCCCATAATATAAATGGTATTTGTTCATGCCATCTTTTACCTTCTTTTCTATTCGTATGATACAACATACGTTTAAGCGTCTGATTAAAACGTTCCACAAGACCGTTAGACTGTGGGTACTGTGGAGTCAAAAATCGTGGACTATCACCTAACCCTTTCTCAAATTCTTTCGTTAAGTCGGCAGTGAAATTGGTTCCATTATCACAGGCGATTATATTTGGAATTCCTGTCCTCGTAAATATTTGAAGTAATGCATCACACACTGTTTTAGCAGTTAAACTTTTTAGAGGTATTGCTTCCACACACCTGGTATGCTGATCAATTAAGGTTAGTATATATTGATGCCCTTGTGAACTTTTAGGATCAATAGGCCCAATTAAATCAACATTGACTACCTGAAATGGAAGTTCTGACAGCGGTACTGGGGAAATAGGGGCTCTATCATTTACTTTAACCTCTCTAGTTAATTGGCACTCTAAACATGATTCTCAAAATTATTTAGTTTCTTTCGCCATCCCCTCCCAATAAAAAGAATACCTGATTCTCTGTAACGTTTTCTTGGCAGCATGATGCCCTCTAAATACCGAAGTATGCACTAATTTTAGGATTTCTTCCCTTCTTACCTTGGGTACTATTAATTGCGCTATAGTTTTGCCTAACAATTTCTCATTGTGATACAATAAACCATTTACAATATAATAATCTCCTTTATCCATTTTAGCTAATCCCCAAACTCTCTCTAAATTTTTACATTCCAATTGGGATTTCTTAAACATATCTGAATTACTAAAGGTAACTTTATTATTCTCACTTTCCTCTACTTCCGTCTTTTCCCCGTCCTGACTTTGTAAATTTCCCGATCTCGTTTCTATTGCGTAAATATTGCAATTATCGCTACTCATGACTTGCTTTTCGCTCAAGTTATCAATACTAATTACCTTATTTTCTAATTCTTGGGTTTCTAGCAATGGCTCCTCACGATTGACCCCTGACAACTCATTAATCACTTCGGGATGTAAAATTACTTGCTCATCAATATTATCGGTCACCGCGCAAATTACTTCCTGGTGAATTACATTAGTTTGTCCGAATTGCGGAACAGCTAGCGGTAATTTAACCAACGGTGACTTAACTGCTTCACCAAATAGTCCTTGTAAATAAATACTACCCGCTCCTTTTAAGTTCTCTGCCGGTACCAAATCTTTATGGACAACACTTATTTCACATCCAGAATCGACCAACACTTTCGCTTTCTGCCAATTTACACTAATTTCAATTTTCTGAAGTTTATTTAACTTCTCACCAATAACATTAGTTCTTCTTTCGGCCTTTGCCGATATCCTCGCCACAATAGCTCCTTTAGCTAACTCTTTGTCTTCTTTCACGACAATCTTATTTACACCCGTTTTCTGTTCTCGCCCTTTACTAGTATTATTATTTCCCTCATTATCCACTTTATTACAAAAGCGTTGGTAATGACCTCTTAAACCACATTTAAAGCATCTAGGAACTGAATCATCGCCAGGTTTTTTAGAATCAGTTTTCCTACCCGAGAAAGAATTAATCTCATTACACCCGTTTTGCCCCCAATTACCACTAAATTTATTATCCTCCCTCGGTCTCACCTTTTCACTGTTTACATACCTATATTTACCCTTAAAACATTTATACGAAACCGCATAAGATTTGTGTTTAGCGTCAAAATAATTGTCACATTCTTTAGCAATTTTAGAAGCTTCTAACAAATTACTCTGCTGAGTTAAGCCAATATACGACGCGGTTTCCTCATCTAACGTATTTAATAACTTATCAGTAATTATTAACTGATTGACCTTTTCATATGAGTCCGCACCCCTAATCTTACAGTAATTTTCCCACGTTACTAGTAAACGCGATACAAATAATACACGAGTTTCATTTTTGTTTCTTCTAGCCCTCTTAAAATTTTCCAAACACGTCTTCGGTGTCGGCTCCTGTTCCCTTAGAACCAATGCCTTTAATTCCTCATAACTCTCAATTTGTTCCCTAGTAGTACAAATTAACAAATTATCCGACTTATCTTCTAACATATTCAATAGAATTTCAGCCTGCTGGTTTTCCAGTACATTTTTAGTTTTGAATGCCCTTTCTAAACTGTTAAAAAACAAATTCCATCCTTCAGTCCCTTTCGGTACTTTAATAGACAGAGTTTTAACACTTTTGGTCAATTTTACTATGCTACTTTCCTTATTAGGTTCCCCAGTCCCATTAGAGTTATTTGCCGCACCTTGAATCTTTCGCCTATCCATTTCTAATTCGTGTTCCATCTTCAATTTTTCAGCCCTCTCTTCTCTTTCTAACTTTTCCCGTTCAACCCTTTCTTCTCTTTCAATCCTTTCGCGCTCTAACTTTTCCTGTTTTTCTAACTGTTCGCGCTCTAACATTTCCTGTTTTTCTAACTTTTCGCGCTCTATCTTTTCCTGTTTTTCTAACTTTTCGCGCTCTATCTTTTCCTGTTTTTCTAACTTTTCGCGCTCTATCTTTTCCTGTTTTCCTAACTTTTCGCGCTCTAGCTTTTCCTGTTTTTCTAACTTTTCGCGCTCTATCTTTTTCTGCTTTTCTAACTTTTCGCGCTCTAATCGTTCCGCAACAATGGTGTTAGGTAATTCCATAATAACCCCCTCTTCATAGTCATTGCTGTCGATTATCTTTTTCCTAAGCTGAATTCTGGTATCCTCTTCCATGAATTCAACCCCAAATTCTTCGGCTATCATCTGAAGATCCGCCCTTTTTAATTTCAATAAGAAAGCCATACCTTCTACCGATTACTATAACGACTCTACAATAATATTTAAACTTACTAAATTAATATTTTCTAAATTTCTACTTTAGTAGAGTTACCTCCACTTATTATACTAATTAATACATTTCAAATAATCGATATATTATATTTCTAATTTAACATACTGTATAACTGGATTTTCCTCAAACACTGATATCACACAATTTACTTCCAATAAAAAAGCAAAATAATTTCAATTTGATTATTATGCAATACAGATTCCAATTTATAGCATTAAATAATCACATACAATTTACATAATAATACTGATACGTTGCAAATTGAATAAAAGTACTGATGGCACTCACTAAATAGAGACATCCACATAAAACAAAAAGGTACAGATGTCATATACATATTGGCGCGATTTTTTTCTGACGCCAATGTCATATACGCAACGGGTATTTAACTGGTGCCAAAGTGTCGTTATTTTGCTTGATATGGTAACCCGGATGTTGATGTTTATGCTGTTGATATTTTCGCCAAATTAGCATCGGAAAAAAATCGCGCCAATATGGGGCGTATATGACATCTGTGCCAACAAAAATTGCATAAAATACACATATTTAAGTATTGCGCGGCAGCGCAATACTTATTTATTTCCAGTGTCACTTCTCAATGTCAATTTAACATAGAAAAGCCTATGGAGATGGTAACTTTTTCATTTTTTCTTCCCACCTTTTTGTCTCTGATGCCACTCATTTTTAATTCCTTGCTAATTCTAATAATATTATAAATTCAAAGTGTAAAAACATTTGCCAGACGTCAGAGTCAAAACGGATCATAAAATGCCTTTGCATATAGATGGATTATAATCTAGAGAGTAACATGGGCTAATTTTTATATACATTATTCAAATATTTTTCTTAATAATTCCAAATTTCGCTTTTTTCATTGAGATTCAACGGACATTTTGTAATAAAATTAATTTTTTTTTTCATTGTTGTAAATAATTCAAAAGCCGTAATAATAATTTGCCTATTTTTCGTTGAATGAATTTCACGTGAAACATGAAACTGAAGAAACTGAAAGAGTTTTTTTAAGAATTAAAAAGAATAGGAATATGACGTCATAGTGGAAATAAAAATGACATTTTCAAGCAGATTCTTTATGTTCAGATTGGAATTTTTCGTGCAAACTACAGCAATATTCATTACTGCACTGGTGAACATTTTTTAATCATACACAGGTAAATTACATCACAAATTGTGATGCGATATCGCACAAATCAAAGCCTGATGATTGTCATATTGCGTGGTGCTCTTTACTTTAATAAATAAATAAGCATAATCGTATACTAACTACTTTTATTTATATTAAGTTAAGCAGATAAAGGATATGCCACACAGGCCTTTTATATTAACGTCTTTTAACTAACCAGTAAACATTCGATCAACAACAGTTACAATTACAGCAGAAGTTGAAGTAGTAGTTGGGTCATATTATTACATGCCCTTTCTTTTCAAAACAGCAAAATTTAAAAAAGATATTTAGAGTCCAAAGAAGTGTTCGAATGAAAAGTCTTTAAAAAAAAAACCCTTAAATATAGTCTTTGAAGCGAGCAGGTGGTTTTATATTTCTTCTAGGTCTTTCTATCTTTGGTGTATTTGGAGTTGACAGTACTGGCAAAGCAGGTTTGGGATTGATGGTGACTGTTTGACCAGACGGAGAATCAGGTTGGATTAATGGACTGTCATCTGGTTGAGGACTTGACATTTTTGGAGTCTCTGTATTAGTCAGGTTACAAGTTTGCGTTGCATCAGCATTTTCTTGTGAATTTACAGGAACTTCAATCGCTAACTTCTTAGGTCTTAAATGAATTCTGTTGCGACGAAGAACTGATCCTTCTGAAGATTTCACAATGTAAGATCTTGGACTGTGTTTTTGGACAATAGTTCCTGGTGTCCATTCTCGATGACCAGATTGAAGATAGACTGGATCTTGAATATTCAATTCTTTTAATTTTGTGGTCGATGAGTCATAATAATATTTCTGTGTTCTCTGATTTTCCTGTAATTGATGATGAGTATTCTTAATTGGAAATCTAGGTCTTAACAATTTCGTTTTACAAGGAATGGAAGTTCTCAAAGATCTTCCCATCAGCATCTCTGCCGGAGAAGGCAATTTAAATTTTGGAGTGTTATTATACTCGAGAACAGCTAGATTTGGATCTCCCCCCGAAGCTCTCACTTTAAAGAGAAGGTTTTTCAATGTCCCAATAGATCTTTCAATCATCCCGTTGGATCTTGGATACTTAGGTGATGATGTAACAGGGCAAATATCATAAGACTTCAGAAATGAAAAATATGCTTGACTATCAAAGGGTGGACCATTATCGGAATGAATTTTTCGTGGAATACCATGAGTACGAAAAATCTGTTTCAATGCACTAATTACTGCAGAAGCTGTTTTAGCATTAACGTTTCTTAATTCAATAAACTTGGAGTGGTAATCAGTTACTTGTAAAAAGTCATCTCCTGCAAGATACATAAAATCTACACCTACCTCTTCCAGAGGTAGACTAGGAACTTCATAAGGCATCAAAGGCTGTTTACAATTAGCACGCTGATGCTGCTGGCAAATGTGACACATTTCAACATAATTCTTGATGTCTTCCATCATACTGGGCCAATATAAAGCTGTCTTGGCTTTTTCTTGACAAGCAGTGATACCTTGATGTACTTGGTGCAGTTTCGATAACACATAAGTTTGCATTGTTTTAGGTACTACTAATCTATTTCCGATAAAAATTAAGTCATTAAAACAATTCAACTCTTCTTTCTTATTCCAATAAGGTTTTAATTTTTCGAGCAATTGACTACACTGTTGTGGCCAACCATTCTTAATTAGCAACTTCAACTTCGAAAGATCTTCATCTTCTAGTGTTGCCTTCTGCATTTCTTTTGTGCGTTCTTCAGTGGTCGATAGAATTGTATGTACAATAGCAGCTCCATCTTCCAAAAAACTTGTATCTACACTCATGGTAGTGGGATTTCTGGAGAGGGCATCTGCTACGTAAAGCTTTTTCCCTGGAACATGCACAAGTTTAAATCTATATTTAAATAATTCAATTGCCATTCTCTGTAATCTTGGAGACAAATTTTCAAATGGTTTATGCAGTAAACCGAGGAGAGGTTTATGATCGGTTTCTACGATAAAATCAGTAGCATACACATAGTAATGAAATTTTCTACATCCGTTGACAACAGCTAATAGTTCTTTCTCGATTTCACTATATTTTTGCTGGGTATCGTTTAGAGCACATGAAGCATAGGCAATTGGATGTTCTTCTTGAAGTAATACTGCACCTAATCCATACTGGCTAGCATCAACAGAAACAATTGATTTCAAATTTGGATTATAATAAGCCAGAATAGGTGAATTAGCTACCAACTTCTTCAAATTTTCAAAAGCTTCTTGCTCATTAGCCGTCCAAGTAAATTCATTTTTCTTACTTAAGAGTTTTCTCAAAATTCCTGTTTTATCTGATAAATTTTTAATAAACTTCCCTAAATAGGTAATCATGCCTAAAAATGTCTGTAGCTCTTGTTTATTAGTAGGGGCTTTGAAATCTACAATTGCTTTAATTTTATCACCATTTACTGAAATTCCTTTTCCAGTTAAATTATAACCCAAATATTTTACAGAACTTCTTTTAATTTGACTTTTTTCCAAAGACAATTTCAAACCAGACTCTCGAGCTCTTTTCAGAACTGCTTCAAGTCTTCTATCATGTTCTGCTTCTGTCTTGCCAAATACTAAAATGTCATCAATGTAAACTAAAGTTCCATCTAAATCTCCAAAAATATTATCTATTGTTTTCTGGTACACTTCAGGGGAACTCGTCAATCCCTAAGGCAGACGACAGAATTTGTATCTTCCAAACGGAGTGGCAATTGTACATAAATCTGAACTTTCTTGATCGAGGGGTATTTGCAGAAAAGCTGACGATGCATCAAGTACTGTGAAAAATTCTCCTTCAATCTGAGAAAATAAGCTCTGTTGGGTTGTAATTGGATAATGTTCTCGCTTTACATATTTATTTAGCATACGTGGATCTATACAGAGTCTTACACGATTATTAGGCTTCTGTACTATAACTATAGGATGCACCCAATCAGTTGGTTTTACAACTTTTTCTAATATACCTTGATCAACCATTTTATCTATCTCGTGCTTTACTTTCAATTTTAAGGCATGTGGAATAACCCTAGAGGCTGATATTTTAGGTTCAGCATTGACATCTAATATCTAATTTTATCTTGTACGTGTATGGTAATTTTCCCATTTTGCCTGTAAATACATCTTTAAATTTTTCTATAAAATTTCTAGCATGTACAGAGTCAACACTGATGTTTCTATTTACAAATCCCAATTTTTCACAAGCTTCAATTCCTAATAAAGTACTCGATTTTTGATCAATAATGTAAAAATCTAGAAATTCAGATTTATTTTTAACTTTACATGTTAACTTACTAACCCCGATTACGTTTAAACTGTGTCCTGTATAAGACATCAACTTTCTTTTAGTTTCACTAACAACTTTATTATTTCTCACATCATTAAAAATATTAAGTGGCAAAACATTGACTTCAGCTCCGGTATCTATTTTAAGAGACACTTCTGAATTATTTATAAGAACAGTTTCTCTCCATTCAGATTTTAAAGAATTAACCTGGCACTTAACTGAATCCAACTTAACAGAACCGTCATCACTCGATGGGTAAAAATTATCATTATTAGAAATTTCATGTACTTTTTTATTTATTCTTTTCCCTTTATTTTTACAGCCAACCGAGAAATGATTTAATCCGTTACAATAATAACACTTTTTACCAAATGCAGGACATTTTCCATAATCATGAACAGTTTTACATTTAGAACAACTTTTATTAACTTTCTGGTTAACATAATTACGTTTTTCCTTATTGTATATTTTCCTATGTGTTTCGTTTTTGTTTGCACGACAGCCTTTACGGTGGTAGAACAATTATTTTTATTCATTATTTCCATTTGCTTACCACTGGACTCCTTAGCCCTACAATATTCTATTGCCTTTGCAAGGGTTAACTCAGTTTCCATTAGCAACTTTTCTTTCATAGCGGAATCTTTAACACCAATAATTAACAAATCTCGGATTAAACTATCTTCTTGATCCTCAAAAGAACAATCTTTAGACAAATTTTTCAAATTTGTAACAAACGAATCAACAGATTCACCTTCTTTTTGTCTACAGTTAAAAAATTTATAGCGCGCAATAACAGTATTCGTTTTCGGTTGAAAATACTGGTCAAAAGAATTTATAACAGTTTCAAAATTATTTGCATTGTCATCACTAAGTTTAAAACTATTAAATATATCAATGCATTCTTCACCCATTATTCCTAGTAATAGCGCTACTTTAAGCTTATCAGGCTTAGCTATTTTCTCAGAAGCTTCTAAATAAAGCATAAATCTTTGCTTAAATTTATTCCAATTCTCGGCCAAATTGCCATTTAAACTCATATTTGAAGGTGCCTTTAAATCCATTATAACGGATATAAAAATTATTCTCAAAAGCGCATACAATCAATTGCTCTTAAATATAAGTATAAAATTATCTGACCTTTACGATGCCAAATGCAGCTGCCACCATGTCATATTGCGTGGTGCTCTTTACTTTAATAAATATATAAGCATAATCGTATACAAACTACTTTTATTTATATTAAGTTAAGCAGATAAAGGATATGCCACACAGGCCTTTTATATTAACGTCTTTTAACTAACCAGTAAACATTCGATCAACAACAGTTACAATTACAGCAGAAGTTGAAGTAGTAGTTGGGTCATATTATTACATACCCTCCATTAATTTTGAAATGTGTTCGTTTGAATGCAGTAGTTATTAAAAAACTTGACATATTAAACAAAAACCTAATTTGCAGATCAAATTTAAAAAACAAAATTTATTTCTTAAATTGTTTAAGTCCGAGAAGAGGGAGATATTAAGATATTTCATTCAATTCGTTCTACATTTAATGTTAAATTTTTGTAACCAATAAGTTAAACCAATTGAACATTAAAAAATAAAAATGAAATTCATACAATATAATACTTAAAACACCTATATACTTAGATTCCGTTCAAATGAAATCGAAATAAATCTTAGAATTTTTCCATTTTTAAGTTGTAAATATTTGTACTGCAGATTTTGCATTATGTTTATGACGATTGTACATAATATGATAAGATACATGCAAAATACAAAACTTAAAAAAAAGTCTAAGATTTATTTCGATTTCATCCGGCTCAACAATAAATTAAATACAGTAAATACTTGTTGTGTACTGTTAAACTACTTTATATCCCTCTCACCCTACACTAGTTAAATTAGATTTATCGGAGAGCACTCTTAATCTCCCAACACATTAGCTCTATACTCTAAGAGCTTCACTGCCTAATTGAGCTCTATCCACGCGTTACTCTGCAACGAACTCACACATTGAGTTCCAGGCATCAACTGTCCTCTGCGAGAAAGCGGCTACACACTTTCATCTAAAACACTTAACTGATCTCCCTTCACTGTACCATTCCTCCCCAAAAAACATAAACAGGGTTTCCCTTCTGACCCCCAAGGTCCGCTATATTGCTATCTGGTGAAATCCTTTTGTCCGCCTTATCTCAGATATGCATTTGAACAGCAGGGAAAACCCCTCTCTATTGATAAACTACATTCCTTTACATACTCTGTATAACTCACTATCCCGGATTAAGTTTCAGATAAGGAAAAGAGTGTTACTTTAAAATTCCCAGCACACAGGCAATATACAAGCAAGAAAAATAATATATAACCATAGTTCTAATAGTAGATGTTTCTCAGAACCTGACAAAATGATAAAAAATTCTCCAAAACTTATAGAATTGAACTTGTACTTTTAAATTTTCTTCTATTTATTTAGAAGTAAAAATAAGTTTTAAAATACAATATTTTTAATAGTTCTACTTATTTGTAAAGATATCATACAAACTGACATTTGCCCATCTGACTGAGCGAAAAAGTGTCCAGACCGAGAGGCGAATTGCCAACGCTCTGCCTATTGAGCTTCCTTGTCCGATTCGCTCAGTCAGATAATTTACTGGGAAAACTATCATTCGTTTAACTTTAGAAACATTTTTCTTCTTTCATTGTTCTACTGTAGGTGTGGGGCCATCGGCCCCAGGTACTGCGTCAATTGTTCTTCCAAGGTCCTAGGTCTTTAGAAACATTATAAATTATGTTAATATTAGATTTTAATACTTTTTGGCTCAATTTTAAAATTTAAGAGAATATGTGATTTTAATTTAATCAATGATTACGATAATCTTAATTTGATTAAAACCGCACTTAAAATAAATGATTTTAATCATTTGGTTAAAAACATTGACACTATATATTATACATGTGGTCTTCACTCATTAATCAACAATCGTCTTCAATTAAGGATATAAAAACTAACATGTCGTAAGGCAAGCTGCCCTGCCAGCATAAGCTCTGAGAAGCCCATAATGTGCAGGATCAGACCGGACTGCCGTGAAACAGTGTGATGCCGCAATGACACCTGCTGTCAGCCAAGGAAAAGCACCGCCCAACGCGCATCACTCTCCCTGCGACCCAAACACCATTGGAAGACCGCTGCGACAGTAACCTGTGTATTCAAGTCGTGTGGTTCTGGGATCACATCTCCGAGTCCCCTAGGAACCTCGGGTGTACTGGACGCTCATAGGAGTGCCGAGTTCTCGACCTTAAGAGGCTACTTCAGTCAAACGAAAAGACCCGTTCGGTAATGCTAATCCTATGGAAGAAATTTATAAAGATAACTCGGTCGCATTTCAATATTTTTAAATGATTTATTTTGCATTGAATAGTTGAAATTGATCTGTACAAAGGCCGTTGTTTACTTTTTTGATTTTGTTTACAGGTATTTCTTATGAGGACACTTTCATTTTCGGAACCGGTTTCGAAAGTAAAAGCCTCCTCATAAAAAATATCTGCAATCAAAATCGAAAAAGTAAAAAACGGCCTGCATAGAGATCGATCTCAACTATTCAATGCAAAAGAAATCGTTTAAAAATATTGAAATGCGACCGAGATATCTTTATAAATTTCTTCCATAGGATTAGCATTAGCAAATGCGTCTTTTCATTTGACTGAAGTAGCCTCTTAAAACCCTGGGTTTCTCAGAAGTGCTATTGCTCTGCCAGTAGCTGCCGGACGTCAATTGAGGATATATCATATTTATCGCAAAAGGAAAAAAAAACATTTTTTTTCGGCATTTGAATAAGAATACTTGTAATTTTCAAGTGTACAGATATGAAAATCAGTTTGTAAATATTTGAGAAAGATTCGCGTTGTCGAACAGCTGGAAAGGAAATCAATTAGCTTAAATTAACATAATTAGTTTATTTTATTCGACAGTTAGCCTGATGATTTACTGAAATATTGAACAATCAAAACCTTTTTCTGCTCATATGATTTCATTTGGAATTCCTAACTTTCCCGTCTTCCAGATTCCATACAGATGATTAGCTCAATGATTGAAATGGACATTGTACATTGTAGTTCCGTTCTTTGTCGATCGATAAAAGTTATTTATTATTCCCTTACGATTCGTTGTTTGAACATAATTTTCTCGAGTTTGATGACACATTCCGGCTTCCGACATGCCTTGAAAGTGATGAAAATTGCATCAAATATCTATTGTACAAATAATATCTGAGCGATATAGATATAGACAATCTTACAATTATATAAACATATTTTTATTAGATATACAAGGGTTGTTTTTACGTTCGTATTTTTCAGGGGGAAAAAAATTTAGTTTCGAGTTTTTGCTTAAGAGGATAAATGAATGGATAACGATAATAATAATAATAATAATAATAGCAGTAGTAATGATGGTGATCATTTTCAAAAGGAAAATTATGGGGGTTACGTCAGGCCCTGATTAAAGCATGGACCAACCGTATCGAGGTCCTGAGGTAGCCTTTGGGAGGTCGCACGCGGAGGCGACATGAGGAAAATGAAGTGCCACTTATAGGAGAAGAAACAGGTCAAACAAAAAAGAAAGCTGTTTCAAACCTGTTTTTTCTCCGAAGCCCAGTAACATGTTACATGAGACGCCGCAGTGTGAGCCTCAGTGTACAGGGTCGGGTTGTACCTGACGCGAATCCGAACATTCTGCTCAAAGTCAACCCGAAACCCGACTCGAACCCGTCAAAAACAATTTCGTCAATCAAAAACCCTAACCAATCCCGACACAATTGTACCCAAACCTGCATTATTTAAACCCGACTCAAACACGGAGTGATAGAAAATTAATCTATATTTAAATACAATTATGGAAAAGTAGTCTACAATTATATCTCGTACAATTTATCTCTTTTATATAAAGACTAGTTGAGCCGCCCGGCGTTGTCCGAGTCCATGATAATATTCTTAAATGAAAATTAAATTTGTATGTTCTTACATATGTAACTCGATTTTGTCTGAAATACGTGCCCGCTGACTGCGCGAAAAGCCGGTAAAAAAAACCCAATCCTGATATTTAGCGGTAAAAAGACGCGAAATAACTGCCACGAAAAACGAAGGGGGGAGGGGGTATATGTTTCCGATGATTGCATAATTTTCGTGCTAAAATATTGATAACTAACTATAAAAATCACTGACTTACACGTAACCTTTTTTTTTTTTTTTTTTTCAAATCGAAATCCTGAGTGATTTCTTTTTCGAACTGATTATTGTCGGAAAATTTTGTATTTCCACCTTCCACAGCCAGGGGGTGCAATATGTTGCAAATGAAACTCCCATGTGTGTCCCCGCTTCCTGCACCGTACAGCAGGCGTGCTACGTACGCGCTGCAAAATCTGTTAGTTCCAATTTCCGCCGCCAGGGGGCGCATTATGTTCTAAACAATTCGCCTTCCAAACTAATTTCCTACATGTGTCCCCGGCAAATGGGAAAGTGGAAATTTAGGGATGAGCAGACGAATAATTTATATGGTTGACTGTTTATTGTCACTAAATAGCATTAAATAGGGTTGAAGATTTGTTTTATATAAAAATAAAGATTTTAAAATATTTTTAAATTCTTTGTGTGCTTCGGGGGGTAAAGGAGTAGGAAGCGCAAATTTAGAAGGCTGGGGCGGTAATTTAGATGATGATTTTTTTTTTTTTTTTTTTTTTTTTAGTAAGCAACGCATGTTGCAGATTAATATTTTTTTTTTTTTTTTAAGGTTTTAAAGATTTGAATCTCTGGCTGGAGGAGGTGTGCAATTGAAGCAAAAATTTTGAGGAGCAGGAGGATAATTTATATGATTGATATTTTATTGTCACTAAAGAGCACTAAGTAGGGCTGAAGATTTTTTAAAATAAAAATTTTAAATTTAAAATCTTTTAAATAGATAGGAGGATAATTTATATGATTAATAATTTGCTGTCACTATATAGCATGAAATAGAGCAGAATATTTTTTAATAGAACAATAAAGATTTTAAAATTCTTTATATGTTGAGGGGAGGGCAAAGGAGGGGTAAGCGTAAATTTGGTCGGTTGAGGAGGCTTCATTTAGAATATTATTTATTTATTTTTATTATTGAGCAACGAATGGTGAAGATTATTTTTAAAATATAGTTTTAAATAGTTAAATTTTAGTCAAAGTTTTAAAGATTTTAATCTCTGTATGCTGAAGAGGGAGGTGCAAAGGGGGAACGAAAATTTTGGGGGCAGGGAAATAATTTATATGATAGATTATTTCATATTGTTTTTTAAAATAAAAAGTATTAAAGAGTAATATTTCTTGCTTTTTCCTCAGAAAGTAAACTTTTTACGTAGTAAAAATTTAACACTGTTATTTATATCTGTGAAACAAGCAGAAAAACCCTTTAAAACATGCATTGCGTGCATTATTTACATATCTTACAGTAAGTTTTTTTCCTTTCTTTCTTATAACAAGTTCAAATAACACGGTATTTTAAATTGAAGTATAAAATGTCTTTTTTTTTTTAACCATTTGGAAAAATGGTTATTGTCCTCGTCAGGGTAGGAAATCAAAAGCATATCTGAAGCTTTTTATTGGTTTAATCCGCATTTTATTCGTTTTCTGATTGGTCTATACAGTATTCTGTACTTTCTTTTTACTTTCAACAGAGATGGATACTTCTGCTGCCACTATGACAAAAATGTAATAAAAACTACAAAAAAAAAATAATAACTCAGAAACAAATTGAGATACAGCTTTCAAACAAATTGCATTTAAAAGTACATTTTTCTCTCTATACGACGGTGTAAAAAGTAATATTGTGGGATGTTTAGAAGTTTAAGAATGAAATTTCATATAAAATGGGTCGTCAGATTTCTACGATGGAAAAGCCTTTTCCCGAACAGCCAATGAAATGCTTGGATAATACATAAGTTTCAGGAAATCTGACGAGTCGCAGGCGATTTTTGTCGCTTGCAATTTTTACGTGTAATAACACTGTTAATGTTTAATTCATGGCATACGTAATGTATGATCAACTCCGTGCTATTTTTTATGTCTTAAATTTTAGTCTTTGAAAAAATCATTTTCCAAATGGTCGTTGTAATTTGTTAAATTGCTTTTGTTTGTTTTTTTTGTGTTTTTTTTTTGTTTTTTCGGGGGGGGGGGGGGGGAATTGAAGGTGAGTGAAAATCATGACTAAGAATTCATTATATTTCGTCTTTAAATTTTCATTTTTTAATCTTTTCACCATTAACCACAAAGAAGTATATGATATCAGTTCAAAAATCCGTAACAGATTAAATGTTTGTGCGCTGCATGCACATTAGCTTCGGATTCTAAGAATTTTAAATATCGTCTTTAAAATAAAATGATTTTTTGAGTGACGCTATTATATTAATTAAAAAACATATATATATATATTTTTTTTATTTCATCATGATCTTTCTTGTTCTGTTTATATTCACAGGTGGAAACATTATTTTAATAATGTCTAATATATAAAATTTATTTACTGATACTTTTTCATTCACATCTCTCATAAATTCAAAATATGGGTTCTAAAAGAAATGATATGAAAATTCGAGAGACGCCTTGATGTGACTTTAAACGATTTGTTTTACAATTCAATTAAAATTATTTTTGTTTTGCCTTCTAAAGTATATTTACACATTTATAATATACTTTTAATTTTCCAATGCACTGTTAAATATATCACACTTTCTATGAGCTTATATTAAGCATTTAAATGTATTTATTTCAATAAATTGATTTAACTTTTGAGTCGCGCTATCCAAAATTGTAAATAACATTTATGTAAATATTTACTTTGCGTCATAATATAGAAGCTAAGAGAAATGTATGCAAATGCATTGTATGACGCAAAGAAAACATTTGCACAAATTTTACTTACGATTTGAGTATTTTAAATTCATACTAACCTTCTACGGATTATAATGAAAGTTTTATACTTTTGAGATAGGGCTAGATTAAAAACAAAAACTATATTTATCTAAATATATGTTGTAAAAATTTCTATCTGAATTCTAAATCATTGATTTTTTTTAATATTTTTTATAGCATATCAAAAAACTATATATAGGAGCATTCTCACAAACTTTTGACTTTTAAGCCCCTGAATAATAATTTTTATTTTAGTACATATTCTTATGGTGGGTTTTTTTATTTCATATACTGGGGAACATCCCATTGCATGATTGCATAACAATATTAAAGAGATAAATAAGTTTTGGACGATGTTCGGGGTCCAAATACCAGGAAAACTCCTATACCGTCCCTTGTCCATGATGCTGATTTTTAAGTTTGGAGCTGTCTGTATAAAATTGTTTCAATAAAAGTAATTTGATGTAATTTTTTTCGAAACTGGGACAATTGTTTAATAGAAATATGTAGCAAAAAATTAGCCTGCACATATTATTTATTTATTACGGTTGATATTATTTTCTTAACTCTGACCCTGGGTTTTAGATTCCTTACCGCCCCTCTTAAAATTATGCAGAAAATCACTACAGATGCAGCCACAGAATATTTTTTAAGTTTTTTCTCATGCAGAAGCATGCTAAGAGAAAAATGTCTAAAATTCTTTGACAGGAAATTTACTGCAGAATTTAAATCAGCATTTAAATGTCAATTTCAAGCATCGTGGCTTTATTGGTAATCTTTCCGTCTCCAAGGTTTATTCCTGCACTTTTCGAGGTAAATTATTATTTATTTTTTTTTTAATTTATTTAATCCAATGTAAATAACTGTTTCTAAAAATCAATGAACATTGTGGCTATAACTTAGTCTTAACATGATTTGCCTAAAAATAGTGGTAATTTTCCTTACCGTCCCATCCTTACCATATCCCCTTTTTTTTCCATTACCGCCCCTTTTTTCCTATACCATCCCCCTTTTTTTTTTCCTTCCGTCCTTTCTTAAAGACAATGTTATACTAAAATTTTGTATTAAAAATATTACGTTGTTAGTATTTCTTATTTGAATGTCCTGTGGTACTAAGCAAATTCGTTATAAATAAAAATTTAGAAGAAAACAGAAAGTTATAGTGGTAAAATGGTAAGGAAAATTAAACTCCCAAATTTAACTTAAACTCCAGTTAAATAAAATAAAAAAAATTCGCTGCTGACCATTTTTTCTTTATTTTGAATCATTAAGGCATTCGTCTATCAGATTAAAATGTTATTTTAGCAAGTTTAATTTCACCAGATTTTTATTCCTGAAAGTCAAAAGATTGTGAGAATGCCCCATATATATACTGTCTCCCCGAATCCGACTAATTCTTGTGCCTCTCTTTGGCTTGATCGGTACCTGGAAAACATTTTCCTAGTTAGTAAGTATTTGAAAAATATTATGTATACCTGAAAAGTGTTTTTTATTTCTTTTTTTGAAAAATAAATGTCCATCATATGAAAATTCATTTGTAAATATTACAATAGTTAATTAGGTTTTAAATATTTTTTAAGTTATTTTTTTTTAGGTGCGTTCGTAATTATATAAATATGTAGCACCTATAGTCGTCGTTCGGTCCGTCCCCATATAACAGAGCAAAAAAGACCCAACCGAATAGTCTGAAAATTTAAATATATAATAGTTGCAAAACTTTGTGGAGTTATTTCAAATTTTATGAAAATCGGATGCATAATAATTATAGGGACAGTCAAAAGTTTTCCGTTACATTACAGCCAATGGTGAAAAAAATATTTTAAGTGCATTTTAATGATGTTACAGCCTTTCGAACAGAATGAAATTGATATGCACTTATGAAGTGCACTAAAATATACATTCAGTACAACATGCGGTATAAAACTAATTATAGTACGAACGCACCTCATCTGCCACGTTTAACCGGCAATTTCCAACTTGTTTTATTTAATCTGTTATAGTTTTTGTCCTTGGCTTCCCCCTTTAATTTTCTGATAAAATTCGATTTTCTACGGAAGTTTCTCTTTCAATTATCAATGCATTATTAATTTAAATAAATTGACGTAATTCATCTATTTTCTTTCACTATTAGTCTGATGATTTACTGAAGTATTAAATACTCAAAACCTTTTCTGCCCGTATGATTTCGTTTGGAATTACTAACTTTCAATGTTTCTATAGTCCATACAGATGATTATCCCAATTATTCGAATGGTCATTTTACATCGTAAGTAGGTTATTCGCCCATTCATTGCAGTTATTTTTTATTCTCTCTTGATCCATTGTTCGAACGTAAACTTCTTGGGTTTGAATACATATTCCTACTTCCGAAATTTCTTAAAACTGATGAAAATTACATCAAGTTTTGACTTATAAATATTCAAAATTTAGAGCTTCTACTGTTAAATTATATTTTCATTTTTTTAATTAATATCTCCTGAAATTATAATCCTAAAATGATAAAATTTTGTTTAATTAAAGTACAAAAAAACCCAAACATAAATATATCGAACTTGTAATTTTAAAAATCTGAAAATCTGAATTATTAATTATGAAATTAATATTCAACATAAAATATGAATTGCAACCTACATTGTTGTGATAGATTTATATATTTATATGTCCTGCTTTATGGAAATTCTCAATTTCAAATTTTTCTTCTAAGTAGTTTTCGAATTATGATTAAAAAACGTCAAAATGATGGTTTAAGGGGCCCGTCTATGATGTGCAGAAAAGCATAATTTGAGAAAAATATATTTTACTCATTTTATCGAAATATTTGGAACATATTAAGTCGTCAACATATTAAGCGAGTGAAATGGTCCTATTGGCAAGAAATAATACATTAATAGCAACGTTTACTTAGTTTACGACTTAGTCATTCTGTAGCATTTCAAAAATCGAATACCGAACTTTAATTTGGATACGGCCCCTAAAATAGGCTCATTTTTAAATAATTAATTTCTATAAAAATAATCGTACGAATTTAATTAAAATTTGTATTTGGGGTGATTGAAGGGTTTAGAATTTATTTATGATGTCAAACTATTGGAAAAAGAAAGTTTGGGTTCGTTTTGATATGTAGATGCACCCTAAGCATATTTTATATGTATCATTTAAAAGTAGGTATAATTTATTTTAAATTATTTAGTACCAGTAACTTTCTTCTACGATAATTTGTTGCAGAGTTAGTAGGAAGTCTTTACTTTTATTTTTCCACGACCGTACCTTCCTTTACATTAGTATTTTACATATTTTATATTCATCTTACTATTTTTTTCTCTTTTACATTATTAGATGATGTATGATGTAAACTTACAGATTTAAAAAAAAAAGAGAAAAATAAACTTAATCATTAAAAATTGTAGAAATCAAATCAAATAAACAAATACTCATAATTCACATTCCTTGATTTAATTAAAGGCAAACTTATTCAAAATTACATGAATTATATTAATGAAAGCAAATTCATTTTTTAATTTCTTTCATCGTGCAAATGGATTTAAAATTTTTCTAGTATTTCTATTTTTAGTTTCCCGATCAAGATCTCTATCTGATCACTATCCGCCCTTTGCACTATTCGAATCTCTTTCATGAAAAACAGAAAGTTTAAAACTTAAACACTTCAACTTTAATTAGAAAAAAAATCACTTACCTTTCGAACTTATTGATTAAATATTTTACTAAAAAGCTCTCATCATTACAAATTACAATTCCATAAATGTCACTTATCGATCTCACAACATCTCTCTTATCTTATTTTGGATGATGAATGAATTAAGCATCTATATCACATATAAAAAGGATAATGTTATATTATTAAAATAGTAGATCATATTATTTTTTTAAATTATAAAACGTTTTTTATGTCTTAAATCCTTATCACTTTGAAAAGAAATTATATTCTTTTGAAGTAACTTAAAGTAATGAAATACCTTCTATTAATATTATTATTATCTTAAAACAATCAAACTGATTAGTAAATAAATCATATAAGTTTTAAATTTTCCAACTGAATGAAAATGTATCCAGGCTGGGACTCGAACACAGAACATCTTCCATTACAAATTCTCTTCCAATTGAGCTATCTAGACGGCATCCCAGCGAACACAATTCATTCAGACAACCATTTGGTAATGACATCTGATTTGTTATTTGAGACTCCTGGAAAGAACAAACCTCAGGTAGTGGAACTCCAGTAAACTATGGTTATATAATTATAATTTTTTATTATTATTTTAACACAATCAAACTGATTGGTAAATAAATCATAAGAGTCGTAATTTTTAAAATTAAATCTCATGCTATTCCCATACGACTATATTCGTTCTCCTGAACCCTCTTGGAAGATCATTTTTAGCTTTGCTTTTCTTTTTTCCTTTGTAGGCTTAAGAATTATCTTAAACCGGGGTACAGTGGGATAGAAACCGACTGACAAAACAATGAATAAAATGTTAAAAAGCAGAAAAACCAACGCCTAAAATGCACAAATATTACATGAAATTATTATTTTAACACAATCTATTTTGCTGCTTTTCATGTAATATTTGTGCATTTTAAACGTTGGTTTTTCTGCTTTTTAATATTGTTGCACAAAGGCTTTATTTGCTATTTTCAATGAATAAAATGCTTAACTTTTCTGTTTTGAAAGAAGCATGTAGAGTAAAATTTTCACTGGCGGAAAAAAAAAATTAAAGGAACAACTATGAAAACGTACTTTATGTTAATTCTAATAAGTGAAGTTCAAAGAAAGATAGTAGATTGGTAGCTCAAAGTCCAAATTTTCACGTTGTCCAATAGATTTCAACTTCGCAACACCGAAATATGCAAATATGATATAAAGTCTTCGCGTGTGGAATGTGGAACATGTCCTTGACAGAGCATTTGACTGATGGTGAGAAATGGCGGTTAATTGGGAGAGTGGAAAGAGGGCAGAAAGCTTTAAAGCTCAAAAGTTTTCATATCGGTGAGGGGTGCCCATACCCTTATAAATTTTGTTTTACATATCCCTAAAAAGTTGTAAAAAGTAACACGAATTTTCCCCTACCCCATATTAAATCACTTTTCCTAAATTCTTATTTAAATTTATTTTTTGCATTATTAAGATATTCTGTATTTTGAAGATATGAAAAGAAACAAAAAGATCTTGTGAGAGTTCCATGTTTTTAGCCACAAAATCATTCAAGTTACACGTGTTTTTATACTTGTTTCCACATATTTTTTCAACAGTGTATTTTTTCTTCTTGTCTCATTTCTATCCTTAAAAATGACGAAATCTAATAGACACATATACTCGATCCAAATTCAAGGATTAGAATAAAAATCATTTACTAATTACAGTCCTTCCCACTTAATCGGGTCACGGATAATCGAATACCCGCTTATTCGAATAGAATCCTCCCGAACCGAATTTATTCCTATTGGTTCTATGTTATTTCCCCCCGCTTAAACGAAATCCCTTTTACGAACACTCCCGCTTAATCGAATAACAGCTGTGTGACCTATGTTTGAAAATAGGCGCGGAAAGCACGTTTCAGCTGGAATTTCCTTCCACCTTTAGTCATTTTCGGTTCATTTACGTTGAGAACAAATTTTCGGCCGGCAGGTGTATAATGGACAGGTCAAATGATTTCCCCACCTTGATCTCCCCATTATCACTTCTTGCTGTTAACCAGACAATGAGCCGTCACTTCGAGTCTCGAGATGGTAGTATATTTTGTACTCATTCGAAAAATAACTCGGTATTTACTCCATTAAAATCCCTCTTAAACAAATCACGTTAAGCGATTTTTTAAAGAAAGTAACGTAAATAAGAAGTAGCAAAGTTTTGACGAAATTCAAACGATCTGCATTAAGTGTGATGTAAACCATATAAATGTATGTACCGACATTAAATTAATACGTATTTACTTTATATTAGCATTTCTATTTATTTTAGTTTATGTTATTCTATTAACAATTTATTATGCTGTTAATTAAATATACCGTAGATGGTTATTTTGCCTTTTTATTACGCATTAAATATTACAGCTATGATTCCCCGTATAATCAAACTCCCCGCTTAATCGAAAATTCTTTCTGGAACCTTCAATATTCGTTTAAACGGGGACGACTGTATATCAATGAAAAAAAATATTGTTTTTAATCTCTTTTGTCATAGAACAGGCTTTAAATTTTTTCTTGTACATATTGCCTATTTTTAATTCGACGATCAAGATGAAAACTACCAGCCCTTTGCGTTATCATAGTCTCTTTAATGAAGAACAGAAAGAAAAAGCATCCTTCACTTTAACCCTTTTAATTGTATTTATAAACCTATTTTAATGAAAATCACTAATTTTCAATTAATAACTAACTGATAAAATGTTTCACAAAACGGTCACTCAAAATTCCATTTAATAATTCCAAATATTTCCGATTTTACAAAATAATCTCTTCATCTTATTTGATGATGAATCATTAAGACTGTTCTCGAATTCAAACTGACAACTTTTTGAGACATTTCTGAATTCTCTCTCTCTCTCCCCCTCTTTTTTCCCCCCCGCAAACGCGTGAAATTGGCAGGTTCTCTTATCCAAAATTTTTGTAATCGAATTGTTTTTTCAATTTTTCGGCAAAGGGAGGAGATCTTTCAGAAACTGCTGCCTAAGTCCGCGTTATGAACTGAATTTCCGGACGTGGCAGCGAGGAAAAAAAAAAACCGATACCGTGAGGCAATAATCGCGTATAACTCCAGATGTGATTTATCAAAAAAAGAAGAAAACTGTTCGATGACAAATCACTTCAATATTCATGCCTGCAATTCGTACCTTTGTATTTAAAAATTAGTCGGAAAATGTGACAGAAAGTTTCGAGTTGTTGAGCAGAGGAATTTTTTTTTTTTTTTTTTTTTTTAGAACCACATGAGCGTATGGTATATATATGTTACAAAATTAGGATTCACATGATGTATAACTTGGTGCAACTCTTAGCTAATGAAAATTTTGCAACAAGACTTATGTAGGTAGATCTTTTGAATGATTAATTCAGAATTCTGAGAACAAAACGAAGTTCTTAAGGGCTCTTCCTCACCCCCCTTCCCCTCCCTCAAAAAAGGAAATACGATAGAAAGATATAAGTATTTGGATAACTTCAATATCTCTGTGATCTTTTGTCAGAGTTCAGAAAAAGTGTCTGGGTATTAAAAAAAAAACATAAAACAAATTTGACGAACGATAAGACTATAGATTTCAAGCAATTTTTAACTGAAAAATATTTAATTCTAATGTATATGCGGCTTTAATAATAGACTATTAATGATAATCAATTTAGGGGAAATTTTATAGTAAATTAATATCCTCACATTTATGCAAATAGGTATGGATAAACAGACTTGAGTAAAATTACATATTTATTCTTTCTTCTCTATAACTCGATCTAAATGAAGATGAAGTTATATGTACAGTTTATATCTTTAAATTTTTAGATTTCTTTTTAAATCAAAAATGTTCCTTTATTATGTCTAGAATTGCTAGATTTACAGACAGATCTTTAAACAGATCTTCTATTCTTTAGATGCCTGCGGGGTTTCATTCTCGGATTAACCGTAGATATTTGTAAAGATAAATTTATTTTGCAAAACAGTCAGCAAAAAAAGTTAGAAAAAACAATTAACTGAGAGACTAACTGTAAATATATATTTATTTCGACTCTATCTGTTTTTTTACTAAATTTTCATCTTTCGTAGAAAATTTTAAGGAGATATAAATTGAGAAAGACTGATACTTTGAAAGAAGAAATTGACTTTCCTTACTTTTAAATTATTAATCACTCTAAAAAATTAATGATAGGTAAACAAACACAAAACTATTGTGTTTGCTCCCTGCTTATAAAGGCTATACAAGGACTAATTTTAATTTGAGCTAGTAGAATTATTTCAATTATATATAATTTGTTTTAAAAAAAGAACTTATATCTACTAAAAAACAACTTTTCAAAAGTATTAAAAAAAAAAAGAAAAAAAAAGAAAAAGAAAGAAAAAGAAAAGAAAAAGAAAAGAAAAAAAGGTGAAAGTTGTGGCTAAAAAGTAGTGTGATATCAAATTTCCAAGCTTATATTATGGTACTTTTTTAACATTTTCCATTAAAAATTTACCATATGTAAGTCGAGTATCTAAGTATGCGTTGATAGAAAGCCTTTTCTCCTTTACTAAATACATCATAACGTGTTTCTGAAAATTAAATTTTTTTTAATTATGCATGATGGGCTTAGCGGCCATCTTTCCATATTTTACACAAATTTCTAAGCACTCAAGCTCGTAATAGATTTGCATTATTAAGAATTTCGAACTTCTAGTTTTAGCTAACAGACAGATAAATTAAGAAAGTTTTTTATTTTGAAAAAACACATTGATTTTCACTGCTTTAACTAATTAATTAACCCCTTCCGAAAAAAAAGAATCATAAGATGAAACCTGAAGTTACCTCAGCTTTGTTTTAAGACACAAATTTTTAGGCACTCATTTCCATAAATTAAAAGAATAAAATGTTTGCTTTAGTAACAATTTCGAACTTCCAATCTTAACAATGAACTTGTGTGCTTAGAAATTTGTGTAAAATATGGAAAGATGGCGCCAAGCCCATCATGGATAATTTAAAAAAATTTAATTTTCAGAAACACGTTATGATGTATTTAGTAAAGGAGAAAAGGCTTTCTATCAACGCATACTTAGGTACTTGACTTACATATGGTACATTTTTAATGGAAAATGTTAAAAAAGTACCATAATATAAGCTTGAAAAATTGATATCACACTATTTTTTAGCCACAACTTTCACCTCTTTTTCTTTTTCTTTTCTTTTCTTTTCTTTTTTTTTTTTTTTTTTTTTTTTTTTTTTTGCTTTTGAAAAGTTGTTTTTTAGTAGATAGTATATATATGTTACAAAATTAGGATAATGCTATACAATTAAAACATCAATTCATATTGAACTTTTATCAAACAAAAAAGCGTTCTTTTGTCTTAAAATATTCAACCAAGGCGAAGCTGGGGAGGATTATTGACAATCCCATAATTTTGAAATTGAATTAACTAAATCTTCTTATTTTTGAAGAAAATAAAAGTAAAATTTATTTTTAACTGATGACTTAAAATAGTTAAAGACTAAGAGAAAGAGAAAGCAAGAAGTTTTCGTTAACCCCCTCCCCCCATCGTGAAAATCAATTTTTAATAATTTTTTAACATTCATATGTTAAAAATTTATCTTGAAGGGGGAGGAGTATATATTATAATTTATTTTTTAAGGTAAATTTAGAACACATGAATGTAAAATAAATAAATAAAGACTTTCACGTGGGGAGGGAGGTCAACGGCACAGAGCCCCTCTGACGAAAAAATAAGTTACTGTTTCAATTCTCCTATTTGATAAATAAATAAATCTAATAAACAGATAGCCACAATCTACATGCACTGATTAAGTTAAAAATCATTCAAATACACACTAATTATATCAATGAGAGAAAATTTCATTTTTTAATCCCTTTCATCATCCCTTTCAAATGTTCTAGTATTGCCTATTTTTAGCTCTCAAATCAAGATGAAAACTATCCGCTCTTTTCATTATTCGATTCAAAAGGAGAAAGGAAAAAATGCTTACGCTGTTGAACGTTTCTATAAATAGAAAACTCTCATTAAAACTTAAACGCTTCAACTTAAACTCTTTTAATTTTACCCATAAGCTATTTTAATGAAAATCACTTAATTTTCGAACAAGAGCTCAACCATATATAGAGCTTATTGATAAATTCTTTTACTAAAAGCCACTTATCATTCCAACCGAGATTTCCTTTTTCTGTGTTCCCCGCAGTTGGGAAAAACGACACAACGGGGGTTTACTTTCAGAGGTACTCAACCTTTGCGGTTGCCATGGGAACCATCGTCGTTTGTGTGATGGAAAAATGAGATTTTTCTTTTTCAATACAATTTTATTTGAGTCTTGGATTTGTATACAAGAACGTTTCATGCCGATTTACATTTAGTTTATGTGTGTAGTCAAATGAGGTCTTTTTAATAAACTGACATACATACAAATATGCGTATGAATAGTTAATAAAGGTTTCATTGTGATAAGGTGTGACTCTTTTTCATTTCTTTTTAAGTGACAGAGTTGCTTGTTACGGTTGCTATGGAAAGCATCGTCGTTTGTGTGATAGAAAATTGAGATTTTTCTTTTGCGATACGATTTTATTTTCAGTCTTAAGGCTTGTATACAGGAGGGATGTTTATGCCGATTTACATTTTATTTTATGTATGTAGTCAAGGGATCTTTTTAATATACTGATATATAGATATTTCACAAACATGAACATGAATAGTCAATAAATGTTTCCACTGTGTTAAGATGTGGTTCTTTTTCTTTCTTTATTTTTGTATAGAACAGAGGAGCTTGTTGCGGTTGCCATGGGAACCATCGTCGTTTGTACGATGGAAAATTAAGCTTTTTCTTTTACAATAAGATTTCATTTTGAGTCTTGGACTTGCATATACAACAAACAGGATCTTTTTAATGTACTCGTACTAACATATAGATATTTACCATATATGAATATGAATAGTTAATAAATGTTTTATTGTGATAAGGTTGGATTTATTTATTTTTTTAGCCGAAGAGTTATGTCTGTTGCGGTTGCTATAGGTATACCATCGTTGTTTGTGATAAAAATCGAGATTTTTCTTTTATGATACGATTTTATTTTGAGTCTTACTAAGGAACATCCGCAACTGTCAGTTCTGGATTTTGGCGAAAGGTGTATCGTTCGACAGCTCTTGGCACAATGATCGAGAAATTTATAGAAACTATACTCCCCAATCCAATAGTTCGAAATATGGACCTTTACTATTTCGGAAAAAATAAAAAACAACATGAGTTTTTTATTATTAAAGGTACACATATATTAAGGGTGTTCTCAAATCCAAAAACGCAACTTTCTGACATAGGTTTTAATTTATTTTTGTTCGAAAATGCATGAAACTAGCTGGTGTTGTTGTTCAGAAACTATGTAATCGAGCTGTTTTTTCCCATTTTTTTTTTTTTTTTTTTTTTTTTTTGCAAACGCGATAGATCTTTCAGAAAATAGTGTCAAAGTGGACGTTTTGAACCGCATTTCCGCGCGGAAGAAGAAAAAGACTCAAATGCGGCCGAAAAACGTGTTTATCATGTGATCAAAATCGCTTATAACTCAATAGGTAATTTATTTATCAAAAAATGGAAAACACAGTTCAATTCCAACTAGCTTCCATGGCCAGGCTTTCCAATTTTATATCTTTCCGTTCAAAAAGGAATTTGTAAATGTGTCAAAACGTTTTGCGCTTGTTGAGCAGAACAGTTAAGAACAGCCTTAAAACAGACTTTAAACACAATTAATACAATAAACCCAACTGGGGTGAAAACATTTAGTCAGGGCCAGGACTCGAACTTGAGTCCGCAGCGTACCGTGCTGTTGCTCTAACCACTAAGCTATCCTAGCCGATGTCCTAACTCGACAATTTTCCCCTAATAAACCATGCAGGGGAACGTCACACTCCATCTATCAGATAGCACTGGGTGATGCGATAACGATGAATAAATTTCCTTTTCAACGATCCACAATATATCCACAAGCACATAAATTAACGTCTGAATGTGGGATTATGGATCGCTGAAAAAGAAAGTTATTCTTCGTTATCGCGTCATCCGATGCTATCTGATAGATGGACGGTGACGTTCCCCAGCATGGTTTATTAGTGAGAAATTGTCCAGCTAGGACAACGGTACGGTTAGCTTAGTGGTTAGAGAAACAGCACGGTACGCTCTGGACCAAGTTCCAATCCTGGCCCTGGCTAATTTTTCACGCCAGTTGGTATTGTATTAATTGTGTTTAAAGTCTGTCTTAATATATGTGTACCTTTAATAATAAAAAATTGGAATTCAGACGTTAATTTATGTACTTTGAAGCATGAGTTTTCTTCAAAAGCTATCGAAGGCAGGAATTTTGTCATAATTATGGTAGGGTTTTTCTGTGTAAAAGTATTGAAAATCGGTGTTTTCAACAGTAGGCACAAACGATGTAGGGCAGGGATGGCGAACCTATGGCACGCGTGCCAAACTTGGCACGTAAGAAAACTTCTCTGGCATACGAGAAAACTTATAGATCATATTCAGTTTATGGAGAATAATCCATTTTATATATTTTTTTACAAAAAGTATAGTTTTGTGTAACAGCTATATAATTTACTTAAAATAATCCATTACTGTTGAATGAATTAAGGTAGTATAAATTTCAATGAAAGCGCCTTATATAGAACCATCTTCTCGCTAAACCATTCAACACATAGTGTTTTCTAAATCATTTTACTTCTCTATCAATTTTATTTTATTTTTGAAAGTTGAATTTTAAGAGATAGTTTGCATAGAGTAATATTACCTAAATGGCACGCTTCTACTTCAGATTAAGTTTTATTTTATTTGGGTTTAGGACTTTAAGTTACTTTAGGTTTTAATATATTTAGATATTAATTTTGAAAATTGAACTTTAACTGTTATTGTAAATAATTATGTATCTATTCCACTTGCTTATACCTGAAGAACTAAAAATGATCCGATTCGGAAGTATAGAATAAAAGAAAAACTCATTTATAGATTACTAACACGGGATTCGATTCGATATGGCTATATTATTGGTTAAAATGTTTCTGGCATGTTAGAATGTTGGTACATAATAATTTTTAAATTTTTGGCGCGGATATTCAAAAAGGTTCGCCATCCCTGGTGTAGGGCATCGTTTGACAGTAAAACCGCTGTCTTTGATCCATTCCTTTAAGGTTCCTGTCCTTGCCCGTGAAGACACTCACGAGCTAATGCTATTCCTGGGGAGGGATTTTTCTAATATTATCTCGTTTGCATTTCGACATTTTTAAATATTTTTTTTTTTTTTGCATTGAATAGATAAGGTCCGTCTCTATATCGCACCTTTTTTACTTTTTCGATTTTGGCCGCAGATATTTTTTATAAAGTTACTTTCACTTTCAAAACCGGTTCTGAAAATGAAAGTGTCATTCTAAAAAATATCGGCAACCAAAATCGAAAAAGTAAAAAAGGTGCGATGTAGAGACGGATATCGGCTATCCAATGCAAAAAAAAATATTTAAAAATGTCGAAATGCAAACGAGATATTAGAAAAATGCATCCCCATAGGAATAGCATTAGCTCGTGAGTGCCTTTGCTGGCAAGGACAGGAGCCTTCTGAAAATGTCCTCTTTCCATCCCATAGGATCAGGTGAGGAGCTAGTTCCTCTTACTAATCCTACTGTATTCGCAATTGGCATTTATTGCCCATTAATTCATAACAGTTTTTAAAACTTTTCTTTATTTCAATTTTCCCCTGAGTATAGTTCCTATACATTTCTTTATCCTCGAGCTCGTCCTCGAGTCAAAAGCTGTCGAAGGATACCCCTCGCGTCAAAATCCAGAACTGACAGTTAGACGGCTTCCATTGACATCACGTTGCTATTAGCAACGACTGATGCTCTAATCTGGTCCCCACACCATAGATATAGTAAAAAGTTCTTTTTACTATATCTATGGCCCACACGGAACATCAGAACTCCCCGTGTGCCGTTAAAAGTACGTGTTATCTTTCTGTTTAAAGTTTAATTTAGATTGATCTTATTTTTATTATTATAGTGCTAATAGTCTAATAACATATTTGGGCGCCATATGAAGCGATGCCATATTCTTCTGAACATGTGACGTCATGTGCACGCCGTCAAGGATAAGGATGTTAATGCCAATTTACATTTAGTTTCATGTGTGTTGTCCAACGGGATCTTTTTAATTTACTGATACTATATAGATATTTTACAAACATGAATAAGAATAATTAAATGTTTCACTGTTGTGTGATTCTTTTTCATTTCTTTTCATCTCTTATTTTTGTAAATAACAGAGTTGCTTTTTGCGGTTGTCATGGGAACCATCGTTGTTTGTGTAATGGAAAATTGAGATTTCTTTTTCTATTCAATTTTATTTGCAGCCTTTGGACTTGAGCACAGGAATGTTCATGCCAATTTACAGTTAGTTCTTATGTGTGTAGTCAAATAGGGTCTTTTTAATGTGTTGATATATAACTATTTTACAAATATGGCTACTTTGTAAATGTTTTATTGAGTTAAAACGTAGTTGTTTAGTATTATATTTTTCCGTTCAATTTTATTTAGTCCCGGATTTGTACATAAAATTATTCAAAGAAATTACATTTAAAAATATACATTTTTTTTTCTATTCGAAGGTGTAAAAATTGAAATTGTGCAATGTTTAAAACTTTACAAAAAAAAATTGCAGAAAAAGCGAATCTGCAATTCTGAATCTGCTGAAGTTTATTCATCTGGTCGTTGCCACCGTTAATACGACGTCAGCTTTAGTCAGGGACACGTTTTTGCTTAATTATATACATTGGAAATTAAAAAGCAGTGTTAATGGCAAAAATATCGAAATGAGATAAACATCTAACATATGGTAATTTTATTCACGCACTACAGTCGGAGAAAATTTACTTTTTCAAATACAAAAATTAAAAAAATATATTTATTAATCTTAAAGTCTTTGATGTTTAAATAAAATCTGCCAATAAAGGAGTTTTTTTTTCTTTTCAAATAATAATAATTTTATTAGAAAATGATTGACAGGATTATAAACTGAAAATTAAAAAATATCTAGCATTACTTATTACTATTTTTATATATTAACTAGGTGGCTATGCCCCCTGCGACCTACGCTCGCTAACCCCTGTTCAGGTTTCAGAGACTCCAAAAACACAGTAATATGCCCCATTTAAAAAATATTACCAGGTTACGGAAGATTGAATGATATTAATATCGCGGTGGCTATCTTCTGTAATCGAGTTGCCATTCTCTTCCGTTTGAATGGGATATTTTTCTGTAACAATAACCGCAACCATCGCTGTCGTAACAACTGATGGCGGTTTTCAGAATTGATAAGTAAGATCAATTACACATTTGAAAATCAGCTTGTATAAAATGATTAAGTTAAAAATGTCGTTATCTTTCTGCCTTTTATAACGACACTATGGACAATATCCTTCTTTTAGTTTCGAAGTTAAAAAACTCCGTCTACTTGGGAGTATCTTTCAGAACCACGGTATTGAAAAGCATTGTATTTTTAAATTTTTAACGTTATATTTTATGTTTTGACCGAGTTTTAGATATTTTCAGGAACAGATATAGCTTATTCAAAAATTCTTTCTTTATTTTAATACATCATCATGTATATCTTACAATGTATATTGTTTATATTATTTAATACGAATATCTGGATTTTCTAAAATGTATTTATCGAATAGTAATTCGTACAAAATAAAACGAAAGTATTTTGCGCATACATTTATCTGTATTTAAGCTGCATCAAATCATGTAATATATAAACAAATTTGCTTAGTCGCACTCCATTTATACCATCTGACGTCATGTTAAAATTCTTCGGCATGAAAATCGTTTTAAATGCACCGTTTTAATATATGACGCAATTTTCACTATTAAATGCATTGTTCATGTAATAATTTATTTCTTTTAAACTTTTTTTCGCTTTCAAATTCGCGGGCATATATATTATTTAATTTAAAAGTGTTTGGGAATAGGATTACTTGAGCTTTTCAAATATAATCGAATATTCAACATTAAAGTTTTACACGCGTAATAATGGACAGTATTCCTGTGACGTCACAGTTGGTAAAATGGCGATTTTTATAGCCTCGAACCGAATGGAAGAATACGGTCCAATCACTTTAATTATGACGATATTTAACCCCTTGGGACGAGCGACCCGTATACGTGCCGCTTAAGGGTGTATTCGAAAAAATATTTTTTCACCCTCAACAGCTCGAAATTTTCTGAGACATTTTCAGACTCATTTTTAAAAGTAAAAACACGAAACTTGCTGGGGTGATTTCTGAAGACATGTTTAACATGCCGTGTGATTTCATTTTCAGCCCAATTAATTAGAATTTGATTTTTAAACAATTATTTTCTCAGTATGACCATTTTTTTCATTCCCAGATCGCCCGCTTCGGAAAATTCGGTTCAAAACGCCAACTTTGACAGCGTTTTTTACGATATTTTTTGCATTCATCAAAAAATTAAGAAGCACGGCACATTATATAGTTTCTAAATAAGAGAATTTCCCAGTTTGATGCGTTTGAGAGCAAAAATGAATTTTAAAATGAATCAGAAAATAAGCAGTTTGGATCGGAATACACCCTTAAGGTGTTCATAATCAATGATTATTCTCAACAGTAAATTTTTATTGTAAATTTTGCCTTATTTAATCCCAGCATTTTCCCGATTCAATTAGGCAAAAATTTCTGTTTTGTAAAACCGATGATAAAAGATTAAAAATTCAGTAAAAGGCGCTCTTCCCGAATAGGTTAATATGTGGGAATTTTGACGTAATTATTTCCTTTGAATGCTTTTCGCGTGAAATGATTTTTTTTTTTTTTTAAGTTTTCGTACATTTTTAATACTTACGTGTAAATATTTTGATGTAATTTTCCTTATTTTTTGCTTCTGACACGTGATCATTTAATTAATATTTTAAAATTTCTTTCTCATTTTAATAATTTCACTTTTCACGATAAAAAACAAATCTGATTTTTATTTTTTCAAATTTACCTGAAAAACCTAATTTAACCATAATATTGTTTCACTATCGGTTGAAATAAAAGATAATTTCAATTATCAATTTGAAATTGACGAAATAGAAGAAATCTAATATCCCCTATAGTTTTTCTTGTTGTCTCCTTTAAAAGAAAAGAAAAAAAAATGGAGTAATTTTGTTGCCATTACAGATTTTCATTACAGAAATGTAATTAAAATAAAAAAAAAAATTAATATTTAGAAAACTAATTCAAATTTTAAAATTTCATTACTAGTTTTGAGATCTGCGGATCAATACGGATTTAATATTTTTAATTTTTTTTTTTAAATTAACGTTTTTAAAAATGCTGAACTGTTTATTTAAATGAAAAACAAAATTGAAATTCTACAAATAATATTTCGAGTTATAACGATTTTAAATTACCCCACTTTTTTCATGAATTTTAAATTTAAAATTTAATATATATATATATAAGAAGTTTTATCATGTGATTTTGTTTACAAATAATACGGTTAACCATCACAAAAAAAGAAAAAAAAATTAAGTCAGTATATAAAAATTATTTTAAATTGTGCCTCGGACCCCCTTAAAACTGCTCTACTCAAGAAAGTGCAAAACGTTTTGACACACTTACAAATTCATTTTTTAACGGAAAGATATAAAATTGGAAAGCCTGACCATGAAGCGATTTCGAATCGAACATCGAACTGTGTTTTCCATTTTTTGATCAATAATTTACCTATTGAGTTATAAGCGATTTTGATCACGTGACACGGCATTTTTCTCTCCTTACTGACTGGATTTTCTTCTTTCGTTCGAAAGTTCAATTCAAAATGCCAACTTTGACAGTATTTTCTGAAAGATCTATTGCGTTTACAAGAAAACGAAAAAAACAGTTCGATGACATAGTTTCTGAATAACATCACCTTCTAGTTTCATGCGTTTCCGAACAAAAATTAATTAAAACTTATGTCAGAAAGTTGACCACTTGGATTTGAGAACAGCCTTAAGGCTGTTTTTAACTGCTCTGCTCAACAAGCGTAAAACGTTTTCACACATTTACAAATTCATTTTTTAGCGGAAAGATATAAAATTGGAAAGCCTGGCCATAGAAACGGTTTGGAATTGAACTGTTTTTTTTCCATTTTTTGATTAATAAATTACCTATGGAGTTATAAGAGATTTTGATCACGTGATAAACACGATTTTCGCCCTTCACGGACTGGTTTTTCTCCTTTCTTCGGGAACTTCGGTACAAAACGTCAACTTTGGCACTATTTCCTGAAAGATCTATTGCGTTTGCAAAAAAAACGGAAAAAATAGCTCGATTACATAGTTTCTGAACAACAACACCTGCTAGTTTCATGCATTTCCGAACAAAAATAAATTAAAACTTATGTCAGAAAATTGCCCTTTTGTATTTGAGAACAGCCTTAATTGACTTGTATTCGAGCAATTCAATATTTAATTTATTGTCTCAAATGTTGAATTTAATCTACGATATAATAACGTCTGATCATTTTACACTATTACCTGAGAACCATCTGTGATTGGCAATAAATAATTACTTTAAATATTACTTTTTTTAATTAAAATCTGCCAAATGACTTATAATTAAACAGTTTATTATTAAATTTAGCGTCATTTATTTCATTTTTAAAACTTCATTCTTTAAATAAATATTAAATATAATATCATCTGACCATTTATACTATTGATTACAGATTATATGTGATTGAAAATAAATAATCAATTTATAATTATTACGTATTTTAAAATTAATTCAAATACTTCATAAAAAAAATTAAATATTATTTGTCGCCATTTATATCATGTTTTAAAATACTCAATAGAATGTAACTAATATCATGTGGACATTTATGATATTAGTTACAGATTATGTTTGTGATTAAAATAAATAATAACTTTAAATAATTATTAAGTTTTTATTATTTTTTTATTAATTTAAATTATTTATAATTGAACAGTTTAAAATTTTTCTCGTCGTGACTTATTTATTAATTTATTTCATACTTTAATAATTTATTATTTAACTTTAATAATTATTTATTTTTTTTTACTTTTACAATTTGAATCAAATATAACTTTGGAATTTTTACTGTCTATTATATATTTACTATGATTTGCAACGTGAAATTATTTTAAATAATTATTAATGCATTTATTTAAAAAAAATTAGTTTAAGTAACTTATAATTAAATTACTTAACATTTAATTTACTGTCACATGTCATTTACGCCATTTCTTTTTAATGTTTTATGTGTAATATTTTATGTTGAAACAATTATTGGCTGGAAATATAAGCACAACATAATTTTTGTGGGCAAAAAATAAATAATTAAATAATAATAATAATAATAAATAAAATAAAACCATGTACTACAGTTATATTATATTTTCCGAAGTGCAACACAACTTCAGTAAAAAAATTTCATAATTATAAAAAATCAAAATAAGACAATGAAGTATTATTAAATGTGGATATACCTACATCAATATTTATGTAGTTCGAAAACATTTTTTAATTTAATAAATGCAAAGTTTAAATAATAATAATAATAATACGTACTAATAATAATTTAGTTTTAAAAATAACCTTATATATACATATTCCTGTGTAACTTTTTTGAAAATTAAAATGCGAGTGCTAAAGTATTTTTGCAGTTTTATCCATGTTTCTGAAGATTATTTTCACTGAATTAAAAAAAAAAAAATTCTTAACATAAACCCAAAATAAAAATTATACTGAAAAGTTATTCTTCAAGAAAACTCTTATAAAAAAAATGAGAAAAATTAAAAAAAGCAAGGAAGAAATATTTAAATAAAGATTATAAGGAAAGAAAAAAAAAATGCCCATTGTACCCACCAGGTTTCGAACCTGGGACCTTCTGCGTGTTAGGCAGATGTGATAACCACTACACCATGGGTACATACTTAGCTGCTGAAACTCACATTCATAACGAGCAACAACACAAAATTGTTCTATTCTTTGTTCATAGATGGCACTGCAATTCCTTTTTCTGTTTTCAACCGTTCCGAAAAACGTAAACAATATTTGGAATCATGCTTATTTTTTGTTATAGATGAAAAGTGGATAAAAGTGAAATTGCTTGAAGAAAAAAAAGCAATGCTAAGGAAATGCAATGTAATGCATTTCTCATTCGTTTTCAAAAGCAGTGTCGTAATAATAAAAATACCAGAGGACATAAGCTATAGGCAGTATAAGCTGTAGAAACATAGGTTATAGGGCATATGAAGGTATATGGCGTGTGGCCAGGGACCGATTTAGAAATTTGGGGGCCCCGGGCACATAACGGGGCCCCCTTACGTAGATGCTTACAGGGAGCTTGAGTAAAAGAAAAAGAAATATTGAAAACGGTGCTTACTAAGATAACCTCTATTGACTTTATATTGGCCACTATTGATTACTTTAGAATAGCCGTTAAAAATTAAATTTAATAATAATTAATTTACTTTTAAATAATTATTTCATAATTATGAAACTTAAATGAGTAGACGTTTTATAATAAATTGTGTGGTACTGATTATCTTTTCATATGCAAGTTCATATATCTGGAATGATAAAGTATGCAAACTAAAAATAAATTTTCCGCAATACCAGGTTACAATTATTTAAAATATTACGAGGCTCAGGCTCTACCGCCTACGAGGTACACTTTCAAACCCCTAAATAATCTGACGAGGCTGTTCTTAACTGCTCAACAAGCGTAAAACGTTTTGACACATTTACAAATTCATTTTTTAACGGCAAGATATAAAATTGGAAAGCATGGCCATGAAAGCGGGTTGGAATTGAACTGTGTTTTCCATTTTTTGATCAATAAATTACCTATTGAGTTATAAGCGATTTTGATCACGTGACAAACACGTTTTTCGCCCGCTCTTGAGTGGTTATTCTACTTACGCGCGGAAATTCGGTTCAAAACGTCCACTTTGACACTATTTTATGAAAGGTCTATTACGTTTGCTAAAAAATGAAAAAAAAAAAAAAAAACAGCTCGATTACATAGTTTCTGAACAACACCACCAGCTAGTTTCATGCATTTTCGAACAAAAATAAATTAAACCTTATGTCAGAAAGTTGCCCTTTTGGGTATGTTTTAAAGTGATAAAGAAAATATGCCCTATAATAAAAAAATTAAATATGGATGTTTCAGATAAAATATACGATTCTATAAAAATACAATACGAACACAATAGAGTGTAGAATGAAATGTAAAACCGCACTAGATTTTGGACAATAATAGAAAAACTTCCAATATTTGGGTCTCCCTGAAAATTAGGGGCCAATACCAATGCCCTGCTGTAAATCGGGCACCGCACTGCGGGTACTACCGTTTACCCTCCATTACAATTTGTACTTGATTAAACATAAGATATTTTAAACAACAAACTAATATTTCAAGGGGAATTTTAAAATTATAATCGTAGAACGGCTGTTCTCAAATCCAAAGGGGTAACTTTATGACATAAGTTTTAATTCATTTTTGTTTGGAAACGCGCATAAAACTGGCAAGTAACTATTCGCAACTATTCAGAAACTATGTATAATCGAAAGACGTTTTCCGTAAGACTTTTTTTGTCTCTTTCTAAGTATTGGTAATCCTAACCTAAATTCATAATGGATGTTGAAAATATCTGTGTATTAAAATATCTGTGCAAATTAAAATATTTGATCACAATATCTGTGCAAATTAAAATATTTGATCACAAGGTTATTAGTCTCTATTAGTAAGTCCATTTTTGTTTGTTAGTGGTGGTAAAAATGCAAATGCTTAGTTTTTTACAGACCTTTTTTTTTGTAATGTGATACATTTATAAATAGAACCAAAACTACTAAAATTCCTACTTATAATTTTTTTTAGATCTCTGATTTTCTGGTCAGAATGGGGGGTGGGGGTGGGGGGGGGGGTGGGATGGCCATAATTTTCTCAAAAAAAAAAAAAAAAAATATGGGCATTTTTTTTTTTCCATTCAGACCAAAAAATCAGAGTTCTAACTTTTTACGATTGCTCTTTCATCTTCACCTAACACTTCGTTTATAATGGCTGTTTCATAATAATGGAAGCCATCAGTCCATCAGAAGAAGATGATCCATTCCAAAGGTATAAGTTTGATTGAAAAAAACTATTTAGTAATACTTTGAGCAGAAAGAAGAAGCTACACCTGCAATTTTCATGACACTAATAGAATCACATAGCTGCCAATTTGTACGGTTATGTTACCTCTAAAATTGAATACAAATTTTTGTCATATTTAATCGTTGACAATTGTTAGACAGTGTAGATTTCAGGGGGTGGCCCGGGGGGGACATTCCCCCCCGGAGCAATGAGATGTCCCCCCCGGAAGATTTGAGATTTTGTGTTTTCAATGGTCAAAAAGTGGAATTTCCCCCCCGGAACTCAATAATGTCCCCCCCGGAGCCACAGAAATCCCTCCCGGAGAAAAGTGTCTGAATTCAACACTGTTGTTAGATGTCCGCGATTGAATTAGGCAAAATTTACTGGTAAGTTTTAGTGGTAAGGAAAAATGTTAGAAATTGATAGCTATGCAGTAGCGTAATACTGCAGCAAAAAGGAAAAAAAAAAAAAAAAAAAAAAAAAAACAGCAGCAGCAAAATTGACGTTCAACAAACTAAAAACTGTCAGGCGCTTTTTCCAATAAACAATTTTATTAAAGTAACGGAAATTGCTAGTACCATACAAATTAATGAATGAAGTGAAAATTTATATTTCATCTCCTTAGTTGGTCACGATTTGTGTAAATCCGGTTTATCCGAGGTGAGCTTGATCCATATTAACTCGGATAATCGGACTCTACTGTAGTTGATTTTCGTATCTTGACTGTTTTGAGTAATAATTAATGGCATATTATCGCATATTTATCGTTATATGGTATATTTATTAAGTCGACAGAAATTTCGGAGGTCGATCAAACCCTGGTGGCCTTATTGGCTACGGCCTTAATTTTTCGTAGCCGTTTAAATGGCGAAGGAAAAAAAAAGGATTACCCATCATATGCTTTGCATAAGCGGGTTTTAAATTTCCCTTTTGATTGGGAGATCATCGTAAAAAAAAAAAAAAAAAGAATTCTAACGCTGAAACTGCATAAAGCGAGGAAAACCTGTATATTTACATTCATCTTACAACATATGCACATTCCTACATGCACCAACTTCCAATGCCTGAAATAAATATAACAATCTTTTATTCTCAATAAATGAAATGAATACTGACACGAGGAATCTTCCACCATTCTGAATCAACTAAAACTTAATGCAAAAAAAAAAAAAAAAAAAAAAAAAAACTGGTAGCGTTTATTTTCCACCGATATAGGTGATTTTTACCGTAAATCAAATGACAAAACATTTCTCCAGCTATAGGAATCAATAAGCAACTTTGATTCCTCTTTTCTTTGTAAAACAAATATCTGTTTACATGGCAGATAATTAGCATTTTATGATAAGTATCAATATCACACACGCACAAAAGAAGAAAAAATAATAAGAGAAAAAAAGTGTAATCAAAATAATTTACCACAAAAGACATTAAGGTTATTTGTTTTATTCTTTAACCTGTCAAGAGACATTTATTCCACGTTGAAGGCCAATTGCGATATTCAAACTCATCTCTTATAAAACAAGTCACTTTGAGGAAAGGAAAGAAATAAACCTATTGTTTGGTAATCCATTTGTGAATGTGACACCTGGCGAAACTTTGGGGAGAAACGAGGATGAAGAGAGAATAATAATAATAATAATAATAAAAATCATAGTTACATAAACCGAATACGTCTTTTGAAGTCATAAAGTTCACAAATGAGAAAAAATCAGCCGTTTTGAGTTACAAATTAGTTTTCAAATAAAACTTTTGTCTTTGAAACCAAGCGTAGGTGTGGGAATACGGTGGTAAAGAACTTGTTAGTGTAGAGTTTCTCAAAGTGTGATACGCTTATCCCTTAGGGGTACGCGACAAATCTGTGTCAACAACCAACCTACGACATGGTGCAGCTAAATGAATATAGATAAAAGTATACCCAATATCTTATTCAAATGCAACAAATTCGCATTTGAAATTATACTGCAAAACATCTTTGGTATCTAAATTATTTCTTCATTGTGCATGAGGCCTTTTACGGGAAATTTTTGGAACAGTCACCCTAAAGAGGAGAAGATGAGATAATGGGGGGCTCTCAGGGTTATTTCCACAGAAGGGTAGTTCTCCCAAAGATACTATATTCCGTAAAGATAGTCAGCTTCCATAGGCGTAATGTAATCGCGTCGAAGCAACTTGGTACCTCAATATGTAATGCGCGATAGGCAACATTACAGTGAAGCAGCGCAAACCAACCACGTGATTTTTACTTTTCTTTTTCCCCCGGTCCTTTTACTTTCAGTTTAGCGTCCGTTTTTATTCTGTAATTCTAAATCGCGGACATAATTATTTTAAGTAGACACTATTTTCAAAACATCAGATATTTATGTGTATACGCAATTTAAATATGAACGCTTAAATCGCTAAAATATTGTTAAAAAAGACGGATTTATTATTTTTTGTCAGCCAAATAATATGTATTATAAAACAATAAGAAACTGTGAAAGCTTTTTTTTCTTTTTCTTTCTTTCGAAATGAGGGAAATTATCTTTCGTTTTTTAAAACAAGGCATTTGCAAATCTACATTTTATTAGTAGTAGATATTCTGAATTACTAATTTCACACATATTTAAAAGGAAGTTAAGTAATTTATATAAGTGATGTTTTGAAATGATTTCTAACATTATTCAAACTTTTATACGGATTTTTTTTAAGTTATATATTTATAAAATACTATTAATAGTTAAAATTTTAGTGTTTTGCGTGAATTGCAATATTTTGCATGAAGAAGAAACATAATTCTTAAATTGCATTAAACTGATTATTAACAACTCAATTAAAAAATTATTACACCACTGTGAAATTTTTTTTTCTTTTATTGCAAGTGGAAATATAATCTTTTGCAATGTTTATATCTTTAAAAAATCAATTTCAAATATTTTAACTATATCTTTTCCTGTAGGTATAAGAATGATTTATGAAAAGTAAAGCATATTTCACTTTCGAAATTCTGAAATGAATAACTTCACCTTTGTATTGATTCCATTATTCCATTTTTGCACACCTTTAAATTTTTTTTCCCTAATTTTAATTAAGTGTAATTCAAAGGAATTTATAAAGTGTTTGAAATGAAAATTAATAAAGCATAGAATAACCTTGGGATCAAACAAATTCTATTTTCCCTAAAAATAAGTAAATTATGTCTTATAACAATAAGACTGAAATACCCCCCCCCCCCCTTTTTTTGTGTATACAAATAAATTTGTTAACATACTAAAACGAATTCAGGAAATCATAAATAATTATATTTTATTTATACATAATATCCCAAAATAATGAAAAATGGCAATAATATAATTTAAAATTAATAAAATTAATGCACATCGCAAACAAATATTTTCATATGTGACAAAAACTTCCTAGTACAAAGTAAGTACTGAACATACAATTTTCATTTTCAGGTTTCAGTAATACACACAAGAGGTCGTTTAAGTATTACGTAAGCAGTAAGTGGGGAGGCGGGGGGGGGGGGGTCCAGTGTCTGCTTATTTTTGCTGACAAGGGGGATAGGGGGGGTCACGAAAATTCTTACGTAAGCATTAGACAACGACGCGACTATAGTTTAACAACAAAAAGCAAAATAGCATGATTTAGATGAGTGTTTTGCGGATGTTGAACAACTTGAAAAAAAAATTATGGAGTAAACAAGGACTGGAAACGAGGATCATTCCAGCCGACCACTACATTGAAAACGCAATAATAGACAATGCAGAAACATGGATTCAAAGATCTTGGACACAAGACTAGAAATGTGAACGCCAAACACATAATATTCCTATGATTCTTGTTAAAAATTTTAGTTATGTGCCTAAATAAGTTAGGGCCGGTTGTATTTCTTAAAGTTTTTTTTTTCAATGCAATAAATAATAATATAAAAAAACTATTTTGTATTCTATGAATTGTCTAATGCCATAAGTAACAATATATATAACCGATTTTTTTTTTCCATTCAATACCACAACCCCTATGTGTCTGTCTATGTAAATTTGCTGGATTAATAATGCAATTCATCGCTAACTGTAATTTTTTATGGCAAATAGTGTTGATGTTAGAATGTTATAAAATCTTGCGTAAGCAAAGAGGGGGTGGTCTAGTATTTGCTTATTTTTCCTTACAAGGGGAGGGAGGGGTACAAAATGACTAAAATTATGCTTAATACTTGAACGGCCCCCAATTCGTATGTGTTTACACTTTTTAAAAGTAATAATAATAATGGCAATTAAAAGAAAGAGTTAGAAATTACACATTTTTTTTTAATTTTAAAACTCGATTAAGTTAATAGATTAAAAATATTTTTTACTACTATTTTAAGCTGGTAAAAATTCATGTGACAAATTAGGATGATATAATGAGCATGAAAATACCAAATTGTACAAGATTTTTTTTCTTTTGATTTATATAGAAATTCTTCGCCCTTATAACAAAGTTTGTGTTAACAATGAGAAAACGAACTTTGAATGAATTGATATTAATATTTTACATAGATAATATTAAAAGATCGTTGAAAGAATGATGAAGTAGATCATTTATTCCCAATCTATAAGTATACCTAGATAACACAGGGAAATTTAGAAATCAAAGCTATATTATTAATTTAAAAATATTTATTAAATTAAAACGTACATTACTTTAAATTCCATTACATTAAATAATGCAGTAAATATATTTTTATTTTAATTGTCATAAAATTTATACAGAATGCTTTATTATCTGTTATAAAAATAGCACAGGAAATTTTGTGATGTTTTTGACTATGCATACGCAATCTAACTTTATTAAAAATAACACAACATTCAAGTTTTGTTTGTAACTTAGGGACCATCCACAAACGATGTCACGCTTGAAGGGCGGGAAAAGGGAGTTCTTGAAATTGTGACAATGGAGTGGGAGGGGGTAAGAAGAAGTGTGATATCACACATTTTGTTAAAATAAAAGCATTAAAAATCAGCAGATTAAATTTTGAAGTAATTTTGAAATTAAAGTATTTGTGTTCATAAAATAATGATGAGATTTAAAGCCAAATACATTAAATTCCTTTTCAAATTCCAAAAGCAAATTTTCAATTGCTCTTTCATATTAATATTTTATTGTACATTAATTATGTGTTTTGTTTTCTAAACCTTAATCTATACAAAATAAGTACACAAATCATTTTTATTGTTACGCTCATAAGTATCATTAAACATACATTGTTAACGTTTTAAATTAAAATTTGAAATACGATCTATAATCTAATACTTTGTTTCTAAACTGTAAGTATATGTTTATGTAGCATAGCATGACGTGTGACTAGGGGGGGGGGGGGGGGAGAGGGTATGGTGAAGTGTGACGCGAGGGGACACTGGGTAAAAATGGAGTAAAATTAAAACTGTTTTAATTTTACCCTTGATTTTTAAGCACAGATGTATGCTTTTTATGCATATTTATATTTGTGTCTTTATAAGCTGTTTCTCTTTTTTAAAAATAATAATTGCAAACAATAAAAAAATTGCTAAAACAATAGCAATAAAGCGATGGAACTTCTGTAAAAAATACCTGTATTTTAACAAAAAACAGTCAAACTAGCAGATACGAAGAACGCGGGAAACAGTGGGACGTTTTGTTTGTTTGGAACAACGTTGAAGGAAAGGAAGGGTGACAGTTGACAGAATGAGTTATGGACGTTATCGCGGGGGAGCCCAGTAGCTCGCGGCTGCTCTCAGCCTGTAACGTTTGTTTTCCCACCAAGCATATTGAGGACCCAACTTTTTAACTGTTGGCTGAAGTCGGATTTCTTTCATCTGGCACGTGGCCTTCCTGTTGCCATTTCGTAGGTATTTTTGTTTGGTAGTCTGTCACCTGCCTATCTAGGGGAGTAAAAGTCGGTAAGTGTAGCTGGAAAGGTGAATTCTGAAACTTCTTGGATTCAGAGGCGTTCGTGAAACCACAAATGCTTTCAGAAGCCAAATAGGAGCTGATTTTTTTTAATTTTAGTGTCACTGTCGTTCGTAAAATACTTTAGAATACTATCAATGTATTTGCAAATCATTTTATATCTTAGAACAAGTGCATTATATAGTAAAATATGTAGACACCACACCGGCGTTCACAAAAGAAGGTAACGGAGGGCCATTGCCAATCTCTGGAATTTTAAATTTAATTAATTGAGTTTTTTCTTTATCTCTGATGACTCTGGTAAAGAAAAAAAAGGTAAAATGATTATACACTAAGAAAATTTCCCGCCAGTTAGACTTCACCCCCCCCCCCACCCCCCCCCCCCCACACACACATCTTCTGTGCAAAACAAGCTTTAAACCTGTTATTTTTTTATTTTCTTTTCCTTTAGTTTACGTCGTTAAAAATTATCTTAAAAGGAAATTTAGGAGGGGAGGGGTGGGGGTTGCAGAATTCCCCTGTCGAAAAACATACATATGTTTTTAATAAGACTGATATCTCTTAATTGTTAGCTTATGCGTCTTAGGAATTGTTCTCAAGCTCCCTGCTCAACAAACGCAAAACTTTCCGACTCATTTTTAAACATAACGACATAAAATTGGCAGGGCTGGCTGCTGGAGTGATTTGTAATTGAAATGAGTTTTCCATTTTTTGATAAATAAATTAATTGTAGCGTTATAAGCGATTTTGGTCACGTGACGACCGGTTTTTTTCCTGTCTCGCGTTGTCAGTCGGTAAATTCGATTCGAAATGTCAACTTTGATAGAACGATTTTTCTGAACGGTATTTTGCATTTACATAGAAAAGGAAAAACGTGTGTTTCATAAAGTTGCCCTTTTGGATTTGAGAACAGCCTTAAGGTAGTTCTAAAAAAATTTTTTTCTTCGCTCAACAACGGGAAACTTTCTGATATATTTTTTGAATGATTTTTAAGCGCAAAAGCTTGACACTTGCAGACATGATTATTGAAGCGATTTGTAATCGAATTTTTTTCTTTTTTGTTTGGATAAATAAATTATATCTTGAGTTATGAGTGGTTGTTGTCTCATGATGACATTTTGTTTAATTCCCACACTGTCGCGTCCGGAAATTCGCTTCAAAACATCAAAACGCTTTGACAGCACTTTCTGAAAAATATTTTGCATTTACTGGAAAATGTTGAATTACGTAGTTTCTTCGGCATCAGCATCTGTCATTTTCATGTGTTTCCGAAAAAAAAAAATATATTCAGAAAATAGCCAAGCCAGTTTGGATTTTCGAATAGCACTGCTCTGCTCAACAAGCGCAAAACTTTTTAACACATTTACAAATTCATTTTTTAACGGAAAGATATAAAATTGGAAGGCTTGACTATGGAAGCGATTTGGAATCGAACAGTGTTTTCCATTTTTATATCAATAAATTACCTATTGAGTTATAAGCGATTTTGATCACTTGACAAAGACGTTTTTCACCCTATCTTGAGCGGTTATTCTTCTTTCGTGCGGAAATTCGGTTCAAAATTCCCACTATGACACTATTTTTTGAACGATCAATTGCGTTTGCAAAAAAAGGAAAAACACAGTTCGATCACATAGTTTCTGAACACAACACCTGCTAGTTTCATGCATTTCCGAACAAAAATAAATTAAAACTTATGTCATAGAGTTGCCATTTTGGATTTGAGAACAGCCTTAAAAGCCACGTTGTAGGGGTGTGTGTGAAAGATTCAGCTTTTAAAAAGCCTTAAAATAAGTATTTACATAGTTTCTTGTTCTGAAATTGAGATCTGAGATAGGTTCTTGTGCCACGCGTGTCAAATGTGCCCTATATTAGGTTGTTGACTTATGCCCTAGTCCTTTCCCCTTTTATGACGTATAGTACAGAACTTGTTTACGACAATAATAATCCGGCAACCCCCGTAATCAGAAGGAATATCAGGGTAGACATGTCTGTTCCTAGGCAGAAAACGTCTGTTCGACTCTCCCCAAAACCTTACCAGCTGCTTCGTGTCTTGAAAGGCACGACCGAAAACTACTACTTGAACTTTCAACAGGTGGTAACTAACATGAGAGCTAACTACTGACTGGCATGTTCTCAATTTCAATTTCAAATGTTAACTTTTCTTTTCTTTCAGTTTTTCAAGGTTTTCGCACACAGTTAACATATGAGTCAAAACAACGGTTGTTTTGTTATAAGAATGTTCAGAAATTTTTTCGGCAGATCACAAACTGAACAGACAAGCAGACAAAAGCGCGAGACATGAGGCAAATTATAGCGTTCACACCGATTTCTTCTTTGTTAACAGTGTGAAATGTCTCGACTTACTCTTTTTTTGTCTCTTGTCTGTTCAGTGTGTGATGTGCCTTAAGGCTCCTGTCCACGCCGGCGAAGACAGTCACGAGCTAATGCTAATCCTATGGGGAGGATTTATCTAATATCTCGTTTGCATTTCGACATTTTTAAATATTTTGTTTTTGCTTTGGATATCCGAGGTCCGTCTCTACATCGCACCTTTTTTACTTTTACCATTTTGGTCGCAGGTATTTTTTTATAAAGTTACTTTCACTTTCAAAACCGGTTCTGAAAATGAAAGTGTCATTCTAAAAAATATCTGCAACCAAAATCGAAAAAGTAAAAAAGGTGCGATGTAGAGAAGGATCTCAGCTATCCAATGAAAAAAAAAAGCTTAAAAATGCGGAAATACAAACGAGATATTAGAAAAATCCCTCGCCATAGGATTGGCAGTAGCTCGTGACTCGTGAGTGCCTTCGCTGGCAGGAATAGGAGCCTTAAGGCTGTTCTCAACTGATCTGCTCAACAAGCGCAAAACGTTTTGACACATTTACAAATTAATTTTTTAACGGAATGGTATAAATTTTTAAGGCTGACTATGAAAGCGATTTGGAATCGAACTGTGCTTTCCATTTTTTGATAAATAAATTACGTGAGTTATAAGCGATTTTTGAACGCATGACAAAGACGTTTTTCACCCTTCTTTTAGTGGTTATTCTTCTTTCGCGAGGAAATGCAGTTCATAACGCCCACTTTGACACTATTTTCTGAAAGATCTATTGCGTTTGCATAAAAACGGAAAAAACAGTTCGATTACATAGTTTCTGAACAACAACACCTGCTAGTTTCATGCATTTTCCTAACAAAAGTGAATTAAAACTTGTCATAAAGTTGCCCTTTTGGGTTAGAAATCTCTTTGTTGTAAACGGTTTTTGACTAATGGGCCATCTGTTCGTGATTGTCAAATGATGTTGTCGAATTTTCAAAGGACTAGGATCTATAAGACAATGTCCCCTTTGGGGGACGTAAAAGGGTGAACATAAAAGTTTCTTCTATTTTTTTTTTTCATGCATATAGTTTAAAAATTGTTAATTATATCTATTCAGTGTTATATGATATCTAAGTATTTTTATGTATTTACTCCACATAAATTTAGTAAAGGTTATTTACCCCACATAAAGCGAGCAAAGGTATCACTTTTGCTTTTGATATATATACTTACGTTAGGATTTACTATAACACTAAAATAAAATTGGTACTTCAATTTACTCATAATTGACGACAACTTTTTCTTTTTAGAAAATAAAATAAAATTTATTATACTATATTTATTACATAAAATTTTGTATATATTCATTGTATAAATTTACATATGAAATGATAAGAAATTAAAACATTATTTAATTGTAAAATTTAAATTAAAACTAGAAAATTCAATTTATCAGTTTCTTTGTTCCTGACTTTAATACTTAAAAACCTTTCAGCCCCTGGCAAGGGGCTGTACATATATAAAGTTATCAACTTTTTGACAATTTTGGAACCTCTCCCCCTTAAGATATCATACGTTATCATCCTCGAATCCCCCCCCCCCCCCTACACACACACCTCCTCTTCCCTAATGATATCGTTATCAGTCTCTAAAAATTCTTTTTTTAATTTTTTACATTATTTTTTCTTTTTATGCGTTTGCAATGATATACAGACAGGGCTGTAGCTAAAAGTGAATAATAGGGAGGGGGGGGGGGGCTCAAGAAAATGTAGGGGAGGCTCATATTTTTTCTTTCTATCTGACGCATGCACGCACAAACAAACACACACAAATATATATAATCAAACAAAGTATTATATAGAAAGATAAATTAGTGCATATTCATATTGTAGGCACTATGTTTCTTAATAAACTGTTTATAATAACTTCCTTTTAAATATGTTAAGAAATTCAGTGGCCATTAGATAATATTTCTTCATAAATTTCATTTGACCTTAATTAAGTAAACTTCTAGTACATGCAACAAAAAATTTATAGTTCTTATAGACAATTTCTGTAACATATAAATGTCCACTGCATCGCTGTTCTAAGAAACAAGCAAAGGATTGACCTTCATATTTCTTAGCTATGCTGCCTTTTCCCAAAAATTGTACAATATGAAACATTGATTATAAATCTGTCTGGTTTCACTTACCTCATTTATTGCCTTTATGATTAATGAATGAAGCCTTTAGTTACAGCAATTTAAGTATGGGATGTTACTGTTAAGATGTTTCTGCAATATTGCTTAGACACCACCTTTTCCACTGCTCATGCAGCTCATTCCAGTGACATCATAATATTGACCCAAAATTTTAGAATTATCTAAATTGCAATCATGAAGGACCTTTAAAGTTAAATCAGAAAATCTTTTTGCACCCAAGTCAGAACAACCAGTGGTGGAAAAAAAAAAACAGAGGGTATACGTTCTAAGCAGAGGGTATACGCTCAAGGCAGAGGGTATACCCTAGTATATATATACTATAGCTTTCTTGAGAAACAGAGGGTATACGGTGTTCCTTAAAAAAAATCCAGAGGGTATACGGCATATACCCCCCGTATACCCTCGACTACATCCCTGAGAACAACTTTTTAATGCGATAATTGATTCCTTTACTTTCCCGTTCTTCACATATCATGCTCTTAATGCAACATTTTCCCTGTTTTTTTTTATCATATGTCCAGTCTTCCAAAATCGAAAACCAGGGAACATCAGCATTATTAATATAATGATTTTATATATCCTCTGACTCTATTTCAGCAAGGAATTGTATTACATTATGTATTTCAGGTGATGTGTACGTTGCGTTAATTGGCACAGCTTTGACGCATTCTGCAAGCATCATGTCCTTTTTGACTGTGTATTTAAAGAGGTTTTTAAATAAACTAATTTCCTCAGGTTCATCTATACCATAAATATCCCATAATGCAAGCTCATTTAGAACCAAAAATTGTAAGATTTCAGCTATCGATTGAATATATTATCGGTTTTTTAAAGAGTATCATTAAACCAAAGATGATACACTTAAAGGTACCTTTAACTGATGAATGCAGGAGTTATTTATGTGTGTATGTGTGTTTTAATATATATTGTAGTATGAGTGTTTTATTATGATACACTTAAATTCATCTCTTCTCTTTCTCTTTCCGTCCATTTGCTGACCTTGGACTATTTCTCAGGGGGGGGCTCAACATTTTTTAGGGGGGGGGGCGCTGGTCCTACCCTAGCACCCCCGTAGCTACGGCCCTGTATACAGATATGGTTATAATTTTTTTATTCGCGTACTTTACAAATTTAAAAGAAGAGAAGAAGTTCATAAAATATCACTATTATTATATGAAATTACTTTACATCAAGTAGCACTATGAAATACTTACTATTTAACCCCTTGAGGAGCGGTGGGATATATTATATCCCACCTAATTTTAATGAATATTCGCACCATAAACTTTTAACCAAATTTTACTTTTTTAACTTTGGTCGAAAAGAGTTAAAAAATTACTTTTCCTCCTTTTGAGGAAAATTTTCGAAAATTCCGATGTGAGCTCAACATTACACAAACACAATTGCTTGCCCCTGAAAGAGTTAAAAGTATTTAATAATAGCTTTTGGTTACATAATGCATTCAACAGAATTGTTGTCCTCTTGCACAAAGATAAGCAGAACTTCTTGTAAACAAAACAAGTGGAGAACACTCTTTTCCATTTTTTTACTAGTCAACATAACATGTATCATTTCGAACCTGGTTTCTCTAACAACGAATCATATATATGGCAGAAGAATAGGAATGCCGGACAATGGGATATTCCATGTTTTGAAATGAAGAAAAAGAAAAAAAATGCAGTAATATAAATAAATATACAAAAATAAGGTGCAGGTGGCAGCGTTATCACAATTGGAAATTGATTGTCCATGCTTGGCGAGCAAGTAAAATTTATTTAATGTTATATATATTAAACAATAAAAACTAAGCCCCTTTTTGCCCCTTTTAAATTTGAAATCCCCGTTTTAAAAAATAGAAATTTAAATTTAGAAATTAAAATTCAAACTTTTTAAATGCTTTAGTAATTGTGTCTCAATGATTGAAAATTCCTTTGCCCCTGTTAAGTTAGTTTTCCCGCATCGTATCTTATAACTTTAAAAGATCATTTTGACACATTTCATAAGAATACTTTTTGCTGACGTTAGTGCAACATTAAATTCTGTCGGCATCCCGTAGGCCGAATTTGAGCCAACGCCTTGCCCCAGGCAATCAATCATTCAGCTCGCGGCCAATTAAATTAGAAAGACGTTCAATTTGATTGCGACGACCTCTGGCAGAAATAATGTAAAATACCTCATATTTATACCGTTGCACGAGTCTCAGGAGAGAAGATTTTTACATTTAAATCATGCACTAATCTTCACGCCACTTTGCTCTCCAGGGGTCGCCTTGCGATAAATCTAACGCCCGATGTCCGTAAGGGATTAAAGTGTCAGTTCTCATGCCATTTGGGCCTGGTTTAAAAGGACTCATGTAATCAAAAAGAAATAAACCAGGTCCCGTCAAAGACTGTGTCTTCCTTTATAAAACAAGCATTTTCTCTCGGACGTTCATTGGATCCCGAATAGCACTCAGGGGCCGCGACTACAGGAGAATAAGAACTCAGAGGGAACGATCCGATGTATCCGCGGACCTGTCTTTGGTCCCCGCCCCTGCCTCAATCGGCCCGACGTCGACCCAACCCATGACAGAAGACCACCCCTGAAGCCGAGAAATCCTTTCATATATATATTTGAGTTTTTAATTAAAAAGGATTTTCACCTATGGTTTGTACACCAGGCAGCATGTTATGTAACCTGGAAAACCCAGGTTGGATCCTCTTGTTCAATATAATTATATTTCCTGACTATCAATAAATAGACTATAGCTCCCTTACTTCTCATAAGTAGGGGGCCACAATATTTAATGACGGACTCATCACTCCAAAATTAGATTCGCCACTGTAAGATTTAGTACAAAACTTTTTAATATATCATATAAAAGATACAAGGATATGGCATTTGGACGCAAGACGACCGCAAGACGTGATAAAAGGAATAGCTTTCCAAAAGCGTCTTAAGTAATTTATTATATTGCTTGACAGGGTCGAATCGTACAGTCCGAGTGCAAAAATACATTCTTGATGGGTATGATAAGAAATAACAACAAAATAAGCATTTCAGAGGAAGAGACAACGCTAAAATTACTTGACGATTTTCAGAAAACTAGGATTTAAGTACAGTATATTTTAGTGATGTTAGAAGAGTAGTATTGTATGTCATTAAAACAGTATAAGGTAAACAACCTGTACAGAGAAAAAGACTTCCAGCTAGTGATGGGCGAAAACGAGATGTTTTTATAGATTTTATCGATTGTATGGACATCTCGATATTTTTTGATTGTGCAAAATTTTTCTCGATGACTCCAGTTTGCCAATTGCTTTTATACCATACCCGATTCGATTTTATCGAGAATCGTCTGCCGGAAAGCTGAAATGAGTCGGGTTAATAAGGACTAGATGGCTACGCCCGCTAGTGCGCCCTTTCTTTAATCAGGGCCTCTAATTTATACGCAATCTTGTAATATGAAATCTCACACTGGGTCCCCGCTGCATACTGCACCGTATAGAAGGCGTGGTGTGCACACACTGCAGAATCTTGTAAATAAAAAAAATCTCGAACCGAACGAACCTCGAACCGGATCCTTTGGGGGGGGGGGGGTCAAAGGGCGGGCACAGGAGCTGCATAATATGAATAAGTGGTCGCAGGGATTTCAAACGATATATCACATTAGGGTTATAGGCAAAATTTAGAAAAGTGTCCCCGGGAGCGCAAAGTGGAGGAAGGGTCATCGGAGGGGTATAACATCAATAAGTGGTCACAAGCCTTTCCAACCACATGTCACATGAGGGGTCTTGAGCTAAATTTGTAAAAATGCACACCGGGGTGACAAAATGGGGGAAAAGGGGCGCGGGAGGTGCATAACAGGAGTAAGTGGTCACAGTCCTATCAAACAATACGTCACATGAGGCGTCTCAGCTAAATTTCCAGAAGTGCCACCCGTGGGGGGAAAGTGAGGGGAGGGACACCGGAGGTGCATAACATCAGTAAGTGGTCACAGGCCTTTCCAACCGAATGTGACATGAGGGGTCTCGAGCTAAATTTATAAAAATGCCCCTCCCACCGTGAGGGCAAAGTGGGGGGAGGGGCGCGGGAGGTGCATAACATGAATAAGTGGTCACAGTCCTTTCATACAATATGTCACATGAGAGGTCTCGGTTAATTTAGAAAAGTGCCACCCTGGGTGTCAAAGTGAGGAAAGGGGCACGGTAGGTGATTAATATGAATAAGTGATTGCAGGACTTTCTAATGATGTATCACATGAGGGGTGTCGGCAAAAATTAGGAAAGTGCTCCTTCCCCCCGAGGTCCAAATATCGCACATCCCCAGGAATTCAGTCCCCTTTTAAAAATTTCATATATTATAATATTTTTCGGAAAACTCCTTAAAAAATTCGAATTAAAATGATGAAAACGCAAAAAAGTTCAAAAACTGGGGCCAAATTGGAAAGGGGAGAAGAAAGTCTCATAATATGAAAGAGTGATCCGAGGGCTTTCCAATGATATATCAAATGAAGGGCTTAAAAAAGGTTGAAAATCCTCCCCCCCGGTTTGTTCACTCTTTCGGCCCGGAATTCACGCATGCCCCACTTTTAATTTTTTATATTTAATAAATAATATCTACCGGAGGACTCCATCAAAAAAACACATCTAAAATTATATTCATTGTAGAAATCACTACGGTTTTAAAAATTTGTTCGCCCCCCCCCCCCTCCTCTTTGAAATTTTTATATTTAATAAATAGTATTTAACAGGGGGTTCCAGGTATGTGACAGCTTGATAGGGCTAAAATAAGAGGAACTTTGAATATTACGGCTTCATTTCACAGTTCATTGTCATGCCTCTTTCTCTATCTCGTCTCCATAAATCTTCTCACATCTCTTCTCTGCCGAGAACGAGAAATTGAATTCTCGTTCTCGGCAACCTATGAAAAGGCACTAATCGAGAACAACATATCGAGAAGCGAAGAAAATTGATTTCTCATTCTCGGCCAACATACGAAATGTTGAAAAGCGCGAGAGGAATAATCGGGAAGTCAAAAGTCGAGATGCCGGTGAAAAATCATCTAGATGAGATTTGCGGAAATGCCAGAGAAAGAGAGAAATGAAGCTTTCAGAGTCAACTTACCGCATTTCTGGTTTAAGTCATAGTTTCTCGAAGGAGTGCATTTGCTTATCCAATCTCTTTTTGTTATTAACCGATATGAGTTAGGAGGTATAGTGGTTTATTTATTCAGTTCTGTATAGCCCTAATTTCAATAATTACTGTTGAATTCAGTGTCATTTTGTCCCGAATTTTCAATGTTTCTCTAACTTTAGCTCTGTCAAGCTGTCCCATACCTGGGGCCCTCAGATAAATATTATTTATCAAATTTAAAAATTTCAGAAGAAGAAGGTGAGTGAATTCTGGAAGGTGCGAGAATGGACCGACGGGGGATTAATTTTCAAACTTTTACCGAACCCCTCCTGTGACATATCATCGGAAAGCCCTTTGACCACTCTTTCATAATATGAACCTTTCTCCTCTTGGAGTAAATTTCGGGAGCGGGAAGCAGTAAGGGGATGATTTTTTTAAATCGTTGCGATTTCTACAAGAAATATAATTTTAAGTGTGTGTGTGTTTTTTTTTTTTTATGGAGCCCTCCGGTAAATATTATTTATTAAATATAAAACTTTAAAAGTGAGGGTTGCGTGATTTCCGGGTGTATTCTGGTAGGAAAGAGTGAATCCATGCGTGAGGGGTAAATTTCAAACTTTTTGGACCCATCATGTGATATGTCATTGGAAAGTTTTCGGACCACTCTTTCATATTATGAATCTTTCTTCTCTCCTCCCCAATTTGGCATCCCGGGTGAGCCGCTTTTCGAACTTTTTTGAAATCGTAGCGTTTTTATCATTTTAGATCGGATTTTGTTACGGAACCCTCAGATGAATAATTTATAATACATTAAAATTTCAAAGAGAGGGGGGAGGGCGTATTGCGGAGCGCGCAATAGTTGGAATCCTGGGGGCACTTTTCTATCTTTTGCCGTCACTCCCTCATATGATATATCATTGGATAGCTCTGTGACTATTACTTCATGTACATACCTCCCGCGCCCTTCTCCCCTTTGACCCCGCGGGGGGGGTCACTTTTCTAAATCTAGCCGAAACCCCTCATGTGATATATCGTTGGAAAGCCTTATGACCACTTATTCATATTATGCATTTATTGCTCCTCCCCTACTTTCCCCCCCCCAGGGGGGTCGTTTAATGCATTCCAGTAGATGGTCTTCTAATAAAGGGGAAATCATAGAACTAATCTCAAATGACGTAAAAACATCAATAAAAAATATTGATACTATTTACCATCCTTTCAGTTCATGTTTTTGCCACTAGGGGTGCTTTTTATTCTAATTTCTTTGCTTAATTTGCTGCTAATTGTCGAAAAATTCTAATTATTGATATTAAACTCTTCTTATCGTTTCATACCTACTCGCGACTTTTCAACTTTTTGCAACCAAACAACGCCGTTACATGACTTTTCCACTATTATGGCTCCATTATAGCCTCCCTTCGGTTTGTTGTTTTTTAAATCCATCTCTTTTCAGTTACCATGTATTTACTAAATACTGCTTTATAAACATATAAAAACAATGATTTTAATAAACGATTGTAGAACATCTGGATTGCAGGTTCTCGGAAGTAATCGATGACTATATCGATTGCGTTTTTTACCGATTACGATTTGTTTTATTGGTCCACGAATTATTTTAGAGGGAAGGGATAAATTTATAGAAAAATTAGAATTTTTTGGGAGGGAAAGGAGGATTAATTACTAGGTAATAAGACTGAAAAATTATAGTGTGAAAGAAAAACATACCTACACAGAATACAGGGGCTTACAATAGATTAGGACTATGTTTTAATGGTATAATGTCTGCCATTTTATAAGAATCCGTACTTGTATAATAGTATATTGTATGTTGTTAAAGCAGTATAACGCAACACTTGTACTGATATAAACGCTTCAATCCACAGTTTATTTTAGGGTTGGGGGTGATTTAGAGAATTTTTTGGGAGGGTGAGATTAAACTGTATGACTAGATAGTATTAAAAAAATGATTGGATAATCTTAAGCGTTAATGTTTAATCTTAAACAAGGGCGTATGCACATGCAAATATATTTGATATGCGTTTGATATAAACGACTCGTCTTTAATATTTTAGTTTTCTTAAAACAATATGCAATTTTTGTATTTAAGATTTATTTTGTAATAATTTAAAAGATTTTTATTTTAAATACTTGTAAGTAAATCTTTATTTTCATAAAAAAGTAGCTTTATTTATTAAAACGTATGTAGTGAACACGGACTTGTCAGTCAGGACTTATAAATGTGAAAACAATCAGATTGCTAATAAGAAAAAATGTATCTTTTATTATTTATTACACTGTTAAAACTTTTATTTCATGTTTGTATGACAGTACGTAAGAATACTATTATTAAATAATTTAATAATAAGAATATATTTTGCAATTGATTTTCTGTTTAGGGGGGGGGGGGGACTCAGTGTTAATGTATGAAGATTTTTTGTGGGGGGGGGGGAAATTTGCGTCATTGGGTTTGGGGGGGATGGTCACCACTGCTTTCGTATGTGCATTTATTATTTCCTACCTCTGAGGTAGATGCCGAAGTCCGATTGGTAAGGCGTAATTTTTCAAGTTCGAAAGTCCGTTCCCGCTTTAAATTTTCTTGTTCGATTTTACGTGTTCTTGTTCGAAAACACGTTGATTTTCTAAATCTAAGCGCTCTTGTTCAGTTTTTCTATTCTCGACTATAGTTGTAAGTTTTTTGTATAGTCCTCCTCGTAATCAGCGTGAGTAGTAATTAAATTACGTAAATCGACCATTTTCATTTCTTCAGTGGCTGTTAAGCCTAATTCATCGCAAAGGACACGTAGATCCTCCTTTTTGCCCTTTCCAAAAACCGCCATTTTGTTTAAATTTAACAAAACTAACAACCAAAATAAAATTTTGATTTAAAAATTCCACTTCAAGAACTAGAATTTTAATTTAAAATTTCAAGAACAAAATTTTCAATTTAAAAATTTCAATTAAAAATTTTCAATTTCAAGAACAAGAATTTCAATTTAAAAATTTCAATTAAAAATTTTCAATTTCAAGAACAAAATTTTAGATTTTTCTATGTAAACCTATCTTTACACCCAGGGATTTCTTCTTTACAGAAATCATAACACAAAATACATTCAAAATACAATATAAATAAAATTCAATTTACTGCAATACCACCTCTCAAAATAAAACAAAACTAAATTATAATTACACAGTTCTTAACTTTTAATCTCTTTTAAGGAAAAAAAAATAACAATAATATTACGTTAAGCAAGAATATTTAAAAATTTTCTTCTTAAAAGAGCACTTTCTATTTTTGTTCTAAGAACACAATTATTCAAAATTAATTAAAATTACTTTACTAGCAAAAATAATTCAAAAACGAATATCTGTCAAAAGATACCATTTTAATAAAATACAGTTTATTAAATTCATAACGAAATGTTTTCTCAAATTAGAACACAACATATAATTTTCACATCAGTAAAAAAATATATCTTAACAGAACAAATTTTGTTCTTAAATTACCCTTAATCTAAATTCATCAAAGATTTTTACTTTTAGAATTTAATTCTTACAGAAAACTTTTACGTCATATCTAGATTTCTAACTTATTATGAAATCGGGACATTTTTACCTCGTCTGTATGTCAATGACAAAACAGACACAATATATTTTCTTAATGAGAAAATAATGTACTTGCAATACTATCTTAAACAATTTTAACATCAAAAGGTTAATAACATAAAATAAACAATATGAGAATGCAATAAACAAAAGTTTACTAAAATAAAATTACAAACTTATCTTCTTATAGCTGCTATACGCATCCATATTTTTATCTTGAAGAACTATAATACACCTTCTGCCCCGAGATCGACGTTCGGTTAACAGAGTATTAAAATACTTTATTGCTGTATTGTGTAGAACCAGCACACCTTTCGTAAAACAAGACACATTATTCTTTCGAAGGATATATTTCATTTCGAAACAGCTGAGAACAAACGGCATTTGTAATTTGCCTTAGCTGATATCACAGAAGCGACGTTAGTTGCAACAGATGATAAAATACTTCGATAAAGCACCATCTTTCTTTACTCGGTCGGTCGTAGATTCAGGGGCCAAGGTTGGGAAAGCCATTTATAGCTCTCTTACTTCTCATAAGTAGGGGGCTACAATATTTAATGACGAACTCATCACTCCAAAATTAGATCCGCCATTCTAAGATTTAGTACAAAACTTTTTAATATATCATATAAAAGATACAAGCATATGGCATTTAACACGATTATGTACAATTATAATACATATGTACAGGCTTTAGGAACTTCAGGAGAAATCCGCTGATTCGAAAGAAACATTTTATCATTTCCCGCTTCTCATAAAACTCCGGGGGAAAAACAAGCAAGACAGCTTGTATTTCGCACCTTCTACATTGCGTGCCGTAGAACTCTCTGCTTATTCCAATCGTGTCTCTTGAACGTCTCCGAGGGAAAGCTAATCCGCGTGGAATCATGGGAAAAACTATGAAAGCCGCTAATGACATGATTATCGTTTAGTGCTGCCATCTAGTGTAGCAATATTTAAATATATGTTACAAGACTATAATTTTGGCTGAGTCAGAAAATAATTTTTTTTTTAATGAAGTACCAATTTACTTTAAATAATTTTTAATACCCATTGTATATTATAGTATATGTAGCGTTTTTAAAAGTAATTTTCATTTTGTTGTTAGTTAATAACTGTCCTACGATATACTTTAAAATTATCTTGCATGTCACACAGGCCATTTTTACCGATCCTAGTCCTTTGTGGTCAAGATTTATGTTCCGATCATCGTCTCTACACTATTGTAAATTTATTTTTAAAATATCCTGTAAAACTACTTTTAATGCAATAGTAAAGGCGTTATAACAGAAACAATATCTATAACTTCGTAATAATAATTTTAAAAAAAACCGATAAACCATGCATCACAGCATTGATTAGGTAGCACTTTCCAACGTTTTCGGACGACTGCAATAAAATTTTTCATAATTATAAAAAAGCAAAATAAAACAAAGGAGCATTATTAAATGTGGATACACATAAATAACTATGTAGTCGTAGATTGCAAATATTTTGTTGACAAAGTCGTTTAAAATTAATAATACAGTAGAGCGCCGATTATCCGAACAAGTCGGGACCGACCCTGTTCGGATAAATGGAAAGACAATTTGACGGATGTTCCTGACTATACTGAAATCTTCACTCTTTATCCACGCTTTAGACTAACAGCACTCGTTAATGCTGGCATGTTTAAAAATTGGTTTTTGTCTTTTTAATTTTTTTGTTTACTTTTTATTATCATTTTCTGAACTCCAGAGATTATGATTTAAGCAAAAGAACTTTCGATTGTTGCTTGCTTCAAAGAACACGTTCTTTTCAATGCTGCCATATCTCGAACTCTTTTTGAATACGTTAGTTGAATAGGAACAGCATTCTTCTGCCGTTCGAGCCATTTCATAACTGTTTCCAAACATTCAAAGGCTTCGTTATGGGATGGACTTTGATCCTTTTTAGAGCATTCGTTTTCAATTTCTTTTTCGTCTTGAATATCATTCACAATTTCATCATCATTTAAAATCTGATATCCAGGTCTTATAGGGTGTTTGGATAATTGGTAATTAATTAAAAAAAAATTTTTGAGAGAAATAAGCTGTTCGGATAATTTAAAGTTCGGTTAAAAAATATTTTTTGAGAGAAATTGGCTATTCGGATAATCGGCGCTCTACTGTACTAATAATAAATAAAAAAGTATCTAATACATATATAATAAAACTTTTCGTTATTAATATATTATATCAGACGATAATTGACACAATATGAAAAACATATATACTTTCTTTTTATTTGTAACACTTTTGAGACTAGTGTTGCCAGATGTTACGCGTAAATCAGAACTCCAAATTCTCTGGACACCATTTGTTTCTTATACCGGGTGTCCCAAAAAGGACTGACTGATTTTAAAATTCAATAACTTGCAAACGGTGACAGATATTTAAAAAATTCTTGCAGGAGGTTTATGCATAAGGTCAAAAGTTTTATTACAGTAATTTTCGATTTTAGTTCGAATTACAAACAATAGATGGCGCTGTAAGCAATTGTCGCTAAATACAGGCTCGATTGTTGGTCCTTTATCTTGTTCCATGAAGAAAAAGGAGATGGAAATGTATTATCCGGGCCACGAAGTACCAAAAATCGAGCCTGAATTTAGCGTTTATTTAACGCAGCGCCATCTATTGTTTGTAATTCGAACTAAAATTGAAAATCACTGTAAAAAAAAAAAAAGAAAAAAAAAACTTTTGACCTTATGCATAACCCTCCTGCAAGAATTTTTTAAATATCTGTCACCGTTTGCAAGTTATTGAATTTTAAAATCAGTCAGTCCTTTTTAGGACACCCAGTAGTTTATTTCGCCATTTATTTCTGCCATTACATAAGACTAATCGAATTTACGCAAGACACCTGGCAGCACTTGGTGAGTGAGAGTTATCTCTCGAGTGAAAAGGGTTAAAACGTGGGTGTTAACCCTTTAGTGCATGATTTTTTTATTTTGTTCAGAAAACAAATTTGAGTCTATATTTTTGTTAATTATCCGCTAGAAAAAATAGTAAAACAATTTATTTATGTTTCTGTTGGACATAATGTCACTCCTGAGTTACATAACAAAAAATGCTCAAAAAATGGTAATTTTAAATTAATATGCTTACTTTAATGTGTTTACACTGCGCACAATAACAACTATTCAGCGATATAATAATTTTTATAATGCCTTTAGTAGTTTGCAGAATTAATAATAACTACTACCTTATAAAGATAGAGAAAAAAAGCCGCTCCTCATTGCAAGCAATAAGAACAAAACACGTTATAACCTCCCCGTGATAACAAATCAGAAATAAAACAGACTTCACAATCTTAAATGCATGTTATCACACGTAAGTAACACATAATAGTTCAACAAAAGACCAATAGAAAGTACCAAATGTCAAAAAAAATGTGTAACTCCTGAGTTACACTATATGCATTTAAGGCTGTTCTCAAATCCAAAAGGGCAACTTTCTGACATAAGTTTTAATTTATTTTTGTTCGAAAATGCATGAAACTAGCTGGTGTTGTTGTTCAGAAACTATGTAATCGAGCTGGTTTTTTTTTTTTTCATTTTTTTTTTTTTTTTTTTTTTTTTTTTTTTTTTTTTTTTTGCAAACGCAATAGATCTTTCAGAAAATATTGCCAAAGTTCACGTTTTGAACCGTAGTTCCCGAAAAAAGCAGAAAAACCAGTTAGCGAAGGGCGGAAAAAGTACTTGTCACGTGAACAAAATCGCTTATAATTAAATAGGTAATTTATTGTTCAAAAAATGGAAAACACAGTTCAATTCCAAATCGTTTCCATGGCCAGGCTTTCCAATTATATATCTTTCCGTTACAAAATGAATTTGTAATTGTGTCAAAACGTTTTGCGCTTGTTGAGCAGAGCAGTTAAGAACAGCCTTATTGAACAGTATTTTCCATTTTTTTGATCAATAAATTACCTATTGAGTTATAAGCTATTTTGATCACGTGAGAAACACGTTTTTCGCCCGCTTTTGATTGATTACTCTACTTTCGCGCGGAAATTCGGTTCTAAACGTCCACTTTGACACTATTTTCTGAAAAATCTATTGCGTTTGCAAAAAAAAAAAAAAAAAAAAAAAAAAAAAAAAAACAGCTCAATTACATAGTTTCTAAATAGCAACACCAGCCAGTTTCATGCATTTTCGAGCAAAAATAAATTTAAACTTATGTCAAAAAGTTGCCCTTTTTGGATTTGAGAACAGCCTTAAGCGTTAAAGTATTTTTGCAGTTTCAATTTTATTCATGTTTCTGAACTTAAAGATTAATTTTGTCGAATAAAAAATTTTTACTATTCATGTGTTTCTGAATTTGAAGATTATTTTTACCGAATAAAAAATATTTCTTAAAATACGCACAAAATAAAAATTATACTGAAAAAGTTAACGTTTGTTCTTCAGGAAAATTCTTACAAAAAATAAAGAAAAGATGCAAGAAATTTGTTAAAAAGATTATTTAAAAAATAATAATAAATAAGAAAAAAAATCACGTTGTACCCACCAGGTTTCGAACCTGGGACCTTCTGCGTGTTAGGCAGATGTGATAACCACTACACCATGGGTACATCTGCAAGCGGTGAAACACTCTGTAGCGGACACCTTTCTAAAACAGAATTTTATTGCAAATTTAGATAGTAAAATTAAATTATATAATTTAAGATTAGTATAATAGTGACGTCAAATAATTCACTTGATCATCTAGTAGGCAAATTCAAATTTTGAAAAAAAAAAAAAATCTGCTTCAATAATTCGGTAATAAAATAGATAAATTAGTTATGTAATCTACCGAGAAAAAGTGAAATGAAAATTGATGAAATTTAAAGTTGATAAATCATGTTAGCACTAGTTCAGTTCCAAACCACCTGCGGCAAAGCAGACTAAGCAAAAGGGACATTATTTGTAAGCAGCCTAATAAAGTTCATTAAAAAATTTGTACTTTTATTCTGATAGCTGTTATGTTTTCTGTTTTCCTTGAATTTCAATAGCTTATAATTTATTAATTACATTTTTTATAGCATTTATACAGGATGTCCACTCTCAACGGTGGTTAGTCATAGATATGTAGTTCCATACAAAAATGTGTTAAATAAGGTAAAAAATTATTTTAAAAGTTATTTTAATCAATATAATCATTTCTTTTTGTACGGTATAAATTTAAATGGATTTTTTTCTTGGTGTGAATTAAAAATTGTTTTTTAATTAATAGTTATAACTATTATACTACAGTTTTTTTCAATATTATATTAATCTATCAACAATATTTAACTATTGGCGATATTTACTACTTGGCAAAAAAGGACTTTTCATCCAAGAAAAAAACCCAAGATGGCGGATGCGAGATTATAATACATCTAAACCTTTTTTTGTACGGTCCCCCGACCCTATAAGTGACATTCAGTAAAAAAATTCCTATTACATTAACAAGTAAGAATAAAAAAGTCCCTTTCATCTAACACCAAAATTGACCAAGTTATGAACCTTTGTATTACATGCCTTATATCAATTTTCTGAATCTGAACACAGATGAGGTGGGCCATGCTTCGAGGGACCGTACACAAAGTGCTTAAAGTATTAGAAGGGTTTATTACGCGTGTATATTGCTGCATTGCAGCCGAAGGTAGTCACTTCGAGCAAGTTTTAAGATAACTTTAATTTGTTATTAATTAAGCTTTAGATTAGATAATCTAATAGCATTTTAAAGTATGTATCATTTTGTAAAGAATTTGCGATTGTTGCTTCTCATCATTTCATTTAACAAAAATTCTGTTATTTTTTAACTTTTATTTTTTGTACAAATTGTATATTATTTTTTAATATGCCAGAATGAAACTAGATTTCAAATTTATATTGTAATATTAATTTTACTCTCAACTATTATTATTTTTTTATATCTGACGATTACTTATATTTCTAGTAAATTTGTGAATGACCCCAATTGGAAACAAAAAAGACACTTCAACTATTATTCGATCAGTTTTAATCGTAGAAAAATGGGACTTTTTTGTCTTGCTTCTTAGTGCAATGGGATATTTTTACCCGACTGCCAAGAAGGGTTATGTGTTTCACACGTATCTGGGTATGTGGATTTCTTTATACCCTCGAAACATCCCAACGTCTGGATGGATTTTAATGAATGAGATCTCTATAGATTCGTCTTAACCGTCCGATAATTATAGGCTTAGTTTGGTTTTTATAAATTCAAAATGGCGGCCGTAAAATACAAAATGGCGGTAGAGACGGAAAATTTTTTTACGTACCCTATCGAGTGGCATATCATTGGATAAGTCTTTCAAAATGAAGACGATGTTTCATTGACTATTTTACTGTCAGAAGCTCCGTTTAAATATGACACAACCTGGAAGTTGTGTAGGTAGGATCTCTAGCTTTACTGCAACTCTAACTTTCATAGACATCTATAGGCCTCATCAAAATAATGTTTATAGATAGGAACTAACAATTAAACACAACTTAAAAGTCATCAATACAAGTAAATACAAAAAATAAGTAATATAAAAAATAGTTTAACATTGATGAGAAATAATTAATTATAGTTCGCTTTTTACGCAGTTGGTTTATTTTTATTTATTTTTTAATTTAATTTTTACTTGTTACTAAATATAACTTATAGGATCGGAGGACCGTATCAAAAATTTAAGTTGCGTAATTTTCAGGAAATGTTTTTATCGAGCCATATAGCTTTTAAAATAATTCTTTACCTCATTTGAAACATTTCTGTAGTTGGAACTGGAATTATGTGTCTATGCCTAATGATTCAGGAATTAGCCATTGGACGACGTTGAGGGTGTATCTGTGCAGTGTATAGTGCGATCATCTGTAGAGTGAGATATCTGTACAGTGAGAAAGTTAAAAGTTTGTGACGCACTTTATCTTATGGCTCTAAGAATTTTAAATGGGGAACTTAAAAATAAAGATATGAAATTTTGAATGACGCTATGCTATTAATTAAAATATCTCTCTATATATATTATTTATTTCATCATTTATTTTTGCTTTATTTATAATCGCATGTGCAAAAATTATGCTCAATTTAAAAAGGATGTGTATAAAAGTTTATTCATTAATTCTTTAACATTCACATCTCTCATAAATTCAAAATGTGAGTTTTAAAAGATATGATATCAAAATTTAAGTGAGGTCTTGATGTGGCTTTAAACGATTTGTTATAAAATTCAATTTAAATTATTTTTGGTTTGGCTAAGATATAGTTATACATCTAAACAATACTTTTAATTTTCCAATACACTGTTAAATATATCAATTTCACTGAACTTATATAATGCATTGAAATGTATTTATTTAAATAAATTGATTTATCCTTTGTGCCATGCTATCTAAAATTAAAAATAAAATTGATATAAATAGTTTTTGCCTCATATTATCAATTTGCATACATGTCACTTAATTTAAATACAATGACGCATAAAAAAAAAAAAAAAAGAAAAAGAAAAAGAAAAAAAACTATTGTTGAAAGTGGGCGGGCACTCTGTATAGTGTACTTGCAGGTAATAGCTCGTATATAACTTATAACACTATTATTATTTTTTTCTATAAAATTAGCTCCAATTTAATAACTGTCAAAAAAAAGGGGGAGGGGGGCGTGACGTTACAACAGATGGATCGGGAAGGTATCACTGGATTGTGAAATAGTGGTGAGAAAAGTTAAAAAACAAAACGAAAAAAACCCCATGAAATTTGCGAGACGTAATTAATGGATGACCCCCTCCCCACTTAAATGTGGACACCCTGATATTTAATCTATCTATTTATATAAAACCCAAATCTCTGTATGTCCCTCACAATTCCGGTTGGACCGCCTCATTGATCGCGGCCATCATTCTGATGCCGTAAATAAGGTAGTTGTTCGACTTACGGAAATAATCTACGTTGAATCACATCTATACTTCTTCAGTTTCTCTAAAACCTTCAAAAACTGTACGATTATAATATTTTAAGCTTTAAATTAAAAATAACCAGCTACCAACAACAGATTACCGATATAAACAAACAAACATTTCCAAAATTGGTGATTAACTTTACAAATGTAAACAATGTGTAGTGACTAGTGAGTCATTCCTTTTTGAAAATTCATTGATAAAATTAAAAAAATTTCGCGCATTGAATATTTAACTCCTGTTTCCTGTAGTATTAATATGCCTTTGACGTCATTCGCCTATGAACTAATGAAAATAGTTTTTAATTTAAAAGCAAAGTCTTAGAAAACTCGACCCTATTTTCAGTACTTTTATGTTATGCCAGTACAAATCTCGCCAATAACATTTTTTTCTCAAGTGTGTGATTTAGAAACAATGTTTTGAAGTTGAAATAAAATGCTATTATGTTATTTATTATTTTTATTATTATTGTTATGTATTTTAAAGGAAATGAATGAAAGGCATGTAGTATTTTAATTGTATGCAATATATGTATTTTGAATGTTTGTATTTTAAATAAAGGTTATGCTTTTTAAAGGAAATGGGTTAAATGTTTTTATTTTAAGTGAAATATGAATGATATCGAACAATATTTGGCGATTTATCACATCGCCAAGCTAACATAAAAGTACTCTATTTTCTGAGTATTAATGGCAATAAACATAGTCTTTAGTTTGTTTGTTTCATGTTTGTATGTTTAATTTATATTGGAAAAATTGATTTGATGAATCATTAATCCATTTCCTTTCAGACTTAATTACTTCTCAACATCGCATAATTTTAAATTTTACACCGTTGAATAATAGGGAGGATGTACTTTCAAATGTAAAATGTTTGAAATCTGTATTTCAGTTTACTGATTTTTTATGATTTTTAAACCAAATAGCTCGATTACGAAATAATAGTACAGTAGAACCTCGATTAATTGGGACCTTTCGGAAAATCAAAATTTTCGGATAATCGAGAATGCTTCAATTTTAAGATAAAGGAGAAATATTTGCGCAATTTCTTATTAGGATAACAAGTGCTTAATAAAAATAAAGCAATAACAAAATAGAAACAAGAATAAATTACCTGGATTTTAATTTTGAAATTAAGTACCTTTTACATATTTCGCAAGGGTTTGAAACAATGTTTTGTTTGTCGCAGTTTCGATTACTTTTACTTCGAAACTCTATCACGAAGTTTTTTAATATTATTAGTTCACGAGTATCACAGTCTTTCTGCTGCTCCAGCCATGCCAAACCTTTTGCAAAACATTCAAAAGCTTCAGGATTGCTAATTTGTTCGTTTTCTTCGTTCCACCTTGCAGCTTACGGGAGCTCAGGTTAAATTCAAAGGAACTCTAAGAAAGAGGATCGAAAATATTTAAATGTACTCGTAGTTCGAAATGGACCGCTTGCACACAAGGAATATGATAGTTTAAAAAAAGCTTTGAAAATGGATTTTGCACACAGAAAATGAGATACTAAAAAAACAAGCTTTGAAAATGGATTTTGGTTAACCGAGAGTTTCGGATAAAAGAGGTTCTACTGTATATGAATATTTTTATCATTTATTTCAAATTTTACGGGAAAACCACGATTTCTAACCACCGTCCTAGGACGGTCGTTTACACTAGTTTTATTTATATTTTCCATGTTTTCTGCATCAGTCTTAGACATCATTCTTTCCCGCCTTTTTGATCATCGTTATTTTTGTACGTAATAACATATTATTTTATCTTTTTACATACAAGCTGTTTGATGTTGAAGAGCAGTTTTACATTCCCAAATGACATGATGGGAATTTTAGGGTGGAATCGAAAGTTTGAATTTCCAAATGAAGAAAATGCTATAATAAAATGTTTTCAGTTTCGTTATTTCATTTCGAGGATTGTGGGTATGTTAGTGGGGGTTGTTAGGGAATATGCATGTATAACGTTATCATTTTAAGGGGGAAGGGGGGGGGGTCTCGCACATGATATCGTAAAATATCGGTAGGGGGAGGGGGGTGTATCTTTTGATTTCGTTATCATTTTTTATCCAACCAATTTTTTTTTTTTTTTTTTTTTTTTTTTTTTTTTTTGTAACTTGGTCTTTACATCAAAATAGTATGTTATCTATTTTTATGAAAATACAAAGTTATTATTAAAATCATTAAATGATTATAAAATGCATATATAATCCGCTGTACTACAAACCATATGCGAAGTATATTTGAAATGATACTTATATGTACTGTAAATAAAAGACAAAGAACGTTGCCCCTCTGTTTTGTTAATAAGAATTTCAGTTTGCCCCTTCACGTGCGAGAGAAAATGTAAAAAGACAATATTACTGTTGAATGCATTTTATGTAACAAGAAGCTATTATTAAGGCTGTTCTCAAATCCAAATGGTCAACTTTCTGACATAAGTTTTAATTCATTTGTGTTCGGAAACGCATGAAACTAGAAGGTGTTGTTATTCAGAAACTATATCGCCGAACTGGTTTTTCCGTTTTCTTGTAAACGTAATAGATCTTTCAGAAAATACTGTCAAAGTTAGCATTTTTAACTGAACTTCCGAACGAAAGAAGAAAATCCAGTCAGTACGGGGGGAAAAAATGCCGTGTCACGTGATCAAAATCGCTTATAACTTAGTAGGTAATTTATTGAACAAAAAATGGAAAACACAGTTCGATTCCAAATCGCTTCCATTTTCATGCTTTCCAATTTTATATCTTTCCGTTGAAAAATGAATTTGTAAATGTTTCAAAACATTTTGCGCTTGTTGAGCAAAGCAGTTGAACAGCCTTAAATACTTTTAAATAGTAACTATTTCTTTTAAGTGTTATTTAATTTCATTTTATTTCATGTATAAACTGATATTTCTTTGTCTTCTATTCATTTGAATCAATAAAGTATGTGAAAAATAAATGTAACCCTATTTGTATCTCACGCCAAACAAAAGAAAAAAAATTCCAAAAATATAAAGAATTTTTATACATTGATAACGACATCATTACGGGGGGGGGGGGGGGTTCGAAGGATGATATCGTAAAGAGGGGAAGGGGTCCAAAATTACCAAAACGTTGATAACGTTATATATATATACAGCCCCTTATAAAGAAAGAAGGAAAAATGATTTTTAGATATTTTTCTTTCGGTAAAAATTTTTTTCAACAAAACTTTGTCTGCTTAAAAAGGTTTATGCTTCATAACATTTTAGAATTATTTTATAATAAATTATATTAAAAAAAATGAGATACGGTAATTTTAATAAATAACTTTTTTTTTCTTTTTAAAATAAAATAAATAGATGCTTGTCAATGATCACAGTTCTTTTCACCTTGTCCACCTGAAAAATTAAATAAATATATATAAATAAATAAAAAAGTAATAATAATATAAAAAGGAAATAAATTCGTGATAAATATTAAAAGAATAGTTTTTGAACGAATAAATTAAATAAAAAGCAAATAAAAAACATTTTTGATAAAATGAGAAATTTGAAAGAGAAAACTCGTATTTTGAATGGAAAATATTGCTCAATTTTTCTCGATAAAAATTAAAACACCACCAGAATATGAAAGTTCTTTGTTCAAAGATAGTATATTTTCTTTCGCGCCGAAGTTTTCGATTCGTTTAATATATATATATATATTATTTTAATTAAACAGATATAATATTCAGGGTGTTGCCGAATTCGACCGGCAAATTCAGAGAAGTGATAGAAGGTATCAAGAGGATAAAAAATTACCGTAGAAAATGGGTAATATTGTAATTTTGGGTAATAAAAAGTGGGGCAAACCACGTAATTAATAAAAAATAAAGGGTTTTTCTACTCTAACTCAATTTCGGTTGACGGTAATAACTGTAAGAAAACTGAAGTATATTATAATAAAACTTTTAATATACATTGTTACCTTTATTGTAAAGTGATAATATATATACCGGGTATCCTAAAAAGGGCTGACTGATTTTAAAATTCAATAACTTGCAAACGGTGACAGATATTTAAAAAAATTCTTGCAGGAGGGTTATGCATAAGGTCAAAAGTTTTATTACAGTGATTTCCGATTTTAGTTCGAATTACAAACAATAGATGGCGCTGTAAGCAATAGTCGCTCAATACAGGCTCAATGTTTGGTCTTTTCTCTTGTTCCATGCAGAAAAAGGAGATGGAAATGTATTGAGCGGGCCACGAAGTACCAAAAATCGAGCCTGAATTTAGCGTCTATTGGTCGCAGCGCCATCTATTGTTTGTAATTCGAACTAAAATCGGAAATCACTGTAAAAAAAAACTTTTGACCTTATGCATAACCCTCATGCAAGAATTTTTTAAATATCTGTCACCGTTTACAAGTTATTGAATTTTAAAATCAGTCACTCCTTTTTAGGACACCGGTATATAAAAAAAAGTGGTAGAAGTTTCCATTATACGTGATAGCTGTATACACTTACCAGGTCATATGTGATTACTAATTCACACGATACCATCGATTATGCTTGAGCACCCTGTTTTTCCAGAACTTTTCGTGATATTATCACATTCCACACAAAACAAGGTACATACATCGTTGCATTTTAATTGTAATGTTTTATTCTTCTCTAAATTATGACCGTCAACCAGACTAAGTTAGGAACCCTGTATTTGTGACTCAATAAGTGGTTTGTGACCCTATGTTCTACGGCAGTTTTTCATCCTCTTGATGCCTACTAACTCTTGACGCCCCTCTGAATTTGTCTGTCGAATTCGGCAACACCTTGTATAGTAATACAGTAGAACCTCTTTTATCCGAGATTCTTTTAACCGAAACTCTCGATTAACCGAAATCTATTTTTAAAGCTTTTTTTTTAACTATCAAATTCCTTGTGTGCAAAATCTATTTTGAAAGCTGTTTTTTTTGTGGTCCTTTCCAAACTATGAGTAAATATTTTCGATCCCCTTTCTTAGAGTTCCTTCGAATTTAACTTGAGATCCCGTAAGCTGGTTTGTCATGGCTGGAGCAGTAGAAAGACTGTGATACTGGGGAATTAATAATAATAATAAAACTCTGACAGAGCTTCAAAGCAAAGACAATCGAAACTGCGACAAACAAAAGTATTTTTCGAAACCCTTGCGATATATGTAAAAGGTACTTAATTTCAAAATTGAAATTCAGGTAATTTATTCTAGTTTCTATTTTTCTATTGCTTTATTTTTAGTAAGCACTTTACCATAATAAGAAATATTGCATTTATTACTCCTTAATCTTAAAATGGAAGCATTCTCGATTATCAGAAAATTTCGATTTTCCGAAAGAGAGTCGGTTTCAATTACTTCGGATAATCGAGGTTCTACTGTATTTTAAATACCTTGGTCTCATATTTGGAAAATGACATATCAAAAACGCGTTTAAGGCTGTTCTTTAGGGTGTATTCGAAAAAATATTTTTTCAATCTCAACACCCCGAAATTTTCTGAGACATTTTCACGCTCATTTTTAAAATTAAAATCATGAAACTTGCTGAGGTGATTTTTGAAGAGATGTATAAGAGGCCGTGTGATTTCATTTTTCTCTCAATTCATTAGAATTCGATTTTTAAACAATTATTTTCTCAGCATGACCATTTTTTTCATTTCTAGATCTCTCGCTTCGGAAAATCGGTTCAAAACGCCAAATTTGACACCATTTTTTGCAATATTTTCTGCATTTATCAGAAAATCGACAAGCACGGTACATTATGTTAGTTTCTAAATAAGAGAAGTTGCAAGTTTGATGCGCCTGAGAGCAAAAATGAATTTTAAAATAAATCAGAAAATAAGCAGTTTGGATTGGAATACACCCTTAACTGCTCTGCTCAACAAGCGCGAAACGTTCTGACACATTTACAGATTCATTTTTTTTTACGCGGAAAGATATAAAATTGGAAAGGCCATGGAAACGATTTGGAATTGAAACTGTGTTTTCCATTTTTTGATCAATAAATTAAGTAGCTGTTGAGTTATAAGCGATTTCGATCACGTGACAAGCACTTTTTTCGCTCGCTCTTGAGTGCTTTTTCTTCCTTCGTGAAGAAATTCGGTTCAAAATGCCTACTTTGACACTATTTTCTGAAAGATTTATTGCATTTGCAAAAAAAAAAAAAAAAATGGAAAAAACAGCTTGATTACATAGTTTCTGGACGACAACACCGGCTAGTTTCATGCATTTTCAAACGAAAATAAATTAAAACATGTCAGAAAGTTGCCCTTTTGGATTTGAGAACCCCTTAATTCGACGTTACAATCATGCTTGTAAGATACAAATTCACAAAACTTTCCACGAGTCTTCTAATTTTTATGAGATCCCCTTGAAATTTTCAGAAAATTTCTTCTGGGATAATTAAACCGAAAACATATTTAAACAAGAAAGAAAAAATCATACGTCAAGCATAGTTTATAAAACACTTAACACATTCAGCATAATGTAACAAAACTACTTCAGTTGAAAATTCCCCTTCAGCAATTTCCTTTAAGGCTGTTCTCAAATCCAAAAGGGCAACTTTCCGACATAAGTTTTAATTTATTTTTGCTCGAAAAAGCATGAAACTAGCTGGTGTTGCTATTTAGAAACTATGTAATCGAGCTGGGTTTTTTTTTCATTTTTTTGCAAACGCAATAGATCTTTCAGAAAATAGTGTTAAAATGGACGTTTTGCACCGAATTTCCGCACGAAAGTAGAATAATCACTCAAGAGCGGGCGAAAAACGTGTTTGTCACGTGATCAAAATCGCTTATAACTCAATAGGTAATTGATTGATCAAAAAATGGAAAGCACTGTTCAATTCCAAATAGTTTCCATGGTCAGGCTTTCCAATTTTATATCTTTCCGTTAAAAAATGGATTTGTAGGTGTGTCAAAACGTTTTGCGTTTGTTGAGCAGAGCCGATAAGAACAGCCTTAATAAGGAGAATGGTACGTGAATACTTTTGTGCAGCCCTGTATATGAGGTATAGAATTTATATATAACGAGTAACATGCAAAAAATTAATTAAATTTAAAAGCGCATATCGAATTTTAAACCGTACACTCCAGCAATTATTACTCAACGAGGAGGGTGTACAGGGGTATACGCCGTATACCCTCTGGTTTTTTTTAAGGAACACCGTATACCCTCTGTTTCTCAAGAAAGCTAAAGTATATATACACTAGGGTATACCCTCTTCCTTGAGCGTATACCCTCTGCTTAGAACGTTATACTCTGTTTTCTTTACGACTACATACCACTGTGACATCCACAGTACCGTAACCGATTTCTTTTGTGTAACCCTGTTAATGAATAAAAAATTCTATGAATGCCCTGTTCTAACGTGATCGTAGTGAAATTCAGTGATTTATATCAGTTTCAATACATTTTAAATTGTGTCATGTTATTAAAATACTCAGCAAATGATTTTTCCCGATATACCACAATGTAATGGAATACTTTTGAGTGCCCATGCAAATGAACTATACTTCATATACAATACCAAACATGCTTTGGGGACCCTAAATAGCCTTTATCAATTGCATGAAAATCCGAGTATATTTACGGGAGTTAGAGCGTGGCCAGACGGACAGACAAACCGAATGCAAAAACACTTTTCAACTTTGTTGGAAACTGTAAAAACGTCTATTTAAACAAAAAAAAAAAAAAAAAAATGGATTAGCATTGTACTTCTTTAGGCACATTAAAAATCTACAGTTTTTTGTGTTGCTACGGTCAAGGCAAAATTTTAAACGGTTTTGTGGCAGGTATTTATAACGTCAGCGTCTATTTTTAATATGCTTTTTTACGCCACTCATCTTCAGCTGCACGATAAGAAATCACGTGCCTCCATTGTTCGGGTGTGAATAATAAATGAGACTGTAAGTAAAATATGCTTTGAATCGATAGGGAAAAAAAATCTTTAGAATCATTTTTTTTTTCATGCTTCCGGTTATTTTTTTACCTTTCTTAATCTTAAAGACTTTCCATGTTTGGTTGTTTTATATTCAATGTGCTTAGTTTAAAATCGCCTTCTGTTAAGTTTTCGGTTTCAGCTTTTTGAACAAATTTGTTACTTTAATATGGTTTTTACGAAACACTGCGAAAAGTGCTGCCAAAATACCGAGCCAAATTTAAATGTATTTCGATAATGTAAAAAAAATAATCGATAAATATTTTCTTGACAAAAACTGTGCGCTTGCAAATGTCGTGTTTGGCTGGCAAAGGCCGCTCCTTCGATAAATTAAACATTATTGTTGTTTGTTTAGCCTTCCTTTTACTTTCTTCTATCTTTACAAGAAGAAAGCATTGGATTCGTGAAAATTTTTCGAATTCCGGTTTTCGACGGATTTACACATTTAAGGGGTCAGAGATCCCAAAAACCTGTTTTTACAAAATATTTGACTGTGAGCAGGGCCCGACTTATGCTGAAGCATGCGGAGCAGCTGCCCCGGGCCCCCCTTTTTAGCCCCCCTCCCATGGGAATATTCAGGATTTTCATTAAAAAGTACCAAATGATTAAAATTAGACAAAAGTGACCAAAATTCATATATTTTCAAACAGTTTAGGAAGGGAGCGGGGTCCCCGTTCTCCCTCTCTGTTTCCAGTAACCCTCCATCCATGCATAAAACAAACTATATCATTAGAAAACTAATGATTAAAATTTTATTATAACAACTTAGTATTCTATTGTTTTCAACAGAAATTCTTTATTAAAGTTTTCCTCGTAACATGGCAAGTTAAAACCATTAATTATGGCCAATTTTGGGCATTCTCTTTCAGATATCTTATAACGTACGTAGATACGCAACGTAAAAGTTTGCAAAGAAATACTCGTGTCAACCAATCTATCATTTTTTCTACTATTATCCTACTTTGTATTTTTTCTTAAAGTTGTGACCATCTTTTTGTGATACCCTGCATACAGGCGTGAGCAGTACCTGGTACAACATTCATGCACACATACAATATGTATGAAGTTTAGTACTAGCCACTACCATATTATTCATAATTTTTTTTTATAAATAGATAGAAGGGATGATGCTTGCCTCGGGTCCCCCCGCAGCCTAAGTCGAGTCCTGACTGTGAGTCTGTCTGTCACTCTGTGAGTCTGTATGTAACACATATTTTCTGGACGCTCTATCTCAAGAACTAACGCACAAAATTTAATAAAACTTTAGATTCAGTTAATCCCTGATATAAATTCGTGCTGATTAGTTTTGGTGTAAATGACCCAACAGGTGTCGCTACTATGCTGCATTTTCACAATTTCGGCAATAGCTATATATCAAGAACTAACGCACGGATTTTCATAAAACTTCAGATTCAGTTAGTCCTTGATATAATTTGGTGCTGATTCCTTTTTGGTGTAAATCATCCTACAAGTGGCATTGCTATGTTGCATTATTCACGATTATCGCAATATCTCTATCTCAAGATCTAATGCACGAATTTTCATCAAACTTCAGATTCAGTTAGTCCCTAATATAAATTGATGCTGTTTAGTTTTTGGTGTAAATAGCCCGACATATGGCGCTTCAGAAAAAAAATCATTCATTGGCTTGTGAATATCCGCGAGCCAATGAATGATTTTTTTTCTTTGTTTTGCCTGCTTTGTGTGACATTTTCGTGACGCGTGACAAGGCTTTCTAAAATATCTAGGGGGCGTTTGTTATAAGCGATTTTGACAACGTGACAAAGACTTTTTTCACATTTTCTTGAGTGGTTATTCTTCTTTCGCGCGGAAATTCGGTTCAAAACGCCCACTTTGACACTATTTTATGAAATATCTATTGCGTTTGCAAGGGAAAAAAAACAGTTCAATTACATAGTTTCTAAACAACTACAGCTGCTAGTTTCATGCATTTCCGAATAAAAATGAATTATAACTTACGTCATAAAGTTGCCCTTTTGGATTTGAGAACAGCCTTAAGGGCTTATACCTAGTTATTGACAATTTCAACAGATTTTTATATATTTAAATTCTTTAATTTACAGATAATTTTAATATTTATTTATTTTTACATTAAATAGGATATTTTATTTATACGATTACTAATTCTGAATTATTTAACTATATAGAAATTATATTAAGCCGATTTATATATGAGTATATAAGTTTCTAGGTAGTAATATTGTAAAATCTTTACAAAACAAACATTTTTTCTCATTTATCTCATTTTCAGAAACTTTTTACGTACCATAACTTTTACAAGCTTTCATCTAGTACTTATATAAAACCTCAAAGAAAACGAAACCTTTTCAAGGGACTATTTTCATTTTCAAATGTTAATTCAAAAAATTTAATGATCTATACTTCATTGACTATACTTTTCGTATATTCACTTTATCAACAGTGAATTAATTTTGTTATCAGCTATCAACGTCTGAAATTTCTTTCACCGCGTTCATACTCTCATTGTTGGAAAAGTAGTTTTACAAGTTTCATTCTCGTTAGGGTATTTGAATACCCGGCGGAATTCTGATTTTGGCGACAAACTTGGCTAGTTTCTCAGCGATAAGAGGCTATTTCCATCTCTAAATTAGGAATGCGGATTTATAAATTAAGCAAACTACTTCTTTTTCTCTGCTTTTCGCAAATTCCTTTTACTACTATTAAATGAAATTTATTATCAAATAACTGAAATTTCTCCGGTGTGGAATACTCATTGCTGGAAAAGTAATTTTGCAAATTTTACTGTTGCTGCAACAACGGTCGATAATCGCTGATCCGGGAGAAATGTTTCGCAGTCCGCAAGAAACTCTCGAAATAATTTTGACGTTTTATTTTTTAATAATAATAAAACAAAAATAATATTATTCGAAATTTTTATTTTATGAAATTGTGCATGTTCAATTTTAAAAATTTAAATTATAAGCTGGCATTGATAATTAAATTACTAGATGTTTGTTATTTATTTGCAAAAAATGTTATTTATAATTTTTGGCTCTCTATAAAAAGTGAATAACAATTGCTGAGTGAATAAGTTGAAAATTGCACGTCAAACGTGACAAATGAGGTGCGTTCGTACTATAACTAGCTTTATAAATATTTTTTGCACTTCATATTGTACTGAATGTATACTTAATGCACTTCATAAGTGCATATCCATTTCATTCTTTTCGAAAGGCTGTAACATCATTAAAATGCATTTGAAATATTTTTTTTCCCATTGGCCGTAATGTCACGGAAAAATTTGACTGTCCCTGTAATTAAACTATACACCCATTTTCATAAAATTTGAAATGACTCAACAAAATTTTGCATTAATTATATATTTAAAATTTCAGATTATTCGCTTGAGTAGTTTTTGCTCTGTTATATGCGGACGGACGGACATACGGACCGAACGACGTCTACAGGTGCTACTTATTTGTATGATTACGAACGCACCTAAAAAATGAGACAAAATGTTGATTCAGTTTTCAGCAACAATTACGCAAAAAGTCTTTGGTACAAAAAAAATTATCAATTTTAAAATATTAGATGTAAATTTCCAACTGGGCGAAAAATGTCCGGACCAGGATTCGAACCCGGGACCTCCTGGCTGAAGCCGCCAGTGCTCTGCCATCTGAGCTATCCCGGACGATTCTGGTCGAACATTTTCACCCAGCTAACCTTGATGATTGCAGCATCTGGTCTGAAACCTGGTTCAGCTCAACAGAATAAATCTCAGGTAATGGAACTCCAGAAAACGCTGGATACGAAATTATACTAGATTAATTTTAACACAATTATTCTAATTGGTAAACAAATCATATTAGATGTAAATTTCCAACTGGGCGAAAAATGTCCGGACCAGGATTCGAACCCGGGACCTCCTGGCTGAAGCCACCAGTGCTCTGGCATCTGAGCTATCCCGGACGATTCTGGTTCGGAAGGACCTCCTGGCTGAAACCGCCAGTGCTCTGCCATCTGAGCTATCCCGGACGATTCTGGTTCGGAAGGACTTCCTGGCTGAAACCGCCAGTGCTCTGCCATCTGAGCTATCCCGGACGATTCTGGTTCGGAAAAATTCGACCAGAATCGTCCGGGATAGCTCAGATGGCAGAGCACTGGCGACTTCAGCCAGGAGGTCCCGGGTTCGAATCCTGGTCCGGACATTTTTCGCCCAGTTGGAAATTTACATCTAATATGATTTGTTTACCAATTAGAATAATTGTGTTAAAATTAATCTAGTACAATTTTAAAATATTTTTTTAATCAGAATTCATTTTAAAACAGAGATAATATTGCAATGTTTTACCAAAATTATTCATTGTTAAAAATAATAATGAGTTGCGAAAATAGTCCAGTCAAATTGTCAGAAAATAGGGCCGATAGATGCAAAAATTCTGCTAGAAGATTTTATGTTTTTAAAGTGTTAATGGGGATGCTAATAACAGAAATTAATTGTTTTCCAACAAAATATCTCGAGGCTAAACTTTGCAGAGCCAAAAATACACGAAATTTTCGGATGTTTTTCAGTTTTTGGCCTATAACTGGAAAATTATAAAAATTTTGTGTACTATACTTAATTACAAAAAGACAGAGCATTAAATTCTCTACAAATTGTATAATAAAAACGTTTTTCTATACCCAATACTAAGTGCACTTACGGCTTTTTGAAAACAACACTTTTTTTTTTCAATTTCACAGAAAACGACTTATTTTTCGCCTCTCATCCCAAAAAAATTTCTTTTCATCACTAACTTTGGAAATGAAATGTACCTATTGACGAGTAAGAAGTGACAAGATAATTAAGGAGGGAAATTTTCAAGAAGAGTGGATAGAAGGTAGGGTTGCCATATTGTACGTTTTTCTCGTAAAGTTGTACGATTTTTGCCTATAGCGCTTTTTAGGTATTAGGTGTACGTTTAAATGTGTCCGTATGACGATGTCTTCCGTTTTCTACTTCTTACTTTTGATAGTTTAAAAAGAACTCTTTTTTAGTTTGCTTTAAAATTTCACCTTTTGTCAAAAATAAGTTATACACATGCGCATCAAATCTAAAACCGGCTTGTTCCAGATCGGTAATACAAAAATCTTGGGAAAGTTGTGTAATATTAACGGCGCATTTGCTGTAGCATTAGATCATGTGAACTTGACCTTATTATAGATTATAAATATACACATTATAAAATTCTTAATTTAGTATAACTGTATCTTAAATTTAGATATTTTGTTTGATGTATTATCACCCTTTATGCTTAACCCCTAATCGTCGAGCCCAGGGCAATTTCTCTGTGAATGTATCGGGCGCGACGATCACAGGGTTAAATAAAAATATTAATTTTTGTAGGGTGTCCATTCCTAAAATTTTCATGATCATCATTGAATTATAGGATGGTCTGATTTATCTTTATTCTTACAATTCAATTAATTTTTCATTCATAATGGGATATGACTGCAAAATTAGTTAAAAAATGTTAACAGAATAATGTAATACAAATATAGTAGGATAATAATGATTAAATCGATAGTAACCACAGTTAAAAAAAATTCGTTAACGAAAACATTACTGACGTATTCAACATCGTTTAGCATAGTACAAAAAAGGATGATAGCACAATAAAACAAAAACTAGTGTCAATCAAAATCTTCCGTCACGACAAATTTCTAGCCAAAGAAAGAAACAGTAATCGCTTAATTTCACTTCTCAAAACAGAGTTTCAAAATAACAGAACTCAAGATGACCTGGCAGAAGAAGATGCTGATGTCATGATTGTTACCTCAGCCATTTCAAGAGCCGAAGTCTTTGAAAGTGTAGTATTGTCGGAGAAGACATTGGTTTTCTCGTGATCATGACGAGCTTGGGATATCAACACAAAAATCTCTTTTTCCAAAATCCAGGCAGAAGTAACATCAGAACCAAGTGTTTTTCAACCATGTCATACAAATACAATTACAACAATGTTCTTTTCACTCATGCAATCAGAGGATGTGATACAACATATGCTCTTTTTGGGCAAGGAAAGTCAAAGTTTTGTTACATTTTGAAAAAACATCATCAGCTTAAGGGAATAGCCTGTGTGTTCAATAAACCAGAGTCAACCCGTCAAGAAATCATCAAGGCTGGAGAAAAATTCAATACTACACTACACAGCGGATGCATAGACACCACACAGGCATTGGGCACCTTGATGTTCCCGTTATTTGCTAAATCTGCCACTAAAAGCAAACTTCATCTTGCAAGTCTACCACCAACGCAAGATTCTGAGCAGCATTATTTCCACCGATGTCATTATCAGATACAAGCTTGGCTAGGAAACAACATCCCCCTGTAAAATGGGGTTGTGTTCGCAGGTCTGACAGTCTCTTTCAGACAGTTTAAATGTGCCGAAACCCAGCACCTGAATCCTTGTCTCATGTACAGTTGTGGAAAAAAAAAAAAGTAAACACCCCCTACTAACTCCTCAACAAATCATCATAGAAGAAAGTTACTGGTACCGAACGATTGGAAACAAAGTCTACTTTTAAATGATGCATATAAAATTTTCTTAGGGGGTCATCTACATATTAAAACGAATCCTAACTTCATTTTTTTCAATGGCAATACCCAATTTTAACGAGATATTTCAAATTTTCGGTTCAACCTATGCCTAGACACCAAATTTCAAGTCATTTGAATGATAAGTTTTTGAATTATAAACATTCAAAATTTAGTGCTTCTAATGTTAAATTATATTTTCATATTTTTATTTATATCTCCCGAAATTATGCTCCTAATGTGCTAATTTTTTTTTTGTGGTAATAATACTAATATACCCAAACATAAATAAGCTGAATTTGCAATTTTTATAATTTTATGATATGAATTATGAATTATAAAATTAATATTCGAAAAAATTATGAATTGCAACCTGCAATTTTTTTGATGGATTTAGATTTATTAAGTCTTGCTTTATGGAAATTCAAAAATTTCACATTTTTCTTCCAAGTAGTTTTCAAATTATGCTTAAAAAACGGCAAAATGATGGTTTAAGGGGCCGTCTATGATGGAAGTGAGTAGACATTTTGAAATTTATTCTGCCGTACTGTAATCTAACACGCTTCATTGACTCCTTGAGTGGCGCTTAAGGTGCCTTGATCAAGGAAGCGGCTCTCTCAGTTAACAATCCAGTACAGAACTTCAATTTGGTTACAGCCCTTAAAATACACTCGTTTTAAAATAATTAATTTCTCGGAAACTTATGGTACGAATTGCATAAAAATTCGTTTTTATGCTAATTGAAGGGTGTAGAGTTCATTTATGCTGTCAGAATTGGGTACTGCTATTGAAAAAAACAAAGTTATGGTTCGTTTTAATATGTAGGTGGCCCTCTAAGCAAATTTTATATACATCATTTAAAAGTAGACTTTATTTCCAATCGTTCGGTACCAGTAACTTTCTTCTACGATAATTTGTTGAGAAGTTAGTAGGGGGTGTTTACTTTTTTTTTCCCACGACTGTACCTGTATAAAAGGGTGCAGTAAGGCACGTTCTTGCCAAAAATCAGGACTCAAATATTCAGCAATTTGCAAAAACTGTAACAGGGTCAACTGCGAAAATGTGGACGACATTATTTACCCATAAGAAGAGGTTGACGAAGCTGATGCCTCGGAAACCGTCGACCAAACCAGCAACGACGATGACTTTGACAACCAGGTTGATGATGTCGCAACAAGCTCAAAGAAGATCAAAGCAGTTGAAAAATAAGCAAACTGCTCGTTTTCTCCTAAAACTGAGGTTGACGGACCAAACCCATCAATCCGCAAGCACTACATACAGAAGTTACTAAATACATTAAAAATCTTACCGTAACTCTTACTTACATGTAAATGCCTACTATAAATGTTATCCATAAGTTCTAAATACAAGAAAAAAAAATACAATGTAGTAAATTTTTTTTACAGTGTTACCGTTGTAATTAACCGTTATTGCTATCATACAAAAACCTGAGAGGATAAAATGAATAAGAAATGATGTCAAATGTTAGTTCTTGAGATTTTCCACAAAGTTAGAAAAAACGTGTATTTTTCAGAAAGCCGTAGCGCACTTCGTAATGAGTTTAGAAAAACATTTTTATTATGAAATTTGTAGAGAATTTAATGTTCTTTCTTTTTGTAATTAAGTATGGTACGCAAAAATGCTATAATTTTAAAGTTATAGGAAAAAACTGAAAAAAGTCCGAAAATTTCACGGTGTTTTAGCTCCAAAAAGTTTAGCCTCGAGATATTTTGTTGGAAAACAATTAATTCCTACTATTAGCATCCCCATAAACACTTTAAAAAACATAAAATCTTCTAGCAGAATTTTTGCATCTATTTTTGACAATTTGACTGGGCTAAAACGCTGAATTGAAATCAATTACGCAAAATATTAGTCTAAATTACGATTCTTAAAAAAAAAAAAAAAAAAAAAAAAAAGTATTTTAATGTTATCAAAATTTTGTTATTTGAGCATTAATATATTCAAAATTAAATTAATGTGCCAATAAAGAATAAAAAATAATCTGTTATAAGTTTTCCGATATGTTTTGGCTGGATTCAGTGGAAATTGATCACCATGGTGATCGGCGGCAAACAACACAACTTACACACGGAAGTTGTTCACGGCTTCGTAAGAATTGCTCTTCCACCATGATGAATCATGTTTTGTTTGTGTATTTATTTCTCTCTCAATTTTTTTCTTTAGTAATATCAAATTTTTCTTGGAACTTGAAACCAATTTGTAAAGGAAATGGGTTATATTTTGTAACTGAAGAAATGATTATTATTTTCAAGATGAACGTTTTCACAAGGAAAAAAAAAAAGTAAGAGAATAAAACACAGAAGGAAAGAAATCGTTTGATTCATTGTTATGACTCATGTTAATAAGAGATGTTCGTGCGAAAACTAGGATAAAATTTCTAGAATAGTATTATTATTATTTAAAAATTTCGTTTACTTTAAATGTCACATAAAATGACACAGTATACAGCTTTTAGAAAAAAATAATTATGAAAATGTGTAATATACCTTCTGTGTTTTCCTTTTTTTTGATCAATAAATTACCTACTGAGTTATAAGCGATTTTGATCACGTGACAAACACTGTTTTCGCCCTTCGCTGACTTTTTTCTGCTTTCTTCGGGAACTTCGGTTCAAAACGTCAACTTTGACACTATTTTCTGAAAGGTCTATTGCGTTTTCAAAAAAAAAAAAAAAAAAGCCCGGAAGAAACAGCTCGATTACATAGTTTCTGAACGACAACATCTGCTAGTTTCATGCATTTCCGAACAAAAATAAATGAAAACTTATGTCATAAAGTTGACCTTTTAGATTTGAGAACAGCCTGAAGGCTGTTCTCAACTGCTCAGCTCAAGAAGCGGAATTTACACATATACAAATTCATTTTTTAACGGAAAAATACAAGACAGGCCTGACTATAGAAGCGATTTTTAATCGAGAGGATTTTACCTTTTTTTTTTTTTGGGATAAATAAATTACCTATTGATTTATAAGCTGTGTTGATCACGTGACAAGACTTTTTTTCTCCCTTCTCTGACTGTTTTTTCAAGTTTCGTTCGGAAATTCGTTCAAAACGCCCACTTTGTCAGTATTTTCTGAAAAACCTATTGCGTTTACAAATAAAGAAAAAAACAAAAAAAAAAAAAAGGAAAACTTTTTAGGTAGCTTTCGTTACAAAAAGCTACCTATTGCAGCCGTTCGGAGGAAATCGATTTCAAAAAATTTTGGTATATTTTCATCGATCATGACCCCCAGACCCCGAAAATATATATATATCTGACCTATGTCACACTCTAACTCTCGTAATTATGAACCGATTTCGATGTAATTCGGTGTGTACATAGTACATACCAATGTCTCGACCGAGTTCGTTGGCCAGCTTCATCCGCCATTTTGTTTCAAAATGGCGGTCATTTAAAATTAAAAAAAAATAATAATAATAAAATTTGAAATGTGGTACCAAAAAATTAAAAAAGGAAAAATATTTTTTTCTTATGTATTTGACCTTTATACAAAGATTCCGGAGCAGTTTTTGTTTCGTCTATATCTTAAAAAATGGCTGAGTTATAGCATTTTGAATTTCTAGCGTGGCTGGCATTTTGAAACGTCCTGAATTTTGTCACGCGATAAAAGGCGTATTTATGAACAGATTTCGATGTAATTCGGTGTGTACATAGTACATACCAATGTCTCGACCGAGTTCGTTGGCCAGCTTCATCCGCCATTTTGTTTCAAAATGGCGGACATTTAAATTTTTTAAAAATTTTTAAATTTGAAATGTGGTACCGAAAAATTGAAAATGGAAAAATATTTTTTTCTTATGTATTTGACCTTTATACAAAGATTTCGGAGCAGTTTTTGTTTCGTCTATATCTTAAAAAATGGCTGAGTTTCAGTATTTTGAATTTCTAGCGTGGCTGACATTTTGAAACGTCCTGAATTTTGTCACGCGATAAAAGGCGTATTTATGAACCGTTTTGGATGTACCTTGGTGTGTACATAGTACATACAAATATCTCGACCGAGTTCGTTGGCCAGCTTCATCCGCTATCTTGTTTCAAAATGGCGGCCATTTAAAAAAATAAAATAAATAAAAAAATTAAAATGAGATACCAAAAAATTGAAAAATGAATAAGATTTTTTTCGTATGTGTTTGACCTTAATACAAAGATTCCGGAGAAGTTTTTGTTTCGTCTATATCTAAAAAAATGGTTCAGTAATAGCATTTTAGGTAGCTTTCTTTACAAAAAAGCTACCTATTGCAGCCGTTCGGAGGAAAGCGATTTCAAAAAATTTTGGTATATTTTCATCGATCATGACCCCCAGACCCCGAAACCACCCTCCGTTCAAAATTGATATATATATATATATATATATATATATATATATATATATCTGACCTATGTCACACTGTAACTACCGTAATTATGAACCGATTTCGATGTAATTCGGTGTGTACATAGTACATACCAATGTCTCGACCGAGTTCGTTGGCCAGCTTCATTTGCCGTTTTGTTTCAAAATGGCGGCCATTTAAAATTTTTAAAAAAATTTAAAACTTGAAATGTGGTACCAAAAAATTAAAAATGGAAAAATATTTTTTTCTTATGTATTTGACCTTTATACAAAGATTCCGGATCAGTTTTTGTTTCGTCTATATCTTAAAAAATGGCTGAGTTATAGCATTTTGAATTTCTAGCGTGGCTGACATTTTGAAACGTCCTGAATTTTGTCACGCGATAAAAGGCGTATTTATGAACCGATTTGGATGTAATTCGGTGTGTACATAGTACATACCAATCTCTCGAGCGAGTTCGTTGGCCAGCTTCATCCGCCATTTTGTTTCAAAATGGCGGCCATTTAATTTTTTTTTAAAAATTTAAAATTGGAAATGTGGTACCAAAAAATTGAAAATGGAAAAATATTTTTTTCTTATGTATTTGACCTTTATACAAAGATTTCGGAGCAGTTTTAGTTTCGTCTATATCTTAAAAAATGGCTGAGTTACAGCATTTTGAATTTCTAGCGTGGCTGACATTTTGAAACGTCCTGAATTTTGTCACGCAATAAAAGGCGTATTTATGAACCGATTTGGATGTAACTTCGTTTATACATATTACATATCAATGTCTCGACCGGGTTCGTTGGCCAGCTTCACCCGCCATCTTGTTTAAAAACGGCGGCCATATAAATTTTTAAGAAAAATTTAAATTTGAAATGTGGTACCAAAAATTGAAAATTGAAAAAATATTTTCTTCTTATGTGTTTGACCTTGATAAAAAGATTCGGGAGCAGTTTTTCTTTCGTCTATATCTTAAGAAATGGCTGAGTTATAGCATTTTGAATTTCTAGCGTGGCTGACATTTTGAAACGTCCTGATTTTTCTCACGTAACAACAGGCGTATTTATGAACCGACTTGGATGTACCTTGGTGTGTACATAGTACATACAAATATCTCGACCGAGTTCGTTGCCCAGCTTCACCCGCCATCTTGTTTCAAAATGGCGGCCATTTAAAAAAATTAAAAAATAAAAAAATTTACATGAGATACCAAAAAATTGGAAAATGAAAAAGATTTCATTTTCCAATTTTTTGGTATCTCATGTAAATTTTTTTATTTTTTAATTTTTTGTGTTTGACCTTAATACAAAGATTCCGGAACAGTTTTTCTTTCGTCTATATCTAAAAAAAATGGCTGAGTAATAGCATTTTGAATTTCTCTTGTGGCTGACATTTTAAAACGACCTGATTTTTGTCACGCGATAACAGGCGTAATTATGAACCTATTTGGATGTAACTTGGTCTGTACATAGTACATACCAACGTCTCGACCGAGTTCGTTGGCCAGCTTCATTCGCCCTCTTGTTTCAAAAGGGTTGCCATTTAAAAAAAATTAAATTTAAAATTCAAAATGAGGTATTAAACAATTGGAAAATGAAAAAGATTTTTTTATGTGTTTGGCCTTGTTACAAAGATTCCGGAGCAGTTTTTGTTTCTGAAAATTTGTTCTTTTGTTTATATCTTAAAAAATGGTTGATTTATAGCACTTTGAATTTCTAGCATGACTAACATTTTGAAACGATCTTGTATTTGTCACGCGATAACACACGTATTCGCCTATTTCGATGTAAGAAGGCTTGTGGATAGTATACATCAACACCTCGACCAAGTTCGCTGGCCAGATTCATCAGCCATCTTGTTTCAAAATGGCGACCATTAAATTAAAAAATATATATATATTTAAAGTGAGGTGCAAAAAAATTAGAAATTGAAAAAGGTTTCTTTCTTAAGTATTTGACCTTGATATAAGGATTCAGGAGCATTTTTTGTTTGTCTTTACCTTAAAAAATGGCTCAGATATGGCAGTTTCAATTTCTATTGTGGGTGACATTTTGAAAAATCTGATTTTTTGCATGCGACAGCACTCCTATATATTAACCGAGTCCGATGTGAGTGAGCATGTGCACAGCAATTACTAAGGTCTCGACCAAGTTCACTGCTTAGCCTCATCCACCATGTTGTCTTAAAATGACAGGCACTTTAAGAAATTGCCGAATTTGGCAGCCAAATATATGTTACTTTAAAGAAAAGCAGCTTGGATAAAGCTGACTAATTTCGCGAAATTCTCATTCATTATATTGATAAAAATTAGTATTGAATCTCCTATATTCGGTTTCCACTAAATTGAGCTTCGTCTGTTTGAATGATATAATTTGGCTTTTTTAAAATAAGGATTATGAAAGCTACCTCTTCCTCCCGGCACTGGCCGGAAGGACTTTTTTGAATTTCTAGCGTGGCTGGCATTTTGAAACGTCCTGAATTTTGTCACGCGATAAAAGGCGTATTTATGAACAGATTTCGATGTAATTCGGTGTGTACATAGTACATACCAATGTCTCGACCGAGTTCGTTGGCCAGCTTCATCCGCCATTTTGTTTCAAAATGGCGGTCATTTAAAATTAAAAAAAAAATTAAAATTTGAAATGTGGTACCAAAAAATTAAAAATGGAAAAATATTTTTTTCTTATGTATTTGACCTTTATACAAAGATTCCGGGGCAGTTTTTGTTTCGTCTATATCTTAAAAAATGGCTGAGTTATAGCATTTTGAATTTCTAGCGTGGCTGGCATTTTTTGAAACGTCCTGAATTTTGTCACGCGATAAAAGGCGTATTTATGAACAGATTTCGATGTAATTCGGTGTGTACATAGTACATACCAATGTCTCGACCGAGTTCGTTGGCCAGCTTCATCCGCCATTTTGTTTCAAAATGGCGGACATTTAAATTTTTTAAAAATTTTTTAATTTGAAATGTGGTACCAAAAAATTGAAAATGGAAAAATATTTTTTTCTTATGTATTTGACCTTTATACAAAGATTTCGGAGCAGTTTTTGTTTCGTCTATATCTTAAAAAATGGCTGAGTTGCAGTATTTTGAATTTCTAGCGTGGCTGACATTTTGAAACGTCCTGAATTTTGTCACGCGATAAAAGGCGTATTTATGAACCGATTTGGATGTACCTTGGTGTGTACATAGTACATACAAATATCTCGACCGAGTTCGTTGGCCAGCTTCATCCGCCATCTTGTTTCAAAATGGCGGCCATTTAAAAAATTAAAAAAATTAAAAAATTAAAATGAGATACCAAAAAATTGAAAAATGAATAAGATTTTTTTCGTATGTGTTTGACCTTAATACAAAGATTCCGGAACAGTTTTTGTTTCGTCTATATCTAAAAAAATGGTTGAGTAATAGCATTTTGAATTTCTATTGTGGCTGACATTTTAAAACGACCTGATTTTTGTCATGCGATAACAGGCGTATTTATGAACCGATTTGGATGTAACTTGGTCTGTACTTAGTACATACCAATGTCTCGACCGAGTTCGTTGGCCAGGTTCATTCGCCATCTTGTTTCAAAAGGGTTGCCATTTAAAAATAAATTAAATTTAAAATTTAAAATGAGGTATTAAAAAATTGGAAAATGAAAAAGATTTTTTTTATGTGTTTGGCCTTGATACAAAGATTCCGGAGCAGTTTTTGTTTCTGAAAATTTGTTCTTTTGTTTATATCTTAAAAAATGTTTGAATTATAGCACTTTGAATTTCTAGCATGGCTAACATTTTGAAACGATCTTGTATTTGTCACGCGATAACACACGTATTTACCTATTTGGATGTAAGAAGGCATGTGGATAGTATACATCAATACCTCGACCTAGTTCGCTGGCCAGATTCATCAGCCATCTTGTTTCAGAATGGCGGCCATTAAATTAAAAAATATATATATATTTAAAGTGAGGTGCAAAAAAATTAGAAATTGAAAAAGGTTTCTTTCTTAAGTATTTGACCTTGATATAAGGATTCAGGAGCATTTTTTGTTTGTCTTTACCTTAAAAAATGGCTCAGATATAGCAGTTTCAATTTCTATTGTGGGTGACATTTTGAAAAATCTGATTTTTTGCATGCGACAGCACTCGTATATATCAACCGATTCCGATGTGAGTGAGCATGTGCACAGCAATTACTAAGGTCTCGACCAAGTTCACTGGTTAGCCTCATCCACCATGTTGTCTTAAAATGGCAGGCACTTTAAAAATCTCCGAATTTGGCAGCCAAATATAAATTACTTTAAAGAAAAGCAGCTTGGATAAAGCTGACTAATTTCGCGAAATTCTCATTCATTATATTGATAAAAATTAGTATTGAATTTCCTATATTCGGTTTCCACTAAATTGAGTTTCGTGTGTTTGAATGATATAAGTTGGCTTTTTTAAAATAAGGAATATGAAAGCTACCTCTTCCTCCCGGCACTGGCCGGAAGGACTTTTTCGATTACACGGTTTCTGAATAAAAACTCCTGCCAGTTTCATGCGATCCGGAACAAAAATGAATTAAAACGTATGTCATAAAGTTGTTCCTTCGGATTTGAGTCTTAAATGTATTATTTCTTCAGTTAAAATCTATTGTTTCGTGTTGATGAGGTTTATCGTCGAATTACCGAATTATCGTCCTCGAAAATTGGCTCTAAACGCCAACTTGGAGGGGAATTTTTCATAGATTTTTTACCTATTTTAAAAGCGCGAAATGTTATTATATTTCTTTGTATCTGAATACGAACTGCTGTAAATTCTATGTGTTTTTGAATTCAAGAAGATGTCGGAAAATAGCCAGTTTAGATTTGAGAGCAATAGTAAAATGTTAAATAAATATTTTTTCTTTTATATTTATTGAAAATACTTTTCTGAGTGATCATTATGCTTATTACATGGAATAGAAATATTGCAGAAAAATCATGCTTATATAAGTCCTTTATATAAGTCATTTATATAAGTCCTTAATTCTGAGTATTTAAAAGAACAATAAATTTGGAAAGCTTTACTTAGAAATTTTTATTTAGGGTAGTTATCAAAAAAGCATTTCTCTTCACTCTACAGCGCGAAATTCTTTGTTACATTTTCTGACTCATTTCTAAACATAAAAGCATAATACTTGCAGGCATAATTATTGAAGCAATTTGCAATCGAATAGCTTTTTATTCGTTTTTCGATAAATGAATTACATATCGAGTTACCAGCAATTGTTGTTTTTGGGCGTCAGTTCTTTGTCCCCCCCCCCCCTTTCCTGCGTTGTTACCTTCGGAAATTCGGTTCAAATTGCTAACTTTGATAGTACTTTCGGAAAAATCTTATGCATTTACCAGAAAGGAAATAAAAAACTGCTCTTTTCCCTATTTCCTGAATAAGTGCACCTGTTCATTTAATGCGCTTGCGAGCAAAAAAATTAATAAAAAGATTGTTAAAAGTAACCAGTTTCGATTTCAGAACAGCCTTCAGTAAGAATTTCTTAATTTATTCCACTTAAAGATTAGGGAGACTTTTAAAAATTGTTATATGCGTTTTATTTTATTTACTTATTTATTATTATTATTATTATTATTATTATTATTATTATTATTTTACGTTCACTTTCTGATAATGAAACTCGAATTTTATACGTTAGACGTACATCCAACATTTTAAATTATTGTGTAAGTTATTTGATTTTGTGATCATTGAGTATCGTTTTCGCACTTCAATAAAAATCTAAAGAAATATCATCTTCGAACTTATTAAAAGATAAACAAAATAAATATTATTATGAATACTAGTGCGATATTTTTTGGAAAATAATTAATTTGCCGCTATTTTTACTAACCTAATATATTTTCTTAATAGTATTTATTCATCATTTCAAAATTTGCATTCTTTAATTAAATAATTTTCTCACGTTAAAAAAAAAAAAAAGAAAACTTTAGAAGTAAGAAATGTTCCCCTTCCTATCCATAATTTTTTTTCCTTGAAAATTATGCCGACATATTTTAAAAAGTCCATTTAGAAAAAATAAAATAAAAAATAAGATAAAAAAAACTTATGAGAATCCGTAATGTTTGTTCGCATTTTTCTTCTCTAATTTGACTTTTTGTATTTAATTAACACAGAAGTTGCACAAATTTTATATTTTTCAAACTGCCATGTCTTGTTTTATTTTTCAAGATCGAAATAAAAAAGATTAAAATTTTAGAACATTTTTATATTTTATGTACTTTAAAATATAATTAGTAGTAACAAATATGGTTAATTAAAAAACAAATTTTAAGAAATCGAGTAAAAAAACTTTAAAAATTACATTAAATTTAAGAGACACACGCGCCAAAAAATGTTTTCATTTTTTTTTTTTTTTTTTTTTTTTTTTTTTTGTTATTATGATTTGAATGCTAAGAACTAACAATTCGCTATGATGTAAACTCATACGGAGTTACATGAGAATCCTTGGTCTGATCGGGTTTGCCCGAACGAACGCGACCCGACCCGAACCGCAAGTCGTGTCGGGTTAACTTTAATTGTTTTGCTTTGGGATTTGACTCTTGACAGTCGGGTTAGGGTTGACAGATTTTTTTCAAAAAAAGCCTGTTGTAATGTTTCAGATGAAAAAAACTTATAGATTTGAACATAATGTGTGTGTGTGTGAGAGGGAGTGAGTGTGTGTGTGCGTGAGAGAGAGAGAGAAATTGTAGGCTATTGATGAATTTGTAATTATCACAATTGAATTAAAATAAGCATTAATTTAATTTTGTTTCATTTTGGGGATCGGGTTGATTTGGAGTAAAATTTTCGGATTCAACTTCATGTTCGACTCCGAGTTCTATTGAAGAAACAAACCCTAGCGTTGAAACTGCGCATATTTAATTTTTATTTCTTTATCACGTATAAACCTCATGTATGCATTACAATACAAGAATGCTTGTAAAATGCAAAATAGATACCCGAGCCATTTCCTTTTCGAATATTCAGTTGAAAAATCCAAATGTAGAAAATGTGTTCAAGAGACAATAAGCTGAAAGAATATCTTGGGTCGAAACGAGAACAAGTTTTTATTTATTTCTTTGTTTTTTGTTTTTACTTTTTATTATGTGATAATTTATCCAACATTAACTTATCATAAAAAGACTATTTAATAATTATTATTATTTAGTAATAAATGTTATAATATGTATATACACTGTAAAAAAAAAAAATCTTAAAAGAACAGAAAAAAATCTTCGAATTCCGACAGTAAAAATTACGTTAACAGAATTCGGATCTGGTCCATTACGTGACCCGATGTGAGCTGGGGTCTTCATTCTTTTCTTTCCAGCAATGCACGGTCTCCCCCTCCAAGATGTAATTGGCACTTTTACTTGGCGCGTACGAGATGCGTGCGATAATTATTTTAACCTTCCACCGTCAAGGGAAAGCAGTGGTAAGGTTTGTTTAGGGGGTTGTATTCTTATTAAAGTAGAATAACAAGTTAGTAGATTGTATATTCAGTTTATAATACGATAGAATATTTACATTTCGCGATTGTTTAAAAATTGTTTTCGGGTCGTTTACTTGTCTCCGAAATTTTGTCACATTATAATTTTCATGTATAGTAGTATCAAATAACATCTTCAGAAATAGGAGGTCTTTAGAAAAAGTGAGGTAAAAATAAATTATGAGATTTTAAAAAGGTACTTTAGCAATGTCAATTTTAAAGGGGGGGGGGGCGAAATCATAAGAAAAAAATATAGTCCATTTAATAAAGATTACATCAAGTACATTTTTTTCTTTTAATTACTTTATAATAATGCTAGAATACTCACAATTTATTCGCTACTTATAAATTCAAATTCTCTTGCATCACTAAGACCATTAAACTTAAAAAATGCACAGAATTATAACACTTTGTTCTTACCTAGATATTTCTTTTTAACACACTTCCCAGAAAAATTAAGAGTTAACTTCCACAAATAGTAAAATGAACTTCAAAAGCACTTCAATGGTCATATAACGATTAAATTGATTGATATAAAATTAATGCATATACTTTTTTTTTTTTCCCTCACCAATTTGAAAATGTCTTCATCAGTTAAATGAAGTATTTTATTTTCTCTTTGGGACTAAAAAAGGAAGAAAGAAAAAGAAGAAGTACAGAAAAAAAGAAAAAGAGAAGAAGGCGTATTTGAATTTGGCTTAAAAATGAATGCAAGCAAAAATATATAAATAATTTTTAAAAAGTAATTTCTCAGCGACAAAAATTTTTGGCCCACCACCTTCCTCCAGTTGTAGCGTTATATATCACTAGGGGAACCATAACAGGCTTCCCGGGTTATAGAGTATAGATTAAAACCATTTTTTTTTTTTAATTGAAAGCTCCAATAGACCTTTTATATTTGATTTGTTTTATTTTAGATTCCACCTAACAATATGAAAAATTTTGGAATTCAAATAAGGATCTGAAATTTATTAAAAGCGATAGTTTAGTTTGAGCTGGTGCCATGAATTAACAGCCGATATGTATAGTAATATGCCTATAGTAATATGTATAGTAATATGCCAATATATGTACAGGTATATATGTTAAATAAATAAAAATATCAATAAAACAAAAATCTAAGACATTTAATCAAATTACGCGCTTTGAACCACTTAAATTATCAGAATAAATAAATAAATAAAACGCCTATAAATAGCGATTTTTGGCTATTTCTTCGGCTATTAATTCATGTCACCAGCTCAATACTAAAGTATGGTAAATATATATATATATATATATATACATTTTTTTAAGTAAATGTAAAAAATAATTTTTTTTTCATTTTAAAATTTTACTTCTAAAAAAGTACTTATATTAATGCAAAGTGATTACTTAGACAGCATGTTTAATGTTTCATCTATTTATTGCATTTGAAACCATTTCTTGTGTCTTTTATTGTATATATTTCTTTTCTTCTTTTTCTTTTTTTTTAACACTTTAGGAATAAATACAAATTTTCAATATGAATGATGAGTAGGGGAGCTAGGGGATGGATGGGACATTCTCAATATTTCCGGCAATAAAGATTTATTTTAAATTGCTTCCTAAAACGATATAAGGCTCTACCACAGTGTGCTTCAGAACTAAAAGTATGACCACATTGCTGTTTTCATTTTCCTTCAAAGTTGCATTTTCTGAAATCTCTGCTTAAAAGTAAGTTTTTTTTACATTTGAAGATGTGAAATATCTTATACAATATAAAAAAAATTAAGCTATGTTGTAGCTATTTATTTTAAGGTTCAATATCGATAATTAAACTGAATGAATAGTAACCAATGTGACAAAATAATTTTTGAGGTAAAATGGCTGAGAAGGGAATATATGCATCATGGGGATGATTGGGACATTTCAAATGGGGATGAGTGGGACATTCTCATTTATCCCTAGAGATGGTGAAAATTTTATTTATTAACTAAATAGTATTATATAGGTTGATAAATTAATAATTTACGTTAATTAATAGTATTAAATAGCATTATATGAGTTGTTATTGTTTAAAATTTCTGAGTGTTATTTATTGAATTGTAATAATTATTAATGGGTTATCAAAAAATTGGTACTAAAACTTAATCAAAATAGATAAAATTGTTAAAAATAGTATATGTTTTATATAAATTTATGTTTATTGATCAAATGGGGGAAATTATATTGAATTTTGAAATGTTGCACAAATAAATCCCCACCCCTAACATATTGGGTCGATCGGAAAGTCGTGTTGTGTTGGGAAAATTAATTCGTACCGGAAAATTCTATCATTTAATTATTAGACATTGATTCCGATATCTAATGTCTAATAATTACTGGGCAGAATTTTCTGGTGCTAATTGATTTTCCCAACACGACACGACTTTCCCATCGACCCAATAATTTCCGTTCTGCATGATACATTTAATTAATATTAATTAATAAGTTATGATTGAAAATTATTAGCTATGCAATATTTAAAAGACATTTCGCACTTTCATTTCAAATCTAAAATGCCTCATAAGTGGGAAAAAAGAACAGATTGATAGCTGAAGTCTGCATTAAAAGTTAAAACTGCAATAAAAGAAGTTTTTGAAAAAAAAACATATCGATTCGTGCTGTAAAATCATATATTACAAATATAATTACATATAAGGTTATAATTATAAATTTTAATTTGGTAAAATCGAATACAGGGAGAAAAATCTTTGTGTCCCATCAATCCCCATTAGTGTTCCATTCATCCCTGCTGTGGGGATGATTGGGACAGGGAGGAACGTTTTTTTAAATTCATAATATTTTTCTGAATAAATCATAATCTAGAATAAATATTGTTCATATGTGTTGTCAAATACCTAATGTATGAAATGTGATATATAATATTGATAATAACTTAAGTAAAAAAAAAAAATAAATAAATATTTTTGTGAAAATGTCCCATTCATCCCCCATCTCCCCTATGTATTAAATTTACATATGTCAGGCTAGCTCAGTTTCAAATCACACAGAAATTTCACATAATTTCAAGATAATAATTTCTCGGGGTAGCTTTTCAAATATTTTTTTATTTAATCTTGATAAGACGACACATCACAAATAGAACGGCACATAACACATAAAATAATAACACGGATATAACTTTTTACATTTTAGCACATCTCAAACAGAACACAACTACAGTCAACGCTGTAACAGAACACTCTCCAACTCACAGCATTTCTCATTCGGCAAAGCTCACGGAAAACGGTCACGTGACTGCCGGTAGAGTCTATTTGTTTTAAAACGGGTGGCGCGCGTTACACATACTCTTATTATATTTGAAATATATACATAATTATATTTGATACAGTTTCTGGATTAATTTGGTATTTTTTTAACTATGTATATATTTCAAAATAAGTATTTTTCTCTGCTTGCTCTGACTTTAGCTAATTAACTTGTGAAATTGGTATAAGCTATTGGGGTTTGCTTATAGCATGTCTCCTATTAAAAATAGAAAATATAGCATGTATAGTTTGTTTAAGGGGACACACAAAAGAATTCTGTTACATTACGGTCTATGAGGGAAAATCGTTTGCGGTAAATTTTAATGATGTTACACTATTTCAAACATACTGAAATTAATAAATATCGCTGAAGTGCACCACGGCATGCTTAAAACGAAATATAGTGTGTGTGATGCATTCATCCTTTATTTACAGGGACATATTGTGTATGTCTATGAGGAATAATTGCTGTAAGTGCGTTTTCAGTTCTGGTACGCATTTTTAATGTGTCGCGCTATTTTTTACACAAAACTTGGTAAATATAACCTTTACTAAGATCATATTATAGCTCATATACAGGGATGCACAAAAGATCTCGAGTACATTTCCAATTTCCGCTTATTGATGGAAATTGCTGAAGGATAATTTTCAATTGTGCCGTATGTTTCCTAACTGAACTACATTTTAATATGTAGTATACATACAAATCTTATAGATTATATACAGGTCTACAGGTACACAGTAATTCGGAAATTTACCCGACTATTCATGCTAATTGCTGAAATTGTTTTTTCAAATGTATTGTGCGTTTTCCAAATTGTTTACGTTGGTATCTTTGTTATCTTATTAAACAGTGGACCTATTTCTTCGATGCTTGATGCATAATTTTTCTTTCTCGTTTTAATTCATATTTTGTACAAATGCAGATAATTAATTCTTGAAAATAAATAAATTTAAGAATATGAGTTATAAGTATTTACGAAAATAATTTATTGATTTTCATATTTTAAAAATATATCATCAACAGTTGTTTGCATTAAAACATGTGATTTATATTTCTGTGTTGTGTTTTGCAATATTTTATAAATATGCTAAAAAAGAAAGACTATGTCCTATGTTTCTGAAAAACAGATTTTCTTTTTATTTAATTCTGATTTATATGATTTTGTTTTCCCCGTGTTAAAATACCTGAATAGCTATCAAGAATTCCAAATTTCTAAAACAATTAACTTCCTGAATGCTAACATAATCTATGTTTTTGTGTTACATTTCAATTAATAAAATTATGAATAAAAAGTTTTCAATTATAAATAAAAATTAACAATTGCATTCAATAATAAGAAGTTTGCATATTACGTTTTACATAAATAAATAAAAATACAAGTTTTCAACACAGGATAAACTATAATTAACAACTATAAGATACAGTTGAATCCTTTTTTATCATAACTTTTTTCATCACTAAAATTTCGATCCTTATTTTTCAAATAAAAGCTGATAAAGGTGACCTTTGCAAAGTGCTCGTCAAAAGAGATACTCCAGAAGAATGGTCTTTTTTTTTCCAGGAAATATGTGGTCAAGCGGACGTAATTAGAAAGTTAGAGACGAGGAGGATCCCCTCAAATCCCTCCCACACCTTCCCTAAATGTTCCCTTCTGCTAAAGGTAAACACCCCACTTGATCGTTATCAATTGACTTTGAACGATGCTATAAAGTAACCTTGGGGTAATATAGGCTCAACTTTCTGCTCTCAAAAAAAAAAAAAAATAAATAAATAAATAACATAGTTGACAATTGTTTCAAAAAGATCTAGTTTAGATCCAGTCACATTCACATATTAATAATTCACAGTATCCATCAAATGCTTCTGGGAATACGTTCCGTTTCCAGAAGAAATTCTTACATAGTTAGTTCTCTATGTATCGAGCTAAAAAATTTAATGAAGTAGTTGTAAAGCAGTTAGTTTCAAAGCAATAGAAAAATCTACCATCTTATTTATTTTTCAGTATTCGCTTTTGATTGTGTCATTCCAAATTTCATAAAAACATATGTAAACATAAAACATATTTATAAATATTGTTTGCATTTTAATTTAAGTACAATTAAAAATGAGGGGAGGGGGTTTGCTTTAGATAAATCAAGACAGAAGTTCGACTCTTGTGTCTTGTCGCTTTTTACTTCTTCTATCTTTACAAGAAGAAAGTATTGGATTCATGAAAATTTTCGACTTCCGGTTTTTGACGGATTTACACGTTTTAGGGGTCAGAGATTCCAAAAAACATGTTTTTACAAAATGTCTGTCTGTGAGTCTGTCTGTCTGTCTGTCCGTCTGTCTGCATGTGACACAAATTTTGTGGGCGCTCTATCTCAAGAACTAATGCACGGAATTTAATAAAAATTTATATTCGGGTAGTCCCTGATATAGATATGTGCTGATTAGTTTTTGGTGTAAATCGCCCAGCAGGTGGCGCTGCTATGCTGCATTTTGCAGGATTTCCGCAATAGCTCTATCTCATGAACTACTCCACGGATTTTTATAAAACGTCAGATTCAGTTATTCCTTGATATGAGTTGGTGCTGTTTACGTTTTGGTTTAAATCGCCCAGCAGGTGGCGTTGCTATGCTGCATTCTGCAGGATTTACACTATTTTCGCAGTAGCTGTATCTCAAGAACTAATACACACATTTTCATCAAACATCGGATTTAGTTAGTCCTTTATATGAAATTATTTTGACTACGTGTTGGTGTAAATCGACCAATAGGTGGCGCTACTGTGCTGCATTTACAACGATTTCCTCAATAGCTCTATCTCAAGAACTAATCCACGAATTTTCATCAAACTTCAGATTCAAGTACACCTAGATTAATATTGCTGCTGATTATGTGTTGGTGCAAATCGCTCCACAGGTGGCGCTTCTATGCTGCATTTGTCATATTTTGCGCAACAGCTCTATCTCAATAACTAATGCACGAATTTCCCCCAAATTCCATATTCAGTTAGACGTTGACATAAGTTGATGATGATTAGGTTCTGGTGTAAATCACCCAATAAGTGGTGCTGAATTTTGCTGTATTTACACGATTTCATCGATAGTCATATCTCAAGAACTAAAGCAGGAATTTCAGCTTTTTAGAATCATTATGATGAGCATAGGTTGCCATTTAATTTTGGTAAAGTGATAACGAATTTTGAAGTATTGACATGTATGAGATAGAAGAAAGTTTTGGGATTTGTACATCCGACTAGTTTACTTTCTTCTGTCTTTACAAGAAGAAAGTATTGGATTCGTGAGAATTTTCGAATTCCGGTTTTCGATGGATTTACACGTTTTAGGGGTCAGAGATCCCGAAAAAATATGTTTTTAGAAAATTTCTGTTTGTGAGTATGTCTGTGAGTCTGTCTGTCTGTCTGTATGTCTGTGTGTGAGACAAATTTTGTGGGTGCACTATCTCAAGAACTAATGCACGGAATTTAATAAAAATTTATATTCAGTTAGTCCCTGACATAAATTGGTGCTGATTAGTTTTTGGAGCAAATCTCTCAACAGTTGGCGCTGCTATGCTGCATTTTTTACGATTTCCTTAATGGCTCTATCTCAAGAAATAATGTACGGATTTTCGTGAAACTTCAGATTCAGTTAGTCCTTGATATGAGTTTATGTTTACTACGTTTAGGTATAAATCACCCAACAGGTGGCACTGTTATACATCATTTTTCCTTATTTCCACAATATCTCTATCTCAAGAACTAATGCGTGGACTGTCATCAAACTTCAGATTCAGTTAGTCCTTGATATGAGTTGCCGCTGACTACGTTTTTGTGTAAATCGCCCAACAGCTGACGCTGCTATGCTGCATTTTTCCTGATTCCCGCAATAGTTTTATCTCAAGAAGATCACGGATTTTAATCAAACTTCAACTTCAGTTATCAAGTTGACTTAAGTTGTTGCTTATTAGGTTTTGGTATATATCGCCCGACAGGTGGCGCTGCTATTCAGAATATTTCACGATTTCCGCCATAGCTCTACTCAAAAACTAATGCTCGGATTTTCACGAAACTTCAGATTCCGTTAGAAGTTGACATAAGTTGTTGCTGATTAGATTTTGGTGTAAATCATCTAACCGGCTGTATTTTTCAGGAAGTATTAACATGCATGAGATAGAAGAAAGTTTTGGGATTGCCACATCCAACTAGTTTTCATCAATTTTGGATTTAATATTTTAAAATTAAAGACAATATAAACTAGTCGGATGTGACAATCCCAAAACTTTCTTCTACCTCATTCATGTTAATACTTCCTGAAAAATGCAATATAACAGCGTCGCCGGTTAGGTGATTTACACTAAAATCTAATCAGCAACAACTTATGTCAATTTCTAATTGAATTTGAAGTTTGATGAAAATCCGTGCATTAGTTTTTTGAGATAGAGCTATTGTGGAAATCGTGAATAATGCAGCATGGCAGCGCCACCTATAGACGATTTACACCAAAAAGTGATCAGCACCAGTTTATATCAGGCACTAACGGAATATAAAGTTTTATTAAATTTCGTTCATTAGTTCTTGAGATAGAGGTCCCACAAAATTTGTGTCACACACAGACAGACATTTTGTAAAAGCATTTTTTCGTGATCTCTGACCCCTAAAACGTGTAAGTCCGTCGAAAATCGGATTTCGAAAACTTTTACGAAGCCAATACTTTCTTCTTGTAAAGATAGAAAAAAGTAAAAAACTGAAATACTTTTATTTGGGTCTTTAAAGGGATTCCACTTTGAAAATATGTAAAGTCAGAGTTTGTTTAAAATTTTACGTTGATTACAAATCTCTTTAATAATCTTTTCTGCAAGTATCATGTATTTGTGTTAAAAAATGAGTCAGAATTTTTTGCGTTGATTCTAGTGGCCTATGTGTTTCTAGGGTGCCCCAGGATTTTAACTGGAATCTAGAAACGGAAGAATAGAATAACTAAATGGAAAAAGGATTCAAAGAATGAAGATATGATTAAGAGTATAGGGGCAGATTCCAAAAATTTTAAAGGAGCCACTGGCTCCCAAACCCAAATAATCCAGTCGCCACATTATAAAAGAAATGTATAAAAGCAATAGCGTTTATACGGGGGGGGGGGGGAATCAGGAATTCAAAGTGAAAAATAACTTACACATGTACAAAAGAAACACAGACTACATCAAATGTTTATATTTCATTTAATCACATAATTCTTTTAATTTGGATCTAAATTAAGTATAATATAAATCTTTAGTTATGTGCAGTCAGAAGATAAAATTAGCCAAGATAGAGGTTAAAAAAAATATATCTATAAGAATAAGCTAAGCAATCATGGTAGTGGGGAATATTAGAAAAACAATATTTCTTATTTTCATTTTGTCACACAAGAGTAAATATTTTAAAAAATGTGAATGTGACATTATTTTGCGCTATAAAGATCACAATACAATTCAAACATTTTCAATAACACACAAGATAAATTATCTTAAAAAAAAAATTATCACAGACTATTATATAGGAGATTCTAATCCGAATTTTCCGAAAATTTGGAAATAAAAAAATATCACGGAAAAATATCGAGAATTTCGACAGTTAGTCGCCGAAAAAAATCAATTTTCTCAATCGTCAACAGAAAAAAGGCGCGAATTTCGTCTAAGGATCACATTTGAATTTTGAACAACCTTTACCTTAAGGCTGTTCTCAAATCCAAAGGGTCAACTTTCTGACATAAGTTTTAATTCATTTTTATTCGGAAACGCATGAAACTAGAAAGTGTTGTTATTCAGAAACTATGCCATCGAACTGTTTTTTCCATTTTCTTGTAAACGCAATAGATTTTTCAGAAAGTACTGTCAAAGTTGGCATTTTGAACAAAACTTCCGAAGGAAAGAAGAAAATCCAGTCAGTAAGGGGAGAAAAATACCGTGTCACGTGATCAAAATCGCTTCTAACTCAATAGTTAAATGATGGATCCAAAAATGGAAAACACAGTTGGATTCCAAAACTCTTCCATGCTCAGGCTTTCGAATTTTATATCTTTCCGTTAAAAAATAAATTTTAAAATGTGTCAGAACGTTTTCGCTTGTTGAGCAGAGCAGCTGAGAGCATCCTTAAGCAAAACAATGGAAAATAACAATTTTTGTTGAAAAAGCTGATTTTACTAGATTTTTCTTCAGCTATAAGATCAGAATAGCAACTTAAATGGGGTAAGTTAGACATACATTTGAATTCTGTTACAGGGCTGGCTATTTGCCGGCAAAAAAGGGTTTCTGCCTTGCCAGCGGCAGAAACTGGTTATAACCGGTTTTAACCGGCAGAAACTGGCATAAACATATTTCATGACATAATATGAGACTTTTTTACTAGTATTAAATTCCTTAAGTACATTTTATTCCGTATAAATAGCTAATGAAATATTGTGGGTACTTTTAATTAAAAAATAAATAGATTTGTATTAGAAAAAATTAGTAATGTAACAGATAAAATTTTTGTTATAATATGGTTATATAATTTTATATGTAAACAATTATTAGAGTATTTTAAAATTTCAGTTTAAAAATCAAATGCAAAACTATATCCAATACTTATTTTAAATTAAACAATGAAAAGAAAAGAAAAATATTCAATACTTGCTCAAAATAATTTTCTGTAATTTAACGTATTAATTTAATAATAACACTATAAATTATCTCTCATAGAAATGTTATAGTTATATGCGGATCTTGTAATTCCATGAATTTAAAAAACATTTCATTTAAATACAGTATTCAAAGGAACAAATCTGACTTTTTTTTTTTCTTTTTTTCTTTTTTTTTTTTTTTTTTTCAATTTAAGACTGTTATAAGCATAGATCAAACTTTGTTCGAATTTTAGTAAAAAAGCTAAAATCTTTAACAATGATTTTACGCACAAATAACGTACAGACACGACAAAAAACGATTATATGGGATATTTTTGTCGTGTCTGTATGTTATTTGTGCATAAAATCGTTGTTAAAGATTTTAGCTTTTTTATTAAGACTGTTAGTTGAAAATGTTCCAACTACATTTTGTACTTACAAAACAAACAACTACAAAGGTTCAAAGCAGATTTGATACAGTAATAACCGACTACCATATGCTAACTTATTTACTTCATCCTAAGTATATGGGGTCAAAATTGACATATGAGCATAAAGAAAAGGCAAGGAAATTGCTTTCTGATATTAATCCCAATTTTGTGCCACATATAATATCCTTTGAAGCAAAATCGACTCCTGCCTCAGAAACATATTTCTCCAAGGAAGCCCTAGAAAATGTCTTGCCCTTACCTTCTATGTGGTGGTCATCTTTAAAAACGAATACTGGTGAAAATGAGGATTTTTCAAATTTGCATCCTCAATAATGACATTGCCAGCAAGTAATGATAGTCTTGAAAGAATATTTTCAAACTTTTCTTTCATTCAAAACAAAGAAACAGTGTGTTCAGAAAGATTAGCAAAATTTTGTCCTATGCTATGGAATGTTCTGTGGAAAAAGTAATAATAGTATATTTGAGTGGCAATTTTGTTCTTTCAATATTGTAAAATAATTGTGCAAGATATTTCATTAAATTTTTTTTTTGTTATTTATTGTGTTTCAATTATTTACTTATATATTTTCACAAGAATCATAATCTTTAAGTTATTGCATTGCATTATTTATTTAAAAATACTCTGAAAAATACATTTGTTAAAATATCACAGATTTTTTTGTAAATTTCCTTTTTACTTTTAAATAAAAATTCAACTCTAAACAATAATATAAAATAGTTAAACTTGTACAGCATCAGACTACCATTGAAAATTTCTGTTTTTCAAGTGAAAAAAAAATTAGTACCTATTATTATATAAACAAAGTATATTTATATGATAATTTTGAAACTTTTTTACAACTTTGAATAACATTCATAATCTTTCATTTTAATTTTTAACTTAATTTTTTACACATCAAATACATGTATGAATTAAGAATCATTGCGCATTAAAGTTCTTATTAAAATTATTTCTGAGTTTCTGCCACTTACTGGCAGAAACTAGTTTCTGCCATGCCGGTTTTAACCGGTTATAACCGCTGGTTTTAACCACCCTGGCAGAAACTTGCCAACCCTGATTCTGTATGATTAACGTCTTAATGAGTATTTTTAATTAAGGTTGTTCTTAACCGCTCTGCTCAACAAGCGCAAAACGTTTTGACACATTTAAAAGTTCATTTTTTAACGGAAAGATATAAAATTGGAAAGCCTGGCCATGGAGGCAATTTGGAATTGAACTGTTTTTTCCATTTTTTGATCAATCAATTACCTATTGAGTTATAAGGAATTTCGATCAAGTGACAAATACTTTTTTCGCTCTCTCTTGAGTCTCTTTCTTCCTTCGCGTGAAAATTCGGTTCAAAACGCCCACTTTGACATTCTTTTCTGAAAGATCTATTGCGTTTGTAAAAAAATGGGGAAAAAAGCTCAATGACATAGTTTCTGAACAACAACACCAGCTAGTTTCATGCATTTTCGAACAAAAATAAATTAAAACTTATGTCAGAAAGTCGCCCTTTTGGATTTGAGAACAAACACCCTTAAACAAAATAATTGAAAATAACAATTTTTAAGGAAAAAAGCTGCTTTCTATTTTTTTTTTTCAACTGCAAGATCAGAATATCAACTTAAATGAGGAAAGGTAAACATATATTTAAATTTTAAATGATTAACATCTTAATGAGTATTATTAATTAAACAAAACAATTGAAAATAACGATTTTCAAGAAAAAAAAATGATTTCTTTAGATTTTTCCAGATATAAGATGAGAATATCATCTTAAAAGGGAAATTTAAACATATATTTAAGTTTTTCAACAACCATTACATTAACCAATTTTAAAAACAAAGGAAAATATGAATTTTTTAATGAAAAAGACGAATTTAAACGAATTTTACTAATTTTTATACTAGTTTGAGATTTTAACATATATTTAAACACTAGTTATGTAAGATATAAAACTTTAGACTACAGCACTACAAAATATAGTATATTTGAACAAAATAAATTCAAAACTTGAAATTTCACATAAAAAAATATTTTCACGTAAACGCATATAAAAATACGATTTTTTATTCTAATTTTCTTATCTTTTAGCAGATTGAATAGGATTTTTTCGACGAGACTAGTATAAGAAAATAATTCCAACTCCTATTTACCACCGTCAACCCCCTCACCCCTAAACTTGGGAGGTTCGCAACAATAGAGTTTTGATGTCACAAAAGCATATCGGAAATTGTTTACATCCTAGAAAAACATCAATTTTTACGCTTCTTTTCAGTTGTTACGTGAAAGATATAAACTTATATTTTAGTTTTTAAAAATCCTTACCTTAATGATTATTAATAATTAAGCAGAACAGTGGAAAATATGAATTTTTAAGAGATAAAAGATAATTTCTTATGATTTTTTTCAGATGTAACATGGAAATATCAACTTCTAAGAGAAGAGTTAAACTTATACGAGGGTTGTAAATTAAATAGTGGCAACTTAACCTTGAAACTCGCAGAAGGGCGGGCATGCGCAAATAGGATATCGGAGCGGTGTTGTGGCGCTGTTGTCGATGTGTAGAATGCAAAAAAACAGTCGGTCTGCTTAGAAGAGTAGTTGTTGTGTGGCGTTAAAGTAAATTTCGTTTCCATCGCTCTAAAGCATGTTTTCAAAAGGGGATCAGCGGTCGTGGCTTAAAATCGAGTTTGCCCGTGTCAAAAATGCAACAGAATGCTATCGAGGATTAGTGGAAGTCCGTGGCACAAATGCGTTACCGTATAGGATAGTAGCACGATGTGTTCAAGCATTTCGTTCGGGTAGGAATGAGACTGCGGATTTGCAACGCACAGGTTGGCCCTCCATTCCTCAAGAGCAGATTGACGTCCTGAGCGGTCTCCTTACCATACACCGTCGATGGACTGTCCGAGAATTATCCTTAGAGGTTGATCTGAGTCCATCTGTACTCTACGCAGTAGGGCGCTCGGTCGCTCACATCAACAATCACACCTTGCCACTGGTCTACAACGGCTTCCCGACATTTGACAAAAGGTTATAAGCTTTGATGGTGATTACATAGAAGGAATGTAATGCAATTGTACTTGTAAGTTCACTAAAAATTGATTTATACCTATGTTGCCATTACTTAATTTACAGCCCTCGTATTTTAGTTTTTAACAACAAAAACTTAATAAATATCATTAATTAAATTTTAAAAAATATATCAGTTTTCAAGAAAAAGATGAAATTTTACGCAAATTTTCAACTTTGAAACATATTTGTTTATATATTGTTACAATTATATTGTTAAACTTTATCTATCTTGAAAAGCTTCATTACCTTTATATAGTGCTCATATTTACATCTATTCACATCATGACTACTATATTTGAAACCAATAGTACAAATTTCTTCCCTATATTGGAAACTGGAAATGAATAAAATTGATTTATGCATTCGAGATCATTTGATCATTGAAACATTTGAGATTTTGAGCAGATATCTGAATTTTGAATGAACAACATTATAATGAATATTAATAATTAAGCAAAACAATGGAAAATATCAATTTTTAAGGAAAAGGGCCGATTTCTTTAGATTTTTTCAACTATAAGATGAAAATATCAACTTAGAGAAAAGTGACTAGGATTTCAACTTAAAAACGAAATTTAAACATATATTTCAGTTTTGAACAACCATTACCTTAAGGAATTTTAATAATTGGACAAATAACAAAAGGAAAATATGATTTTTAATGAAAAAAGACAAATTTAAACGAATTTGATTAGCTTTTACACTAGTTTGAGATTTTATCATACTTTTAGATGCTAGCTATGTAGAATTTTAAACCTTGAATGATGTACACTTCAAGAAATACTCATTACTAAACAAAAATGAACTAATTTTAATCTAATCAATAACTGATAATTTCACATTTTAAAAATATTTTCATGAATGTACATATAAAAATATGAATTTACAAACTAATATCATTATTTTTATTACATTTAACTGGATTTTTCTACACTCAAACTTAATTTTTCATACACAAAACATTATTTAATCAAATTCAGTACTTTCTAATTTAACCCTTTCAGGGCAAGGTACTGGTATTCGTAAAACGTTCAAATAATTTAATGACACCAGTATTAACAAGAGACTTTATTTGTAAACAAGTAAAAGTAAATTTTCGTGTATTTAATAAAGATGACATTTTCATAATAAAATTCCTGTGCCAATGTGGCAATTTGGGATTAAAATTATGTGATGCCGTGACGGTATCACCTCCCTTCAAGGGGTTAACGAAAGTCAGTGATTTTTCCCTTTTTAAAGAAATCCCAAGAATTAAAAAACATGAGCGCCTCCTATAATTTTACAGCTTTGAGTGAAACGAAACGAATTAGCAGCACACTAAAACTTAAACACAAACAAAAAAGAAGTTATTAAATAATTGCTTAATACGTAAATTTCCCTCAAAATGAAAAACAAATGAATTCTTGAAACCTCTAAACTTACTAAGTAAAAACAAATAATAATAATAAGTCGCCCTCGGGCGGATTCGAACTGCCAACCCCATGGTTAACAGCCATATACACTATCCGACTGCACTACAAGAGCATCGAAGATTTCTGAATTATTGCAGTACTTTTCGACATCAAACTCGATTCTTGCTCCTATATATTTTAACATTACATAAGTTTAACAACTTTTTTTATCCATCTATCAGAAAATTATTAAATCACAGAACGATCACGCATCAAGTTGTTTCAAATATGAATACTATATTTACAGTTTTTTAATGATACAGAGTATACATGAATAGAAACTTTAATTTTTTAAAAATTTCATATTTCAGATAGTCCATATTTCAAACCAAACTATTTGAAATTTTCACCACATAAGAGCAAATATTACTTAGATCTTTTCACTATTACCTTTTAAAAAATAGCAGATAACAACTTTTGAATTAATTTTCCCAGAACTGTAACTGAAATTACATCAACTCCTTTTAGAAAACCTTATTTTCACACAATTTCTTGAAATTCAACATCGAATTGACCTTTACAGCAATCCCTATCTACATCAAACTCGATTCTTTCTCCTATATTTTTTAACATTACATAATTTTAACAAATGTACATCGAATTTGTAATGTTTTTAACACTTCGATGACATACACCTCAAGAAAGATTAATAATTAAACAAAACAGTAATTTTTAATCTTATCAATAACTGAAAATTTCACATATAATAAAATATTTTCGTGATTGTACATATAAAAATAAGAATTTACAAACCAATTTCCATATTTTTATCACATTCCAACTTAATTTTTATACACAAAACATTGATTGTACATATAAAAACAAGAGTTTACAAACCAATTTCCATAATTTCATCACATTCGAACTTAATTTTTATACTCAAAACATTTTTTAATCAAATTGTATACCTTATTATTCCGTGAAATTCAGACTAGCCTAGGTTATTCTGCTCATATTATTAATCAAATTGTCATATGTTTCATCTTGCACTTATTTCTAATTTTTTTTTTTTACTTTTGTAAATTTTATTTTGCTAATTTACACATTTTTCATTCATCAGTTGAAGTTTTATAAGTAATCGATGGAATTTTATGCGATAGTTAATTATTTTAATTGATTATTAATATTTTCCTTCTGTGATACTTTTCGTGTATGAGGTTATTTAATATATATTACATTTCCTTTACTTATTCATATGATAGTAATATTTCTGAGGAATACATATCTCATAATTATTAGAAAAGTGTGAAGCATAAATTCTGAAGCATTCTGTGATGTTGATAAGCGTTGTAGTAAAAATTCATATAGTTTGGTTTTGAAATATGAAATGTTAAAATTAAAGATTTTATTCATGTATGCTATGCATCATTAGAGCTATAAATATAGTATTAATATTTTAAGAAACTTAATGGATGAAAATTCAGAAATCTTCATAGTGTAAGATTAAACATATGATAATTTGATTAATTATATGGATAGAATAACTCAGTCTAGTCAAGTACACTATATACCATTAAAACTATAAAAATAGTATTTATATTTTAAACAACTTGATGGCCTGTAATTCAAAAAACTCTGAAGTGCAAGTTGAAACATATGAGAATTTGATTAATAATATGAGCAGAATAACCTAGATTAGTACAAATTTCACTGAAACATAAAGTATAGAATTTGATTGAAAAATGTTTTGCGCATAAAAATCAAGTTCGAATGTGATGAAATTATGGAAATTGGTTTGTAAACTCTTGTTTTTATATGCACAATCAATGTTTTGTGTATAAAAATTAAGTTGGAATGTAATAAAATTATGGAAATTGGTTTGTAAATTCTTATTTTTATATGTACAATCACGAAAATATTTTTTTAAATGTGAATTTTTCAGTTATTGATATGATAAAAAATTATTGTTTTGTTTAATTATGAATATTTCTTGAAGTGCATGTCATCGAAGTGTTAAAATCTTGCAAATTCGATGCACATTTGTTAAAATTATGTAATGTTAAAATATATAGGAGCAAGAATCGAATTTCATGTAGATAAGTATTGCTGTAAAAGTCAATTCATTGTTGAATAATAAAAAAAAAAAATGTGTGAAAACAGGGTTTTTTAAAAAGAGTTGATGTAATTACAGTTGCAGTTCTTGGAAAATTAATTCAAAAGTTGTTATCTGCTATTTTTTAAAAGGTAATAGTAAAAATATTTCCCCTATATTTCCGAATCTACTGAAACTAAAATTATGAAAAAAAATAGGGGTGGTAAAAGTTAATTTAAAACTTGCAAGAAAACTACAGCGATTTCAATAAATCACATAGTTTTTGAGAAAATCGCATTTTTCCATTACACACAAATTTCAATTTACGGGCGTTCAGCAAACGAGTTGATGAGCGCTGGAGGTACCTATCGTCACGGAAGTATAAAATGATTGTTGATAATGATTTTCGAAAGATATTTTGGTAACTACCAGAGATATTATCCCTTAAAGACACGGACAGTTTGGACATACATAAACATACGGGCGGCGTACTCTATTCGCCATCGGCTTTTAAAGCCTAGATAACTTTTAGTGATATATTTGTGTAATGCAATACGCAGTAGTAGTAGGTATAAAAGCAATAGACGTCAAATTGTTAAAAACAGACTAATTTAATTAGATTTAATCGCATAATTACTGTGAGATTCGCGATTAGTTTGCATTGAGCGACTCTCTTTATACGTCACCCGTGTTGTCAGGTTCTGAGAAACATCTGCTATTAGAACTATGGTCCTATATTATTTTGTCTTACTATATTATATATTACATGGTCTGAGTACTGAGAATTTCAAAGTAACATTCTTTCCTTATCTAAAACTGGTTCCGAGCCGGTGAATTGTACCTACTGTTACTGCATTATTGTACTATTGATTAATTGTACCTACCCCATATGTGATTTACTTGGATTATATATGCTTAGATGGTTGCGTGTCCCTTTTGTGAAGAAATTCATTATGGGGCTAGTAGGCGCATTGAACACGGGGCAAGTTGGCTCGATGTCTGGTGTGTGCTGGTAGCATGAAAAACAGCAAACGCCGAGAAATTGGCTGCAATGCAAGATTTTGGGCACACGAGTCTTGCCCAAACGGAGACACTCGATTTTTTATTTGTGATAACTGTAACCCTGATGATGATATCGAGTAAGATAGAAGTTACACAATGTTAGTGTTTTATTCATTATTTTTATGTCTGTATAATTTAGAATTTACAATGTACGGCGATAACGCCTTTATTTAAACTTACTGGTATTAATGAAATTGATTTCTCTTAACTGCGTATCTTATTTGAGTTTTATTTAAATTTTTATAAAGCGTGTGCCAACTTACCCCATAGGTATAAGCAACTTGCTCCGTGACGGGGTAGGTTGGCGCACAATTTGCCTTTTATTTAGGCTTCCGCTAAATATAAACTCTAAAAGCTACAAACTCAAAACTCCGGGTATTTATAGCCCAATGCCTGTTCTTTAAAAGTAAAGTCAAAGTTTCATAAAAAACTTAAACAAAAAATTAATAAAAATCAATAACTAAAAAGTGCGCCTACTAGCCCGGTCTCCCCTAATATGCGCATCCATAGTCGAAAGTATTATATGATTCCTATTTTTTTTTTTTTTTTTTTTTTTGTTTGTTTACAGACTTCTACTACACAAATCGTATTATGCGTCCCACCAGTGAAAATGTGCGAGAGTCGCCACTCACTTAAAAAATAGAAACATTTAGAAAAAAAAATCTCTTCGCTAACAATTTAAAAAGAATATTTTATACTATTTCTGTTAGTAACTTCGGCCTCTGCCCCCTCTCATTACTAGATAATGAAAAGTCATCTCTTTCTTTTTAAAAAGGATATTTTAACTTAATAAAGAAAAAAAGTACAAAACTGTTTAATATTAATTTAGGGTTCATGAAAGGGGTAAAAATAAATAGTAAGGTGCAACCACACTGGGAAAAAAAGAAAGAAAGAAAAAGAAAGTAAATTAAGGGTGCCATTAGCTCCTCCATTTCTACCCCCTCCTCCCTTTATATACTTAACAAATCAACCTCCAAATCTATTCAGGGAAGCGCTTTATCAGAATTAACTGGCATACCAAATTATTTGAAGAAAATCGGATAATTCTGCATGAAAAACTCGTTTTTTCTAAATTAAGGGGGGAGGGGATTAGTCCACCGTTTTCCCCCTTTACACTTAACCAATGAACCCCCAAAACTAATCAGGAAAACGCCTTATCAGATGAACCTATATCCAAAATTTGAAGCAAATCCGATATTTCTATCAAGTGTTATCGCGTTACATACATACAGAACCTTCGGGCACATTATCTCTCACACTTTGATAGCATGAGGGCTAATATAAAAGTAACAAAAACGAAAAATTATGTATCACGCATAGGTTATGAAACAATTTGCAACACTAAGCATCAGAATATTATTAAGAAATTTAAATCTAACGTAATAATTTTAAAAAAATGTATTCGGGGAAATCTTTTGCAATACTCTGATACCACGAGTTTAAAATGAACATTGAATGCTTATGAGAAAAGAAAAGTGACCAGTCAAACTGATGGCATTGAGCTCACAGGCTATTGACACTAATTATATATTACACTCTTATTTCAAAGAATAATGCCCCTCAAAAAATAAAGAAATCGACAAAAAAAAAAAAAAAAAAAAAAAAAAAAAAAAAAAAAAAAAAAAACATTTAGCTGAATTCAGGGAGTGATTACCCCCCCCCCCCACACACACACACACACCTTTATACTTGACCAATGAATTTCCAAATCTAATCAGGGAAGCGTCTTATTAAAATTAACCAGTATACCAAATTTGAAGTAAATCGAACAAATCTGCATGAAAAACCCATTTATCTAAATTAAGGGGGGATTAGACCTCCGTTCCCTCCTTCATACTTAACCAATGAACATCCAAATCTAATCAGGGAAGCCCCTTATCAGAATAAACTGGTATACCAAATTATTTGAAGCGAATCTGATAATTCTGCATGAAAAACCCGTTTATCTAAATTAAGGGGGGGGGGGGCATTCTAAATTAAGGTTAAACCATTATACTTAACCAATGAACCCCTAAAATTAATCTGGGACGCGCCTTATGAAAATGAACCTATTTACAAAATTTGAAGCAAATTGGATATTGCTATCAAGAGTTATCGCGTTACGTACATACAGAGCAGGGATGAGATTTCCGCGTTTTTGCACGCAGGTATTTTGTTAGAGAAAATGATATTTTTTTTAATCTCAACATTTTTGCGATTTAACAAAACAACATTTTCCTTAAGAATATATTGGTGTGCAAAAACGCGGAAATCTCATCTCTAATGCAGAGCCTGTGGACACATTAGCTCTCAGGCTTTGACAGCAGGCCTGCCACAGACGTCCACAGGCGACTATTTTTATATTCTGTTCGCACCATTATTTTTAAAAAAATACATTTTGTAGTATATTTTTCTTGCAAATGTTGTCAAAGCATATATATATATATATATATATATATATATATAATTTGTTTTGAAAAAGTGGTGCAAAATAGAATTAAAAAATAGTCGCCCGTGGCAGTCCTGTGCGCTAAAAAGTATAAACGTGGTAATACGAAAAGTACTTCTGTCACTGCAAACAAAGTATACAAAATATTGTTTTGAATTTTTAAAAAAAGTGTTTAATAAAAATAAAATAACTCGCAAATATCTCGTGAATACACAAATCAGTACTTATAAATTAATGAATTGATAATACAGATTATTGTTTTATTCTATTTGTAGTTTTTTTTTTTTATTATCATTAATTATTTATATACATCACTAATTTAAAAGGAAATAAAAATAGCCAGATATTTTTTTCTATTTTTCCTTTTTGGCTGCTTTCACTCCTGATGAACAACTATAATAGATAATGAATCGTTTTTTTTTTTTTTTGTTACTCGGCATCAAACAGCATGAAAAATTAAAATTTTAACGCTTTTAAAATGTTCGAACTGTTCAAGACTATTTTTCTTTATTAAAATTGAAACAATAATGTTGAAACAAAATTGTAACAATGATATTGTAAACAAAACAATCATATTGTTAAGTTAAATTTATACACATTAGTATTCAAGTAATTACAAAAAAACTTTTTTTATTTATAAGTATTCATGTATTCATTGTTCGTAGGGGTCCTTGAATTTCCAGACTAAGAAATTCTTCGGTACCAGTATTTTCTTATAGAAAATCTTTCCTTAAATAAAACGAAATTTCGCGCATTTAAACTAGATTTATTTTTCTGTAAAAAAAATTACTCATATTTAGCCTTGAAAATAAATGTACCCGTACAAACCCTGGTATTAGTATTTTCAATAAATAATTTACCATGCATCATAATTTATCAGCTATCGTTATAAAATAATTATAATAATACAGGTCATATATTTCTTACAAACTTATCGACAAAAGTCCTGCAATCCATAAATCTATCCTGCTTAAATTTGTGAAGAATCCCTGATTAAATGAAATATAATAGAGGGAGAGCTGTTCACTTTGCAGTCGCCAACTATTTTTATTTGGCCTATTTATCGTCCCTCCTGGCTTCAAAAGAAGAAACAAATGTTTGCGGCAGAAAAATCGGAATTAGGGATAGAGGAAGAATGATTTCATTCCCTTTTACGGGGCACGTACGGTACACGATCCCAGAATTCTAATATCACTCCAACCTCATATCGCTTTTTTTCATGTGAAACAACAAAAAATTCTCGTTTCTTTGCCTTTAGTTTTCACTGCGACAGGATAAGCTGTTGAATTGCAGAATAAATGCTTTGAGCGGGAGGTCACCCCCTATGACCTCCACTAGGGGTGTACATCAATTGCGCCTACGGTGGGAGGAGATCATAAATTGCGCCTACAGCTTCGTCCCCTTCTGTATGAACTGCGCTCGAAGGGGTGAGATAAGCAATCCATCATTTTATTGAGGGTTGCCTTAAAGAGTTATTTTCCCAAAAAAGTCTTCTGGATGCAAATCCGGCCATGGTAAATCTTGGCGACAATAATCACAATACTTAAGGTCTGTATTCATCTAGCATTGCATTATATCTTATGAGATATTCAACATAATGAATACAAATAAAATATTACTAGAGGATACTTACTAATATTTACTACGAAAGAAGGGTACTTCTCATTTAAATGGCGCGGTGCAAACTGCCGCCCCAAATTTTGTTAGCTCTTTCAAGGTATTTCAAGAAATATCTAATGTTAATTTTAAAAAAACACATACCATTGTTAAGAAAATTTTTATTTTGACTTGTAACATTTGGATAAAAAGTGTTTTTCCTTTTTCAATGACAAAAAATGCTGAAAATACATAAAATTCAAGTTATCATAACTCGGTAAGTTTTATTTGTACAAAAATGAAACTTTTATTGTTTAATTATTAGTACACGAAGAAAGTTTTACTAAATATATAGTATTTAAATCCCGTAAAAAAATTAAATTTCTGTAACTTTTAAAAATAACACTTTATATATATATACAGTAGAAACCCGGTTATCCGAAAATCGGCTTAACCGAAAGCCCTTAAAATTCCTCAAAGTCCTTTTTAAATGTGAAAAATTTTATTGCCAACACTATTTTGACCGATGTCAAATGACAACTTTTAACATATTTTGATTTATGATTAATATTTTATTTGTAAGTTTTAGATGAAACAATTCCGAATCATTTCTAGTACATTAAAGAGTTGTTTTAATACTTATTATCTTTAAAAATTAAAAGGAAAATAAATACAAATCAAAACTTTGAAAGGTGTTATTGGATGTGGGTAGAAATAGTGTTAAAAAAGCATGTTCTTTATGAAAATAATAAACAGAGTCAACTTACTTATTTTGTCAATTGCGCAATTTTGGGGCACTTTATTAGATAGACACGTACGACACTTCATCTTTTTTACAAAATATGTTGTGATTTTCTTTTGTTTTTTAACTTTGCATCGTTTCAATGCTGCTTTATCAAGCCACCTTTTAAACAGGACCGAAACTAGCCTTTTTTGCACCCTGAGGGATTTCAACAGAACACAGTCGAATAAAAAGAACTTCGAATCAGAAATATTTCACGTCAACTCAATTAAATGATATGCGGGACAATTTTATGTATTCATGATAAACCAACAGAACGATTTTTACTCATTGGAAGTAAATCAGCACTCAAATAATTAAAACCTCGAAAAACTGAATATTAATATGTTTATTATCACCAGGCAGTCCTGGTTCAGATCTCATATAGCGGAGATCGCTCGCTTCAGAATTTAAATTACATCTACCTGAATAAACAAACTGAAAAATAGTAAAGTAAAAAATAGGGTTACCATAATTCTTGGCGGTGATTAATTTTCGCCAAGTCAAACAGAAAGAAAGGGGGGTTTTAACACACTGCCCCCGGATGAACAATTATTATTGTTCATCATTCAAACTAAATTTTTATCAAAGATTTCAAATTACATCAATAAGACAATTAAAAGTTAGAACATACTTACAATAATGAGACATACAATTAATTCTATTTTCACAGGAACAACTACTGAAACTAAAATATACAAAATACTAGATTAGAAAAAGTTAAAAAATGAAAATGTAAACAAATTGTTCGTAAAAGTGAAATGTTCAATGTTAGTCCATAATGTCAAGTTCAAGTTTATGTAGCAATTGAACTGGTCTCTTTATTGCACCAGATTCAGTTTGTATAGCACAAGACCTAACTTTCGAATCTCTTCCTAAAAAGAGCTCTGTAATTCTGCCGCATTTCCACATGTGCTTTGGAGTTTTATCTTCATTAATTAACACAACGTCACCAATTTCGAATTTAGTCGGAGCTTTGACAGGAACTGAAAAATTGGCAGAACGCAGTTCTAGCAAATATTCCTGCCTCCAACGCTTCCAGAAATGGTTTAAAACTTGATCTCGATATTTCAATATTTTTGTTAACGTAACTTTATTCGATTTAGGTTCAGTAACACAATGAAAATCTGGTAGAGAATTTATTCGCTTGCCGATCAGGAAATGTGAAGGAGTAAGTGGAAGCGGTTCACTGTTTTCTTCATAAACATAAGTTAAAGGGCGACCATTAATCATTGCTTCGATTTCAGTTAAAGTGGTTTGTATTTCTTCATATGAGAGACAAGATCTTCCGAGAACTTTCTTCAAAGGAGTTTTCACCGAACGTACCATACGTTCCCAAAAACCGCCCCACCAACTGGCTCTTGGAATAATGAATTTCCATATGATTCTATTTTTATTAAAATATCGTAAAACTTCCTCTTTCGATATTCGGCTCCAAACTTCTCTAAGAAGATTATCAGCTTTGATAAATGTTTTCGCATTATCACTGTAGATTGTTCGACAAATTCCTCTACGAGAGATAAATCTTTTAAATGATAAAAGGAAAGTTTCCGTCGTTAAATTGGTACATAATTCGAGGTGCACAGCTCTAGTGACTGCGCACGTGAAAAGAACTATATAGGCCTTTTCTTGGCCAGTTTTTGCTTTGACATAAATAGGTCCTGCAAAATCTACAGCACAGGTATAGAAGGGTGGTGATTCAGTAATGCGATCTCTAGGTAATGGTGCAATTTCTTGCTTCCCAGGAGAAGCTTTAAATTTTGTGCAAATAAGACAGTTTTTCAGTACAGATTTTATCATTTTTCGTCCTCTAATTATAAAATAATTTTCTCGTAAGTGAGCTAACGTTGTTGCAATTCCATAATGGAAAACCTTTTCATGGGCATTTCGAATTAACAATTTGGTGTAAGCACTCCCATATGGAAGTATAAAAGGGTGCTTTTCCCTTTGAGATAATTCTGAAAATTGTAATCTTCCAGATAAAATTAACAAATCATTCTCATCCAATTTTGGATTCAGACTATACAAGGTTGAATCTTTATCGATGGGCTTTCCCTTTTTTAGTAACTCAATTTCACGATTGAAGACAGATAACTGGGTTTGTTTTAACCAATAAAATTCTGCCTTTTCAATTTCTTGAGCTGTGAGCTCACCTGAAATTTTAGGTTTCAATTTATTGATATTATTTATAAATCTCAAGATCCAGGCTGTGATATTAAGTAATTTGGAAAGAGAACTAAAATTTTCTAATTTTAACAAAGACTCTGGAGGTACAACACCTACTGTACAAGATAATTGAGTAGAACTCAAGTTTGTTGATTTTCTTTCGTTCGAAATATTTTCATTAAAAGTTATCTTTTCAGGTTTCGGCCAACTGTCCTTTGGTAATGACAACCATTCAGGACCGTAATACCATAATTTGTTTTCTATGAGGTTATGTAAATTTTCGCCTCGAGTAAGTAGATCACTAGGATTATCCTTACCCGGAATATATTTCCATATTCTAGGATCAGTGAAAGATTGTATTTCTACAACCCTATTAGCCACAAAGGGCTTCCAATCCATGGCTGATCCCTTGATCCAATGTAACGTAATTGTGGAATCTGACCAGATATGAATTTCCAAATTTTGAAAATTAAATGCACTTTTCAGATATTTAGACATCCTTGCAGCTATTAATGCCCCCATTAATTCAAGCCGAGGAATTGTCAAACATTTAATCGGGGCGACTCGGCATTTTGCCCAAATAAGACTAGTCATAATTTTATTATCACTTGTGGTACATCGAAAATAAGCTACGGCCCCATAAGCCTTAGGACTAGCATCTGAAAATATATGAATTTCGATTGGGTCCGAAAAGTCTAAACCCTGTGGAAAATATTTGCGGGGTACCTCAAATTTATGTAAATGTTCGATTTCTGCATACCAATTTTCCCATTCAATTTTTAAATCATCAGGGAATTTTTCATCCCATTCCAAACCCCTTTTCCATGTTTCCTGTAGCAAACTTTTCATACGAACAGAAAATGGTGCAATGAATCCAATAGGATCAAAGAATTTTAACATGGCTTTAAGAACAACGCGTTTCGAGGGATTAAATTTCCAATCATCAGGAAAGGATTGTACGTCAAAACGTAAAATATCCCAATTAGTATCCCATAATAATCCCAAAATTTTTAGAGAATTATTCAAATTTTCTTCTGAGTCACATAATTTATTTTCTTTCCATAATTTTCTAAGTTTGACAGAATTAGTATTGAATTTTCGCAAATTCATGCTAGCTTCTTTAAAAATATGCGAAGCTGTTGAGGATAGATAATAAGCGTCTTCGTCAGATTTTGACCCCGTAATCAAATCATCTACATAAAAAGAAGAGTCCAAAATCTTAACAACTTCAGGATGATCAACATATTTACGTATATGGGATTTAATCGTTGCAGCCAAAAGAAAGGGACTGCAAGTTACCCCAAAAGCAGCTCGTGTAAATCTCAAAAATTTTAAATCATCCTTTTCGTCACCAAACCACAAAAATTTTAAATAATCCCGATCTTCCTCTGTTATCCCAATTTGCAAAAACGCTTTCTCTAAGTCAGCGCTAAATGCAACATTAAATTTTCTGAAATTAAATATTACATTAAGAATGTTCGGGTTAAGATTCGGACCTGGATATAAGCAGTCATTTAGAGAATTTAAATGCTTTTCTTTAGAAGAAGCATCGAAAACCATTCTTACCTTAGTAGTTAATTTATCATTTCTTAAAACCGGCCTGTGCGGCATAAAATAACCACTTTCTGTTATTTTATCAGGACATTCTTCTACAATTCCAGCAGTTAATTGTTCTAATATAATATCTTTATAATTTTTACATAAGTCATTATCCTTCTCGAGTTTACGATTTAATTCCTTAAAGCGACTTCTAGCTATTCTAAAATTATTCCCAACTTTATTTTTCTCATATTTCCACAATAAACCCGTTTCATATCTATTATTTACGAATTTTAAGTTATTCTCAAACTTATTCACAATTGCCTTATCTGCATCAGAAATATTATCATTTGATTGCGTAATACCCAAAGATTCGATTTCCCATAAAAAATTCAAATCTTCCCCAACTGGATTTGAAACACACAGATTTAAAACAGAAGCACTTTCCATTTTTTTTCTTTTTTCATCTTCATAAAAACCACAAAGTGAATATCCAAATAAACTATCACATAAAAAGAGAGATTTAGTTATTTTTTTTATTTCTCTATCGTAACAGATTTGATAAAAATAATCCGCTCCAATAAGTACATTTACATTAGAATGGGATGATGCAACAGCATTTGTTAATTTAAAAGGTGCCAGTTTATTTTTTATCTGTCTGGAGAGAAGGGGGGGAAAAATCCTAACGTTTGAAATTACATCTGTGACTAAAGCCTCGATAAATATGAAACGCGATTTGTTTTCAACATGGCATAATTTTAATTGCACAACATCAAATGTTTTTATTTGTGGTTTAACAGCTGCAAAAGAATAAATTTGAAGTTTTTCTTGACGAATAATTCGGGGATTTAATTTTGATACTAATTGCTCCGTGACGAATGACCTTTGACTCCCCAAATCATACAAGCATAATGCAAGCTCAGAGCCTTTATCAGATTCCACATTTACGCAAGATGTTTGTAATATTACCCCTTTAAAAGAATTTTCATTTTCATTTTTACAATGAGATATTGAACTAATAATTGTGTCAGCTGATTCGATTTCTTTTGGAATTGTCGGTTGAGATTTTTTTAAACAAATCGAATAATGATGAAAATTTCCATTACAAAATTTACATGGCTCTAAATTCGATTTACATTTAGCCGAGACGTGAAATTTCTTGAAACAAGTGTAACAGCGTCCTTGCATACGTAATTTATCCCGTTTTTGAGGAATAGTACACACTTTACACAATTTTGAATCATGTTCATTGTCACAAAATAAACAAACATTTTTTACGTTAGTAGCCAATGCAGAGGCTGAAGGAATGTCGCGTTTATAGTTGCTAAAATGTTTATAACTGTTATTGTATTTATTTTTCTCTTTTTTAGCACTAAAACTATTTTCAGAGCTCTGGAGTGCCATAGTAGATTCTCGCGATTGAACTTCGTTTTTAATGAAAGAAAGAAGCTCTTCGACTTCCATTTTTTTACCATCGGTTCTTTTACGATTAAAATCTAACGCCATTTCAGCAGGTATCAACTTTAATAAAATAGGGCATAGGAGATGACCATAACTTCCTGCTGTAACTCCGAGAGAATTTAAATTTCTAATTTGTATTTCACAACTGTCATACAGTTCCCGAAGTTCTCTAACATTAGATGCATTCTTTACCTGTTTTAAATTTAAGAGTTTATTCATATGTGCGTTGATGACTAGGTCGTCACGACCGTAGCGAGTCTTTAATAATTCAACTGCAGATTTAAAGTTTTCTTCAGAAAGCGAAAATCCTGCAACAGCGTTATATGCACTACCTCCAAGAAGAGATTTCAAATAGACAAATTTGTCAATAGGAGTTAAATTGCAATTCTTTTCAATTGCGTTAGAATATTGCCCCCAAAATTCTAACCAGGAACTGCTGTCACCAAAAAATTTATTTATAGTGAGCTTCGGCAATTTCATAGATCGCTCTAAATTTCCGTTTTGAGAACCGGATTCATTTTTCATAAAATTTTGAAAAGTATTATTCTGATTTTGGGAGTTATGTTCATTTAAGAACTTCGTTATTTTATAACGAGATTCGATTATTTTCTCACTATAGGTTTCGGAATTTTCGATTTCTTTCTCAAAATCGTCATCGGCGATAATATCCTGGATATCAGAGTTTAATTTTTTTAATAATTCATATTTGTCATTTAACTGGTCCTTACAAATGTTTAATAAATCTAGCTTATTTTCTAATGTCAGTGCATCGTCTTCAAGAGTTGTGCTTATTTTTGTACACAATTTTGTAGTTTGTGTACGCAATCCACTTCTTTTCTTTTTTAAAGTATCAATATTAACAGTAGTTGACATATTTACTTTCAATTAATAAACAATAAAAAATTAGCTTACCTCAAGCTTTCAGAATCAGAAGAAAATAATATTCATTCGTCAGTCCAGACATACTGTCGCGGTTAGCCAACATGAGGGATTTCAACAGAACACAGTCGAATAAAAAGAACTTCGAATCAGAAATATTTCACGTCAACTCAATTAAATGATATGCGGGACAATTTTATGTATTCATGATAAACCAACAGAACGATTTTTACTCATTGGAAGTAAATCAGCACTCAAATAATTAAAACCTCGAAAAACTGAATATTAATATGTTTATTATCACCAGGCAGTCCTGGTTCAGATCTCATATAGCGGAGATCGCTCGCTTCAGAATTTAAATTACATCTACCAAAATAAACAAACTGAAAAATATTAAAGTAAAAAATAGGGTTACCATAATTCTTGGCGGTGATTAATTTTCGCCAAGTCAAACAGAAAGAAAGGGGGGTTTTAACACACCCGGGGCAAACATGGATTTTGCCGCCCCTCCCCCCTTTCTTCCGGAAAGTATATTTACAAAGAGAATTTTACTAATTTTCTAATAGCCGACTTATTTTAAAATTTAAAATATGTAATCATATGTAATACTGAACTATGCAATCTACAATGGCACGTACAAGGGGGGGGGGGGAGCACGGGGGTCATGACGCCCCTCTGAACACCAACAAAAATATTCTAAAGACCATTTTTTAAATGAAATATACAGTAGAGTCCCGCTTAACCAAGTTTCCGCCTTAACCGAGTTATTTTCTTCTGATGGGCTGATGGCTTCCATTATTATGAAACAGCCATTATAAAGGAAGTGTTAGGTGAAGATGAAAGAGCAGCCGTAAAAAGTTAGAACTCTGATTTTCTGGTCAGAATGTGTGTGTGTGTGGGGGGGGGGGGATGCCCATATACATTTATTTTTTTTTTTAATTATGGCCATTTTTCTTTCCCATTCTGACCAGAAAATCGGACTTCTAACTTTTTATGACTACTCTTTCATCTTCACCTAACACTTCATTTATAATGGCTGTTTCATAATAATGGAAGCCATCAGTCGATCAGAAGAAAATTATCCATTCCAAAGACTAACGAAAAGCACAAACATCCATTATATAAATTGAGCATTTATGTGCTTAAAGGCTTAATCTTCAGAAAAGACAGACAGAGAAACAGCAGTAGCAGTAACATTACAACTTTGCTGCTATTCCTGCATTGTTTTTCTTTCTTTAAAAAATTTTTTCTTTTCTAATAAAGGCTCTCATTATGGAGCCACGAAACAGTTGTATGCTAAAAATTTTGGCTGTTTATACTTTTCTTTACGTTGGTTTTACATATAATGTATTTATTTAACATTATAAGTTTTGTATGCATGTTATTAGTTTATACTCTTGGAGGAATTTGACGTAGAATCCCCTCCTCCCTTACCTTATTTTGGCGCTAATGATGTTTAAAACGGAATATTTTATTTATTTTAATCGAAAATCTATGGAATGGTTAAATAATAATAAAAAAAAGATTAAAAATGTATTCATTTTTGCAAGAACTATAGGTAGTAATATAAAATAAATGTTTATTCTCTGGTGGGAAAATTTTTGGCAAAATATTGGCGTCCGAAATAAATCGCGAGATAACTTGTAACAGATAATCATAACCCTCATTTACAAAGCTATTATGATTTTTAATATACAGTGAAAATTCTTATTTTCGAAAGATAAAAATAATGGACTTGAACTTTTCATAATTATTTTCCTCAAATAATACCAAATCTGTCAGCAGCATGTTTAAATTAACAAGATTATTACTATAAGTTGTAGTATTACTATTATTATTACTAGTATTATTTTTTAAATGAAGCAGAATGGAGAATGGTCTAATTTACGATTATTTTAAAAATCATTAATATGTTAAATTTTTCTATCACAGCATAATTCTCATCCATTCATGTATTTATATTCTCTTTCAGATACCAAACAACTAATTCATCAGTTCTACTTAAAAATTTGGCTTTTAAAAGTCAGCAAAAATTTAATTTAAAAATATTTTGGGGATCAAAATCATAAAGTCAACTATAATCTATTATTTAAAGTGTATTTTTCTTTTATAGGAAGTCATCTATTATTAAAAAGGGATATAGATATATATTCTTTATAGATAAATAAAACTTTGAAATTATATTTTGAGAAGATGCGTTGATTTAATACGAAATTAGAAAATCATAATCTAATGTGTGAAATTACTATATTTGGAGAAGATGTGTTGATTTAATAAGAAATTAGAAAATCATAATCTTATGTGTATAAAGGTAATTTTTTTTTTAGATTTAAGGGTGTTGCAAAGAGTTTCCCTCAAAAATTTCTAACTTACAAACTTGCTTTTAAACGTAAAAGCATGTTACTTGCAGACATGACTATTGAATAGATTTAGAATCTATTAATCTTTCATTTTCAGATAACTGAATTACATGTTGAATTATAAGCAATTGTTGTTTGATAAAAATTTATCGGACTGTCACGTCTGGAAATTCAGTTTAGAACGCATTGTGGAAATACAGTTCAAATGCTAAATGCTTTTAACAGCATTTTGCAAAAGATTGCCTTTAATGAAAATTGGAAAAACCGTTCGATTTCACAGATTCTGAATAACATATAGGTCACTCTCATGTAAATACAAACAAATATGAATTCTAGAAAGTAACCAGTTTGCATTTGAAAACAGTCTTAAGGCTGCTCTCAAATTCAAAGAAGCTATTTTCTGACACATTTCTGAATGCTTGAAAACACATTAAATTAGAAGATGTTCTTATTAAGAAACTATGTAATCGAATGACTTTTCCATTTTGTGGAAAAAATAGATAATTTTACAGAAAATACTGTAAAAGTTGGCGTTTTGAACCAAATTCACGAAGCAGCAGTGCGATAAAGTATAAAAATTTCTCATCACATAACAAGAATGGGTTATAACTGTTTAAGTAATTTATTTATCTGGAAATGGAATACGCTATTCAATTAAAAATCGCTTAGGCTTGTTAATTTTATTTCTTTAAGTATAAAAATGAATCAGACAATATGTCACAAAATTTTGTGTTGCGAGTAGGGAATTTGTGAAGCACCTTAAGCTGTTCTTAACTGCTCTGCTCAACAAGCGCAAAACGTTTTGACACATTTACAAATTCATTTTTAACGGGAAGGTATAAAATGGGACAGCCTGGCCATGGAAGCGATTTGGAATGGAACTGTTTTTTCCATTTTTTGATCCATCCATTACTTATTGAGTTAGAAGCGAATTTGATTACGTGACAAACACGTTTTTCGCCCGCTCTTGAGGGCTCTTTCCTCCTTCGCGAGGAAATTCGGTTCCAAACGTCCACTTGGACACTCTTTCCTGAAATATCTATTGCGTTTGCAAAAAAAAAAAAAAAAAAAAAAAATGGAAAAAATAGCTCAATGACATAGTTTCTGAACAACAACACCAGCTATTTTCATGCATTTTCGAACAAAAATAAATTAAAAATTATGTCAGAAAGTTGCCCTTTTGGATTTGAGAACACCCTTAAGGAATTAAGTTTCTTTACACCACTTTTGAATGCATATTTTTCAAATGATAATGCACTTCTCAGTTTTGAATTCATGAGAATTTAATGCTCTTCTTATTATTATTAATTTATCAGCCTGTGCATAAGAGAATCGTGCGTGATTATAAGAATTATATATTCGGAAAAAATTAAACTTTATCAAGAAATACATATTTAAGTTTTACTTATAAAACATCGTGCAACCGCTTTGGAATTTTAAAATTTACTTTAGAACTTGGAAAAAATTAAGTTTTGAAAGAAAATAAAAAATGATTATTTATATACCATAGTTCTAAATAAGTTTAATAATAATAATAGTAAAAACAATAATATTAAGAGCAATAAAAGAAGTACAAATTAGCGTTCATAGGGATATTTCAGCAGCAAGAATATTCTTCCATTTAGAATGTTGTTCTTTTTCCTCAGCATCTTTCTTTCAAAATACTACAGAGAATAATATTAAAGTGAAATTTATTTCTAGCATATTAATTGAATTATGAAATATCTGTAAATATCTGTATATAAATGTTAATAATGTTTAAGGTTCTTGAAGAATCTTAGAATGAAACATCTAAAAGGCAGAGTGAATGAGATATTAGTTCAAACCTTACGAAAATATTTGTTTCCATGCATAATTGGCCCATGTCAAATATTATATTATTGAACGAAAAATAATATGCTTGGAGAAAAAAAATGGCATTATTAGGTAACAAGTTTTATTTCTTCATAAAATTTTCTCTTCTAAAGTAATTTAAAAAAATTCTTCAATGTTTAAATTTCTTATGTAAATATTTGAAATTGATGATGATTTGTAATGTTCTATAATGGTTATATATATGGATTTTTTTATCATCATACTTTATTTCCTTTTTTTTTTCAATTTGTGCATATTATATTAACGGAATATACATTTTTATAGTGTCGATTTTTCTGTGATTTAATAGTTATTATTAACAACAATAACAAAAAAATATTATACACATATATAAAATATATGTGTATAAGTTTTTTGCGAGTTTAAGAAAAGCATTATTGATAGCCGAAATTATCGATAAAGCGCCCAATTTAGCGAATCAACGCCAACAGAAAAGTGTTTCTAACAAAAAAAGCTGTCACTTCGTGCCCATAAGTATAAGAGAGGGGGTTGACAATGATATCCGGTCCAACGTGACGCCGAGCGCAGTTCATACAGGGGGAGGCAAAGAAGGGTCGGCATCGGCGCAGTTAGCCTGTCTCCACTACTAGAAGGTCATTTAGAATGACCAGTTTTTATTGGTCATTCCACCCCACGCTACCGCTACGCTTCTCTTGAAATATTTGTTGTTGTTGTTTTCATATTAGAAAAGAGAAAACAAACATAGCAAGGTATGTTTTCATCTTTCTTTTAAATATCTAACAATGTTTTTCCGAAACATAACAAATATGTATGAAAAAAATTTCCAATTTGCTAAAAATCTTAATTAAGCAATACTATTTATCATTATTATTTTTTTTAATAATGTATCATTTACTTAAATTATTAGTATTATTTTATACTTCATTATTTATGCACATTAGTAACTTAGTTGATCTAATTCTGTTAATAACTGGAGATTATTTTTTGATCAGTTGTTTATTTTAAGTTATATTAATAATCTTAAATTTATGATTAGTTTACATATCTTGAATTTTTACATAGCTGTAGAATGATTACTTATTATATTTAACTTTTTTATAACTAAGAGTTTAATTTTACTTCATATGTATTAGTTCTAGAAATTGTGATTGAGATTTTAAATGAATTTTGTCATCAATTGACATACGTGATTAGTTTTGGAGTGATAGTTTTAATAATAAACACGGAGTAGCTGCATTAATTATTATAGTTATAGATAACTGATATTTTCGTTTAACATTAAACAGAATAATATTTATTAGATATGACGCTGTTCATATATTTTTATTGTTTAAATTTATCACATTTCCTACTATTTACTATGTTGTTTAAAATGGAGTGATTGATATTTTGATTAATCTTTCCATGTGTTGATTCTGAAGAAATGTTTTTTTTAGTACGATGTTAGAGTTAACTGTGGTGGTTAAGTTAAAATTTGTAAATTTTATTCACTCCATTTAATGAAATAAATTTTGAGTTACAACTGTGTGAATTATTTTGAAAATAATTCCTATTTAAGCCTTAACCATTCATTTTATAGAATCAGCAAGTTTAATTTTCTTTAACATTTTAATTTAAATTATATTGTAATATTTTTTCTTATTTAGTTGATGATCATTTACTATATACGGAGAAACATTGTAAATTGTTAAGAAGGATGAAAACTCATTTTATCACTTTAGCTGAAATGAAATATGTTTTTTTATGGTGATGTTTATATAGAATTTAGGGCTCTTCTTTTTCATTTCTCATCTTTGCTCATAGCTGTCAACTTTTACACATTTATATATACAAAGTTTTCTATTCGAGAAAATTATAAAAATTGGCAGGTATTATTTACATAATTAACCAACATCACTGATTTAACCTAATCAATTTTCAGAAATATTGCATGAATAAATATTAAAGTTGTTTTAATTACAAATCACATTAAATACATATATTTATTTTATTAATAAATATTTTATGGGGGAGGGGTATATATTATCGTATATATATATATCCTATACTTATATCGTATATATACATATTTTTATATTATTCCGGGGGGGAGGAGTTTAAGATATCTTCTTTCAGTTACTCAAATCTTTAATGTACTTAATTCACAAATCTATATAAATTCAATTGTTTAAATATTTTATTGAGAATAAGCTATTTAAATTAATTTTGTAAAAGTTTGGAGGATAAATTCCTATAAATATTTATTATTATTAATATAAACAAATCGATCGGTAAATAGAAATTTCCCGTGTACCTAACCTATAATACGCGATTCTTCTGTTAAATAGAGCCTCCCCCCCACTTCGCCAACAGAAATCGACCTACAGATTTTGACTGTTTTGAAAAGCGTCAATTGTCAACACGAAGTGCCTGTATGACTACATATTTCTGTCACCTGATAACGCATTTTTTCGTCAACAGATATTTTCTACAAACAGATATTTTCTGGCAACTTTTTGCTGCCAGAAATTTTCTGTTGTTTTACAGAAATATTTTTAACAGTGTATACAGGGTCCGCCCTCATTTGGTTAAAACAAATTTGGGGAAGGGAGCATAGGGACCCTCAGGGGGAAGTCGGAGAGAACTTTAAAGTTTTCAATACTAACGCCTAATTTTGACACCATAGGTAGATTCGTCTGTAAATTACCCCACCAATCGGAAAGACATTCGGTCAAGTAGTTTAGGAATTATGGAGGTTTAAATTTTGGAATCCATTTATTTTTAACCGTTGCCAAACAGATTGTAATGCGGTTAACCTTTTAAGTATAATTCAAAACCTACTCGGCGGAATAAGATGTAATTTTGGATTCACATATTTGAAGCTTCTGGAAATCGATTTCTGTTTAAAAATTAAAACAAGAATGAAAAATCATGCATCCATCATAGATTATGAAACATTTTCCAACACATTCAGAATACTGTAAAAATCTTCGCAGTTCATTAAGGTAAAAGATGATGTTTAAACAGACAGTTTGGAAAACGCATAACGCGTTTGAAAACCCAACTTCTGCTATTACCATCAATAGTCGGAAAAATATCCGAATTTTTTTGTGCAGACCTGTATATGATCTATAGATGTGTATGTATAAGTACATATAATGCTAAAAGTTAGTTCAGTTAAACTCATAGAGCACAGTTGAAGAATTTCACTCAGCAATTTTCGTCAATAAACGGAAATGATACTTGAGAACTTTAGTGCAGCCCTAGACCAATAGAATTTATACACAATAAGTAATATTTAAAATATATATATTGAATTTAAAAACGCGTACCACAACTGAAAGCGCACTTCAAGCAATTATTGTTTATAGACTTCTATAGTTCAATTATTGTTCATTTTCTTCTGTAGCCAAATTCTTTTGTGTATCCCTGTAAATGAAAGGAAAAATTATATGCACACACTATTCTACAGTAAGCACCTTGTACTAGTACACCTCGGTGACATATATGAATTTCAATATTTTAAAAATACATCGCAAACAATTTTTCCCCATGGACCGTCATGTAACAGAACTTTTTTGAGTTCCCCTGTAACCTCACCGTAAATGCTATGCACTTCAGTTTCAATACCGAACATATCAATTTCGAGGTAATCTGATATTTACACGCTTTAGAGCACGGACAGACAGACTAAATTCATAAATACTTTTCAACTATGTTGGAAAGTGTTAAAAATATAAATAAATCATAGATTCGTATTCTTTTCCAATATATATTTTAAAGCTATATATATTTTGAAATTAATTCCTCCCAAAAATATGAAATGTAAGCTATGAATTTTTTTAACAGAAATCGATTTCTAAAGGCTTCAAATATGCGAATTCAAAATTACAGCTCATTCCAACAAGTAGTTTTTGAGTTATTTTGAAAAGCTACCTGCAATCTGTATTGCAACGGTTAAAAATGAATTTAACCCTTTATCTACTGGCGGTACTTATAAGTACCATTAAAATAACTTGTTATAAAATTCATTTAATAAATCGATTAGTTGTAATACAGTTTAGAATGAGTTATACATACAATACTTTATCTTGTTCCAAAAGCCTTATTGGTTACACAAAACAAAAATATTTTTAAAAGGATGATTTCTTTTGCCTTTGTATCTTTTCAGCTTTCTTGGCGTTGGTGGTGGTGGTGGGGGGGGGGGGGGGGTCATTCGGATATATTTCTATTGTAAGAACATTATATTTGTACATTTCCTAATTCTACAAAATACTAAGAAAAATATTTAAAATAATAGACTTGAGTAGGGTTTTAAATATTGCACAAAATTCCTATATAAATTGAAATTTAATTAAATCTTCTAAATCCTTCCATATTTCTAAAATTTATTAAATGATTATGTAAATCTTCTAATGTATTTTAAACAATTCACGAAAAATGCTTAATAACATGAATGCACAATGATATAACTCAGTAGGTAATTTAATGGATAAAAAATGGAAAACACAGTTCAATTCCAAATCGCTTCCATGGCCAGGCTTTTCAATTTTATATCTTTCCGTTAAAAAATGAATTTGTAAATCTGTCAAAACGTTTTGCGCTTGTTGAGCAGAGCCGCTAAGAACAGCCTTAAGAAAAGCCCGCATATAAATACAGCATGAGTGCGGTCTTGTTGAAATTTAACATTAGAACTTGCAAAGAATATTACTTCGTTTTCTTCGCTGTTGCAGCGCCGGTTTTGTCCGGCAAAAACTGGACCGGATTACGCCAGAGTTTTCTCTGAACGGACTACTTTCGTAGAGACAATTGAAATAGCGTTCCCAACCAGAAGTATGGATTATCCAACCTAATACAGAATCCACGGGCAATGCAATATTCCTGCCGACAAGACTTTCTGTCTTTAAAATAACTATTTGTGAAATTGTATCTGTGAAAAGTATTGTCTGCTGTAAGCGTTACGTGTTGCAAGTAAAAATTAGTGTACCATCCTAAGTTAACTCACTAAATCATTCCAATATATTTAAATGAGAAATTATAAGTTTATTCGCAGTTCTTAAAAAGTATTCCGAAACTTTTTAAAGATAATTTTATGAAGTTGCAATCGTGCGTGTGTGTTTTTGATACTATACATACTTAAAAAAAAAAAATATGTATACATATATATATATATATGTATATATATACATGTATATATATTTCGATTTTAGAAAATTGCAATTGCAAAAATATGTAACATTTTTGAGTTCTTTTATTACTTTTTAATTTTACGTTATTTTTTGTGCTTAATCAAAACTTTCTGCATATACATTGGTTTTAGCGTGATATTACCGTAATACTGCGCTCTGTACACACATTTACATAAAAACAGATAAACAAATAAATAACTCTCTTTGGCATGCTTATTGTTTATATACCAGATAAAGAGGACGCATGAGAAAACTAACATGCATTTCTTAAATTTATCAAGTTCTGCCTCTAAAGTTCTACAATCCTTTTCCAAAATTATGCCACATCCAAGAGAAAATGTTCGTCCAAATTATGTAAATAATTATTTGAAAATCATTTATTTATAAATTCTAAAAACAAAATTACTTGGTTTTAGTTGAACGTGTAAATCCTTTTCCGGATTTCGCCTCAGAAAAGACATAGCAAGTATTCTCTTTAATGGTTACTTCAAACTACAATTTCCAAAACAGCAAACCAGCTTAGCTAAAGGCAGTTTAATCCTGATTTAGCAGCTCATTAAAAAAGAGTGAATTTCATCTAATTATGCCTTATTCACATTTATCACATTTATAGAAGAACGATCATATTTACAAAAATTTGGAGGAAAATTTAGAAATAAGTTTTTCGTTTATTACCAACAGATTGATTTCTGTTCAAACAATGATCAAGGTATTACTAAAAGAAAAATTAATTAATTAAAAAGGACTACTCATTATTACATCTTCATTTTAAGTTAGCCATTATGCTTACGGGATTCGATTATGACGTACCGCGGCTTGGGTATAGGGATTTCAGCTCTCCCATCATAAAATTGTACGGATTTTGGTAGCTGAACTCAGGATGACAGGGGATACGTGAACACTAAATTTATTTTACGACATGTACACACACAGGTACATTTGATCACGGGCATATTTGACAATAATTTAGATAAAAAGGCAAAGTCTTGTCGGCAGGTATATTTTGCTGCCCGTGGGTTCCGTGTTAGGTGGGAAAGTCAAGAGTGCAGTCCCGTACTCTACTTTAAGGCTGTTCTCAACTGCTCTGCTCAACAAGCGCAAAACGCTTTGACACATTTACAAATTCATTTTTTAACGGAAAGATATAAATTTGGAAAGCCTGAACATGGAAGCGATTTGGAGTCGAACTGTTTTTTTCCATTTTTTGATCAATCAATTACCTGTTGAATTATAAGCGATTTTGATCACGTGACACGGCATTTTTCTCCCCTTACTGACTGGATTTTCTTCTTTCGTTCGGAGGTTGAGTTCAAAATGCCAACTTTCACAGTATTTTCTGAAAGCTTTATTGCGTTTACAAGAAAACGGAAAAATAGTTCGATGACATAGTTTCTGAATAACAGCACCTTCTAGTTTCATGCGTTTCCGAACAAAAATGAATTAAAACTTATGTCAGAAAGTTAACCCTTTGGATTTCAGAACAGCCTTAAACTTGTCTCTCAAAGACGTACGCTTAGACCTGACTCTAGCGGTATCATGTCCAGGTTTACCGGACAAGCCAACGCTTGAGTCAGCGAAGAAAACGCTGACTCAGTTTCATGCGTTTCCGAACAAAAATGAATTAAAACTTATGTCAGAAAGTTAACCCTTTGGATTTCAGAACAGCCTTAAACTTGTCTCTCAAAGACGTACGCTTAGACCTGACTCTAGCGGTATCATGTCCAGGTTTACCGGACAAGCCAACGCTTGAGTCAGCGAAGAAAACGAATTGCTTTTCGCGAGTTCAGAACTGATGAAAGTTTTTTAGTGTCCAATCTAAGTAGGAGTGGTTTAAAGTCAAATTAATGGCTGGTCTAAGAAGTATGGCGGAACTTTATGAGATACTTACTAACGGCATTTCTCCCAAACTGAACAGTGTTTAAGGCTGCGTTCAAATGCTTGTTTTGCCATCATTCAACACTCTTCCAGGAAAAGTGTTATTTTCTACCCTCCTGTGGTTTATTCACAAAAGGACGGGATTGTTCAACAATGAGTTAGGTGATAAGAAGATTAGATCAACCTGCAGGAAAGGTTTCCCCTATTGCAGGATGTCCTTCAGTTTCCTTTTAAAGCCATTAAAGATGAAAAAACCGCGTGACCACAAAAAAGACGCCGATATGCAGTATGACAAAAATGATACGTCTACTTGGACTTTACGGTTCTAGTTAGAACTCTAACATCCGTTCACTAAATAGTAAATGAAGACATTCAGTGAAGGCACTTCGTTATAAAATATATTAATGATCCTGTATGTGCCTGTATGTGCTATATAATTTGGGAGGAGGGAGGGGCGGCGGGTTCTAATCTGAGGGCCTGGTCAAATGCTCGGTTTGCCCCACGCGATAATATTAGATTTATCGCTCAGAAAAGTTTTGAATCGAGATTTTTTAATTTTTTTTTTCAGTTGAAAACCTTTAAAATAAATCATTTTTCTTTCTAATTCACTCTGCATCGAAATCTTCCATACGCGGCCCATGGTGGTGGTGGGTGATGGAGTTAAAACCTCCCTTTCGTTTGAATTCATCACTATATGCAGCATTAATTTCTTCATCATCATCATCATCATCATCTCCTCCCTCCCCAACCCCCGTAGATAATGAAACTGGTATAAACATAAATAAATACCTAATCACTACATGGCAGAGTAGAAAACCCAAATAAATAATGCGAATAAAGAAAAAGTTAAATAATGCAAAAAAAGGAGTGGGGGGGGGGGGGGTTGTTAAAGTAACTGTTTTTTAGAATAAAACTAACCACGATTAATCTAATATCCAAACTCTCCTCCTTCGCTGTAAGGACTTTGGCAAAATGACTAAAGCAGATGCGCAATAAAACCGATTAGTATATAATCTCTAACTTTCTTTTCCAAATGCAAAAGTGCAGTGTTTTAAGATTAAAGGGAGTAGAAACATCTCTTGAGAGCCGAAAACGCTTTTAGGTAGCTTTCTTTACAAAAAAGCTACCTATTGCAGCCGTTCGGAGGAAAGCGATTTCAAAAAATTTTGGTATATTTTCATCGATCATGACCCCCAGACCCCGAAACCACCCTCCGTTCAATATATATATATATATATATATATATATATATATATATATATATATATATATATCTGACCTATGTCACACTGTAACTCCCGTAATTATGAACCGATTTCGATGTAATTTGGTGTGTACATAGTACATACCAATGTCTCGACCGAGTTCGTTGGCCAGCTTCATCCGCCGTTTTGTTTCAAAATGGCGGCCATTTAAAATTTTTAAAAAAATTTAAAACTTGAAATGTGGTACCAAAAAATTAAAAATGGAAAAATATTTTTCTCTTATGTATTTGACCTTTATACAAAGATTCCGGAGCAGTTTTTGTTTCGTCTATATCTTAAAAAATGGCTGAGTTATAGCATTTTGAATTTCTAGCGTGGCTGACATTTTGAAACGTCCTGAATTTTGTCACGCGATAAAAGGCGTATTTATGAACCGATTTGGATGTAATTCGGTGTGTACATAGTACATACCAATCTCTCGACCGAGTTCGTTGGCCAGCTTCATCCGCCATTTTGTTTCAAAATGGCGGCCATTTAAAATTTTTTTTTAAATTTAAAATTTGAAATGTGGTACCAAAAAATTGAAAATGGAAAAATATTTTTTTCTTATGTATTTGACCTTTATACAAAGATTCCGGAGCAGTTTTTGTTTCGTCTATATCTTAAAAAATGGCTGAGTTATAGCATTTTGAATTTCTAGCGTGGCTGACATTTTGAAACGTCCTGAATTTTGTCACGCGATAAAAGGCGTATTTATGAACCGATTTGGATGTAACTTCGTTTATACATAGTACATACCAATGTCTCGACCGGGTTCGTTGGCCAGCTTTACCCGCCATCTTGTTTAAAAATGGCGGCCATTTAAATTTTTAAGAAAAATTTTAATTTGAAATGTGGTACCAAAAATTGAAAATTGAAAAAATATTTTCTTCTTATGTGTTTGACCTTGATAAAAAGATTCGGGAGCAGTTTTTGTTTCGTCTATATCTTAAGAAATGGCTGAGTTATAGCATTTTGAATTTCTAGCGTGGCTGACATTTTGAAACGTCCTGATTTTTCTCACGTAATAACAGGCGTATTTATGAACCGACTTGGATGTACCTTGGTGTGTACATAGTACATACAAATATCTCGACCGAGTTCGTTGGCCAGCTTCATCCGCCATCTTGTTTCAAAATGGCGGCCATTTAAAAAAATTAAAAAAATAAAAAAATTTAAATGAGATACCAAAAAATTGGAAAATGAAAAAGATTTTTTTTTGTATGTGTTTGGCCTTAATACAAAGATTCCGGAACAGTTTTTCTTTCGTCTATATCTAAAAAAAAATGGCTGAGTAATAGCATTTTGAATTTCTCTTGTGGCTGACATTTTAAAACGACCTGATTTTTGTCACGCGATAACAGGCGTATTTATGAACCTATTTGGATGTAACTTGGTCTGTATATAGTACATACCAATGTCTCGACCGAGTTCGTTGGCCAGCTTCATTCGCCATCTTGTTTCAAAAGGTTTGCCATTAAAAAAAATTAAATTTAAAATTCAAAATGACGTATTAAAAAATTGGAAAATAAAAAAGATTTTTTTTTATGTGTTTGGCCTTGATACAAATATTCCGGAGCAGTTTTTGTTTCTGAAAATTTGTTCTTTTGTTGATATCTTAAAAAATGGTTGATTCATAGCACTTTGAATTTCTAGCATGGCTAACATTTTGAAACGATCTTGTATTTGTCACGGGATAACACACGTATTCGACTATTTCGATGTAAGAAGGCATGTGGATAGTATACATCAACACCTCGACCAAGTTCGCTGGCCAGATTCATCAGCCATCTTGTTTCAAAATGGCGGCCATTAAATAAAAATATATATATATATTTAAAGTGAGGTGCAAAAAAATTAGAAATTGAAAAGGGTTTCTTTCTTAAGTATTTGATCTTGATATAAGGATTCAGGAGCATTTTTTGTTTGTCTTTACCTTAAAAAATGGCTCAGATATAGCAGTTTCAATTTCTATTGTGGGTGACATTTTGAAAAATCTGATTTTTTGCATGCGACAGCACTCCTATATATTAACCGACTCCGATGTGAGTGAGCATGTGCACAGCAATTACTAAGGTCTCGACCAAGTTCACTGCTTAGCCTCATCCACCATGTTGTCTTAAAATGACAGGCACTTTCAGAAATTGCCGAATTTGGCAGCCAAATATAAGTTAGTTTAAAGAAAAGCAGCTTGGATAAAGCTGGCTAATTTCGCTAAATTCTCATTCATTATATTGATAAAAATTAGTATTGAATCTCCTATATTCGGTTTCCACTAAATTGAGCTTCGTGTGTTTGCAAGATATAAGTTGGCTTTTTTAAATAAGGATTATGAAAGCTACCTCTTCCTCCCGGCACTGGCCGGAAGGACTTTTTGGAATTCCCTTTATGCCACCTAAATATTGGACATGCGAAAGTTATTTTTGAATATGTGATAATATGATCCTGATTTCTTATGAAAGTTTTGAACCGGATACAATTATTTTAAACTAGCAAACCCCGCGGCTTTGCTCGCGTAATAGTTGAAATATGCCAAGTGATATTTGCATAACTATTTTTTATTAGAAGATCACTTTTTGGAATAATTCAAAAATTACAAATTAAGCCACAGTTTGACTAAACTTCATTATAAAAGTGCAAAAGATAGAAATGAGATTTTAATTATTAAGAAGAACTAAAACTAATTCCAAATAAATGACAATTTAGAAAGTATTTTGAAACTTTTATGCTCATTTCATACGCTCATTTCAGTATTCATTTGAAGTTTTGAATTTTTTAGAAACCATCTTAACACATTTACATCTTAAAATTAACCACCATGTCGAATTTCAAGCTTCTGGTCTAACAGTCTACCACCTCTCTGGTATTAGTGGCACCAACATAAAATGCCGAAACAGAGTTGAAATACATTGTCTCGAAAAATGTTGAAACAGAGACTGTCACTAATTAATTTGCCAATATTAACCTTGAAATCGGTCGGTATTTCCTAATATTCTATACAAAAAGGAATTTAGATGTTTTAAAAGGCTTTCTTGTGGTTCCTGCCAACCAGGTGGTAGTGACACCGGCATAACATATAGCCCGTATAGGATCAGGGACTATCACTCTTGATTCGCAACCAATAACTTCTGTAATCGGTTTATTATTTCCTGAGATTCCATAGAAATGGTAATTTAGGACTCTTTTAGAATATTTTTCGCTCCTTCCTTTCGCTTCACCCATTTTTAATTTCGAATATATTTTTGACTGTTCTTAGAGGACATTTATATTTTATAAGTAAATACCGTGCTATGTTTAAAGTTTCTAGCCTCTTCAGTACCGCAGAATCGCAATTTAGAAAGTGTTTTGCTCCTGCAACCCTCTAGGGGTTGTGGCACCGACATAAAATATAGCTTATGTTTGAACAGGTTCTATCACTATCAATTTGCAACCATTATGTTTGAAATCGGTTTCGTATTTCATACGATTGCATAAAAATCGTAATTTAGACCGCTTATAGAACGCTTTTCGCTCGCTTCATTATTTTTAATTTGGAATTTTCTTTCGACAATTCTTAGAAAGCATTTGTATCTTTGAAGTAATTATCATTCCAAATTTAAAATGTTAGACCCCTCTTTAACACAAAAACGCATTTTAGAACATATTTTGCTGCTATAACCACAAGGTGGTAGTGACAGCAACGTAAAATATAGGCTATGTTGGAGCGGAGACTGTCACTATAATTTGAAACCATTACTTCTGAAATATGTTTATATTTCCTGAGATTGCGTAGAAATCGCTATTTAGAAAGTTTTTAGAATGCTTTTCGTTTATTTTCACAAAATGTAAATTTCAATTTTTTAAGGAACTCTTCTCAGAGAGCATTTACATCTCATAAGTAATTACCATGCCAAATTTCAAGTTGCTAGCCCCTTCAGTATCACAAAAATCATAATTTAGAACGTTTTTTTAAAATACAACCGAAAGGTGGTAGTGACGCCGACATGAAGTAGATCCTATATTGGAGCAAGGGCTGTCATAATCAATTTCCAACCATTAATTTGAAATCGTTTGGGTACTTTCTGAGATTGCGTAGAAATCGCCATTTGAACGATTTTAGAACACTTTACTCGCATTTTCATCCCTTTTAAATTTCGATTTTTTTAAGAAATATTCTTAGAGATCACTTAGATCTTATAAGTAACTACCATTCCAAATTTCATGTTTCTAGGCCCTTCAGTAATACAAAAATCGCATTTTCGAATGTTTTTTTTTTTTTTTTTTTCCTGCGCATACTTTGGGGGTAAGGGCACCGACATAAAATATAGCATATGTATGAGCAAGGGTTGTCAACATCATTTTGACACCATTATCTTTTAAATCGGTTTGGTACTTCTTGAGAATGCGTAAAAATCGCCATTTAGAACGTTTTTTAGAACGCCCTTTTGCGCATTTTTACCCCTTTTTAAATTCGAATCTTTTAAGAGATGTTCTTAGACATCATTAATATCTAATATGTAACTACCATGCCAAATTCCATGTATCTGGGCCCTTCAGTAACACAAAAATTGCAATTTCGAACTTTTTTTTTTTTTTTTTGCTTCTGCACCCCTGTTAGGGGTAGTGGCACCGATATAAAATGTAGCCTATGTTGGAGCAAGGGTTGTCAAAATCCTTTTGAAACTATTATTTTTTAAATCGGTTTGGTGCTTCTTGAGATTGCGTAAAAATCACCTTTTAGGACGTTTTTTAGAACGCCCTTTTGTGCATTTTCACCCCTTTTTAAATTCGAATCTTTTAAGAAATGTTCTTAGAGATAATTTATAACTAATAAGTAGTTACCATGCCAAATTCCATGCCCTTCAGTAACGCAAAAATCGCAATTTCAAACTTTTTTTTTTTTGCTCCTGCACCCCCTTTAGGGGTAGTGGTACCGACATAAAATGTAGCCTCTGTTGGAGCAAGGGTTATCAACATCATTTTGGCACTATTATTTTTTAAATCGGTTTGGTACTTCTTGAGATTGCGTAAAAATCGCCATTTAGAACATTTTTTAGAACGCCTTTTTGTTCATTTTCACCCCTTTTTAATTTCGATATTTTTAAGAAATGCCTTTAGAGATCATTAGTATCTTATAAGTAACTACCATTCCAAATTTCATGTTTCTGGTCGCTTCAATAACACAAAATTCGCATTTTTAGAACGTTTTATGCTCCTGCACCCCCTTTTGGCCAGTGGCACTGACATATGATATAGCCTATGTTCTAAGTTGGACTAACACCAACATTTTGATACCATTACTTTTGGAATCGGTTGGGTAGTTCCAGAGCTTACCTCCTACAAATAAACAATTTTTACCTCTTTATAATATTAGTATAGATTGTTAATTGAAAACATTAAAAATAAACTTTTTCGCATACAATTAAAAAAAATGGCATCAAATATGGTAAATGTTTCAATTGTAGAAATATTTCAAATGTTGTTCTTCATCCATATACGAAAATCCATTTACGTCAGAATATTTTTTTTTATCTCTCGAAATTTCAATATTTATACTGTTCCTGAGCCTTATAAGTTATATGTAGAAAAATCTTTCTCCGCGCTCTAACAATAAACAGTAAAAATTCCCATCTTCTACGACCAAAACTCAACAAGTTCTGATACACTGAATTTTATTAGTTTTCATTGTTTTCTGACATTTCTGTTGCCGTACAAATAATAGGGGGGGGGGGGGGAGCCCCAAAAATATATCAATTTCTATCAACGAGAATAGTATTAGAGCAAGTTATAGGTAGCTTTCTTTACAAAAAGCTACCTATTGCAGCCGTTCGGAGGAAAGCGATTTCAAAAAATTTTGGTATATTTTCATCGATCATGACTTCCAGACCCCGAAACCACCCTCCTTTCAAAATTGATATATATATATATATATATATATATATATATCTGACCTATGTCACACTGTAACTCTCGTATTTATGAACCGATTTGGATGTAATTCGGTGTGTACATAGTACATACCAATGTCTCGACCGAGTTCGTTGGCCAGCTTCATCCGCCATTTTGTTTCAAAATGGCGGCCATTTAAAAATTTAAAAAAAAATTAAAATTTAAAATGTGGTACCAAAAAATTGAAAATGGAAAAATATTTTTTTCTTATGTATTTGACCTTTATACAAAAACTCCGTAGCAGTTTTTGTTTCGTATATATCTTAAAAAATGGCTGAGTTATAGCATTTTGAATTTATAGCGAAGCTGACATTTTGAAACATCCTGAATTTTGTCACGCGATAAAAGTTGTATTTATGAACCGATTTGGATGTAACTTCGTTTATACATAGTACAGACCAATGTCTCGACCGAGTTCGTTGGCCAGCTTCATCCGCCATTTTGTTTAAAAATGGCGGCCATTTAAAATTTTAAGAAAAATTTAAATTTGAAATGTGGTACCAAAAAATTGAAAATTGAAAAAATATTTTTTTCTTATGTGTTTGACCTCAATAAAAAGATTCGGGAGCAGTTTTTGTTTCGTCTATATCTTAAAAAATGGCTGAGTTTTAGCATTTTGAATTTCTAGCGTGGCTGACATTTTGAAACGCCCTGATTTTTGTCACGCGATAACAGGCGTATTTATGAACCGATTTGAATGTAACTTGGTCTGTACATAGTTCATACCAATGTTTCGACCGAGTTTGTTGGCCAGCTTCATTCGCCATCTTGTTTCAAAAGGGTTGCCATTTAAAAAAAAAAATGTAATTTAAAATTTAAAATGAGGTATTAAAAAATTGGAAAATGAAAAAGATTTTTTTTATGTGTTTGGCCTTGATACAAAGATTCTGGAGCAGTTTTTGTTTCTGAAAATTTGTTCTTTTTTTTATATTTTAAAAAGTGGTTGAATCAGGGGCGCCATTTCAGAATTTTCTTGGGGGGGGGGGGCAAGGCTGTCTTTGAAGACAGTGGCATAGCCAAGGGTGGGGTGGGGTTCGGCGGCGGGGGGGGGGGGGGGGGGAGCCTGTACTCTCTCCCATCAAAACGAAAACCTATGAAAAATTCCATTTTAAGGAGGTTTTTTTTATCTTAGCAGGTATAATTTCAAGATAGTGACTAACATTTTTTCCGTTTAAGACAGTATTCTATTATAGACAGTTTCCCTTTTTACAAGTATTCTTAAAGGCATTTAAAACATCCTTTCTATAGTATACCTCTGAAGAGTATAGGTATATTACATTTATTGTAAAACTTGCGAATACGAAACCTGTCAAAAAAAGAATTGTTTCGTAAATGGAAAAAAAAATTAGGTTTCTATGAAGAAAGCACTATATAATTATTCTTGCTAAGAAGGGTACCTGTCTAAAACGGAGATTTTTTTTTTTTTTTTTTTTTTTTTTTCTTTTTGACTTTGCAGGCTTTACGGACAGGACAGAAAGCCATTTAATATGTTTCTTAGAGTGGGGAGAGGAGGCAGGATTTTGTTTGAGGGGAAAGGTTTGAAATAGCATGCCATTCTTAACATTTTCATAAGCATGGGATTCTTCAAGAAATATTTGTAACATTTTCCAACGCAGCTGAAAAGTGAATTGGGTTTGTCTGCCCGTCTGGTCATGCTCTAACTCACGTAAATATAATCGGGTTAACGCGTAATTGATATATGTTATTAATGTTTACAATGGAATGTTCGGTATTCAAAATGAAGTGTGTATCATTCATAGTTCATTTACAGGAGGACTCAAAAGTATTCCGTTAGATTATGGTCTATCGGGTAAAATCATTTGCGGTATATTTTAATATTGTTGTATTACAGTATTTAAACATAATAACATTTATATACATTATTGGGGTGTACTAAAAGATGACTACACTGTAAACTAAAATGTCTGAAATTCAGACACTTAAGTGTCTGAAACGTAGTGTTCAATTTTCAGACGTTTTAAAATGTCTGAAAATTTTCAGACACTTCTTGCGTCTGAATTTCAGACACTTAAGTGTCTGAAACAGCAGTGTTCGATTTTCAGACGTTTTAAAGTGTCTTAAAATTTTTAGACACTTCTTGCGTCTGAATTTCAGACATTTCAAATGTCTTAATTACGGCCATCTTTGTCCCGTTATTTTTTGTCAATATGAAGCCATCTTTGACCACTTTTCTTTCTAAACTATATACGTAGCCATGTTTGACCACATTGAATCATTTTTTACAAATGGGAATCATTTGTTACCATAAAGCAAAGCTGATTGCAGCGTGAGAAAACTGGGATATTTCTGTGCCCCCTGATTTTAGGGCACCCCAAATTGGGTATGAAATTTTCAAAAAGCTGATATTTTAAATATGTTTTGACCTTGGGATGATTATAATCAGTATATTCACCTAAATATGTATTTACGTGATATCATATATGCCCTATGGCGTCAAAAATGTTAATTACTTTTAAAGACAACTTCAAATGAATTCTAGGCCAGAGACTTGGTATTTCTTCTCCCCCCCCCCCCCCCCCCCCCCCCACCGCCTTCATATACTGTTACAAAAAAAAAAATTAAGCCTATTCGATGTCATCAAATACATATTTGGACAAATATATCCTTTTCTTTAACCTAATAATGATCTAAAAGTACAAAATATTTATTAAAATACGTATAAGGTCAAAACAAATTTAAAATATCAGCTTTATGGAAATTTAATACCAAGTTTTGGGGCCCGTAAAGCAAAAGACCCATAGAAACAGCCCACTTTGTCCAAGCTGCAATCAGCTCTGCTTTATGGTAACAAATTATTCCCATTTATAAAAAATGATTCACCCCTTTCGGAATGAAACCCATCCTTGTTTTGTTGAACAATTTTCTTCCCATTTAAATTAGATATTTCCAGTGAATTAATTTTTTTGCATTTTCATATCTGTGTTAAATAAAATCTAACACTAGATTCCACAAAATTGGAAATATATGAGATTCAAAAAAAAAAAAAAAAAAAATTGAGTAAGGAACTCTTACTTTTTTTTATGTCTCTTCGTTTTTATCATTATACTATTTATCATACAAATAAATACATAAACATTTGATAACCGCATATCGGCGGCTAAGGCGATAGTAGTTATAGGATTCTGGATGGACAGCATGCCTATTTGACACTTTTTAAGCGATAAATAATATAGTAAATATCACTGTACAAATCTATTTTCGATAGTCTTAAGTTTTTTTTAATTTTACGAAATTTACGAAGTTAATTTTAGTAATATGTGAAACTGCTCAAAAGATAAAGAAAATCCTTGATATAAAAAATTAACTCATTATCTCTGTCTGTTAAAATTCTCTGGTTAATTTATATTCTGCTGTATTGGGAAATAGGAACAATAAATGAAATTGTATTTTAAAGCTTACTGTGTAAGTAACATTGACTTTTGGGTATGTTGCAGATGTGCAACACGATGATACTAAGGGTTAACCTTGTAGCATCTCAATGCAAGTTTATTATTTTATTTATATTTGGTCATAAAAACATACTAAATTTAAATGAAACTAACATAACGTGCGTTGAGTTGCTACATTATCAAATACAAAACAAAATAATCCTAAAAATCCGATCCCCCCCCCCCCCCCGAACCTCACCAAAAAAAAAGGTCATTCTTTATTGTTATGGGTCTTTCTTCCTCTCCCCATATTAAATACATAAAAAGTAACTTGAGATTGAAGTCAAAAACATTTTCTTTCTGTTAACATGACGTTAAAAATAACTTACTTCGCTAGAAATTAAAAAAAACAAATGATGATAATATAAAAATATATGTGCAGATCAAACATAATTATAAGAATATTTATATTTTCAAACCTCATTACCTTACCAAAATATTAAATATCAGCACATTTTTTAAATAGGATTTTATTAAACTTGATTTTTTAAAATAATTTTTTAGCACAGATTGGAATAATTACGATGTTTTTTAGCATAGCTTGGATTAATTACAACGATTTATATTCCTTGTTTAAAGTATATTTTTAAGATGACTTTGTGGCTTGAAAATTAAATATGTTGTTGAGATGGAACACAGAAAATCAAAGCAGATTTTGTACCTTTTAAGTAAACTTTCGGTAGAATTATTTAAAAAAAAAAAAAGAATACTATAGAGGTAGGATTTATTTTCCATCGGAAAAACTCAAAGTATTTATAAAATATTCAGATATTCCAAATAACTTCACTCTGGTGCTTTCACGATTTCCTTTCATGTTCTACATCCATCATATAAAGCAATGACAACATTTATCATATGTAAGTTTAAATTTGATAATATTGAAACATTTACTTCGAAAATATACTCTGTAAGAGAATTAAATGTAATGATACTCTTGTCATTGTTGCAAAAAATGAAAATTAACATGTAAAATTATATCATAAATATAAAGTACTGAAAATTGAAAGAAAAGAAAAACAAAAAACAAACGATGATAATATAAAAATATGTTTCAGATCAAACATAATTATAAGAATATTTATATTTTCAAACCTCATTACCTTCCCAAAATATTAAATATCAGCACATTTTTCTTAATAGAATTTTATTCAACTTGATTTTTTAAAATAATTTTTTAGCACAGCTGTTTTTTAGCATAGCTTGGATTAATTACAACGATTTCTATTCCTTGTTTAAAGTATATTTTCAAGATGACTCTGCGGCTTGAAAATTAAGAATGTTGTTGAGATGGAACACAGAAAATCAAAGCAGATTTTGTACCTTTTAAGCAAGCTTTCAGTAGAATTATTAAAAAAAAAAAAAATGAATACTATATAGGTAAGATTTATTTTCCATTGGAAAAACTAAAAAAATATTTATAAAATATTCAGATATTCCAAATAACTTCTGGTGCTTTCACTATTTCTTTTTATGTTCTACATCCATCATATAAAGCAATCACAACATTTATCATATATAAGTTTAAATTTGATAATATTGAAAAATTTACTTCGAAAATATACTCTGTAAGAGAATTAAATGAAATGATACTCTTGTCATTGTTGCAAAAAATGAAAATTACTATGTAAAATTATATCATAAATACAAAGTGTACTGAAAATTGAAAGGAAAGAAAAAGAAAAGCAAATGATGATAATATAAAATTATATTTGCAGATCAAACATAATTATAAGAATATTTATATTTTCAAACCTCATTACCTTCCCAAAATATTAAATATCAGCACATTTTTGTTAATAGGATTTTATTGAACTTGATTTTTTAAAATAATTTTTTAGCACAGCTTTGATTAATTACAACGATTTCTATTCCTTGTTTAAAGTATATTTTCAAGATGACTCTGTGGCTTGAAAATTAAATATGTTGTTGAGATGGAACACAGAAAATCAAAGCAGATTTTGTACCTTTTAAGTAAACTTTCGGTAGAATTATTAAAAAAAAAAAAAAAAAAAAAAAAAGAATACTATAGAGGTAGGATTTATTTTCCATTGGAAAAACTAAAAAATATTTATAAAATATTCAGATATTCCAAATAACTTCACTCTGGTGCTTTCACGATTTCCTTTCATGTTCTACATCCATCATATAAAGCAATGACAACATTTATCATATATAAGTTTAAATTTGATAATATTGAAACATTTACTTCGAAAATATACTCTGTAAGAGAATTAAATGAAATGATACTCTTGTCTTTGTTGCAAAAAATGAAAAGTAATATGTAAAATTATATCATAAATACAAAATGTACTGAAAATTGAAAGGAAAAAAAATGATGATAATATAAAAATATATGTGCAGATCAAACATAATTATAAGAATATTTATATTTTCAAACCTCATTACCTTCCCAAAATATTAAATATCAGCACATTTTTCAATAGGATTTTATTCAACTTTATTTTTTAAAATAATTTTTTAGCACAGCTTGTAATAAATCATATATAAGGTTAAATTTGATAATATTGAAACATTTACTTCGGAAATATACTCTGTAAGAGAATGAAATGAAATGATACTTTTGTCATTGTTGCAAAAAATGAAAATTAATATGTAAAATTAAGTATAATATAAAGTATTGAATGTTGAAAAGAAAGAACTTAATAATGAAATATCATTTGAAATTAGATTCTTTTTATTTATGTATGGGCATTTGTTTATATAGATTAAATGATAATTGCAATTTGATCAAGCTATTTAGCAAGCATTAATATCTAAATATATGCATTGTTTTTTTTAATAACAAGCAGGGAAAATTACTTCTGGACTACAAAATATTTATTTATAAAATAGAGGTCTAAAGAAATATTAAACAAATTCATTATTTTGAAAATGATATGCATTTATTGAAAACACACAAATGAACACACAAGCCTTTTAAAACAAAACTAATTTTATTGGATGTAAAAAAGAACCAAATATGCAAATTATTAAAATAAAAATAATTTAGATTTTAAATAGCATTATATGTTTAATTATCTAATAAAAGTCACTATTTTTCTATAAAATTTCAGCTTGAAATAAAGTTCACATAATCGTACAAAAGGGTTCTTTCTTACCTTTTACCAGTGTAATCCATTTTCACAAACATGAAATAAAGTATTTCACGAAGTAGCGATAAAACACTATTTTTAAAAAAGTTATATGCACTTTAAAAAATATTCTTGATACTGCATACATCTATCGTGATACAACATATTTTTTTAATGCGCTACATAATAAAAATCATTACGAATGCGATATTTAAAAATCCGCATGCATTTCTGAACACACAGTCAAAAATAACTAGACATTTCTTTCTTTAAGAAGAACGTTATACGTAGTGTACATCCAAATACATGGTGTTCTAATATTGTAATAATATTTCTGTCAAGCACTGCACAACTAAAGAAAACTGCATTTAACTAAAGAAATCAGGAGCTTATCACAAAGCTAACGGTCGTTTAAAATCACCGTCACTTGAAATATTAAAAATACATGGTGTTTCAATATTGTAATAATATTTCTGTCAAGCACTGCACAACTAAAGAAAACTGCATTTAACTAAAGAAATCAGGAGCTTATCACTAAGCTAATGGTCGTTTAAAATCACCGTCACTTGAAACATTAATCGGCCAACAATCTTACATTAGACACATCTTCACAATAGAAATACCCAAGGTTCCAAGGTTCTTCTACAAGGTTCGAAATACCCTGTCAGCATATTTTTCCGCGCCCATTATTTCCGTTAATGACGCAATCGTTGGCTGAGAGACTGGCAGCTCAAACTCGGTCCTGATTTGCAGAATGAATTTCAGTTGATTTTTATCATCGGGAAATGAAATAATGTAGGAATAACGAATACAATTTTTTCTTCTTCATTAGTATATTTTTTAATGCGTTACAATTATCTATTATAAGATATAATTATTACAGTTAGGACGCTTTCAGACAAAGGCATAAAATAAATATTTTGTCGTCAAACTTTCAAATAACTTATCAAATTTTAATAAATTAGTAATAAATTGCTACATTTCAAATTAAACTTAGTAAATCCAGGGATTATTTTAATATAGCGACTTTTTATACCATACTTTTTATTATCTAATTATAAAACAGTAATGTGTAAATATGGCAGAAGAGTTTTATTAAGGGACATTGACTTAGCATATGGGAAGCAGAGGAGAATTACCCCGATAGAAACTAGTTAAGGCGGGCAGCAACTGTTACATAAAAATTATAGCATGAAACTATAATAGCTACTAAGGTAGGGTCGCAGTATTTTAAATTGCTTCTGGTGCACAAAAACCTACGCTAAGCCATTAGGTGAGCATGTGTGTCGGGGGGAGGGGGTGGTGCCTAGCTGGTACGTTATTTTAATACAATTATTTGGAGAACTTTATATTTTGTGAAAGGCAATTCGTTAATTACTTTATTGCACTAAAAATAACTTAGTTCCAAAACTTAGTAAACGAACTAGTATTGCAATTTTGACAAACGCCCCATGGTCTAATCACGTCGCTTGTTTTATAAAGTAATACCAAATTTAATGCATGGAATTTTAAACGTCTTTCAACCGTTCGAAAGCGTTTTCTAATTCTGCTTACATTTATATTGCAATTGTATATACAGTCACCATACATATGATACAATTGTATTACATTCAGACACTTAGGTGTCTGATTTCTAAATGTCTTAATTTCAGACGTATTATCATTTTTAAGACACTTTATTTAGTTCATCCATACCATGATCACAGTAAGACATTTACGTGTCTTAAATTTAGACATCTATGATGTCTGAAATTTCATATTCAGACACTTAAGTGTCTGAAATACTTTTTCAGTCACATATGTGTCTGAATTTAAGACGCCTCTATTTGCAGTGTACTACATGTAATGTTATGTTTAGCACTTACAGTTCGCATCCGGTAGAACTTACAAGTATTCCGTTATATTATAGTCTTTGAAGAAAGAATATTTGTGACGTATTTTAATAATGTTACTCCGTTACAAACATAATGAAATTGATAAAAATTTCTGAGATGTGCTAATTAGAGATGAGTTCGGGCTCATTTTTCAGAGCCCGGGGCCAACAATTTTAAATCCGAATCCGAAAAAGTTTGTGCCATCAGAGCCCGATTCCGATACCGAAAGTATGCACGGAAAAAAAAGATTTAACAAAAATGCATATTTAAAAGCTGTTCTAAATGTAATAGATCTCATTTTTTAACAACTGTTAATCTCTAGCACATAATTAATTTTATGAAATTTACATTAAATCTTATCAAAAGAGACGTTTAGTGTCAAATAGAAATATACTTCCCTAAAAAGATTTTTTAATTTTTCTCCCGCAACAAATAGGTATCTCTGATGGATACAATAACGAAGAGCATTTTATGTATAAATTAATGAAATTTGCAGAAATTATGATTTATATGACGAAGAATCGAACAGCGTTTTCTGTTTCCTATAAAAGGTGTACATCTTTCGCATTTATCATGGCTTTGAAAATAAGTTTAAATTATAAATTTGATACCATTACCAAAAAGATCCGATGCTTTTATAGAAAAAGAGGAAACGCTGCTTGATTGCTTTCAATCGGGAATAACAACACATGCCAATTTTATCTACTTACGTATGAAAGTGATTGTATGAATATATGAAGAACAGAGCCACAGAATGAGCATACTTCAAGAAGAAGCATGAATAAAATCACCAACATTATTTTCATATAAAGAGCGATTACAATCGCAGACAATAGGAGACTAAAAATTTGCAAATCTTAGGCTAATGCTGATTGACGTAAAAGAAAATATTTATTTCGCGTTAGATCTCTGAAAAAAGTAATAATAAATAAACATTCCAGTTAAACAGTATCCTAATGGCGCCATATTCTGATTGCCGCCAACATCAATAGGTCATTACTCGCGTTAAACTACAGACATAAATCATCAAATATCACAAGTTTTCTTTCAAAATAATGTTCGACAAATACTAAAAAAAAAAAGAAAAAAAAATCTATTTCTCTTTCCTCCTGATCAAAATAGCATTAAAAAGACTTGCAATGGGATAATTAATTTTTAAGGGGTAAAAAAATTTTTTTTTATTTCTACACGAGTACGATAATAAATAAAATTGCCAATTTGAGAAAGAATGGGCCCGAGCCCGAAGGCTGGTATAAAAATCAAACCCGTGTCAGGTCCGGGTTGAGTCCGTCTTATCTCTAGTGCTAATACATACTTTCTGTAGAATATGGGGTGCGAAGCATTCATCACTCATTTACAAGGTTATGCAAAAGAGTTCGATTACATGATGGTCTACGGGTAAAAACTGTTCGCAGCGTATTTCAATTATGTTGCACTATTTCAAACATGATGAAACTGATGTATATTACTGAAGCTAACAACAAAATGCTTGCAGTAAAATAGGATGGGGATTGCATTTATCATTCATTTACAGGGACACATAAAAGATTTCGGGAACAAATCTGTATGCGAAGTTTGGCTATTAGGAATGATTGCTGCAAGCCCGTTTTCACTTATGGTATGTTTTTTTAGTTTAACTAAATTTTTGAATACTACATGGTGTACATAAATTCTATAGAACATATACAGAGCAATTTTCAAATTCGTAAGACACACAGAAAAATTCATAAGCATTATTGAGAAAGAGCAGGAATTGCTTAAAGATGTTATTTTTAATTTGAGTTATGCAGCTTCAAGTTGTCTTTCAAGCTCAACTACATTTAGTATAATATACTAAGGTAAGTTTGCTGCATATAAATAAAATCATATACAGGACTATGCAAAGAACTGGATATATAATCGCCTATGGATATTAACTCATGGAAGCGTAATTTAAGTAGCTTAAGCATTGGTTGTAAATTTCAGCATTAATATGTGGTGTGTATTAAAATCTGTATGTCATATACAGGGCTGTACAAAAGAATTTAAGTATGTTTCCCCCTATCGGTAGAAACTGCTGAAGGAGAATTTTTTACTATGTTATGCATTTTCTTACTAAACGTAATTTAAGCACACTGTGTATCATATGTACAAATTTATAGATCATATACAGAACTTCACAAAAGAACTGGATTACTTTTACGGTTATGGGCGGTAATTATTGAAATATGGTTTTTAAATGTGGTATAAGGACTGTTTTCTAGAAATCTGCACAAACTTTTCTTGACTTGAAAGTCATTAAAAAACGAGATAAAGAACTCAAATGGGCACTGTAAGGTGACTTCAATAACCACATTCCTCTGTAAAACTGTTATCGGATTTTAATTAAACCGTTTCGTTTGACATTATCGATTTTACTTTTGGTGGTACTTGCTAGATATTGTACAAAATTTAAGTTCATAATTTTGAAACAATACTTGATTCGATTGATCAATTTCTGGATGTTACCTGATTTCTAGCCTTTGGCATACACTTTTGACTTCAGATACTTTCAGAACCGCTCAATTGGTCAAATTTGGGGAACGCTAACCAGGTTGTCAGACTTCTTTATGAAAGTGAAGTTTTGCTGGCGGAAATAGCTGAGAACGATTTTGCAGAGATGACTGCTATCCAAGTCTGGCCAGATACCGTAATCACCGTCATTGTAGTTGCTACAGATGTAAGGGATAAGAAGACGGCGAATGCCCTTGTTCAAATGTCGTTGCCCATTGACAGAAAACTCAGACTTTCGGATGAACGGACGACTCAAACCTTTCGGACCCATTGCAATCCATACGAGGATCTTGTCTTGGAATTTTGCTTTAGTAGAAAATTTAATGATATCTTGGGTCGTAGAGACGTCAGATGTATAATAGCCACCGTTATAGTTAAACGTGGAACGCTTGAGCTTAAAATATGAGCCGTCACCGTCATCGAAGATGAATATTCTATCAGAGAATTTTCTGAACAAGTGACCGCACTTCGTTTTCACGACAACCATTTGTTTTTCTGTTCATTCTGTTATGACCATTTCTTGTAATATTTGATGTTCAGGTTCTTAGTGATTGTCTTTTGTTGGTGGTTAGGTGAAACACTGTATTTCGAAGGCATGGGATTGATTAATACTCGGTCGTTTTCGTCAAACAGTCCTTTCAACTGCTCTAACTCTGGCTTGGAGATTTTTTTTTATTTGCCTTCCTACCCGATCCCAGTTCTTTTTTTGGCCGAGAGTCCCTCCTAGTAACATTCTAGAACATCGTATGTAGTTCGTTTGGTGATATTTTCGGAAAATAAATAGTTCACGATGGACTTGATCCTTGATGAATATTGCTTTCGTAAAACTTGTACACAATAATACATAGACACTCCTCTTGTGGCTCTATTCTCGGAAAACACAGATTATTTAATGATCTCTTGGCTAATGGTCATGCTCTTATATACCATAGCACAACACTTCACGTGCAAGTTTCACCTGATTCGGTTTCCTTTGCTATTTTACATAATTGCAAAGTTTGTGCGGATTTCTAGGAAAAAGTCCTTATGTTTTCTAAAATGTTTAATTAGATATATTATTTACCTTATTGAAAAGCTAAGTTTTGCTAAAGCATTCTTGATGTGTTGGAAAGTGTTTCATAATCTATGCTTGACGCATGATTTTTCTCTCTTGTTTAATTTTCAAGGGAAGACCATGCTATTTTATTTACTTATTTGCTTATTTTTCTTGCTGAGCGACGCAAAATCAATTCGTCAATTGACCGCAGAAAAAAAATGCGAGATTTGCAAATTAGACTTGGAAAAAATAGATAAATTGGCAAATTAGAAATTTTTTTTTTATAATTATTAGTTTATATACCTAAAGTGTTTATTTATACGTGTTTTTATTGTAATAAAATTTGACAAGCTATTTTAGGTTTTGAGTAATTTTTTTAAATTCTTTTGAGTTTGACCTGCGATGACAGATAAATTTTCTAAAATATCAAATTCCTTGGGGGGGCTATGGCCCCCCCAGCCCCCCTCAAATGGCGCCCCTGGGTTGAATTATAGCACTTTGAATTTCTATCATGGCTAAAAGTTTGAAACGATCTTGTATTTGTCTCGCGATACCACACGTATTCGCCTATTTCGATGGAAGAAGGCATGTGGATAGTATACATCAATATCTCGACCAAGTTCGCTGGCCAGCTTCATCAGCCATCTTGTTTCAAAATGGCGGCCATTAAATTAAAAAAATATATATTTAAAGTGAGGTGCAAAAAAATTAGAAATTGAAAAAGGTTTCTTTCTTAAGTATTTGACCTTGATATAAGGATTCAGGAGCATTTTTTGTTTGTCTTTATCTTAAAAAATGGCTCAGATATAGCAGTTTCAATTTCTAACGTGGGTGACATTTTGAAAAATCTGATTTTTTGCCTGCGACAGCACTCGTATGTATCAACCGATTCCGATGTGAGTGATCATGTGCACAGCAATTACTAAGGTCTCGACCAAGTTCACTGGTTAGCCTCATCCACCATGTTGTCTTAAAATGGCAGGCACTTTAATAAATCGCCGAATTTGGCAGCGAAATATAAGTTACTTTAAATAAAAGCAGCTTGGATAAAGCTGACTAATTTTGCGAAATTCTCATTCATAATGATTTAGTATTGATAAAAATTAGTATTGAATCTCCTACATTCGGTTTCCACTTAATTGAGCTTCGTGTGTTTGAATAATATAAGTTGGCTTTTTTAAAATAAGGAATATGAAAGCTACCTCTTCCTCCCGGCACTGGCCGGAAGGACTTTTTTTTTTCTTTCTTTTAGTCGAAGGACTTTACATTGAATAACTTGCGTCTTTTAACAAAGTCTTGAAGTATCTATACATTAAATTCATTTTTACCTGTTTGTGCTTTTCTTTACTTTGGTTTTTTAGCATGTCACGTATTCATCCTTGTACCAAGGCAGAAAATTTATCTTATTACCACCATCAGATTTTTTTTTAGCTCTAAACTCTAAAGTTGTTTTTTTTTGTTTTTTTTTCCTCCTTTAAAATTTTCACTTTGCCAGTGGTTACATATATCACACCATTTCTCTCATTGGCGGGCCGGGTATTCCCCATTTGGGAATCCTTTCTGATCAATAATATTTTGACAAGGGAACAAAAATTACATTACGTTGTGATATGTCAGATTTGGAGTCATGTGACACACATAATTCATATCTAGTTTTCGCGCACGATTCCATTGTAATGCAGCGGAAGGAAAATCCTTCTGCGATGTGCAAATGCAACCTGGAAAACACGTTTCCAAGTTGTTGGCGAGCTTGTTCTTTCCACGTACGGGCTGTTCGTCCTTGAGAGTCGTGTCGCAAATTATTGAGCAGATTTGGAGGAGAAGACGTTGACCCATACTTCGATTATCTGTGCCAACCATAGTTATTATTATCCCCCGATATCCCAGCTTCTTTCATTATCTTTCTATCTACATCTCCACAAACACCATGTGCCGTTGGAAATGTTAAGAATACCTTTTGCAGGTGACTGATGATGGCAACGGTGCAAGGTGCAACAGGTGACTATATGAACAAAAATGGACAGCGCACCTCTCCAAAGGGCAGTGCCACCCCGAAGCAAGTCTACTGCACTCCCGTAAAATTTTGAACTACTTTTATTCTCTGATGATTAAAAAAAAAAAAGTAAAACTTATTCTTCACTAATGACATAAAATGATTAAAGAACGAAAGAGGCATCAAGAGTTGGCGTCTTGATTAAAAGAAAGAAGTCACTGTTTCAATTCTCCTTTTTGAAAAAAGCTGGAAGATTTTTTTTTTCTTTTAATAGTTAAATTTCTGTTTTGCTTTTTTATGTTTATATGTTTTAAAATTTGTCTTGTACGGGGTGGTTCTGATTTTTTTTTTTTTTTCCGGTTTAGTTTATTTCATGTTTAACTGCATCATAAAACATGCCAACAAGATTGCGAATCACATTCATATCTGTTCCAAAATTTTGCGAATTTATCTTGATTTTTTTCTATTGGCGTCTATTTGAACTACATTTTTTTTTTTTTTTAATTTATGTACACGCCTTTCCCCGCCGAAAAAAAATCAGTGATGATCAGTGCTGTAAGAGAAATGTAACCTGGGATATGCATATATGTTTTTATTTCACCGGTATCCATAAATTAAGGGACAAAAGAAAATGTGAATTTTCGTAATCAATAGTTAATTATGAGTGGGATATGCATATATGTTTTTATTTCACTGGCGTCCATAAATTAAGGTGGCTCTCAAGTGCATTGTTCTACAAGCGCGTAACTTAGTAATGCATTTATTAATTTATTTTTAAACGTAAGGGCACAAAATTTACAGGGATTACTATTGAAGCAATTTGCAATCAAAATGAGTTTTCGATTTTTTGATAAATAAATTACTTATAGAGCTCTAATCAATTTTGATCACGTGACAACCAGTTTTTCTCCTCTCTCTGGCTGGTTTCACTACTTTCATCCAGAAATTCGGTTCAAAATACAAACTTTGACAGTATTTCCGGAAAGATCTATTGCGTTTGCCAAAAAACGGAGAAAACAGTTCGATTACATAGTTTCTGAACAACAACACCAGCTAGATTCATGCATTTTCGAAAAAAATAAATAAATAAAAACTTATGTCAGAAAGTTGCCTTTTTGGATTTCAGAACACCTTTAAAAATGTTCTCGCTTATAACTCAATAGGTAATTTATTGATCAAAAAATGGAAAACACAGTTCAATTCCAAACCGCTTCAATGGCCAGGCTTTCCAATTTTATACCTTTCTGTTAAAAAATGAATTTGTAAATGTGTCAAAGCGTTTTGTGCTTGTTGAGCAGAGCAGTTAAGAACAGCCTTAAATTAGCTTGGAATAATGAAACAAAAAATTATGTATTTGTACCCTCCGTTAATAAATTTTAAAAGAAATTAACCCCTAAATCTTTATAAAACAAATTAGGCACCAAATAATGAAAAGGTTATATGACCACTTTATAAATCTGGGAAAAAAAGGGTGAAATTTAACTTTAGATATCTTAATTATATATCTATATTACAAAGGACAAACGTGCCTGTCCGTAACGCTGACGTCATTTCGATGTTGGCAACAGCTGACGATTAAATTTTACTTTTACTGCAATTTTTTTAATTTCTAAACATCGCACATTTTTAATTTTTACACCGTCGAATAGAGAAAAAAATGTAATCTCACAAATGCAATTTGTTTGGAAACTATTGTAATTTACTCATTTTTTATGGCTTTTAAAATAATTTTCCAATATGATTTTTATTATTTTTTTTTTTAAATATATTTCTATCGCGTTCAGACGATTATGAAAGATAATCCCGTTTGCACTTAAGGCTATTCTCAATTGCTCTGCTCAACAACGTTTTGACACATTTACAAATTAATTTTTTAACCGAAAGATATAAAATTGGAAATCCTGACCATGGAAGCGATTTGGAATCGAACTGTGTCTTCCGTTTTTTGATCAATAAATTTCCTATTGAGTTATAAGCGATTTTGATCACGTGACAAACACGTTTTTCAACCTTTCTTAGCGGTTTTTCTCCATTCGCGCGAAAATTCGGTTCAAAACGCTCACTTTGACACTATTTTCTGAATTGAAAAAAAAAAAAAACAAAAAAAAAACGAAAAAAAACAGCGCGATGATATAGTTTCTGAACAACAAGACCCGCTAGTTTCATGCATTTCCGAACAAAAATAAATTAAAACTTATGTCATAAAGTTGCCCTTTTGGATTTGAGAACAGCCTTAAGTTAATATAAATAGTTCAGCATTTGTTTCCGGGAGATATTCCATAACGAAGTTAAAACTTCACCAATAAAATCAAATAACAAAATAAAATAAATAAATAAAACAAAAACTTAACAGACGGGTAATCGAACTACCAACTAAACTACCCTCTTAAACAACTGAAATGGTCAGAAATAAAAAGAAAAGTAACGAAATCTTTAGCGATTTCTTCGATATTAACTCATACGAAAATAACGCTTTTAATAAATTTCAAAATTTTATTTGAATGCAAAATTGATACTTTACAAATAAAAATTCTCTTTGGTGTTGTTTGTATGTAATCTAAAAAGTTACATTAATGTAAAAAATGGTTTTCCTTATGTTCTGTAAAATCCGGGAGGTCCTGGTTGAATCCTCTAGTACTAATACAAGAAAGATGTTTGTTAATATATGAGAATTTTTCATTGAAATTTTTCAATTGAAATTTTTACGCTAAAGGAAAAGAAAAATCTGTACAGTGCGCATTTGCAACAAAATGACTTTTTTAAAATTTTAAATTATGAAATAGGATGAAAAAATCAATTCCTCCAATCTTAAAGTCACTTTCTATGAACAATAGATGGCGCAACAATACTACGAGTGAGAACCACAGAAATTAGGTACGGAGAAAGAAAAATAAAGCATTTTCCTCATATTTTGCAAGTAGTGCAGTGAAGATGGCGCACAATAGATAATTGTTTGTTGTTATCCAACTGCCAATTGATTATCTATTATTCATATAACAGAAAAAAAAACTTTTTTGAGTTTATTAGAAATAAAATCACCATTCATAAGAGCTACTTTCTGACACGTTCATGAAATTATTTTCATTTATATATAATTTTTAGATGTATTGTAATTGTATTGTTTATGCTGTTGTACTTTTTGAAAAATGTTTCATTTCTATGAATAAATTAAAACCTTTGATTTATAAGATCTTGAACGAGAATTCAGGTTCCTATAAATCTTCAGTCGTATCAAAAGTTGACGTTTTGATCCGATTTTTGGGGGCAAGAAATCCCGCAAAAGGTCATTATGAGAGAGTAATCAATTATAAGTTGTAATGCAACTGAAAAACGCTATTCGATTCTTAAGTCACGTCAATATTTATGCATGAAGTTTTCCTGCTTTTATGAATAAAAATGTGCCCGTGAATATGTCAGAAAGTGTCGCGTGAAATATATGTATTAGAGTCCGACCGAATATTCGATTTCGTTTTCGTTTGCGGCACAAAATCTGAGTTACGGCGAAAATACTGTCAAAATATTCGGCCAGGACCAAAACTATCTGTATTCCTAAAATCTCCTATTTATTTAAAAAAATCGCTTCTCTTCTATTCAAAAAAATAATAATTTTTTCCTTAAATTAAAATGTCCCGTTTGACTAAAAATAAACGAAAAAAAAAAATTTTCCCTCCAAAAATCTCAAAAAGAATTTCATAGTTCAAAAATAATATTCCTTCTTTCAAATAAATAAAATTCGTTATCTTATCTTTTGACATTTCCACTCTAATCTTCCCACATTTCCGGCCTCTCTATGTCTCTTCCATCGACCTTAAGCACACACAGGACCACAGGTGGCGTCAAACTCTTATTATCACACTACACTACTCACATATTATAAAAGAATTATTTATTTTCTCTAAAAACCTATTCAATGTTACTTTTATATATATATATATATAAATAATTTAAGAGTTTATTTAAATGCAAAACGTTTATATACTGAAAGACTGTGTGTAATTAAAAATTAAATATACATTACTCAATTTAGTCTTCATTTCTTAACTACATTATTAATTATTGATAAATGCTTATGATTATTGTTATGAAATAATAAAATATAAAAGTTGTGTTATTATCTATATTTTATTTTATTTTAAACCTATAAATGCACACATATGTATGTGTGTTTGTTAGAACTGTGTTTCTACTGTATACGTATAATAAATTAATAATTGTACATATACTATATGTATTTGTATTCATACATTTATACATATACATTTATGTATATATATGTATGTGTGTCTGTGTGTGCTTTGTGTATTAATTACTTTTACTTTATTTATAAGACAGTTTCGTTTTCCTTTTCGACCCAAACTAGGACGATAACCGAAATTCGGTTTCGTTTCTTTTACAGTCGAACACTAATATATATACATATAATTTTATTTCTTGGGAATAACCTTAAAGAAACAAAAGACAGGAAAATGTCTTAAAGCTGTTTGTTCTCAACTGCTCTGCTCAACAAACGCAAAACGTTTTGACATATTTACAGGGATGCAAGAGCTGCGCCAATGGCTGATTTTCATCGCTAAATTTGAATAGTGTTCTTTACCTTATTAAATATGAAAAAATCTGTCATTAAATAAGATGAGGAATACTATTAAAATTTAGTGGTAGCAATCGGCCATTTGTTGCGCAGCGCTTGAATCACTGCATTTACAAATTAAATTTTTAACGGAAATATATAAAATTGGAAGGCCTGACTATGGAAGCGATTTGGAATCGAACTGTGTTTTCCCCTTTTTTGATCAATAAATTACCTAATGAGTTATATGCGATTTTGATCACGTGACAAAGACTTTTTCATCCTTTCCTGAATGGTTATTCTTTTTTCGCGCGGAAATTCGGTTCAAAGCGCCCACTTGGACACTAATTTCTGAAAAATCTATTGCGTTTGCAAAAAACGGAAAAAAACAGTTCGATTACATAGTTTCTGAACAACAACACGTGCAAGTTTCATGCATTTATGAACAAAAATAAATTAAAACTCGTGTCATAAAGTTGCCCTTTTGGATTTGAGAACAGCCTTAAGCCCTGATTTTTTTTTTGCTTTGCCCCCCCCCCCCCCCCCCCCCCACACACACACACACACACACACCTCATCATCATAAAAGTAGCAGACGGGAGGAACTGCTCTGACTGACTTTGCAAGGATCAGATCCTATTTATGCATGTGAAAGTTCACAAGCTTCAAAAATTTCCAGTTATTCATTTTAAATCCTTTTTAACACTTTCCAACGAGGTTGAAAAGTGTTTATGAATTCGGTCTGTCTGTCTGTCCGTCCGTGTTCTAACTCGCGTAAATATACTGCGATTACCATGAAATTGATATGTGTTATTCGTTATCACTATGAAATGTTCGGTATTGAAAATGAAGTGTATGGCATCATTTACAGTTCATTTACAGAAACACTCAAAAGAACTCCTTTACATTACGATCTATGGGGAAAAATCATTTGCTGTGTATTTTAATGATAGGACACTATTTTAAACATACTGAAATTTATATACATCACTGAAGTGTACTACACGACGCCTATTGTCGTGTAGAATATATCATTCGTTTACAGGGACATACAACAAAAATTTGGTACAGAGGAAATTGAACTATTGAAGACTATGAACAATAAATACAGTAAAACCTCTTTTATCCGAAACTCTCGGTTAACCAAAATCCATTTTTAAAGTTTTTTTTTTAGCCACCGGTACGGTATGCTATTTCTTTCTCCCAGCTTATTTTGTGTATTCCAAAAAATAACGTTACCTTACAGAAGCCAGCCGTAAAACAAAGCAGTACGATTAAATACTCTATAGCATTTTTTTAAACTTCTAAGCATCGCAATTTTCGATTTTTATACCGTCGTATTGGAAAAAAAAAAAGTTCTTTTAAATGCATTTTGTTTGAAAACTGTATCTCCATTTATTTTTGAAATATTAATTTTTTTTGTAGTTTCTAGAGTCATTTGCTTAATATTGGCAACGGAAGTACTCCATTTCTGCAGAAAGTAAAGAAAAAATAGTTCTAAAATAGTAATTATATATTTTTGTTGCCATTTTCTCATAACAACCGAAAGAAAATGTAATTAAAATACGTGCTATTTTGAAAAAAATATAAACTAATGATTTCTGTTAAAACAATGGAGCTATTATAAACTATATTTAATTTTAAGTATCTATGAATCATTAGATAGCCGTTTTTTTTTTTTTTTTTTTTTTTTTTTTTTTTTTTTTTTGTCGATTTTCTTGAATGACGGCATCTTTTTGCTGCATTTGTGCATTATTTCGCGATAGTGATGTGTTATGCATGCTTTATTGTAGATGTTTAAGAGTAGATCGTAAATGTGGTATTCTTAAGCGGATGCGAATGACGTCATTTTACATAAAATAAAATGTGTGCTTTAAGACTTAAAATTGAAATATGTTTTGTACTGCAGTAGAGTCCCGCTTAACCAAGTTATTTTCTTCTGATGGACTGATGACTTCTATTATTATGAAATAGCCATTATAAATGAAGTGTTAGGTAAAGATGTAAAAAGTTAGAACTCTGATTTTCTGGTCAGAATGGGAAAAAAAAATGGCCCTAATTTTTTTTTTTAAAAAAATTAGGGCTATCTTTTAAATTTTTTACGGCCATTTTTTAAAAAATTAGGGTCTAATTTTTTTTTCAAAAAAAATTATGGCCATTTTTTCCCCCATTCTGACCAGAAAATCAGAGTTCTAACTTTTTACGGCTGCTCTTTTATCTTCACCTAACACTTCATTTATAATGGCTGTTTCATAATAATAGAAGGCATCAGTCCATCAGAAGAAAATGAAGTAATGGAAATGCCGGGGGCGACACTAAATTCTGAAAAAGCAGAATTCCTGTTCTCTAGTAATTAAATAATAACGTCATTTTCACCACTGAGCCAGACCATGCTTTCGAGATTAATGCGTCGCTCACTGCAATCATTTACCAAATTTACAGAAGCGTTTGATTTATTTATTTATTTATTTTACTATCACATTCCTTGTGTAAAAAATCCATTTTGAAAGCTTTTTTTTATTATTTTTTATTTATTTTCATTTTTTAAGACTATTATATTCCTTGTGTGCAAGCTTTCCGAACTACGAGTACATGTAACCCTTTCTTAGAGTTCCTTTGAATTTAACTTGAGCTCTCGTTAGCTGAGGAGTGGAACGAAGAAAACAAACAAATTAGCAATTCTGAAGCTTTTGGATGTTTTGGAAAAGGTTTGGCATAGCTGGAATAGTAGAATTATTGGCGAACTAATACTATTAAAAAACTCCATGACAGAGCTTCAAAGCTAAGGCAATCGAAACTGCGACAAACAAAACATTTTTTTAAACCCATGTGATATATGTAAAAAGGACTTACTTTCAAAATTAAAATTCAGGTAATTTATTCTTGTTTCTATTTTGCTATTTCTTTATTTTTATTAAGCACTTGTTACCATAATAAAAAATATTGAATATATTTCTCCTTAATTTTAAAATTGAAGCATTCTCGATTATCCGAAAATTTCGATTTTCCGAAAGACGGTCGATCCCAATTACTTCAGATAACCGAGGTTCTACTATAATTACTGGATGTGCGCTTCCATTTGTAGTACGCGTTTTTAAATTGAACTTTTTTTTTTTTTAATTTTAAGTATTACTTCGTGTGGATAAATTCTACAGATGTCATATACAGGGCTGCACAAAAGTTTTGAAGAATACGTTTTCGTTTATTTACGGAAATGGCTGAATGGAAATTTTCAACTTTGCTATTCGTTTAACTGGACTAACTTTTAGCATGCTATGTACTATGCATACAAAGCTAGCGGCCCTATACAGAGCTGTACAAAAGAAAAGGTATTTTCCTGATTACTGATTGTAATAGCAGAAATTGTGTTTTCAAATGCCTTATGAATTTTTAAAATTGTTTATTTAGACACCATATTTCACCTTAAAAAACTGTGAAGTTTTGTTACAGTACTCTAAATGTGTTGGAAAGTGTTAATCTATGCAGGACGCATGATTTTTCGTTCTTGTTTTTATCTGTTAAATAAATACAAATACAAAACTCCCGAAGAAAATAATTTCAGGGGTTATTAAACTGCATTATTTCTTCGTAAAGCAGTGAAAAAAAATCTCCCCGTATTGTTGAGAGATTTAAATTTCTCTCTTTAGAAAATCGAATGACAAGTCAGGTCATTTAACCCTTGCACTACTTCAGCACGATCACCCTTTGGGAAAGGGAGAAAGGGATGGTGGGGATTTTAAATGTTCTTTATGTGTGCATGAATATGAATGCAAAAGAAATTGAGGTCGTGTAACAAAGTCGTTTTGCAGAAAAAGCGCGCCAAGGTGTGGTGCTTTGTCTTGGATTTTTTTTTTTTTTTTTAAGTGTTTTTCAGCATGGGTTAAAAGTTTTCAAAAGTTATTAGAACACTATTTAATACACCTGTTTAACAGCGCAGTAAATGCGCTGTACTGAACTGTAAAAGATCGGACGTATTTTCTTTTCATTCCTTTGTAAAATAAATAAATAAATTAATTTTGAATTTCCCTGATTATATATACAATATACATATATAATACATAATATATATAATATGCAATTGTTTATAATCGAATATGAATATGTGGAGAGAAAGGAGGGGAAAAAAACAACATTGTAACTACTCAAACGAATTTTAAACACGTACGGAAAATCTCTATAACGAGCAATATATACCGGGTGTCAGAAACTCAAAATAACAACGTAAAACAATGACATAGAAATGTGCCGCTAAACTGCGATGACACGCCCGCAGGGCGGCTATATTTACTCTTAAAAAATACACACTAAACTTCAAATTTAAACCAAAACAAATTAATAAATCTTAACTTTAATGAAACATTTGTATATACAATTCTTAAACATAAAAACATAACACACTGCTTAAATTTTGACTATGCACAATATGCTAAAATTTAGAGCATAGAATATTTACACAATTAAATTTAGAACAAACACATAATTATCATACACTATATACATAGAAATAACATTTTCAGAAATAATCATACTATAAAACGCAAAAAACTCCTTTTACGATAAACTCAAAAAGGACTCACTTTCTACAAATGTGACGCAGCTATAATTGTTTCCCTTAATTTTAATTACTATTCATCCTGTGGGCAGAGGATCTCATCTGTAAAACTTTTAGAACATAAACATTGCACACACGCACACAATATAACTTATGCCCTACGTGCCTTTTTATACTCTTATTCGCAGCAAATATTTCAAGGGTGATTAACGCAACAAACAATTTTAAGTGTTATCGGTCAAAAACCGTTAATATCCGAACCGAACCCTTTTTTCTTTCTTAAAACTCCGCATTTTCGCAGCAAAAAACCTATTATCACTCTAGCTCTCAAGCTCAGAAACTACATGTCTGTCCGAATAATAAAATACCTCTACCCTCTTACGTCATATTATTACATTAACCCTAAACGCGCGCGAAGAGAAAAATGTTATCGTTAGCAAAATAACGGGCAGGAGGAAAAAATTACTTTTGTTAAATGTGAGATTTAAAAACACATGGCCCTTGCCAACATCCTCCCACCTTGATTTTCTTAAAATCAACTATTTTATAATTCACAAAAAATTCTTAATATTAGAAATTAAAGTTAAACTGAGCATTACTAAATCAAATAAAATGACATAAAAAACAGAATAATAACTAATTAAACACAATACAATATAAAAATGACATGACATGATAAATTACAGTTCTCAATAACTAAATTAATGAAATAAAAGTCATTATTTACAGTCTTACACATTATTTCTTACGTGGTTTGAGCAACCTTCCATACCTGGATCTATTTTCCGCTCCAAGGGTGAGCACAGGATCTCCAGCAGTTGAAACTTCTAATGGATAAAGTTTCTGAATTGGTCGTGTCAAACAACCGTTGTTAGTTTTCACCTGTACTACCCTGGAAGCACCATCTCTACTATGGTAGATTTTCACAATTTTGCCCATGGGCCACAACACACGTTTTTTATTCTCAAGTTCGATGAGGACAACGTCCCCCACTTTAAGTTCTTGGCATTTATCACTAGCCTTCTGAACAAGTTGACCCAAATATTCTCTGCGGAAACGATTTCTCAGTTCTTGCCGCAAAGTGTTGCAATAGCTCACACGCACATTCAGTTTGTTGGAATCGATGGAATCTAGATCAGGCACTCCTATTTGTTTTATGTCTTGCAGAAACATGGAGGGTGTCAAAGGTATGAGCTCATCAGAATCATCGGAAATGTAAGTCAATGGACGGCTGTTTATTGTGGCTTCCACATCACAAACGATCGTTAAAAGCTCTTCAAAATTCACAGAGGATCTTCCTAAAATTCGCGCGAGTAAAGTCTTAATTGAACGAATAAGACGCTCCCCCCCCCCCCCCCCCCCCATCAGGCTGCAGTAGGGGGATTGAACTTCCACTTGATTGGATAACACTCGTTTTCAGAGATTTTCTGCCAATCAAGCCTCTTCAATGCATTGTCCGTTCCTCTGAAGTTGGTTCCGTTACCGGAATACACCGTTGACGGACGTCCTCGCCTATCGATGAATCTTCGGAAAGCCTGTAGGAAGGATTCCGTGCTGAGTGCCGTGAGAGGCTCAAGGTGAATTGCCCTATACACTGCACAAGTGTATAATACGATCCAGGCTTTTCCTTTTGGCTTTAAAAGTAGAGGGCTACACAGATCAATTCCTGTTGTTTCAAAGACAGCAGAATCCCTTACTCTGTCAAGGGGTAACTGTATTGGTGGAGCAGTTAAAGCTTTAGCCGTGAATCTTTTGCATATGACACAACGGTTGATGCAAGATCTTATATTTCTTTTTGAAGAAATGATCCAGTACTGCTGCCTTAATTTGGCAGCCAATATCTGCACACCCGCATGACAATACTGTATATGATATTGCCATATCAAGCAATCAGTTAGGTAATGTTTGGACGGAAGAAGAACTGGATATAAAAAGGACAGTTCATCATCTCGTTCGATGATTTTAGTCTTCAATCGAAGAACATCGTCATCACCTCGCACCACCAGCAGACCATGGACGGAATTTTCTTTCTCGTGAAAATACTTTTTCTGCTCTATACCCCACAGAATCATATCAGCTTTAGTTTTTTCTTCCACTGTTAGGGTGTTAGTATTATAAGAAGGCTTCTTTCTCAGTTTATTCACAAACCGCAACATCCAGCAGAAAACTCTCACTATTTTAGAAAAACTGGATAAACGTTCGTACCACTCAGGCTTCTCTATTTTCACGTTTAGGTTAATAATTTTTGTTCTTTTTAACTCTGATGCGATTAATTCTTCATCTGGAGAAAATTTAAATTCAGGCCATTCCTTGGGAGTTGCTTTCAGAAATTCAGGCCCCTCCCACCAACCGCATCGCAGCAGATGCTGAGACGTGCAGCCACGAGAGGCTATATCAGCAGGATTCAATTTTCCTGGGATGTGTCTCCAGCATTCTTTCTTCGACAGATTTCGAATCTCCTTGACTCTATTATTTACGAATACACCCCAGTTTTCTTCTCGCTGTATCCAGCAAAGAGCAACAGTCGCATCCGTCCAGTAGTAGATTGGAACTTCTTCCAAGAACACAGCTTCAGAGATGTATTTGGCTAGACGTGCGCCTAAAACACACGCAAGTAACTCGAGGCGCGGAATTGTCACCTTCTTCAATGGAGATACACGAGATTTTGCTGCCACGAACCTCACATGAACCTTTCCGTCGTCTTCACTTCTTAAAAATATAACCGTGGCATAAGCGCTTCTACTGGCGTCACAAAAGACATGTAATGACCAAGTATCTGTTTTTCCATAACCTATGCGACGAGGAAACCTAAGCTGGGAAATACTAGACAATCCTTGGTACCACGTTAAGAACCGAGTTTTTAATTCATCTGGCAAAGGTAAGTCCCAATTTGCCTTAGTTGCCCATGCTTCTTGAAGTATTAATTTTGCAGGTACCATTATTGGCACAATGAAGCCTAATGGATCAAATATCGCATGAATTATAGATAAAAGTTTTCTTTTTGATAAGTCTGATGAGATTTGCTCAGGTTTAAAGGGAATTATAAACTCATCATTTATACGGTCCCACTGAAGACCTAAAACGGGAGAGACAGTATCAGTGTTCTGTGAAGGTAACGTAGAGGTCTGCACGGGCCCGGGCTTGGCCCGAGGCCCGTACCCGGCCCGCGGGCCGGGCCGGCAGAATTAGGACAATTTTTTCAACGGGCCGGGCCGGGCCGACAGACAAAATAAACGGGCCGGGCCGGCAAAAAAATTGAACGGGCCTGCAGGGCCGGGCCGGGCCGATAAAAAACATTAATCGGGCCTATCGGCCCGATATAAGAATTTCAGAGTAGCAGATAAAATACGAGGCCAATGAATATGACTTTTTCGAGAAGTATAAATGTGCGTTACGAGCCGATGCGAGTTTAACAACATCAATACAGAAATGTAACATGTCCATCGTAGAGATCGGCATCGTACAGTTACATGATGCCTGATCCCGAGTTTAATTTTTTCGGCAGACTTGTGCCGGGACGGAACTGGTCTTAATCGTTCTCAGGATGTGTAGAACAGGCATTATGTTTTGTAAAAGTATTAATAGTGATAATGAACTTCTGTTAACAGTATCTTTGGAAATGTACCTTAAGATGGTTCTCATATTTACTGCTCAACAATGCGAAACTCTCAGACACATTTTCTGACTCATTTTTAACTATAAAGGCATAAAATTGACAGGCCTGAGTATTGAAGGCATTTGGGATCGAATAGCGTTTCCATTTTTCATAAATTACGTACAGAGATAACAGAGACTCTTGTCACGTGACTGTGCGTTTTTCTCCTTTCCTGTGCTATCGCTTCCGGAAATTCGATTCAAAACGCTAACTTTGGCAGCATTTTCTGAAAGATATATTACTTTAATCTAAGAAAAAAACGGCATTTACATGGTTTCTGAATAAGAATACCTGCCAATCTCTTTGCGTTTCCGAAAAGAAATGAATTCATAAATGTATCAAAATGTAGCTCCTTTGGATTTGAGAAAAGCCTTAAAAATGACAGAAAAATTTTCACAAATCTACCTTTTATTATAAGCTTCAAAAGTTATCATGTTTTTTAACCCTTTATTCTAAACTACAATAATCTTTTAATGAACCCTTATTTAAATTTTGAAACGTCTGTAGAGACGTTGACTAAAACACTGTAAGTAATCGTTAATGTTTACTATTATGTGTTTTGTATTTTGCGAACACATGGTAATTTAAAATGTACTGTAAAATTTTCCCATAAATATGCATGTAGTATTTATTAAAAGAATCTTAATTGTATGTCGAGAAAAAACTGATTTTTTTTGTAGAAATTTAGTCGGGCCGGGCCGGGCCTGTTTTCACTGATTTCTGTACGGGCCGGGCCGAGAAGGTAAAAATGTAAACGGGCCGGGCCGGGCTCGGGCCGAACTTTCAATTTTTACACCGGGCCGGGCCGGGCCAAAATAGCTTTCCTTCGGGCCGGGCCGGGCCGGGCCCGGGCCTGGAAATTCCGGCCCGTGCAGACCTCTAAGGTAACGTTTCATTTTCGGGACCAAAGGTCCACATACGTAATTCCATTTTGGCTTCTGCCATAATGCCAGTTGCTTGTTTCATAAATTCTTCAAGCTCTGCTCTCGTATCAACTAAGGTTACGCAGTTATCAGCATAATAGGAACTTGAAAGTTTTTGGGCAACAACTTCGAATTTTTTAGGAATTTTTAAGATGGAATGAGATCACCGCTGCCAACAGGTATGGGCTACTGGTAACCCCAAAAACAACCCTTTTATGGCGGAATTCACAAATTTTGTTATTTTCCCACCAAAGAAATTTCAGATAATTTTGGTCTTCCCGCTTTATGCCAATCTGTAAAAACGCTCGTCTAATATCAGAAGTTACGCCAATCGCTTTTTCTCTAAACCTCATTAAAATCGCTGGGATTTCTTCTACGAGATTCGGACCTTTTATCAAACAATCATTTAGCGACAACGAATTATCTGATTTGCACGAGGCATCGAAAACGGGCCTAATTTTGCTAGTTAAACTATCTAATTTGATAACTGGATGATGTGGCAAGTAATGTCCCTTTTCATTCTTTTCAGATTCCGGGATTTTTTCTATTACGTCAACCGACAGCCATTCTTTAAATATCTTATCGTATTCATCAAAGTTATTTAATTTCTTTAATTTACGAGTAGTGGCAAAAAGCCTTTTTTCTGCAATATGCCGATTAGAGGAAATGATAGGGGGAAATTTTTGAACCCAAGGCAAGCTTACGCAATATCTCCCATCTTCGTTTCTATGAAGCCCCTTCAAAAATTGTTCCTGCGCTAATTGATCCTCCACCACTTTGGAAAACGTTTGCGCTTCATCGGCAATGCCAATTGTTTCCAAAATCCACATATCAGAAACTTTCATGTTTTGAACATGAAGATTGGTTACTAACATGGATTGGGCACACTCAAAACTCTTAACATTTAATCCTATTGGTTCTCCGCACAAAGTCCAACCCAATTTAGTATTAATGGCTGTCAAACCCTCATTAAGTTGAATTACATCACCCGTAAGAATTTGTCCATAAATATCACTACCTATCAAAATTTCTACTTCAGGGTAACCGTCACCCACATCTGAAATCCAAATTCTATGCTTTTTTAATTCCTTCAATAAAGGACCTTTAGAGACGCGTGGTATCCCTCCACAAATTTTTTCCTGATCTAGAAAGGAGAATTGATATTCAGTACGTCTCCCTGCAGGACTTAATCTCATAGAATATCGTTTATGATTTTTAGACTCAGTTCTTGTCCCCCCAAACAGAGTATGCGCTAAATTCTCAGATGAAAGGCTTTCTAATTTTAAAGCTTCGGCCGTAGACTTCAGCACATACGACCTTTGAGATCCGCAATCTAAAAGACATCTGACTTTTTTCCTCATGCCCCCTGACACTACTTCAACCATTAATGTCATAAGGAGGACTTCTTTCATACACGAAGGTGTAGACATAGTAACTTGTACCGTAGTCGACCCCTTTGCACTCCCTACTGTCTCACACTTTTTTACCTGAATCTCGGGACATAAAATAATGGGATGAGATCGCTTGCATACATGACATTGTATAAATAATTTACAATCTCTAGCAAAATGTCCAGGCTTAAGGCAGCGTAGACAGCACTTTAACTCTCTTAATTTATCTAACTTTTCTTTTAGGGACAAAGACCGAGCCAAAAAACACTCTTTGCTCTCATGATTTTTTCCGCAAAATACACACTTTTGCTCCTTGGTTGCTACCAAACTTGCAGCACTCATGGGAGGTTTTTCATTTTTTAATTTGACTTCTCTAGGGCGTTCTTCACGTGAGGGAGGAGAAATTTCAAACCCCGACCGTGCAAGTTTGACCCTCTGTTCCCCTTCAACTTCTTTTCGCAAAAATTCTAAAAGATTTGAGAGACGTGGTCCCTTGTTATTAAATAGAACGCTTCTCTGCCACACCCTCATCATTTCAGCCGATAAACATGATTCAACCATAGGATATAGCCACGCAGTATTGGAGTCTTGGTGTACACCTAAAGACTCAAGTGCTCTGAGATAGGACTCAATTTTGTCAAACAATGACACCAGGGGTAATTTATCTTTACCTTGTGAACGTACGTTTTGGATAATTAATTTTAATAATTCCCTCACATATATCTCAGTTAAAATTTCTTTATTACCAAAACGCTCCTCAAACGCAGAAATGACTTTCGGATAATTGTCCGAAGTCAAGGGATAACTCTCAATTAACTCATAAGCTCGAGTCCCCGGTAACATTGATTGAGCTAAATAATGAAATTTGTCAACATCATCCAGACTCTTATCCTCGTGGATTTTTTTAAATTGGCCCCAGAACGAAAGATAACTTAACAGTTGACCATCAAATTTTTTAATTTGAATTTTCGGCAATTTGTACCGTTTTTCATTACATGTATTTACACTATTCTCAACATTAGAGCTCATATTAATTTTAAAGTCTGAATTATCCGTTTTTTCTTTTATTCGGCGGCTGAGCGTTATAAATTCATCGGAATATTCCTCGCAACTTATAACTTCCGTTTCTAAATTATCATCAGTAGCCTTAGCTGCTATCATTAAGTCTAACATTTCGAATCATAAGATTTTAATTCACTAATTATTGTTTGCAATTTAACAAATTTATCCTCTAAAATGGATTTATCCGGTTGCTCTTTTTCTAGTTCGTCCTTTAGAACCTTAGCTGTTCTAGCATAAGAGCTACGTGCCGTTGCACGTTTTTTCTTCAATGTATCAACATTCATTTTTTATATAAATGAAAATATACTCAAAATCTCAAATACAAATCTTATCAATATTTCTAACGACTCATAAATTCTCATAAATTCTAAACTCAACAATCACAACATTATAATTATAATACAATAAATAAAAATTCACCGCCCGATGAGTATGAAAACGAAAATATATTATAAATACTAAATATGCGGCATCAGTTATTGTTACTCCTAACGTAAATGGAACTAACCAATAGTATGATTATTTCTCAAATTCAAAATCAAAAATTATAATCAAACTCGCAATCCTGGCTGGCTCGCCACTTTCTATGTCAGAAACTCAAAATAACAACGTAAAACAATGACATAGAAATGTGCCGCTAAACTGCGATGACACGCCCGCAGGGCGGCTATACTTACTCTTAAAAAAATACACACTAAACTTCAAATTTAAACCAAAACAAATTAATAAATCTTAACTTTAATGAAACATTTGTATATACAATTCTTAAACATAAAAACATAACACACTGCTTAAATTTTGACTATGCACAATATGCTAAAATTTAGAGCATAGAATATTTACACAATTAAATTTAGAACAAACACATAATTATCATACACTATATACATAGAAATAACATTTTCAGAAATAATCATACTATAAAGCGCAAAAAACTCCTTTTACGATAAACTCAAAAAGGACTCACTTTCTACAAATGTGACGCAGCTATAATTGTTTCCCTTAATTTTAATTACTATTCATCCTGTGGGCAGAGGATCTCATCTGTAAAACTTTTAGAACATAAACATTGCACACACGCACACAATATAACTTATGCCCTACGTGCCTTTTTATACTCTTATTCGCAGCAAATATTTCAAGGGTGATTAACGCAACAAACAATTTTAAGTGTTATCGGTCAAAAACCGTTAATATCCGAACCGAACCCTTTTTTCTTTCTTAAAACTCCGCATTTTCGCAGCAAAAAACCTATTATCACTCTAGCTCTCAAGCTCAGAAACTACATGTCTGTCCGAATAATAAAATACCTCTACCCTCTTACGTCATATTATTACATTAACCCTAAACGCGCGCGAAGAGAAAAATGTTATCGTTAGCAAAATAACGGGCAGGAGGAAAAAATTACTTTCGTTAAATGTGAGATTTAAAAACACATGGCCCTTGCCAACACCACACCGGGTGTCCCAAAAATGACTGATGATTTTAAAATTCACTAACTTGCAAATGGCGACAGATATTAAAAAAATTCTTGCAGGAGTGTTATGTAAGATGTCAGGAGTTTGTATGCTGCGATTCCCAGTTTTAGTTACAAATAGCATCGATAGATGACGTTGCAAGCAATAACCGCTAAATCTCGGCCTCTTTCTTCTTCCATGCGAAAAAAGGAGATTAAAATGTATTGAATGGATATCGATCTACCAAAAACCGGGTCTGGACTGAACACCTATTGCTCTCAGCGCCATCTGTTGTTTGAAATTCGAACTAAAATAAAGAATCACAGTTAAAAAAAACTCCTGACATCATACATAACCCTCCTGCAAGAATTTTTTTAATATCTGTCACCGTTTTCAAGTTATTGAATTTTAAAATCATCGTTCATTTTTGGGATATCCGGTACTATGAGTGTATGTACAAAAAAAAAAAAAAAAAAAAAAAAATTCGCAAATGATAAATTTAATATAAAAATATTAAAAACTCATAGTATCCGATTAAATATTTTCTGAGAAGTTTAAGCTTAATATGATACTAAAGTTCCACAAACTTTTGTTCAGGCATAATAATTTAAAACACTAAAGAGTTATGTCAAAATGTCTAAATTTCCGGTACATAAACAGGATTTCCCCTTTACATAACAACAACATAGATGCTTATTCTTGAATTTTCACAAAATTAATTTAGAAGAACTTTTCTCATATGACGTTATTAACCAAAGGTGTGAGGACAGATGATGATTCAAAGAAATATATATAAAACCCAGGCATTGCTTTACCGGTAATTTGATAACTATGAACATTGAACAATGCTTAAAACGCAGACTCTGTAAGCGAGGCAATAAGAGATGACGTTTCCGATATTCAATTACTAATTTCTTACATCCTATGTCCATGAAACAAAGTTTACGTAAAAAAGAAAACACAACGCATTTGTTATGCCACACATCATTAAATTAATGATGAAATAGATACTATATAATGAAGTTAAACGTATAAAAATAATAGAAACTGCGACCTCTGACTCATACGATGTTGCATTAACGTTAATAGTAGGTTTACTGTAAAGGTTTTTTTTTTTTTACACCGTTTCGTTTCTAGGCGTCATTTATTTAAAACAGCAACAAATCATATATCAAATGTTTGCATTTATAATACTTGCGCTTTTATGAAAATCTTTTAAATACTACTTCGATTTTTTTTTTTTTTTTTTTTGTGTGTGTGTGTGTGGGGGGGGGGGGGGTCGTAGATTTAGCTCCCCTAGCGGTCTTTCCCTGAAACAAACGACAAGGATTAAAGATTAAAAGAAAAAAAAATTAAATTAAATTTTAATATGTGAAAAAAATACATTACAGTTTATTAGTAAAAATAAATTAAAATTACTCCGATATGAATTTTAATGGGTTTTATATCCTTATATGTAACAGCTTATTTAAAAATAATATATGAATTGAAAATTTTATGTTATTTTATATTTAAATACTTTTTATTATTATTAAAATGTGTGAATCCGCATTTAATAATATCATGGTCAATATATTGCAAAATGGCTATTCTTCACATCTTAATTTTCTAAAGATTTTATAATCTTTACGTTACAGTTGAGGGATACCTCAAGAAAATCTTTTCATACAAACTTTCTTTAGTCCGAGAAAACTAATCAGTCGAAACGTTCACATTTGAATGACGCTGACATGCTCAAGAGAACAATGAAAACAGAATAAACGGCAACCAAAATGGTCGATGCTAATGAGCCAAATGTTGCGTATTGCTGCCACAAATTTCGGTAAAATGTTCTTTTACAGCGACATTTCCCTCAGGGCAAAAGGGATTACGCTCAGAGAGAGAAAAAAAAATCAAGCGTTGCCATTCAAGGTCAGTGACATTGCAGGTCAAGGCACCCGAGACCAGTTACATAATTTCATAACAGAACATCGGAAAACAATTTCTTAAACAAAAAATCTTGGAAGACATTTTTCATACAAGATTTCTCTGGAAGACATCGCCCGAGAAAACTAACCAATCAAAACGTTAAATGACGAGTGTTCTCAAATATTTTAGCTTCTTAGCTCGACAGCGCGAAACTTTCTGACACATTTACAAATTTATTTTAACATCTACATACAAAAAATTTCTATGATTCTCTTTAATCTCTTAATTTGACTTAAGAAGGATATATAAGGTTTTTTCCACTCTTCATTGTATAACAATTCCAAAATATGATAATCACCAGAAAAGTTGTATAAAAAATTATAATCGTAATTAAAAGAATATGTATATTAAATTTGATCTGAACTGTCCGCTCTGTTCCGGGTTGGAACCGGTCACAGATTCTTTAAATTTTAAAGCTAGTTTTACTTTTTAATTGGCTATTATTAATTTCTCTCCCCCCCCCCTTTTTTTTTTTTACCCATGCCACCACCGAAATACTCCTTTATCAGTCGTTGTGGACCTGTTATGATGCAGCAAAGAGCCTTTTTAAAGGCTGAACCATTCGAGCTCATCCTAGGAAACTTTGGCTGGTGAAGGGTACTAAGGTAAAGACTTGTCAAGGAATTTATTCTTGAGGAATTTTTAATTCTAATATTTTTAGATTACATTTTTCGACCTTTAATTTTTAAATAACATTTTTATTTTTTCATGAGCTCAGGTTTCTGGATTTTTGTGCAGTCCTCCACCCCCCCCCCCTTTTTTTTAGGTGCGTTCGTAATTATATAAATACGTAGCACCTATAGTCGTTGTTCAGTCCGTCTGCCCGCATATAACACAGCAAAAAACTACCCGACCGAATAGTCTGAAATCTTAAATATATAATTGTTGCAAAATTTTGTCGAGTCATTTCAAATTTTATGAAAATCGGATATATAGTTTAATTACAGGGACAGTCAAAAGTTTTCCGTTACATTACGGCCAATGGGAATAAATTATTGCAAGTGCATTTTAATGATGTTACAGCCTTCCGAATAGTCTGAAATTTTAAATATATAATTGTTGCAAAATTTTGTCGAGTCATTTCAAATTTTATCAAAATAGGATGTATAGTTTAATGACAGACAGTAAAGAGTTTTCCGTTACAAGACGGCCAATGTGAAAAAAAAAAATATTTCAAGTGCATTTTAAGGATGTTACAGCCTTTCGAAACAGAATAAAATGGATATGCACTTATTGGCGTGACTAAAATATACATTCAGTAAAATATGCGGTCAAAAAATATTTATAAAACTAGTTATAGTACGAACGCACCTCATTTGCCACGTTTGACGGGCAATTTCCAACTTTTTTTTTTTTTTAAATCTTTTTGCTACTTGGGGAACTTTTTTTCCCAAGTTATTATCTTTATTCTGCTACGTTCCGGGGATGTGCGGCAACGGCCACAGGCTCTTCGGCAAAAGTCTTCGAAGCCGATATTTAAATTATTATTATTATTATTTTAAATGAAAATTAGCCACTGAGAATGAGTTTAAAAGCTAGAGACCAGCCACTTTTAAAATCTTACGCTAGAAACCGGAAGACACTCTCAAGCTCATTTTAAACTAATGGCAGCGTCCTTTCAAATTTCTGTTTTGCATTCTAATATATTTAAATGATTCATTGTCTTCTCTTGGGAGATCTTAGATCGATGTCTCTCGGCTATCCTATGCAAAAAAGAAAAAAATATATAATAAAAATGTAAAAAATGCAAAGAAATTTGAAAAGATCGCTGACATTGGTTTAACATTAATTTGCGGGTGCCTTGCATGTCCTTAATATGTTAAAGTGTTCAGAATCGAAGACAATTTTCTATTGTCTTCTAAGAGTTTATCTTTCTGCACACTTGGCCGTGGCTGAACTTTATTCTTTCGGGGCAATATCGAACTGACTTATATAAAAATTTCGAATTTTTAAATTTTTAAAAATACCATTTGAAAACTCAAAGTTGGTGTAATTATTAGTATGTGGACGAACTCTTAGGACATAGCAAATGATATACGATTCTAAAGAATTTCAAACGAATTAAAACAGTACTTTTCGTTTAGTTTTGCATTAATTAAAACAGGAATATTATAGCCGTTGTTCAAGTTTTTGTTTCTTCTTCCCGTCTGTACATTTTGCACTACGGAATCTATAGATTTTTTTATTCTTTTTATAGAGCTTTAAACTTGTGGTTTTCTTTAACCTCTTGGGGACGAGCGACCGGTATACGTGCCGCATAAGGTGCTCAGAATTGGAGATTATTCTCGCCAGCAAATTTTTATTTTAAATTTTGCTATCCTATAGCTATCTTTTCGAGAATGGAAAATAAATTTTAAACACGAACTTTAACAACTTAAAAAAAAGTAAACTGCTTATGGCTGTTCTCAAATGCAAAGGGAAATGACAATACGTTTACTTTATGACAATGATACTTTGATGATACTTTATGACAATACGTTTTAATTCATTTTTGTTCAGACACGCATGAAACTGGCAAGTGTTGTTTTTCATAAACTATGTAATCGAAAGACTTTTTTCTTTAGGGATTAAAACGTCTTGTCGCGTGATCAAAATCGCTTATAACTCGATAGGTAATTTATTTATCAAAAAATGGAATAATCATTTCGATTCCAAATCGCTTCCAGAGTCAGGTCAGTCAACTTTACACCTTTACGTTTAAAAATGAGTCGGATGTAATGTCAGAAAATTTATTTATTTAAAATTTTCTAAAAAAAAAACAAAACGCGTTTTTCGGCTTTCCTCGTTTTACCGTCAAGGGGGGGGGGGGGGAATTCTTAGTTCTTCGTTCTCTTAGAATTTCAGGCTGTCCTCAACTGCTCTGCTCAACAAGCGCAAAACGTTTTGACACTTTTACAAATTCATTTTTTAACGGAAAGATTATAAAATTGGAAGGCCTGACTATGGAAGCGGTTTGGAATCGAATTGTTTTTTCCATTTTTTGATAAATTATTACCTATTGAGTTATAAGTAATTTTGATCACGTGACAAAGACATTTTTCACCCATCCTTGAGTGGTTATTCTTCTTTGGCGCAGAAAAACGGTTCAAAACGCCCACTTTGACACTATTTTCTGAAAAATCTATTGCGTTTGCAAAACAAACGAAAAAAAACTGTTAGATTATGTAGTTTCTGAACAACAATATCTGCTAGTTTCATGCAACCTCCAAACAAAAATAAATTAAAACTTATGTCACAAATTTGCTCTTTTGAATTTGAGAACAGCCTGAAGGGTGTTCTCAAATCCAAAAGGGCAACTTTCTGACATAAGTTTTAATTTATTTTTGTTCGAAAATGCATGGAACTAGCTGGTGTTGTTGTTCAGAAACTATGTAATTGAGCTGTTTAATATTTTTTTGCAAATGCAATAGATCTTTCAGAAAATAGTGTCAAAGTGGGCGTTTTGAACCGAATTTCCGCGCGAAAGAAGAAAGAGCACTCAAGAGCGGGCGAAAAACGTGTTTGTCACGTGATCGAAATCGCTTATAACTCAATAGGTAATTGATTGATCAAAAAATGGAAAAAAACAGTTCAATTCCAAATCGCTTCCATGGCCAGGCTTTCCAATTTTATATCTTTCCGTTAAAAAATGAATTTGTAAATGTGTCAAAACATTTTGCGCTTGTTGAGAACAGCCTTAATTGTTTTATGTCATTTGTGAAGAATAAAATTTATTATTATTGTTATTAATCATCAAAGGTAAAGAAAATTTAGTTCATAAAATTTCAAAATCCAGAGAGAGGCATCCCCCCCCCCCACACACACACACAAACACGCATAATCCTTCCTACCTGCGCCCATGTGGGCCAATGTTGCTAATTGCCATCGGAAATTAAGAAGAGAAAGAGACAGTTGCTTGCGGGCAAAAAGGCTTGCATTGAGTACAAGATGAAAATCAAACTTTGCCATACAAGGTCAGTGACATTCGAGGTCAGGCACCCGAGATCAGAGCGTTTGCCTAGGCTAACGGATATTCGCCTTGAATTTTATTGCGTGCAGAGTGGAATGATTCCTTTTGTGATGCAAATTTGTCTTTTAGGTGAAAATATATTGCATTGTTGCAGAATAGAAATTATCAAGCACTTTGAAAGTGGTAAACAAAATTAAGAGCTTCTCTTTGTCTGTATCTGTATGTATGTCATTTGCTGTAACAAAAAAAAAAAAAAAAAAAAAAAAAAAAAAAAAAAATAGTGAGCTAAAAAGTTAGGTTTGAAGAATAGACTTTGAAGTGAGTCATCTGACTTGATTGTATATGTATTAATATCTGGTGCCACTAATTTTAAAATTTTACTGAATGAATTTTGACCGAACAGAGAAAGGATAGGAGAGGATAAAAAATAATTAAATAATAAAAAATAATTAAATAATAAAAAATATCAATTCTTCATATAAATAATATGTCTACACAGCTAAATTGTCTCCGGATATTTAGTCAAAATTTGTTCAGCCTAGTTAATTTCATATTAATTCATTTTATAACTAGTCGGATATGCCAATCCCAAAACTTTCTTCTGTCTCATACATGTTAATACATACTTCAAAATTCGCTGTCACTGTGTCAAAATTAAATGACGGTCTATACCCATCATAAGGATTCTAAAGGTATAGGTCCGATAAATTGCGTGCATTTAAAAAGGATATATAAGCATCATTTTTGAAACAAATAATTGAATTTCGGCACCCTCTCTCTTAGAATGTCTGTAGCCGGAATTCCCCTCCCCCCCCCCCAAAAGAGCATAAACGCGACACCTGTTGAGTAGTATACGCCCAAGTCTAATAAGGATCTATATATGTGAAAGTGTAACAGAATATGAAGTTCGGTTAAATTACGTGCATTAGTCTTTTAGGTATAGCTATCGCAATAATAGAGAAAAATGCAGCATAGCAACGCCACCTGTTATATGATTTACACGAAAATCTAATCAGCACCAACTTATGTTAAAGTCCAACAGAATATGAAGTTTGATGAAATTCCGCTCATTAGTTCTTGAGATATGACTATCACTAAAGTCGTGTAAATCCTCAAAATTGCAGCATAGCAGCGTTACCTGTTGGACGATTTACACAAAAACCTCATGAGCTACAACTTATGTCTACGTCTAACTGAATCTGAAGTTTAATGAAAATCCGTGCGTTTAGTTCTTGAGATACAGCCATTGCTGAAATTGTGAAAAATGCAGCATAGCAGCGTCGCCTGTTGGGCGATTTGCACCAAAAACTAATCAGCACCAACTTACATCAAGGTGTGACTGAATCTAAAATTTTATTTAATTCCATGCATTAGTTCTTGAGATAGAGCTCTCACAAAATTTGTGTCCCAGTCAGACAGAAAGACTCACAGACAGACATTTTCTAAAAACAGTCAAATCGTACTCAGGACAGGACCTTCTAAAACGTATAAATCCATCGGAAACCGGAAGTCGAATTTTTTCGCGAATCCAATACTTTCTTCTTGTAAAGATAGAAGAAAGTAAACTAGAGAACAGGAATTCTGCTTTTCCAGAATTTAGCAAAGCGTTATAAGTAAGCGAACAAACTTAATGCTGGAATCAGGCGTAAATTAACATAGTTGCGTCACCTTGTGGACGGAGTGATAATTCACATACGCGGGCTTTTAGTGCGGCGCGTATTTTCTAAATCTTTAGTCACTCATGGAAATGAATTTCGTTTGCCACATTTATTGCAATATAATGACGTAGCGAGAGGAACATTCAGATTCACTTGACACCACGAAGTTTCCTTCGCCTTATCAGAAGCACTTCAGTTATTAATCAAGGTGAAAAAATCTTTACAATTTTAGTGGTGTGAGTAGGAAAACAGTTAGGTATCTACCTGTAGTTCACACTCCATCCGCTACGTGACGCATGACCTTGATTGATGTGACCTCGCTTTTAATCTTGCTGTTACTTCTCCCATTTAAGTTAGGACGCTTACTTATATGGCTTTGGAATTTAGTGTCGCCCCCGACATTTCCATTACTTCATTTTCTTCTGGTGGACTGGTGGTTTCTATTATTATGAAACAGCCATTATAAATGAAGCGTTAGGTGAAGATGAAAGAGCAGTTGAAAAAAGTTAGAACTCTGATTTTCTGGTCAGAATGAAAAAAAAAATGGCCATAATTTTTTTTTCTTTCAAAAGAAAATTATGGCCATTTTTTTTTCTTTTTTTTTTCCATTCAAAAAAAATTATGGCCATTTTTTTTCCATTCTGACCAGAAAATCAGAGTTCTAATTTTTTACGACTGCTCTTTCATCTTCACCTAACGCTTCATTTATAATGGCTATTTCATAATAATAGAAACCACCAGTCCACCAGAAGAAAATAACTCAGTTAAGCGGGACTCGGATAATCGGGACTCTACTGCAAAACATATTTCAATTTTAAGACTTAAAGCAGACGCTTTTATTTTATGTAAAATGACGTCATTTGTATTAATATAGATTCTTAAAATTAAATATAGTTTATAATAGCTCCATGTTTTATCTTAAATCCTTCATTTATATTTTTCTCAAAATAGCACGTATTTTCATTACATTTTTCTCAGTTTTTATGGGGAAATGGCAACAAGAAGATATAATTGCTATTTTTCAACATTTTTTTTCTTTACTTTCTACGGAAATGGAGAACTTCAGTTACCAAAATGAAACAAATATCACTGAAACCTACAAAAAAAATTAATATCTCAAAAATAAATGAAGATGCAGTTTTCAAACAAATTGCATTAAAAAGTACTTTTTTCCCCAATACGACGTTATAAACATTGAAAATGTGCGATTCTTAGAAGTTTTAAAAAATGCTGTAGCGTATTTAATCGCACAATGAAACATCGGCTTTTGTTTTACGGCTAGCGTACACAAGGTAACGTTATTTATTGGACACAAAATAAGCTGGGAGAAAGAAATAGCATTCCGGGGGCTAAAAAGTGACTACAGGCATATGTGTACCAAAATCTTGCATGTCTGAATTTCGTTCTTTCGGTACCCATATGAAAACAAACAAAGGAAAAAAAAAAGACACCCCAAGAATTCCAATACTGGAAATTACTTGAAAGAAATATTAGAAAGAAAATGGAATTCCCGCCAATCCATAAATTTCGAGTTTTTCCTTTAACCAAACTCCGCTGAGCTTCTGTCCTATTTAGCTGTTATTACGTGCCGTCTCTTAGCAACACGGAAGGAAATTCTCGTAAGAGGTCAAAATTAAAAATTATCTTCTTTCCGCTGCCGTCGTACAATAAAGCAGTACTACTTCAAAAGGTTTAAAAATTTAAACAGTATATCATCAGAAGTAAGAGATAGCATTTTGAAATATATTTTTTACTGGAGCTAACATATCGTTTTCGTCTCTGCTCAAAAATAGCAGTAAGAAATCCCACAATAATTTGCATTACACTTGTATGTACTCACAAAGAAGGCAGAATAGTTTGAAAAAAAAAGTTCTAATGAAACTAATCAAGTATTTAATAAAGGATCAGTCAAATTTAGCGGGTGAAAAAATAAAATACTTTCGAATATTGGGCGTGAAAAGACGAACGCGCCACACGATTTGGCGAGCAATAATACCTTTCCTCGCCAAATGCAATCAATTTTATTGCATTTTGGAAATTGCTGGTTAAGTGAGTGTTTATATGAACATGAACAGTACTTAATGAATTTAAACTTAAACGATGAAACAGTTTATTATCTTTTCTATAAGCGTATATAATATATATAATTTGCGTGTTGCTGAAGTTATTAAATTTTACACGCTTTCACTGGCTTGATACGTTTTAAGTGCATTTTAACCCTTTATCTACTGACGGTACTTATAAGTACCATTAAAATAACTTGTTATAAAACTCATTTAATACATCGATTAGCAGTAATACAGTTTAGAATGAGTTGCAGACGCATAATTTATCTTGTTCCAAAAGCATTATTGGTTACACGGAACAAAAATATTTTTAAAAGGATGATTTCTTTTACCTTTGCATCTTTTCAGCTTTCTTGGCGTTGAGGCGAGGGGGGGATTTTTCAATTCGAAAATATTTCTATTGTAAGAACATTATATTTGTACATTTCCTAATTGTGCAAAATACTAAGAAAAATATTTAAAATAAAAGATTTGAGTGGGGTTATAAATATTGCACAAAATCCCTATAAATTCAAATTTAATGAATTCTTCAATCCTTCTAAAAATTATTAAAGGATTGTGTAAATCTTCTAATGTAGTTTAAATAATTCACGAAAAAGGCTATAGAAGATAAAATTTTCATGGATTCATAATTCAGCACATAAAGGGTTAAAAGTAACTGCCCGATTTCTTATTTATTTCGATATTGAATAAGTCGTTTCCATGGCAACAATACTATTCTATTGTTGTCTCTGACATTAACAATATCAAAATCAAATTATCAGCGCTTAAAATCGGACATTAATTTTGAGTTTGAAGCAATTTTAATCAATTTAAATTTTGTTCTAAATCGTCGTTAAATGATTATTAAAATTCATTATAGATATTTATAAATGTATATGACAAATCCGTAGTTAAGTGTATTTATTTAAGTAAAACTTACTTAAACTAGTTCAAGATGAAGAGTAGAAAAAGTTCTTTCTTTAACCTTTCAGAGGCGCCATTTGTATGGTGCGAAGGAATTTCTAAACTGCCAAATGCCACCAAGAATTTTTTAGTACAATGTTGGTCTCATAGTATACGGGAAGAAAAACGTTTGATTATTTCAAAAAAAAAAAAAAAAAAAAAAATGTTCGTAAATTGTGGTGTCAATAAATTATTTCAACATTTTTGGAGCATAAATGTCTTGCCCCTGAAAGGATTAAAGAGTATATTTATCATAAAAGCGTATATTATTTTTAATTTCATTGTGTCGCCAACCAGCGATAAATATCCAAGGACACGAAATTTTCGTTACTTTCTTACGGACGCTATATCAACGTTCCACCGGAAATTTTTTGAAAAACATATATATCGTCATAAAAAAGAACATTCTGTAATTTTTTCCAATTTTTCTGAGTATGAACTTATGGAGATCTTCCATGTCAGTGGCGGATCTAAAGAGGGGGTAAAATAGCTCAAATTTTCTTTGAACAATTTTTTTTTCCACACAAATTCTAACTATTTGATGTCTTATGGTGAAAACCGGACTCTGATGTGCAATTTGTTAATTTTTTGCAATGAAATTCCGAAATACCAACAGAGTTATTGGACGCTTTGAAATATATTTTTTCCCCACAAAAATTCCGAGTATTTGACAAGTTTTATGGTGCATACCGCATTCTGCTACGAAAATCTGTTATTATTATTTTTTTATGAATATTTGAAATATTAACTTATTTATGGGTCTCTTGAAACTCTTTCTTTTTACTTTCTTCTATCTTTACAAAAAGAAAGTATTGGATTCGTGAAAATTTTCGACTTCCGGTTTTCGACGGATTTATACGTTTTAGAATGTCCTAAACACGATTTGATGGTTTTTAGAAAATGTCTGTCTGTCACTCTGTGAGTCTGTATGTGACAAAAATTTTGTGGGCGCTCTACCTCAAGAACTAATGCACGGAATTTCACAAAACTTTAGATTCAGTTAAACCTTGATATAAACTGGTTCTGAATCTGATTAGTTTTTGGTGAAAATCCCCCAGCACGTGGCGCTGCTATGCAGCGTTTTTCGCGATTTCTGCATCTCAAGAACTACTGCGCGGTTTTTCATAAAACTTTCAGATTCAGTTAGTCCAGGATATATTTTGTTGCTGATTACATTTTGGTGAAAGTCGCTCAACAGGTGGTGCTACTATGCTGCATTATTCATGATTATCGCAATAGCTCTAATTCAGAAAAAATGCACTAATTTTCATCAAACTTCAGATTTAGTTAGTCCCTGATATAAATTAGTGCTGTTTAATTTTTGGTGTAAATCGTTCAACAGGTGGCGCTGCTGTGCTGCATTGTTCGCCATTTCCGTAACAGCTGTATCTCAAGAACTATTGCATGGATTCTCATCAAGCTTCAGATTCAGTTACTTCCTGGTAATTGGTCCTAATTAGTTTCTGGTGTAAATTGCCCAACAGATGGCGCTGCTATGCAATTTTTTTTACAATTTCCGCAATAGCTCTATCTAAAAAACTAATGCACGGATTTTCATCAAACTTTAGATTCAGTTGGAAATTGTCAAGTTGTTGAAAATTAGATTTTGGTGTAAATCATCTAACCGGTGGTGCTAATATGCTGCTTTTTCAGTAAGTGTTAACATGAATGAGATAGAAGAAAGTTTTGGGATTTCCACATCCGACTAGTTTCTTTTGCAATGTTGCAAACGACAATTTTTTTTAAATGGATTTTTTAAATGTGATCTGACTAATAGACCACCCTGTATATCTAATGTTGACTTTTCTTGACACATTTAACATAAAAAATAATGGAAATATTTAAATTAAGTGAAAAATTTAGAAAAATTAATAAAACCCCAAATTAAGACTACGGAAGGAAATTTATTAACCTATGAAAGCCATTTCTCCATAAAAACAAGTTGGAAATTGCGCGTCAAACGTGGCAAATGCGGCGCGTTCGTACTATAGCTAGTTTATAAATATTTTTTGCACCGCATATTGTTACTGAATGTATTTTTTAGTGCATTTCAGAAGTGCATATCAATTTCATTCTGTTCGAAAGGCTGTAACATCATTAAAATGCACTTGAAGTCATTTTTTCCCAATGGCCGTAATGTGACGGAAAACTTTTGACTATCCCTGTAATTAAACTATACATCCAATTTTCATAAAATTTGAAATGAGTCGACAACATTTTGCAACAATTATATATTTAAAATTTCAGGCCATTCGGAAGGCTGTAACATCATTAAAATGTACTTGCAATAATTTTTCCCCATTGGCCGTAATGTAACGGAAAACTTTTGACTGCCCCTGTAATTAAACTATACATCCGATTTTCATAAAATTTGAAATGACTCGACAAAATTTTTCAAAAATTATATATTTAAAATTTCAGACCATTCGTTGGGTAGTCTTTGCTCTGTTATATGCGGACGGACTGAACGACGACTATAGGTGCTACGTATTTATATAATAACGAACGCACCTAAAAAGGCCCACGAAACATTGTGTTTATTTTGAAAAGAAATTTAAATTAAAAAATATTTCATACAGGTTCACTGAGAAAAAAAATATACCGCCTTCACCTAGAATGAATAGGTAGTCATTTTCTGTATCCCTAAACTAGAAATATAGATTTCCAAGCTATGCGAATAGGGTAAAGAACTAAGCTGAATGGACGAAATGATCTAGAATTTCTAGTCTCTTGTTTTCTAGGTGACGAAATGATAAGGAATTGTTTCAATAGCGAGAAATTATCGCTTAATTTCTGGAATATGGTTTCATAAACAAGAATTATAGTTACTAAAACTAATCTCTTGTGTTCGCATCTATTTGCAGGGATTTTTAAATAAGTTTGACCACGAGAATATAGGAAAACGCTCTTGAATTCTAGTAGGAGACTCTAGAACTTTCTATCAAAGGGAACTAGAATTTATAAGGATGACATGGAACTATTTTTTCTAGAGCCATAATTTAGATTCTAGATGCCAAATGCCAGAACTATATTTTTTTCTCAATGTTTATTTTTCTTATAAATAATCATGTTTCTGACATATTATAAGAGATGTTAGAAAAAAAAGGATAAAATTCATGTCACGAAAGTTCTGAGAGTTTGGTAGACTATTCGAGGACACCGACAAAACAAAATCTAAGCAGGAGTAAGATTTTGACCTAAGCCGCGTTTTTAAAATAAAAAATAGGAACATGAAATAAGCTAAATTAAGATTAAATAAAAAACTAGTATGTTGTGGCCATCACAAAACTTTCTTCTATCTAAATCACGTCAGTTAAATCATTTAAATAGTACAAGAAATTACATCAATTTAGCACCAGTTCATGTTAAAGTGTATATCTGAATTTGAAGTTTGATAAAAATTCGTGCCTTAGTTCTTGAGATAGAGCTATAGCGGAAATTTTGAAAAATGTAGCATAGCAGCGCCACCTGTTGATTGATTAACACCAATACATAAACAGAAATCATTGATATACAGGTATACATGGATCTGAAGTTCGTTGTAAATCCAAGCATTAGTTCTTGAGATAGAGCTATTGCGGAAATCACAAAAAACAGCATAACAGCGCCATCTGTTGAGCGATTTACATCAAACTGTATAAAATGTCAATTCATGTCAAAGACTAACTGATTTTAAAGTTTGATGAAAATTCGTGCATTAGTTCTTGAGATACACCCATAGTGGAAATTCTGAAAAATACAGCATAGCAGCGCCACCTGTTGAGTGATTTACACCAAAATGCTCAAAATGTCAATTCATGACATTCATGTTGTTGTCGCTAGAAGCGCCATCTATGTGGTTTGTTTGGAAACATGTGAGTTGGGTTTCGAGACGCCGATCAGAGGAGTAGTGTAAATATCGGCTCTCGATCAATTTATTGTTTGTGAATTAAAATTTAATTAGTAATACAGTCCGCTAGTTTTATTTATGGTGAGTTGTGAGCAGTGATTATTTGAGAAAGAGTTATCGGCGGGAACACCTTTTTTTGGTCCCCCTCACCGGAATAAAGAACAAGCGTTTAATTACGTATTTAAAGTGTTTCGATTTTAGAGTCAACGAGTATAAATGTACCGAAACGAATTAAGTGTTTTCCTTTTTATGAGAATTTGTGCATTTTAATACGTTATTATAATATTCTTTAATGGTGTGGTGTTAAAAATATATACTTTATTACGAAGAGTTTAAGTCAAGCGGTTGTTTTGATTCAAGAACAAAAATAATAATGTTCTTTCAGTGCAGAGTTGCGCAATCGTAAGCGATCATTTAAAGCAGAGAATAAAGGCTCGTTTACACGGAGCTAGTTTACTAGCTACAAGCCGGCAAGAAAAGTAGCGAGCGAGTCAGCTAGCGAGATAGTGATCGTTTACACACGAACTTGTTTGCTCGCTCAGTAGCCAACTCGCTATTGCGTCACTTGCTGCGTTCTAAAGCTTTCTTTTATGTTTTTTTCTGAAAACAGTGTTTGTTTTTATATTAAGTGCCGAGTTTTCCTGTCTGTTTTATTTATTTATTTTTTTTTTATGCGTGTGTGTGTGTCCTTGGAAAATTAAAGTGGAACGCAAATGATATTGCCAAGTTTTTAAATGTATACCAAGAGTACCGTGTGTTATAAAAAATAAAACACACAGATTACTTCAATACGAAATTAAAAGATGAAATTTGAATTTTATATTCTAATGATCATTTATAAAATTTCATTAATTTTTAAGGTTTTAAGACCCGTGTCCATTATTGTAACGTTTAATAAGTCTATTTTCAGTAATGGACACCCCATGTAATCGTCGCTAAAACTGCAATTTCACTGATGTTTAATAGGAACACCAAAATTTTATAAATAGTGTTGCTTTTAATTAATTTCATATGGTTAATAAAATTTTCAATATTTTAATCACATAATTTTTTTTTATAACTCTGCCCTGTTTAGTTTATCTGCCAATCAATGAAACAAACCAGGAAGTAAAGCATATATTGTTTAAGGGCATATGGAAAAGAGAGGCTCATAGGGCTCAGCCCCTCCCCATTTAAATAAAAACTAAAGCGCGTAATTTCGCGTCCATCTGCCGCACCTCGGATAACTCAATTTCCTACCAGAGTTTATTTTAAATAAAATGTGACTTGCTTCTGCTTGTCACTAATTTGACTTCTTTTTTTCAATAAAATTTCCGGTCTGAAAAGACTTAACGAAGCCGTAGCGGATACGCGGGAAATTACGGTAAACTATTATTTTAACACAATCAAACTGATTGCTAAAGCTATCATACGAATTGAATATTTCCAACTGAGCGAAAAAATGCCCAGGCCGGGAATCGAACACAGATCCTTGGCTTGCAGATATGCTCACCGGTTGTCGGCCCACTTAGCTTAAACGGTAGAGCATTAGCCCTGTAAGCCAATGATCTGTGTTCGATTCCTGGCCTGGGCATTTTTTCGCTCAGTTAGAAATATTAAATTCGTAAAAAAAAATTAAGTTACTGAAGTTGTTCAAAATCTATTATTTTCTGTCTTAAACATTTTTACTTATTCATCTCTCACAAAAAATGATTGTAATATTAATAAAATCTATTAATAAAATCTATTGACCTAGTAAATCTGCAGATCAGTAGCCTCAAACGCCATCATAGTTCTGCAGTTTTATTTTGAAATTATTTTATTTAGTATTTAAAACATTCAACCATCAGTATCATTCCTATCATATTTGCAATACTAATTACTAAAAGTACTTTCAATTTAGTTTAACTGAGAAAAATAGTGGAAAATATACGAATCTATTTAAATACGCCAAAACTTTTTTTTTTTCGATTTTTTTTTCAATTATTGCCCTCTAAACCCTGTACAGTCTCAATAATTTGATAACTGCAATTCCCCGACATTAGTATTTTCAACTATCTATCTAAAATAATTAAAATATTCACCTTGTGATAATTACGGTAGTTATTTCAAACAGTGAATAATTCTCAAAAATATTTTAATTATTGGTATCCTAATTGTTAAGTTTATTCGAAAAATATATTTTGTTCATTCACGCCGACACGAACTACTTCAGTCGACATAGTTTACATTTACAGAACCCCGAACCACCGAATACTCGCAGCGATTTCACTAGCAACAACGTTTACACACAGCGAGTTTACTAGCCAGATAGCTAACACGCCAGCGAGTAGCGAGAAAAGTAGCAGAGCTTTCAACTTTTTTCGCACTCGCTGAGCTGCCAGATAGTTCGCTAGCCAACGTGTTTACACGGGGCGAGTTTATTAGCAGCTAGTAAATTCGCTGGCTTGTAGCTAGTAAACTCGCTCCGTGTAAACGACGTTTAACAAAGTTATTTCGAAATGCTGATTTTGAGAAGACAAATGAAATAAATAAAAGAAACGAAATATTTTTTCTGCCGTAACTCAGCAGTTTGGTAAAAGTGATTCATCTTTATTTTTGGAGGTATGTGAGATTTATTTATTTATTTATTGTGAACTATATTTATTAAAATGTTCAAAATCGCGAAAAAAGAAGATTACCAAAGGGTAGCTTTTGAATTAGGGATTGATATTTCTGACACAAAATTAACTAATTATGATTTAATGAATTTAATAAAGGAAAGTGATAAATATAAAGCAGATTCTAAATTGGTCGAAGAAATGGCCAATAATATTATAGAGGAGAGAAAAAATGAGGAAGCGAAGGTATTAGAACTTGAAAAATTAAAAATTGAACGTACAAAATTAGAGCTTGAGTTGGCCAAGGCGCGTGCAGAAACCAAAAGTGAAAAATTAAATGATTTCGAGAAGGGAGAAAGCATAGAATCTTTAGACTCTCTCATTAAAAGCATAAGAACGCTTACAATCAAAATACCGTCTAGACCGGAAGGTTGGGGGTATTTTTTCTCGTCTTTAGAAAGGGCCTTCATTTCAAAAAATGTCCCAGAAAAGTATAAATCGGAAATTCTTCTAAATCTGTTAGGGGAAAGGGCAATAAATGTTATTACGTACATTAAGGATGGGGAATTAGAAGATTATTCAAAGGTGAAAGCTATAGTACTTAGAGAATTTGAGCCAACTCCCCAAACTTGTTTAGAACATTTTAGAAAAGCACAACGTCAACCCAATGAAACGTATGTACAATTTGCATCCCGATTAACAACGAGTTGGGATTATTATTTAAAATTGAGAAATGTGACAGATTTTGAAACTTTAAAAAAGTTAGTGATTTCTGATAAAATTTGTCAGACGCTTGATAAGGATGTTACTTGTTTTATAAATGTTAGACAAGGGGATTCTTGGTTTCACCCAATTGAGTTATCTAGGGAGATAGATTTATATTACACATCAAAGGGAAAACCTGTGGTTGATAATTCTAGGTCGAATAATAAAAATAATTATTCCAGGCCAGTTTCTAAAGTTTTTCTAACTGATGTAAAATATTCTAAATGTATATTGTCATGTAATGAAAATCATCCTTTGCATAAATGTCCTGTTTATAAAAATATGTCAGTGAGTGATAGAGTTGAGCTGGTAAAGGCAAAAAATCTTTGTTTTAACTGTCTTATGAATCATAAAGTAGTCGATTGTAAATCTAAATTCTCGTGTATTATTTGTAGGAAAAAGCACAATGTAACTTTGCATTTTCCTCACGAACAAAAAATAAATAAAGTTGAAAACCAAGAGGTAATTTCACAGGAAATGAGTCATATAAACAAAGGAGGTAATAAATCTAATTTGGATGTTTCGGCTCCAGTATTTCAGCCTTTCTCAGCTAATAATCAAAACAGTTTATTTTCAACGACATGTAATTTGGCTAATGATTTAAAAGCTGTGTTACTTAGCACATTTGTTTGTTTAATAAAAGATGAATTAGGTAATTTTCATGAGGTACGAGGTCTATTAGACGTTGGAGCAAACTCTAACTTTATGAGTAAAAAGTTAGTAGATAAACTTAATTTGAAAAGAGAAAAGACTAACATTTCTATTTCAGGCATAAATAATTTATCGTTGAATGTTAGATCTAGGGTTAACACAACTGTTTCAAACAGAGATAAGGATTTTCATTTAAAATTAGACTTTTTAGTCGTTCCGAAAATTACAGAATTTACGCCGTCTAGGCCGCTTGAGACTTCTATCCCATTATTAATTAACATCAAATTAGCCGATGAAAAGTTTAATGTACCAGGCCCGATTGATTTGCTTTTAGGTGCAGAAAATTTCTATGAATTTTTAAGACCAGGTCAAATTTATCCGCAAACATTAAATACTAAAATTGTGTCACAAAACAGTGTATTCGGGTATATTGTCAGTGGAAGCCTTCCGGCTAAGGGTGAAAGTAGTATACATTGTGGGTTAATTACAGATAATTTGGAATTAGAAAAAATAATTAAAGAGTTTTGGAAAATAGAAAACATAGAGAGAGAGTCTGAGATTTCTAAAACTAAGGAAGCAGAAATTTGTGAAGAACATTTTCGGAAAAATTATTCTAGAACTGAAAATGGACAATATATGGGGAAAATGCCGCTAAATGAAGATCCATCTTGTCTTGGCGAATCAAAACAAAAGGCAATGAATATTTTAAATTCATTATGGAAGCGCTTAGTTAGAGAACCTAAAGTTAATGATCTTTATAAAGCATTTATGGAAGAATATCTAAGTATGGGTCACATGGAAGAAGTGATAGAATCTGAAGAGCCAGAAGTCACTTATTATATTCCACATCATTGCGTATTCCGTATAGAATCAAGTAGTACACCATTACGAGTCGTGTATAATGCCAGTTCCTTAACTTCTACAGGAAAATCATTAAACGGTTTGCAGTTTAACGGAGGAACAATCCAGGATGAGTTATTTTCTATAATGTTGCGATTTCGAAAGCATCAGTTTGTTTTTGTAGCTGATATTAAAAAAATGTATCGTATGATATTAATACATCCGAGTCAACGTGATTTATTACGAATAGTATTTAAACCTGGGGTGAATGAGCCAGTAAAAGTGTACAGGTTATGTACTGTTACTTATGGCACAACTAGTGCTCCTTTTTTAGCTACAAGAACCTTAATGCAATTATCCAGAGACGAAGGAAATGAATTTCCTTTAGCTGCGAATGTGTTGTTGCAGGATGTGTACATGGATGACATCCTAACAGGAGCAGATGATTTAGACACAGCGAAGGAGATTCAGCAACAACTGATATCTTTGTTAAATAGAGGAGGCATGGATCTCCATAAATGGGCAGTAAATAATTTTGCTCTTTTATGTAATACTTCAGAATCTGAATATTCTTTTTCTAATGAGACAAAAACTTTGGGAATATTGTGGAAGCCTCAACCAGATTGTTTTGGGTTTAACTTAATTATCGAGCAAAGTGAATTATACACTAAACGATCAGTCTTATCACAAATTGCTAGAATATTTGACCCTTTGGGTTTGATAGGTCCAATAATTACAAGGCCCAAGGTGTTTCTGCAAAAATTATGGTTGCTGAAAATAGATTGGTGTGATTATCTCCCAGTGAAAGAAAATAAGGAGTGGAATGAATTTCTTACGTCCTTAAAATGTGTAAATCTGATCAGTATCCCTAGATGTATTCTTATTGATCAGTCTATTTGTGTAGAACTACATGGATTTTCTGATGCATCTGAGATTGCTTATGGAGCGGTCATTTACGTGAAATCTACTAATTTTTGTGGTGATTCTGCTGTTAAGCTACTCACTAGTAAGTCCAGAGTAGCTCCTCTAAAGCATGTCACTATTCCGCGTCTTGAACTTTCTGCTGCAGTCCTGCTATCCAAGTTAATGAAGAAGGTGTTAAGTGCCTTAAAACTAGAAGTTTCTAAAACTTATTTTTGGACAGACAGCACCATTGTACTTGCATGGTTAAAAAAAGAATCCAATGATCTTAAGACATTCGTAGCAAACAGGATATCAATTATACAAAGTTTAACTTAGGTTGAACAGTGGCATTACGTACCTTCTAAGCAAAATCCTGCTGACCTTATTTCTAGAGGTATAGATCCCATCAAGATTCAACAGTGTGAACTGTGGTGGTTCGGTCCAGCATTCCTACAACAGCCTGAGGTGGTCGAGTGTCCCGATAGCAATCCTGCTGAAACCAATGAGCTGTTTTTGCGTGAATTGAAATCACCATCAGTGACTCAAGTATGTGCCTTAGTTAACACTCTTGAACCTTTAGACATAATTAATAACTGTTCTTCTTTCATCAGACTACAAAGAGTAGTAGCATGGTGTAAACGATTCATATATAACTGTAGAAACCCTTTATATCCTACAGCTGGAACTTTATCTAGCAGTGAACTCTCTCAGTCCTTATTGTGCATTGTAAAGAACATTCAAAGGACTTCATTCGTGAAAGAAATCCAGTGTTTAGAAAGGGGCACTGCTATCCCTAACAATAGCAAACTGATAAACTTGTGTCCATTTTTAGACAGTGGTGGCTGCATTCGTGTTGGTGGTAGACTGAAAAACAGTAACTTATCCGATCACCAAAAATTTCCTATGATTATTCCTGCAAAACATAATTTTACATTTTGTGCTATTAATTATTTTCATGTTTTATATTTTCATGCAGGTTCAGAAACCACAATGTCTCTCATCCGAACTCAATTTTGGATTTTAGCTGGCAGAAATGTAGTTAGAAAAATTATTTTTAATTGTATTATTTGTAAGAAAATTAATTCTAAAATTTCGCAGTAACAGATGGCTGATTTGCCAGCAGCAAGAGTAACGGTATCCAGAGTATTTACGCGCACTGGATTAGACTACTGCGGTTCTTTTGAGGTAAAAAATTCCACAGGTAGGAGTAAACAGGTAAAAAAGGTTTTTATTTGTATTTTTGTATGTTTTACTACAAAGGCATTGCACTTTGAAATTGTCAGTGATTTAACAAGTGCAGCGTTTTTAGCAGCACTTAAACGCTTTATTGCGAGGCGAGGCAAACCTTCTGATATCTTTAGTGATAATGGTCGAAATTTTGTTGGTCCCAATAAAGAATTAAGAGCAATTCTCAGATCTTTATTTAAGGATAAAAGTGAGGAGGAAATTCAAAATTATTTAGCTAATGAAGGAATCAAGTGGCATTTTAATCCCCCTTCAACCCCTCACTTTGGAGGTTTATGGGAGGCAAGTGTTAAATCACTTAAATATCATTTAAAGCGTGTTGTAGGTAAAACTATTTTAAGTTATGAGGAACTCTTGACTCTCATTATTCAAATCGAAGCTATTCTTAATTCTCGTCCCCTCTGCCCTCTTTTAAATGATCGAAATGATGTTGAAGCTTTGACACCTGCTCATTTTCTTATTGGCTCATCTTTAATGGCCTTACCTGAACCGAATTATACTGAAATCCCTATGAATAGGTTGAGCAGATGGCAATTAGTTCAAAAATTGACACAACATCTTTGGAAAAAATGGTCATCAGACTATCTAAATAAGCTCTTAAATAGGCCCAAATGGCATAAAGGAAGAGTAGAGATAAAAGAGGGAGATTTAGTTTTGGTAAAAAATCCTGATAATTATAGCCCTTTAAAATGGCATTTGGCAAGAATTGTTAAAATCCATCCAGTCCAAGATGGTATAATTAGAGTTGTAACATTAAAGGATAAGAATGGCACATATAAAAGGCCACTAACAAAAATTGTTGTTTTGCCTCATGTGAATGAAACCACATTAACTACTTGAATTCATACATTTTATTTTAATTAAACAAAAATTTTGTAGTGTAGTGTATTATTATATTTTTGTGTTTATATTTGTAAATTTAACATTTCATTTAGTGTATATGCTGAAAAAAAATTGTATTATTGAGATTGTATTCTAAATTGATATCGTATTTATAGTATTGAATGTTTGAAACATTCAAGGCCCGGCGATATGTTGCCGCTAGTAGCGCCATCTATGTGGTTTGTTTGGAAACATGTGAGTTGGGTTCGAGACGCCGATCAGAGGAGTAGTGTAAATATCGGCTCTCGATCAAATTATTGTTTGTGAATTAAAATTTAATTAGTAATACAGTCCGCTAGTTTTATTTATGGTGAGTTGTGAGCAGTGATTATTTGAGAAAGAGTTATCGGCGGGAACACATGTCAAGGATTAACTGATTCTGAAGTTTGGTGAAAATTATTGCACTAGTTCTCGAGATACAGCTATAATGGAAATTCTGAAAAGTGCAGCATAGCAGCGCTACCTGTTGAGCGATTTGCACCAAAACACAAACAGCACTAATTCATATCAAAGTATACTTGAATCTGAAGTTTGATGAAAATCAAAGCATTAGTTGTTGAGATAGAGCTATTGCGGAAATCGTAAAAAATGCAGTATAGCAGCGCCACCTGTTGAGCGATTTACACCAAAATGTATAAAACTTCAATTAATGTCAAGGACTAACTGAATCTGAAGTTTGATTAAAATCCGTGCATTAGTTCTGGAGATTGAGCTATTGCGGAAATCGTGAAAAAGGCTGCATAGCAGCGCCACATGTTGAGCGATTTACACCAAAAACTAATCAGCACCAATTTATATCAGGGACTAACTGAATATAAATTTTTATTAAATTCGGTGCATTAGTTCTTGAGATAGAGTGCCCACAAAATTTGTGTCACATACAGACAGACAGACTCACAGATACACAGACTCACAGACAGACATTTTGTAAAAAACATGTTTTTCGGAATCTCTGACCCCTAAAACGTGTAAATCCATCGAAAACCGAAAGTCGAAAATTTTCACGAATCCAATACTTAGTTCATTGCGGAAATCGTGAAAAAGGCTGCATAGCAGCGCCACATGTTGAGCGATTTACACCAAAAACTAATCAGCACCAATTTATATCAGGGACTAACTGAATATAAATTTTTATTAAATTCCGTGCATTAGTTCTTGAGATAGAGCGCCCACAAAATTTGTGTCACATACAGACAGACAGACTCACAGACAGACATTTTGTAAAAACATGTTTTTCGGAATCTCTGACCCCTAAAACGTGTAAATCCGTCGAAAACCGAAAATCGAAAATTTTCACGAATCCAATACTTTCTTCTTGTAAAGATAGAAGAAAGTAAAAATCAAAATCCTCCTTGCACAATACAGAAACATATTAATTAAGAAGTATTCATCTTATTATATATATTTTATCTGGAGGGTCGGGGCTCCGCCCTCCCTGACAATAAATGTATAAGACGTTTTTTTAAACGCATATCATTTAAGATATTTTTTTTAAACAAATAAACGTAATAGACACAGTATTAAAACTTTTGGGAATTCAGGTAAATCCCTCGACGAAACATTTTTCAGAACACATTTTGAATACCACTATTTCATTTCTTTCATCCTAGTATTACTGCAAGTAAAATTTCAAGTATATTTAGAGATTTACTACTCTTATGAACTGTAAAGTTAATTAAAATTACATACACCAATACTATAAATACTATATACAGGGGTCTGTCCAGACTTTTTTCACAGGGTCCTGTTTTTGTGAAATTGTGAAGTTTTTTCTTATTTTTGTGAAAATTCTAGTCATAATTTTGTGAATTTTAAATTATCGATGTCTTCATGTTCTATCCTTCATAAATATAAAAAGTTAAGTAATATGCTCTTTGGATCTTTGGTGAGTTCAACTGCTTACTTACAGGCCAGATTTTATTTTTAAATGACGAAATTTGTGAATAGTTCAATGTGAAGGTGAAAAAATTCCGTGAAAGGTCTATTTAAGAGACAAATAATTTTGTGAAGGGTCCTGTTTTGGGATAAAATGTTTTGTGAAGGGTCCTGTTTGGGGATAAAAAAAATTGTGAAGGGTCATGTTTTAAGATAAATTATTTTGTGAAGGGTCCTTTAAAGGACCTACAATTTTCCTAAACATATCCCTGATATAACTATTTTCTGTGGAAAGTTTTTATTCCACCTCATCCCCTCGTTTTTGTAGAATTTGATATCTACTACAGTTTACTTTTTAACATATTAAATTTTCTATCTAAATTAATGAAAATGATGACTTTGTGATATTGGCGTTAACAGTTCGTTTGAATAATAAATTACTCACATAAATACTTGATTAATAACGGATAAACATAATTTATTATCAAATTATTTGCAAATGGGTATTTGAGGGCCGCAAATAATTTTTGAATTGCTTCCACTGACACAAACATATTTTTCCTTTTCACCAAAGTTATAAAACCTGTTACACCCTTCAGCTCTTTACATACAATACCGGTTATAACATTAGAAAGTGATCCAGTTCACAACAGCCTTAAGCCGATTCAATCTGCATAGTATTAAAATCGATTTGATACCCAAATAGAAAGATCGATGATGGGGAAAAGAAACTGAAAATACTTTCAGTTCCAGGTGACTGACAAAAAGATACAAGAGGGGAAAAAAACTTCCACGATTGTGATATAAAGCTGTGAACAATAACTAATGCTGCGGCTGATGTTGAAAGGATGAACGGAACTTATTTATACAACCAAGATGTAAACAACTTGTTATTTTATTGCCTTTGCCACTTATTAGATTCTTTTTATACTAATGTTAGATAACAGTCCTTAAGAATATTAGTTTATCTTGAATGAATATTTTTGGATTTCCGTTTATTCATTTATGTGAAAAATCTATCTTTTTCTGTGTAATATAGTAGATTCCCAATTATCCGGTGCTCGATTATACGACATACTCGGTAAATCGACAATCCTCCCATACTTGTCATAAGGATGTTTGTAGCAGTATTCCAAACCCGGACGAAAATTTACCATTTTTAAACTTTTAATCAATTTTACGAAGCTTCAAACATGGTAAAAACGCTAAAAATGAATATTGTTAAATTATCTTAATACACTGTAAATTTTATTAAATAATAAATTTTGTCATAAAAGATAGATTGAAAAAATTAGGCGTTGACAGTAACAAATATACTGCCATATTTCTGTCATGATTCTTTCGTATTGTTGTACGTTTAATCATTTCCCATACGGCAATTTTTCCTTTTTCTTTAACTTATCCGAGTTTTAATAATTTCGAGAATTTTTTTCATTTTACGTTTTCATCCTGCATCAAAATTTCATTTTTTGATGTACTTTCTGCTACGAAAACGTGTTTGAATTTTATTCGCCTCCTTCTTATCTAAACTTGATTTTATTGTCAGGTAAAAGTATCTCATTTTTAAACTTTTAATCTGCTTTTGCCTGAAGTTTTAATATTTTGTTTCTTTTATTATCTTGTTTTGTTTCTAAATACAAATATTTCTTGTTCTAGAGGCTACATTAAAGGTCTGCACGGGTCCGGGTCCGGACCTGACGTTTTTCTGCAGGTTCGGACCGGACCTGGTCTTAACTCCTTTCCGGGCCGATCCGGGCATTTTCTTTTTTCTGTAGATTTGGGCGGGTCAGACTTCTTTCTCTTTTCTGGGACGAACCGGCCTGGACTTCATTCTTCCTGGAGGTCTACACGGTCCGAAATTTCCAGGCCCGGTCCTGACCCAGCTCGTATGAAAAAAATATTATTTGCCCGGCTCATGCAAAATAAGAGTAACATTTTTATCAATTGTTATTTAGAGCTAATTTTTACTAAAACAATAATGTAATTATTGTTATTTTTCTTATATACAATCTATTATCTACTCATAACTGCTATAAAACCATCAAGATCTTTTTAGTAGTTCAAGTTGCTGCAATTCAATGGAAAAATAAACTCTCTACTTCCTTAGTTCATACTATCTATCGTATTTAGAATGCTAAGCGTTTTCTTTCTCCAGCTCATGAGCAAAAACTACTTCATCAAATTTTAGCGCCAACTTTTGAAAAATATTGGGTGGGATCAAAAATTTTCGAGTAAAATAAAACATACATTTTTTCCGTTTATGTGTGTGTGGAGACAGGGAGGAGCGAATGACTAAAGATGGTAATTCAAAGTTAAATTATGTTTTTTCTAAGCAAAGTATAAAACTATTATAATTTAATTAAATAATGTTCTCACAAATTCTTCCTTATAAATACACTAATATTTATCATAAATAACATAAAAATTGCAAACTATTGAAAGTGAAAAAAAAAAAAAAAAAAAAAAAAAAACGCACAGTTTAGTCATGCAAGTTCTTCAATTCAAAACATTAAAACAGATGGCAAAATAGGCAGGAAATTTGTTTTCGAAAGAAATTTAATATTATACATCCGCTGAAGGGGTTTTCAGTGCTTGTGTAAGTCCAATGGATGTCCTTACTATTTGTCAAACTAAATTATTTGGAGAACGTCAACAAATCAAATTTTATTTCAGAATTAATATATAAATAAATAAATAAGTAATTAAATCAATTGAAATTGGGTGGGTGGAGAGATCAAATTATTGGATGGGCTCGCGTCCCACGGGCCCATATAAGTTGGCGCCACTGCAAATTACACGATCCTTCTTTTAAATGAAAGATTTGTTATCGTGTTTCATTGGTTCAAAACTTTCATTAACTAGCAGAATTTTTCAATTAAAATTTTACGTCTGACCATGCGCAACCTTGTGTACAAATCTGTGGCTTTGGGCAGATGCAATGCACATGCGCATAGGAGCTCGCTCTGTTGCATTATCACAAGTGGAGAGATGATGGCTTTCTTTACTATGTTCTTTATTTACTGAATATGATGTGGGCGTAGGAATATATTTCCTATTTTTATACAGTAAAACCTCCCTGTGCGGCCACCTCCATTAAGCGACCACCTCCCTGAACGACCATTTTGTCATGGAACGAAATTTATTCCCATAGGCTCAATACTAATTTTACCTCCATTCAGATACCATCCCAGTTGAACTCCCTCCATGAGCGACCCATTTCCTTGAAGAAAATGAATCAAATTCCGCTTGAAGAAGATTTTATTAGAAAAATAATTCCGGAGAGCGCATTATTCATCAAACTTCTAAACTAAGTTTAGATTTTTATTTTTTTATTCCGGTAACTTTTAAGTGTTGTGCCTTTTTAGGCAATGAATTTAACTCTGATGAGAAATTAAGAATGGCAGTCGATAAACTCCCCCGCTCTATTCTGTCGGGAAACTCTAAAAAAAAAAAAAAATAGATAAATTAATGAAATCGTCATTATTTGTTCCCGTCCAAAAAAAATTGCATTTATTTACTGAACTCCGAAAGGACTTGGAAATAACAGTTATAAAAGATAAAGCTGTAAAATCAAAGCAAACGCCAATGTATTGATTTTTTAAACTCTGCAGTAATTAACTTATGTAATTAACTTTTGTTTTGATACTTAAAATTTCATATTTTTTCTTAAGGTGAAAAATAAATTTTTGTAACATTAATTGTTACCCTTTTTTCAACAGTTAAAATCTAGATTTAAATTGACCTCCATTAAGAGACCACCTCTCCGAGCGACCACTTTTTATTGGAACGGAACGTGGTCGCTTTAGGGAGGTTTTACTGTATTTCATAGGTCCGTGATTTTTTTTTTTTTCGGTGGTGAATAGGGCGATAATGTCAAATTGATTTGCGTTACACAGTTGGTTACGGATTGTTTGTTTGGTGCTTACATCGAAAATAGTACTGCATATTTAAGGGGAGAAAAAAACTTTTAAAATGAAATTTTTGCAACACTGTTTCATACCTTCCACCTCTTAAACAATAAATAAGCTTATTTTACCGATATCGTTACAGTAATTTTTTCCAGTCCAGTTTTGACGTGTTTCATCTAGCTTTTTTATGAATTTACCTACCCAGCAGCGTGCGAAGAAAAAACTGCGCCCGGGGAAGTTTCAATTTGGCGCCCCCCTCCCCACTTTCCAAACTTTTCTTTATGACAGGTGTCACAAAATTGAAAAGTGCAGAAACAGAAACAAACTTTATTGAATACATATTTCTCTTTTATTTTGAAACTTCATTTTTAATTTTAATTCAGAAATTTAAAAAAAAAAAACAACTAAATAACATAAGAGAAAATTGCACTTATATTTTGGCAAAGGGGGTCTTGCAAAATGGGTATACAAAAAAAGTATCTAACAGTACAGTTTGGAACCCTTTTATATTCGAAGAATGAAACCCCATGCTATTTTGAAAGTAGTATATGTTTTTGTCACAAGACTCGGAAAAGAGAAGGTCAACTAAAGAGATTAAGAGGCTACTTCAGTCAAATGAAAAGACGCGTTCGCTAATGCTAATCCTGGAAAGAAATTTATGATGGTGGTTGGAAGAAATTATAGAAAGAATGGAAGAAATTTATAAAGATATCTCGGTCGCATTTCAATATTTTTAAATGATTTCTTTTGCATTGAATAGTTGGGATCGATCTGTACAAAGGTCTTTGTTTACTTTTTCGATTTTGTTTACAGGAATTTCTTATGAGGACATTTTCATTTTCGGAACCGGTTTCGAAAGTAAAAGCATCCTCATAAAAAATATCTGCAGTCAAAATCGAAAAAGTAAAAAACGGCCTGCATGCAGATCGATCTCAACTATTCAATGCAAAAGAAATCATTTAAAAATATTGAAATGCGACCGAGATATCTTTATAAATTTCTCCCATAGAATTAGCATTAGCGAATGCGTCTTTTCATTTGTCTGAAGTAGCCTCTTAAGACAAAGACTCAAAACAAGTTTTGAAAAGAAAGAAATCCTTATTCATAAATTTGTATTTCAGCGTGGGTTAAAGGACAATGCAATAACTTTGAAACGAAAAATGTACGTACTTCCATTGGGAAAAAATTTCCAATATGTAAATATACATTTTGTTTTACAAAAGAGAAGAAAAAAAGAGGTTTGTAGTATAAATTTGGCGCCCCCTCAATTTTCGCGCCCGAGGCGACTGCCCCCTTCGCCCCCCACTTCGCACGGCCCTGTACCTACCTAATGGTTTTCATTAGGGCTGTTCTTAACTGCTCTGCTCAACAAGCGCAAGGCGTTTTGACACATTCATAGATTCATCTTTTAACGGAAAGGTATAAAATTGGAAAGCCTGGCCATAGAAGTGATTTGGAATTGAACTTTTTTTCCATTTCTTTTATCTATCATTTACCTATTGAGTTATAAGCGATTTCGATCACGTGCCAAACACGTTTTTCGCCCGCTCTTTCTCCTTCGCGCGGAAATTCGGTTCAAAACGCCCACTTTGACACTATTTTCTGAAAGATCTATTGCGTTTGCAAAAAAAAAAAAAAAAAGGATAAAACAGCTTGATTACGCATAGTTTCTGAACAACACCACCAACTAGTTTCATGCATTTTCAAACAAAACTAATTTAAAAGTTATGTCAGAAAGTTTCTCGTTTGGATTTGAGAACACCGTTAAGTGGGGACTATTTATTATGCATAATAAATTTTTCTGATCTTATATTGTTAGAGAAGTCGCCTATATGTCTGGCACATGCAATGCATCTGTTTTCGAAAGGTTGCTTCACGAACAAATTGCGTAAAATTTTACATACACATACAAAAATAATTATTTTTTTACACATTAATATGACAATAATTAATTTACCAATATTTCTTTGGTGCCTTAATTCTTGTATAATACAAAATGTATTTTTTTTATACTTTTACGAATACTGTAATATTTTTAATAAAATAAAATGCACACATATAGTTGTGAAATACGCTCTGTTCAAGGTATCTTGAATGGTGTTGGGGAGCAATATTTACCCAGCAATATGCTATTAATAAAACACAAAAGAGAAAATGTAACAAAGAAATGTTGCTTTATTGTTTACTTTCTTCACCAATTAAGGATGGATGTTGGCCTGATATTATGTATGAGAAAAAAAAAAAAAAAAAAAAAAAAAAAAAAAAACATCCTCAGCCCGACATGGCTCGGAAGAAAAAACCCAGGACCGGCCAAGCCCGTGAATACATGCATCCCTCGACTTACGTATTACGCGACTTACGTAAATTCGCAGATACGTATTAAATCTCGAAAATTACATTTATGAACACACTACCGCGTTTGATATTCATTTGCATACTTTTGATAATTGTTTTATAAATAAAATATGCAGATAAAAACCACAAGCAAAATATAATTTTATATATCAGTGAGAGTTATATATATTTTTACATATACAATCAAATCTTTAACAAAACAAACTCAAATCTAATTAAAATGAGACAAAAAATCTGGGGTTCAACCGTTATATTACGGGTAGGGGAGACCGGGGCACATTTTCCGTAGGGGCAAGTTTTCCAACTCGCATTAGTTTTTAAATGAGCTGCTAGGTGACGCTAGCGAGTGAACTGGCTGAAGTGGCAACATCTTACACAACATATACAAAAGTTATAGCTTAATATCTGCTGTCACTTCGTCTGGAGAGCTGTTTTTTTCATTTTTTCAACGATGAGTAAAATTTTAGGTCTTTATTAAAACGTAAAAAAAACGTACTAGCGTTAAACTTACTGTTTTGATATTGCATACACTAAAAAAGGGTTTCTTTCTTCAGGTAACTATGCGTTTGTTTTGCAAATAACTTACACCGGTATTCGTCCAGGTAGTGTAAAAGTTCAAATATGGCGACGGGGCAGGTTTTCCAACAACATACGGGGCATGTTTTCCAACATGTTTCTCGTTTGAAAACCTCCCTCCTCCTAAATCAGGTAGTTTTATTGTATCAAAAATGTATTTATTGTGTTGTAAAATCGGACAAATAACCATATATACTACGAACCCGTTTGATCATTTAGTCATTTAAGTAAAACTATCAATATAAAAAACAAGGTAAATTCAAAAATATAATAAAATGTCAATTTTTTCTAAAATGGGTTCATTTAATGAATCCATTTTATGTTAATTATGACTTTATAGTCATAAGCTAGGACACTGAGATCGCAGTGAGTATGAACCCCTCAAAAAGCAAATTAACCGTGCTTACAGCCGCTCCACTGGCGTTAATCCACAGTTAATATTATGGCGGGTTTTAAACGTTAGAGAATTTTCATACTGAATCCTGAAATATTTACAAACTCTGCTTTTACGCCATCCTACTTTTCTGATAGGCCAGCTCCTGCCGCACCAAATCTTAAAAGCACCAACAATCCTGAAAAGATTTGAAACTTTCCTCAATAATCACCCCCCCCTCCCCCCTCCCCGCAGAAACAAAACAACACCGAAAGCATCTAATCATTCTACACCAACGCAGGCTAGCATTTCCAAAGAAGCTGTTCCTTAAGTTCTACTCAAAATTTCCCTATTGCTTATGAAAAAAGCGTTCCTTCTACATCCAAACAAGCTTTGCCTACACCAGAAGAAGTTAATACTTTTGCGAAGGCTGCACTAAGCAGGCAAACACGGCGTGGAAAAAAAATAGGAAGTATTGTACATACTGATTCTCGTGTTAAAAATCAACTGAAAATGGAAAAAAAGATTCATCTAAAAAAAGGGAAACTACAAAAGGAATCAGATAAAAGGGGCGAGCAAAAAAATTCAATTCCGGACAGGGAGGCTGTTTGGACCTTCGTCTTTAAATGTAAAATGGATTAAAACTATTTTTTATGTTACTGTTATATTACTGAGCATTTAGTTCCCAATAAAAAATACTTATTAATTAACAAGCAAGATTTACTACCGATGTTTTACCATTTAAAGTATAGTTGGAAAATTTGCCCCTGACCATTTTTCGTATGCTGGAAAACTTGCCCCGCATAGGGGCACATTTTCCAACGTAACATGATTAGACTTAACTATTTTTTGTGAAAAAGTATATTTAGTTTTTTGAGAAATAATTGTGCCAGTTTGTACAGGAAGGTTTAGGGAATACAATGATATCCTGTATATATCAAAATAGTTAAAAATAAAAAATACAAAAATAAAAATCTAAAAAGTTGGAAAACTTGCCCCGGTCTCCCCTATGTTTTTTAAGAATTAGCTGAATTGAAACCAGAACGAAAGCTAATTTTAAAGTTTCGATGAAGAAGAACGAGTATATTCATCAATGTTCAATTTATAAATCCCGCATTCCATAAGAGGTTTTTTATTTGAAATGTGTTCTTTCAGTTTGTTTTTATATTTTTTCATACTTTTCTAGTTTATATTCTAGTAAATAGTGCTGCTTGAGGCTTTATTTATAAAATAATACTATGTAAATATTAAATATTTAAAAGGTTGTATTGCTTTTTCCATTTCATAGCATTTAATATTATTCTGTTTTCATCTTCAAATTATTCTCTTGGTTATATTGGTCGTTAGAGTACAAGAGAAAAAAAAATTCAGCTTTTAGCTTTTTTTCTCACAGAAAACGATTAATTTTGCTTACATAATTGAATTCTGTACTCTTGATAACGTAATTCAATATATAAGCTTTTCAATTATTTTTATCGAAATCCATATTCTTCTTTTTTTCTTCATTATTAATTCTTGTTATATAGTACAAGGGACTTTATTTTATACATAGTAGCTTGTTTATTATGTTTTTGGTATCCATTCAGTGTGTTTGGGGACACTGTCTTGTTGTAAATTCATTCATACTATCACAATTATTGATGGTGGTCAGTAATGTTTAATTAATGGTTATATATATATATATACATATATATAAACATTCAGTACAATAATACCATTGAAAGATAATGAAAATGACCTATATATACATATATATATATATATTATTTATAAATAAGATACTGTACTAAATTCTAAGTTATTAAAAATTATCGACATTCTTATGAATAAATATCGTAGTTTCTTACGTAGTTTCACCTAATCAATTTACGAATTCGAACGTAAAAGTTTGCGGAACGCATTATTTACGTAAGTCGGTAGATGCCTGTAATGAAGTCTAATGAAAGTCGTCGAAAATGAGTAATGTCTGGAGTCCAATGAAATAAATCTGGATCGGGCCCTCTTAAATTCTTCCCCTCATGTTGAGCTGGCATTTTATTTATTTATATATTTTTTATATAAAATTTATTGTGATATTGTACATTTATTTAGCGAAACCTTTAGAAATTTAATTTGGTTTAATAAATTACAGATATATACCGGGTGTCCCAAAAAGGACTGACTGATTTTAAAATTCAATAACTTGCAAACGGTGACAGATATTAAAAAAATTCTTGCAGGAGGGTTATGCATAAGGTCAAAAGTTTTATTACAGTGATTTTCAATTTTAGTTCGATTTACAAACAATAGATGGCGCTGTAAGCAATAGTCGCTAAATACAGGCTCGGTTTTTGGTCCTTTATCTTGTTCCATGCAGAAAAAGGAGATGGAAATGTATTATCCGGGCCACGAAGTACCAAAAATCGAGCCTGAATTTAGCGACTATTGCTTACAGCGCCATCTATTGTTTGTAAATCGAACTAAAATTGAAAATCACTGTAATAAAACTTTTGACCTCATGCATAACCCTCCTGCAAGAATTTTTTAAATATCTGTCACCGTTTGCAAGTTATTGAATTTTAAAATCAGTCAGTCCTTTTTGGGACACCCGGTATATATATATATATTTAAACGTATCTTTTTTTCTTTTCAGATCTTTAAAATTATGATTTTCTTTTACAATCTTTTTCTTTCATTCTAAACAATGTTGATTTTCATGCTGAATCTTCATTTGAAAGTAATTGTGTTAAGAGACTTTTTCAAACAGTGTTCCTGTACTAATTGTCCAAGTGATCATTAACGTTGTTATTATTTTATATTCCACGCATTTTTAACATAGTCTGGAATTAAATGTATGCATAAGTAAGTGTGCTTTTTAAATAATTATTAATTTATGATGACATTGCTTCAGAAAAATCGGCAGGTATTGTAGAAATTCAGTCGGACCGGACCATTTAAGGTATGGACCAAACCGTGCTCGAGCCGAACTTTTAGCTTCTAACTCTTTGAGGAGCAAGCAATTGTGTTTCTGTAATGTCGAATTCCCACCGGAAATTTGAAAAAAAAAAAACATTTTAAAATAAGGAAAAGCAATTTTCCAACTCTTTTTCACCAAAATTCTAAAAGTAAAACTTAATTAAAATTTTCTGGTGCAAATCTGAATTAAAATTAGGTGGGATATAATATATCCCACCGCCCTCAAGGTGTTATACTGAGTCTGAGTCATGCTCGGGCGGAGATTTTTAGCTTTTATAGTTGGTTGGGCTAGGTCAATATTTTTTTTTTTTTTTTTTTTTTTTTTTTTTTTTTTTTTTTTGTACGGGCCGGGCCGGATCGAACTTTTAGCTTTAATGCCGGGCTCGGGCTGAACTTTTAGCTTTTATGCGGGACGGGCTGGGCCAATAAATTTTTTGTACGGGTCAGGCCTGGGCCAGTCCAGGTAATTTATCCATAACAGTCCATTATCTATAGTTATTAACAGTCTATATTAACAGTCCATTATCTATATCAACAGTCCATTATCTATATTAACAGACCATTATCTATATTAACAGACCATTATCTATTAAACAGTCCATTATCTATGATTTTAATGACCATTACTAAATTTTATTATGTTTTGATTTATATTAGTTGTTATAATTAATTACTGATTCTTAAGAAGAGAGTGCAAAATTAGTTAAACAGTGTTAATGTAATATAAATACAGTTGGAAAATAATAAATATTAATTAATAAATCGTTTTAAAAGGAAATCCTTTAAAGAAGACATTCCTGGACATTCAATAAAATTGAGCATGTGGGCTGTCAACTGGCGAGCCCGCTTCTTAGAAATATTTAAAAATAGCATTCTTCACCTTATTTACCTGAAATTATACGTCTAAATAGGCTGTTGGTTTCGTGTATATCATAAATTCTGTAATTAAATAACACGGAGATATCTGTACAGAAATAGTGGTACAGTATACAGGAATTAGACTATTTTAATGACAATAACGTATAATACTATTTTAAACGTTATAGATTAAAAAAACAAACAACGTTGAAAATTCCTGAAAAACGTTAATAATTCATAAATTAAAACTGCGTAAAAATAGTGTACTTCCTTTGAATACATATTTCAAACATAAATTGAGTTATGAGAATTTTCCCAACATAATGTTACTAAAAAATTACTTTTGAAATAAACCCAAAAACAATTTTTTAATTAATTTTTTAAGAGTTTGTAAGTGTAATAAATGTTTAAGACTGTTCCCAAATCCAAAAGGGCAACTTCATGACATAAGTTTAAACTTATTTTTGGTCGGAAATGTATAAAACTAGCAGTTCTTATTGTTCAGAAACTGTGTAATCGAACTATTTTTTTTTTTTTTTTTTTTTTTTTTTTTTTTTTTTTTTTTTTGCAAACGCAGTAGATCTTTCAGAAAATAGTTTCAAAGTTGACGCTTTGAACCAAAATTCCCGAAGAAAGCAGAAAAACTAGTCAGCGTAAGCAGAAAAACGTCTTTGTCATGTGATCAAAATCGCTTATAACTCAATAGGTAATTTATTTATCAAAAAATGGAAAACACAGTTCGATTCCAAATCGCTTCCATCGTCAGGCCTTCCAATTTTATATCTTTCCGTTTAAAAATAAATTTGTAAATGCGTTTGTTTTTGCGCTTGTTGAGAATACCAGTCGAACAGCCTTAGAATGCAGGATCGTAAAGTTCACACTCTTTTTTTTTTTTTTTTTTTTAAAGTAAAATAGTAAGTTTCTGAATTGAAGTTTTAATCGAAATTGACGTAACATATTTCATGTTCATATTCTGCATTTTAAAAATATAAAATCCTCCCTCTAAGCTGCGAAATAAAGACATCTGTTTCAAAAATTTGTAATGCGGAAGTCCATCTGATTTGATAAATAAAAAGTACCAAATTACTTAAATCGAGATTTGTGTAAGCCATGAAAAGATTCTTTCTACGTTCATGATATTAGCGGCAGGGAACTTCTCTGTCTGAATCTGTAAATGAGAGCTTTTCTTTAACTTCTCTCTCTCTCTCTCTCTCTCTTTTTTTTTTTTTTTTTTTTTTTTTTTTTTTTTCCGAAACTCCTTAAATCACCCCAACTCATCATAAAAAATGGCAACTTGCAGTATCGATTCATTCTCTTCTATTAGTTTTATAAGCGGCGGCAAGGGAGGGAGGCCGGTGAAGGGCCATCGTCCATTCATGAATTTTGAAATTAGTTAACTAAATTTTCTTATTATCTGCGATGGTATTGAAAAGATAATGTAATTTATTCTTTCAAAGTGACTTAAAATGATTAAACACCGAGAGAAAGAAGAACTAGGAATTTTTCGCCAAGGAGCTATGCCGTGGCTGAAGCTTCCGAGGAAGTCAATTTTTATAAGTCGAGCTTTTCGTCTTACCTTCATATATTTGAATTTTAAGGCTGCTCTCAAATCCAAAATGGCAACTTTATGACATAAGTTTAAATTTATTTTTGGTCGGAAATGCATGAAACTAGCAGTTCTTGTTGTTCAGAAACTATGTAATCAAGCTGTTTTTTCCGTTTTATTTATTTATTTATTTATTTATTTGAAACGCAATAGACCTTTCAGAAAATAGTGTCAAAGTTGACGTTTTGAACCAAAATTCCCGAAGAAAGCAGAAAAACTAGTCAGCGTAAGCAGAAAAACGTCTTTGTCATGTGATCAAAATCGCTTATAACTCAATAGGTAATTTATTTATCAAGAAATGGAAAACACAGTTCGATTCCAAATCACTTCCATAGTCAGGCCTTCCAATTTTATATCTTTCCGTTAAAAAATGAATTTGTAAATGTGTCAAAACGTTTTGCGCTTGTTGAGAAGAGCAGTTGAGTTTACTTTAAACAGGAGGTTCAGGGGAACAGACCCCCCTTCCCCTACACGCACACCCTGACAAAAAAAAAAATGTTTAGTTTCAACTCTTCATTTTTAGGTGCGTTCGTAATTATATAAATATCAAATACGTAGCACCTACAGTCGTCGTTCAGTCCGTCTGTCTGTCCGTCCGTCCGCATATAACAGAGCTAAAACTACCCAACCGAATGGTCTGACATTTTAAATATGTAAATGTTGCAAAATGTTGTCAAGTCATTTCAAATTTTATAAAAATTGGATGCATAGTTTATTTACAGGGACAGTCAAAAGTATTCCGTTACATTACGGCTAATGGGAAAAAATTATTTCAAGTGCATTTTAATGATGTTACAGCATTTCGAACCGAATGAAATTGACATGCACTTATTGAAGTGCAGTAAAATATACGTTTGGTACAATATGCGGTGCAAAAAATATTTACAAAACTAGCTACAGTAAAAACGCACCTCATTTGCCACGTTTGACGTGCAATTTCCAACTTGTTAAAAATACTAGCAAAACCTTATTTTGGAATGTTTAATATTTCTTAATTGTTAAATTTCTGTATTAATTTTTATGTTGATATGTTTTAAAAATTGTCTTGCACGGGAGGTTCTAACATTTTTTATTTTTTTAGTTTAGCTTATTTGGTGTTTATGTTCTCCATAAAAAGAAGCACGATCTAGGCAGCAAACCATTGTTCAATAATCTTGCCCTAAGTGGATTTTAGTTTGCGTGCACTCATGTGATTCCATAAATATAATCAACCTACTCAGATAATGTAAGATTTATACCGGGTGTCCCAAAAGTGATTGATGGATTTTAAAATTCAATAACTTGCAAACGGTGACAGATATAAAAAAAATCTTGCAGGAGTGTTATGTAAAATGTCAGGAGTTTTTATTCTGCAATTCTCAGTTTTAGTTTAAAATAACACCGATAGATGGCCTGCAAGCAATAACCACTAAATCCGGGCCCGATTTTTCGGCCTCTCTCTTCTTTCATGCGAAAAAAGGAGATTAAAATATATTGAATGGATCCCGAAGTACCAAAAATCGGGTCTGGACTGAGCATCTATTGTTCTCACCGCCATCTATTGTTTGAAATTCGAACTAAAATCAAGAATCACAGTAAAGAAACTCCTGACATCATACATAATACTCCTGCAAGAATTTTTTTAATATCTGTCACTGCTTGCAAGTTATTGAATTTTAAAATTCATCAGTCGTTTTTGGGACACCTGATATAAGCGGCAGTGATCTCCTCTGTCTGAATCGGTGCACGAACAATTTTTTTTTTTTTTTAACTCCGTCTTTAAATCACCTCAACTCATCATAAACAATGGCATCTTACAGTTTTCTTTTTGTTTCTCTTCTATGAATTTATCTCTTGGAGGAAAATAGTGAAAAGCAAAAGTTTTAAAATGAGGAAATCATCACGTAGTTCACTGAACGGGTCGATGAAACTAAGGGCGCAGACGACTTGACGAATGTAGAAAAACAGGTATGTATTGCGTTGTGTGTTAGATTGTGTAAATGCTTTTCTTGAAGGAGCCGTTCAGAAAAAGAAGAAAAAAAAGGTTAATGTCTAGGTCGACACTCTTACTAGAGAGAACCAGAGAGGGTGATGTCATAACACTGTTGCCATGTTGCCCTAATGCCATGGGCGACGATTGAACAAAATCCTAGGGGGCTCAAGATTGTGGAATAGGTGTGTCTGTGGTCCGCAGCCTTCGTCACGTTTTTGAAAATGTGGAATATAAACAAGAACTAAATTAAACTAATATTTTTTTGTCTTGAGCTCCCCGTTTACATTTCAGCACAAAAAGCAATAAAGAAATTCGTCGGGTTTCCTCGAAGCCCATACAACTTTGAAGAAACCCTTTACTATTTATATGCTGCCACCACCGATATGATTACGTCATATCGGTCACGCTATGAGAGGATTGTTGAAAAGAAAACCAACTCTTTCAATTAAACTTAATTAACAGTTTATTTACACACTATTTACAAATCACAAAACACTATTTACACTTAAGAACTCGGATATAGGTGATCAGGTTCAACATTAAATTAAATACAGTAAATACTTGCTGTGTACTGTTAAACTACTTTATATCCCTCTCACCCTACGTTAGTTAAATTAGATTTATCGGAGAACACTATTAATCTCCCAACACATTAGCTCTATACTCTAAGAGCTTCACTGCCTACTCAAGCTCTATCCACGAGCTACTCTCGAACGAAAAATCTTTAGTCCCTCATTCTCGTCTTTATAGCCAATTATTTTAAGTGACCCGTGAAGAAAAAATGTATAATTTTTTTTTTTCAAGCTTATCAGTAAAAAAGAAAATTTAGTTTCAAAATTAAAATGATTAAATTTGAAAATCCAAAAGAGGCCAATGGTCCTAACCCTGCCCTTTAACCTTTGCTTAATTCTGAAGACCCACTTTTTGAAAATAATCCAGGTCTAGACCCAGGCTCCTAACTTTTTTTTATTGCGAGCAAATAAAGTATCTTTTTGCAAATAAATAAATTCTTATAAGTAAGAATGAAATCTATTAGTATTTATTGCTTATATAAATCGTGTCTGAATATTCATTTTGGTTTAACCTCTCAACGAATAGCAAACATGCTGTTATATCGTCAAACATTTCTGAACTTGTTTTTATTACAAGCAAATATAGTAGAGTTCCGATTATCCGAGTCCCGCTTAACAGAGTTATTTTCTTATAATGGACTGATGGCTTCTATTATTATGAAACAGCCATTATAAATGAAGTGTTAGGTGAAGTGAAGATGAAAGAGCAGCTGTAAAAAGTTAAGCCGTAAAAAGTTAGAACTCTGATTTTCCTGTCAGAATGGGGGGGGGGGGGGGATATGCCCATAAAAAAAAATTATGGCCATTTTTGTCCTTTCCTTATTTTTCTATTTTGTTATTTTATTACTAGGTTATTCGTAAATTCAAGTATTTTACATAGAAATGTGATATTTCTTGAATGAAGAACGATTGCTCGCTTTTCTGGTGATTGCCATATATCGAAAACAATTTCAAAATGGCCCAGGGCCTTAACTCTTGCCAAACTCTACCAAGAGACCCAGTTTACCAAAGTCTATGTTACCAAATAAAATTTCAAATTTCAAATAAAAAAATTAAATGATTGCAATCACAGTGAATTCTAATGTAGGAATATTTTCCATTGTAATGGGCTATTTCCAGCATTAACTTTTCTATACAAAAGATTATTGACTACTGTGTCTGTTAACGAAAAATGTATTTAGAAATACTTCGGATGCATGTCAATAAAAATGTAACTAGAATATAAGCATAAACATTTTTAATTTTAAAAGCATGCCTGAATACGTCTATGGAAGTCAAAAAGTAAATATAAGTTCATGTACGAAAACATCGCCCTCCCCTCACACTTTTTGAAAAATGAGCCAGGTCTAGACACAGGCCTAGTGATGGGCGATTCTCGAAAATTTACCAATCGAAAAAAATCGTCATCGTAAAAAACACAATCGATACAGTCATCGATTACTTTCGAGAATCTACAATCGAGATGTTCTACAATGGATTATTGAAATCTTTGTTTTTACACATATATAAGGAAGATTTTATTACATATGTGGTAACTGAAAACAGATGGAATAAAAAAACAACAAACCAAAGGGAGGCTATAATGAAGCCACAAGACTGGAAAAGCCATATGAGGGCGCCCCCTGGTTGAAAAAACGCGAGTAGCTATGAAGTGGTAAGGGGAGTTTAAGTATTAAAAATTACAATTTTTCGCAATTAGCACCAAAATGGCCAAAGAAATAAAAATCAAAAGCACCCCCTAGTGGAATAAACATGAACTAAAAGGAGGGGGAGGGACGCGGGCGATGTATAAAATTAAATAGTAGTCACAGAGCTTTCCAATGATATATCACATGAGGGGTGTCGGCAAAAGCAGGGCCGTGCGAAGAGAAAACTGCGCCCGGGGCAGCGTGTCAATTTGGCGCCCCCCCCCCCCCTCCTTCAAAATTGATAAAGGGCAGAAACAGAAATAAATTATATTGAATAAATATTTTGCGTTTATTTTGGAACTTTAAAAGATTTAATTTTAATTCAGAAATTTCGAACAACTAAATAACAGTAAAGAAAATTGCACTTATTTGTTAATGAGATCATGATGCTTTACAACAGATTTTTCTTAATCTTTCTCACATATTTTTCTAGCCATTGTTAGTTGTTGTTAGTCTTTAAGCTGCAGAAAATGGGTAAAATTCGCTAAGAATCCGGTTGGAAACAAGAGGTCCCTTCAACCGATAAGTATTAAAAAAGCAAAACAAACAAAAAACCTGCAGAACATAATTTAAAAAATAAAAATACAATGTTTTAATTAACATAAAATAAAATATAATATCAGGTAAATACATTTACTTCCATTTTATTTTTCTTGCGTTTAGGGTAGCAAAATAATTTATTATTTTATATGTAAAGATTGCGTCACACTGAATTTTATAGAAAGTAAACTCTGGTTGCTTAATCTCTCGACTCATAGTAGATCTTAAGTAGTTTTTTACTATTTTATTGTTACTGGAATACTTATAAATTATGAGCGCTGTCTCCATGTTTTTATAATTCCTTGTTCTTCCTAAGTTTTAAAATTATGCAGCAACTAAAGAGTTTCTAAATGATCCATTTTATAAAAGTTCTTATCTAATGATAAAAATAATGTTTTCGCATTTAAAACCTCGCTTAACAATTCAAGTCCATTCAAGCCAGCAATAAAGGGAAAGCTCCAGGCAATATTAACTTAACAGATTTTCGGTTGATTTTAGATTCGCGCCAACCAGAAACTCAAATTCTTGTTATACATTTCTCAGTTTCGTAAACCTCCAAATCAGTTGCACGGTTATAGTGTCTCTATGTAACACGAAATCTTTCACTTTCATATAAATTTCCACTTTCATCCGGATAGACCGGGAGCCGGCAGCACAGACACGTGGTTCGTACGGATATCGTTATTTTTCCAGGAAAACGACCAGTATCTTTTTATAGAAAAATAAATCTAGGTTAAACGCGCAAAATTTCGCCTTCTTTTAAGAAGAGATTTTCTATAAGGTAACACTGGTGCCGAAAAATTTTCTGGTCTGCAAAATTAAAGGAGGCGTACGAACCATGAGGCAACCACCTCATCGAGTTGGAGGCTGAAATTCCAGAATTAGCTATAACTCGATTCCCATATTAAAACGCAATCCGTCTGCCAAATCATATCTTGGTGGAAAACACCTAAAAACCCCATTTTACCTGTTGAATCGTAGGGTCGTAGTACAGCGTCTAGAATACCTAGTGCGGAAATATGCTATTCAAACAACGCTAAAAATTTGTATCCCTTAAATGTGCGACGATACTGCTAAAATCCCAAGTGTCAATCGTAGCGACATCTGCGGGATTTTCGTATTACATTGTATAGACTAGTAATATCTTGCAGATGTAGAAAATATCCTGCAGATGTCACTGCGATCTGTATATTACAGCAGCATCGTTGCACATTTGTAGGATACAATATTTTAGCACTTTTTTAAGTATTACAGGGATAGTCAATTTCAACACTATATATTCTAGACGCTATAGTCGTAGGTTTACTATTGTGTTTTCCTGCTCCCAGTCCGCCATGTTTTTATACCTTTGGGTCCAGGAAAACGCAATGGTAAACCTACGAGTCGACTTCTAAAATCGGGTTTTTAGGTGTTTTCCCCCCAAAATATAACTTGGCAGACCGATTACGTTTTAATATGGGAATCGAGTTTCAGCTAATTCTGGAATTTCTGCCTCCAACTCGATGAGGTGGTTGTCTCTGTTGCCAGCTCCCGGTTTAGGAGCTTCGTAGTCAAATTGTTCTGCGAATTTTACGTTTTCTGTTTTGCTCAAATAAGGACTCTACATTTACGGACATAACCAAATCTTCGTTTCTTGTTCAAAAATTTCCCCTCTTATTGTCTGAAATGTGTTCTTTAGTGTTTCAATCAGTTAGTTGGCGATCAAAACATTGACAGTTTTTTTTTTCTTCTTTTCTTTTCGTGAGAATAATATTAACTTTTTCTAATTCATTTAAAATGCTGTGCAAAACTACTAGGCCGTAAATAGAGGGGGATTTATTTATTTGCTTTATTAAATTTTTTGCTCCTGAGTAAGTTTACTCAATTTACTTCATTTCTATAAGGTCTTCCAGAGTTTTTAAAATCTGTGTCAATTGTTTGTAAACTGCAGATATAACTCTATTTTTTCATGACCACAGAGTATCGCAATGTTACTTTAAATAAACTGATAAGTGGGACATAAATATTTCCATCTTTCAGTAGAAGAGAAGAAAAAAACAAACACATTTTAGGCAGTTCTGGACATTTTAGGCATGCACCAGCAGCACGAACTCAAAGTTTAGATAATGTGCAGAACATGGTAAAAAATAAACGAATTTATTTACTTCGACGATTGGAGCTTACACAACATTATATTGGGAAGCCATATTTGCAACATATCACAACATTGAGCTCTGTAGGGTTGATATTGGTATTGTTTATGACGGCCGATTATCTACAAGTTGGATACAGTAGGCCGGAGTGGGGTGGGGGTGTCCTCTGTAAGGTCTTTCTAAGGAAACCTAACCCGTATTTACGCAAGGTTCGAAGAAAACTACGGACAATTTCGAACGATTAGGCTTACGTGCGCGATTGGGTTGAACTCAGCACCTCCCGTCTACCATCTTTGAGAGCAGAACCTCTCGTGCAGCAGTGAATGTCGAGATTGTCGGACATTAGCTTATCTTAAATTCTTGCGCTATTTTTTTTTTTTTTTTTGACTTGATGTAATCAAGAAACCTTTCCACGATTCAAAATTTTCCATTTTCGGTATCGTATAACTTGCATCATTTGTTCTTTGTGAGGTGTACTGGATTCCTAAACTGGACTGTGTTTAAAATTCAATAACTTGCAAATGGTGACAATTATTAAAAGAAATTCTTGCAGGAGAGGTATGTAAGATATCAGAAGTATTTTTACCACGGTTCTCGGTTATAGTTCCAAATAGCAGAGATAGGTGGCAAGAAATAATCTCTCAATGGAGGTCTAAACTGAAATCCCCTAGCATCATGCGAAGGAAGGAGGCTAAATATATAGAGTAGGCCCCTAAAAATAAGATTGTATTGGAGAATGAGACATACTCTATATATTTAACCTTCTCTTTCCGCATCAGAGTTGGACGATTTTAGTTTTGGCTTTTATTGATCGCCTATGGTGCTAGATGTTGTCTTTATAGTGCTTGTGTGGTTATACATTGCTGGCATAGTTGTCAATTCAGTATAAATTTGATTATTTTCACGAATATGATTTAATAAAGTATACTGCTGTAACCTGAATTTACTATAAACCTGTTTAATTCTTCAACAAATCATCGATATTTATGTTGTAATGTGAAATTGTAAAACTGCAGTATAATAATTCAAAAAGTTATTTGTAACGCGAGCGGCTAGTGGATTTGGGTCTCCCCTTAGGGTTGCACTATCACTCTAAAGCGTAAGCTTAGTTCCCGAGGTAGTCATCCCTGCTTGCAGCGCCATCTATAGCTGCTATTTGCAACTAAAGCCGGGAATCGAGGTAAAAAAAGGACTACTGACATTTTACATTACTTTCCCGCAATTTTTTTTTAAAATAGCTGTCACTATTTACATGTTATTGAATTTTAAAAACAGTCAGTCTATTTTAGGACACTCGGTATATGGAGTGCGATCGAACGAAATTGAAAAATACCTTGCTCTATGAATTTCTTCTACAATCATTTTTCTTACTTCATTGGCAAGAAGGCTCATAATTTCATCCTGAATATATTTCACCATTTATCTTTTTCACTTTGAATAATTTTTCCCTTTGCTCTTTTCAAATTTGCTGTCGATTATATGATTTAATTTTAAACGTCTCTCAAGTTCCTTTTAGCGAATGTATGCATTGCTGTGTTCTGGAGCATTTTTATACTCAGGAATTTTTGGATTTAATTTTTTCCACTTGAAAAACCCACAATCTGGATTGGCTAACTTTGGAGGGCGATCATGATAATTGGTGAATAATAAACAGAGAAAACAAAATATAGTATTCCCTTATTTAAGTTATTCAATACTAAGCCGCAATCACCGTTAATAATTTCTCCATTTGGTGTAATTTTCTTTAACGTTAGTTTGAAAAATTTTCGTCCTTGTACAACCGCAGATTTCATGTAATCAGCATTTTTCATCCTGAGATGGACCTTTTTTTAAGAGCAAAGTAATGACCGAATGACTATGAGAATGATCCCATAGTGGAATCTGAATAGGTTAGCAATTCATATTCACTGAGTGTGGGAGGTGGCAGAAACTTTCGTATTCGATGTAAAAGGGGCCTGAGAGTGCAAAAGTTTAAGAAACACTGCAATAAGATATCACAAAAACATATTATAAAATCATCAAATCTAAAGAACTCAATGAAAAGTAAATGTGAGCGATGCAATTACTTTGAACTGAAAAATGTACATAATTTCATTGGGAAAAAATTTCCCGAGATGTAAATATATACTTTTTTTTAACAAAAAAAATAGAACATCGAAGAGTGAAAAAAAAATTTCCAATAAAAATGATCAACGACGAAAAAAAGGGGAAAAAAAACGGAAATTAGTAGTACAAATTTGGCGCCCCCTAATTTCCGCGCCCGGGGCGACCGCCCCCTTCGCCCCCCCTTTCGCACGTTGCTGGGCAAAAGATAGAAAAGAGTCCCAATTCCCAGGATTCCAATTATCGTACCCCCCCCCCCGAAATGCACCCTTCCCATCCCTCTCTTTGAAATTTTCATATATTATAAATTATATATCGGAGGGCTCCGTAAAAGAAATCCGATGTAAAACGTTTAAAAACGCTACGATTTCAAAAAAGTTCGAAAAGTGCCTCTCTCGGGGCGCCAAACTAGGGAGGGAAGAAGAAAGTTTCATAATATGAAAGAGTGGTCCGAAAACTTTCCGATGATATATCACATGACGGATCCAAAAAAAGTTTGAAATCTACCCCTCCCACGTGGGTTTACTCTTTCTTCCCAGAATATACCCGGAAATCACGCAGCCCCACTTTTAAAATTTTATATTTAATAAATAATATTTATTGGAGGGTTCCAGCAAAAAACCTCATTTAATGATATTTATTGTAGAAATCGCTACAATTTAAAAAAATTCACCCCTCACCGCTCCCTCTCCCGTAATTCAACTTCGAGAGGAGAAAGGTTCATAATATGAAAGAGTGGTCAAAGGACTTTCCGATGATGTGTCACAGGAGAGGTTTGCTAAAAGTTTGAAAATTACCCCCCCCCCCAACCTCGGTCCACTCTCGCACCCCCCGAAATTCACTCACCTTCCTCTTTGAATTTTTTATATTTAATAAATAATATTTATCTGAGGGTTCCAGGTATGGGGCAGCTTGACAGAGTTAAAATAAGAGAAACATTGAAAATTCGGGGCAAAATGACACTAAATTCAACAGTAGGACTATACAGAACTGAATACATAAACCACTATGCCTCATAACCCACATCAGTTAATAACAATAAAAAGAAAACTGATGGCATTGAGCTCACAGGTTATTCACACTAATTATATATTATACTCTTATTTCAAAGAATAATGCCCCTCAAAAAATAAATCAAGGGGAAATATCCCCCGTTTCCCCCCCCCCCTTTGTACTTAACCAATGAACCTCCAAATCTAATAAAGGAAGCGGCATATCGGAATAAAGCGGTATATTAAATTTGAAGCAAATCGAATAATTCTGCATAAAAAACCGTTTTATCTAAATTAAGGGGGAGACTAGCCCCTCAACTTTATACCTAACCCATAAATCTCCAAATCTAATCAAGGCAGCTTCTTAACATAATAAACCAGTATACCAAATTTGGAGCAAATCGAATAATTCTGCATGAAAAACCTATTTATCTAAATTAAGGAGGGGGTCTACCCCCCTTTCCCCCCCTTTTATACTTGCTAATGAACCTCCAAATTTAATCAGGGAAGCTCCTTAACATAATAAACCGGTATACCAAATTTGGAGCAAATCGAATAATTCTGCATGAAAAACCCATTTATCTAAATTAAGGGGGGAGGGGGACAGCCCCACTTTTCCCCCTTTATCCTTAACCAATGAACCCCAAAACTAATCAGGGGAACGCCTAATCAGAATAAACATAGAAAAAAATTCGAAGCAAATCGGACATTTCTATCAAGAGTTATCGCGTTACGAACATACATGCATACGTACGTACATACATACAGAACCGGCGGGTACATTAGCTCTCAGGCTTAGATAGTCTGTGACCTAAAAAGAAATTGAATAAGCAGATGGACTCCTTTGAGAAATTATGATTTAAACCAGAAATGCGGTAAGTTTGACTTTGAAAGCTCCATTTCTATCTCGCATTCCGGCAAATCTCATCTCGATGATTTTTCTGACATATCGACGCTTCTCGGTGAGAAGCTGCTCGATGGGTGGTTTCTCTCGCTCTTTTCAACCTTTCCCGATGGGAAGCTTCTCGATGGTTTCTCTCGCGCTTTTCGAAATTTCCCGATGAGAAGCTTCTCGAGGATTTCTCTCGCGCTTTTCAACATTTCATATGTTGGCCGAGAACGATAAATCAATTTGAAATACCAAGGGACGAGATAGAGAAAGAGGCATGACAATGAGCTGTGAAATGAAGCCCTAATTTTCAAAGTTTCTCTTATTTTAGCCCTACCAAGATGTCACATACCTGGAGCTCTCCGATAAAAATTATTTATTAAATATAAAAAATTTCAAAGAGGAAGGTGGGCCGGGTGAATTCGGGGGGGGTGGGGGGGGGGTGAGAGTGGATCCATGCGATGTGCAATTTTAAAAATTTTACCGAACCCTTCCTGTGGCGTATAATCGAAAAGCTCTTTGACCACTCTTTCATATTATGAGCCTTTCTTACCCCGAAATTGAATTTTGGGGGTGGGAGGGGGACGAAAAGTTTTTTAAAACCGTAGCGATTTCTATAATAAATATCATTTTAGATGTAGTTTTTTTTTTTATGGAATTTTCCGGTAAATATTATTTATTAAACATAAAATTTTTGAAAGTGGGGGCTGCGTGAATTCCGGGGCTAATGAGTGGACCCACAGAGCGGGAGGGGGAGCAATTTTCAGACTTTTTTTTAACCCGTCATGTGATATATCATCGAAAAGCTCTGGGATAACTCTTTCATATAATGAAACTTTCGTTCCCCCTCCTCAATTTTACCCCCACTGTAGGGGGGGTAGTTTTCAAACTTTTTTGCATTTTCATCATTTTATCGGATTTTTTACGGAACCACCCGGTAAATATTATTTATAATAAATGAAATTTCAAAAAGTGGGGTTGTATTCCGGGGAGTGCGGCAGTTGGCCCTCTGGGGGGGGGGGCACTTTCCTGACTTTTACCGACACTCTTCATGTGATACATCGTTAGAAAATCCTGTGACCACTTATTCATATTAAGCACCTACCGTGCCCCTTTCCCCACTTTGCCACCGGGACATTTTCTAAATTTTGCTGACACGCCTCATGTTACATATTGTTGGAAAGGCCCGTGACCACTTATTCATGTTATGCAGCTCCTCTCCACTTTGCTCCCACTGGGGTACTTTTCTAAATTTAGCCAAGACCCCCTCATGTGACATATTGTTGGAAAGGTCCGTGACTACTTATTGATATTATGCACCACCGGTGTCCGCCACCCCCCACTTTGCCCGGGGGTATTTTTCTAAATATAGCCAAGACCCCTCATGTGACATATCGTTGGAAAGGCCTGTGACTACTTATTGATGTTATGCACCTCCGGTGTCCGCTCCCCCCACTTTGTCCCCACGTGGGTATTTTTCTAAATTTAGCCAAGACCCCTCATGTGATGTATCGTTGGAAAGGTCTGTGACTACTTATTGATGTTATGCACCTCCGGTGTCCCCCCCCCATTTTACCACGCGGGGGGCACTTTTCTAAATTTAGCCAAGACCCCTCATGTGACAGATTGTTGGAAAGGCCTGTGACCACATACTCATGTTAGGCAACTTCCGCGGCCCTCCCCCCGACTTTTCCCCTACGGGAGGCATTTTTATAAATTTAGCCGAGACCTTTCATGTGAGATATCGTTGGAAAGGCCTGTAACCACTTCTACATGTTATAAACATCCGATGTCCCTCCCCCCACTTTGCCCCCCTGGGGGCACTTTTCTAAATTTACCCGAGACCCCTCATGTGACATGTTGTCGGAAAGGCCTGTGAACACTTACTCAGGTTATGCACCTCCCGCGCCTCTCCCTCCACTTTACCCGCACGTCGAGGGCATTTTTATAAATTAAGATCGAGACCCCTCATTGTAACATATGGTTGGAAAGGCCTAAAGCCCTGTGACGATTTATTCATATTATACAGCTGCTGTGCTTCTCCCCTCACTTTGACCCCTCCCCCCAGGGATCCGGTCCGAGTTTCGTTCGGCTCGAAATTTTATTTACAAGACTTTGTAGTGCGTGCGACCTTTGTAGTGCGCCTGCTATTACGGCGCCTTATGTAGCGGGGAACCAGTTCGGGATTTCATATTACAAGATTACGTATAAATTAGGGGGCCCGATTAAAGGGGCCCGCTAGCGGGCGAAGCCACTTAGTCCTTATTAACGCCGACTCATTCCAGTTCACCCACATGCGATTCTTGAAAAAATATATGACATATAAAAGCAACTGGCAAACTGGAGTCATCGAGAAAAATTGTACACAATCAAAAAATAGCGAGATGTCCATACAATCGAGAAAATCGATAAAAACATCTCGTTATCGCCCATCACTACACAGGCCCCTAACTTGTTTTCATTGCGAGCAAATAAAGTATCTTTTTGCCAATACAGTAAAGTCCCGATTATCCGAGTTAATATTTACCAAGCTCACCTCGGATAAGCAAAAAACTCAGATAAACCGGATTTACACAAATCGTCACCAACTAAGGAGATGAAATATAAATTTTAACTTAATTAATTAATTTTTATTCTTTGATTAACATTTTCATTACTTTTAAGAAAAGCGGGGAATGAAATTGTTTATTTGAAAAAGCCCTTGATAATTTTTTGTTTGTTAAATGTCAGTTTTGCTGCAGTTTTTTTTTTTTTTTTTTTTTTTTTTTTTTGCTGCAGTATTACGCTACTGCATACCAATTTCTCAGATTTTTTCTTACCACTAAAACTTACCAGTAAATTTTGCCTAATTCAATCGCCGAAATCTAACAATTGTCAACGATTAAGGCTACTCCTAAGTGCTCTGCTCAACAAGCGCAAAATGTTTTGACACATTTACAAATTCATTTTTTAACGGAAAGATATAAAATTGGAAGCAATTTGGAATTGAACTGTGTTTTCCATTTTTTGATCCATAAATTACCTATTGAGTTATAAGTGAGGTAAGTTTGATCTCGTGACAAACATGTTTTTCGCCTGGTCTTGACTGGTGATTCTACTTTCGCGCGGAAATTAGGTTCAAAACGTCCACTTTGACACTATTTTCTGAAAGATCTATTGCGTTTGCAAAAAAAAAAAAAAAAAAAAAAAAAAAAAAATGGAAAAAACAGCTCGATTACATAGTTTCTGAACAACAACACCAGCTAGTTTCACGCATTTTCGAACAAAAATAAATTAAAACTTATGTCAGAAAGTTGCCCTTTTGGATTTGAGAACCCCTTAAATATGGCAAAAATTTGTATTCAATTTTAGAGGTAACAAAACCGTACAAATTGGCAGCTATGTGATTCTATTAGTGTCATGAAAATTGCAGGTGTAACCTCTTCTTTCTGATCAAAGTATTAAAGAGTTTTCTCAATTGAACTTATACTTTTGGAATGGATCATTTTCTTCTGATGGACTGATGGCTTCCATTATTATGAAACAGCCATTATAAAAACTCGGATAATCGGGACTCTACTGTAAATAAATTCTTAACAGTAAGAATGAAATCTATTAGTATTTATTGCTTCTATAAATCGTGTCTGAATATTCGTTCTTGTTTTAACCTCTCAAGAAATAGCAAACATGCTGTTACTAGGTTAAGCAAAAAGTCTTGGGAAATTTCTGAAAGTTGCGTTGTTATGCGCAAATTAACAACAAAAGCAACATGGACTATTCTTCAAAGTAGAGGTCAACATAGTCTACGATTTTCTGCATCGTTCTTCCAGATTTCGGAGATGCTGGAAGTACCATGGCGGCTCCTTGGAATCGAAAAACTCTTGACATGCTTCTTTAAGGCTGTTCTCAAATCTAAAGGGTCAACTTTCTGACGTAAGTTTTAATTCATTTTTGTTCGGAAACGCATGGAACTAGAAGGTGTTGTTATTCAGAAACTATGTCATCGAACTGTTTTTTCCGTTTTCTTGTAAATGCAATAGATCTTTCAAAAAATATTGTCAAAGTTGGCATTTTGAACAAAACTTCCGAACGAAAGAAGAAAATCCACTCAGTAAGGGGAGAAAAAGTGTCACGCGATCGAATTAGCTTATAACTCAATAGGTAACTGATTGATCCAAAAATGGGAAAATCAGTTTGATTCCAAATCGCTTCCATGGCCAGGCTTTCCAATTTTTTATCTTTCCGTTAAAAAATGAATTTGTCAATGTGTCAAAACGTTTTGCGCTTGTTGAGCTGATCAGTTGAGAACAGTCTTCATTAAAAGATTTCATATCGAAATCTTTCAGAATTGTTAGATCTTTTCTCCAATAATACCGGATCAACACACGCAAATCATATACTGTTCAATAGGCATTTTGGAGCCGAAATTCCTGAACTCCTATAGATATACCCCTAGTACTCCTATATGCGATAAAAATTCTGGTAACTAATAGATAAAAAATTTCCCAGAACTTTTTGCTCAACCTAATATATCCATCAAACATTTCTGAACTTGTTTTTATTACAAACAAATAAAGCATCTTGTGACCAATAAATTAAAAAAAAAAACTTGTCATATCTCTATAACCAGAATAAACGTAATTTTTTCAGCTGAGTTATTTACACTCCGACCTTGCCAGTAATAGTCTAGCAATAATCCTTCGATTCCGGCAAGGTCGTTCAATGCTCAGCATGCGGAAAAAAATGTTCCATGTTTCCCCCCTGTTTTTGCCCCCACCATCAGGTTTTTTAAAAACTTATTACTTGTTTCTTTCTACTTTCAGGTTCGCCCTTGTTTCTGGAGTTTACCTTGTTCTGAAGCAACGCCTGGCTGACTTCGAGGTTTATTAAACGCCAATGCGTGCCCAGATCTTTCATTATGTGAACTAAGAAATGTTGCTAAAAAAATCCTTATGAATTTATTGGATATAATAAACCACACATGGTAGTTTTTGAAACTGATAGAAATTTAATAAAATAGATTTTAGATATAATATGATTTTAAGAATGTTTGGTTTACCAGGATGTGCTTAAATGTGATTTTGCAAGGATGTATTTACAAACAACAAATATACATGGGCTACATACTCATATGGGCCATGCAAGTTACCTATGCAAGCGTTTCCATAAATACCTATTTCAGGACAGAAATGAGCACCTTATTATTATAGATGGATTTATTTAATGTATGTTAATGTTCATCTTTTCAAACACCATCTTCAAGAAGGTACAACTAATTTACTTTATCAAAATTAAAGAATTGAGATCTTAATTATGAGAACATTGTTCTGGTATTGGGCTAACGCGAGCTTTAAATTTCAAAATAATGATAGTAATAACAACCCAATAATGATAGTAATAGCATGAACATTAGCAGCAAGTTTAATTTTTTCTGACATTATCTTGCCGTGACAAATTTGAATTGAGAAATTCGCAGCAAATTTCCCGCAAGGTTATACTATCCCCTACTTGTGTGAGTAGTTCGTTGTGAAACTGATAGCAAGACTGTCTTTAATTCACGAAAGTGACAAAAGCAAAAAATCCCTCTGTTGAGAAAATAGACAATCAGCACATACGCAGAAATTGCAGAAATTTTATTCGGTTGGCACCGCTTTTTCTAAACGCTATACTTATCAAATACTAAAAAAGGCTCGTACTGAAAAGTACAAATATTAATCCTAACTTGTTTATGGTGATAAAAACGATGCATGCACCTTCTGACGGTGTGTTTGCATCAACCTATAGAGTATGTATGTAATAGACCAGAACAGGTCTATGGACCCCTCCGAAGGGGTTAAACTTATAGTGTAAAAGTTGTAAAAAGATAGTGGGGAATAAAAGATTACTACTTTGCATTATTTTTGATTACTTGTTTGCCGTCCCAGATAGCATTTTTAATTTTCAGAAAATTTGCAGCAGTCTTGCTTTGAAAACCTGCAAAGTTGCAGCAAGCTCAGCATGACAAGACTGAAAGTTCATAACAAGACTGCAGCAAGATAACGCAAATGCCGAAGTCACCTCACTTTGAACTTGCAGCTAACTTGTCGTGCAACTTAAATTCATTCTGTATCAAATTTATTGCAAATTAACGGCAAACAAGTAATCAAAAATACTGTAAACATACTGCAAAGTAGTAGTCTTTCCACGCCCCACTATCTGTTTATAACTGTTACATTATAAGTTTAGCCCCTTAAGGGGTCCATAGACCTGATCAGGTCCATTGATGGGAACACACCATCAGAAGGTGCATGCATCGTTTTCATCACCATAAACAAGTTGAGGTAATACTTGTACTTTTCAATACGTTCAATATTTCGGTATTTGATAAGTATAGCGTTTAGAAAAAGCGGTGCCAATCGAATAAAATATCTGCAATTTCTGCGTATGTACTGATTGTCTATTCTCTCAACAGAGGGATTTTTTGCTTTCGTCACTTTCGTGAATTAAAGACAGTCTTGCCACCAATTTCACAACAAACTACTCATGCAAGTAGGGGATGGTATACCTTGCGACAAATTTGCTGCGATTTTCTCAATTCAAATTTGTCACGGCAAGATAATGTCAGAAAAAATCAAACTTGCTGCTAATGTTCATGCTATCTGGGTCACGTTAAGCATTAAAATATTAAACTAATAAAAGACTTGCGTTTACGAAGTTCCATTTACTTATAAACCTTCCGCCATTAATTACTAGTAATAGGAAGCTAAATATAAGATTTTTATACAAAATAATCTATCAATTAAAATTTGGCGGGGAAAAGTAAATCACACGTACCTGTAAAAGAAATTAAGTTTAATAAGATTAACCTAAAAAGAATGATTACACTTACACACATACTCTAATAAGTAAGTACAAATAAAGATCAATTAAACTAAGTTATTTATTTACATTTAATCACATTAAAATTACAGAAGTTTACACTTCCTAGGAGTGACTATTCACTCTTTCAGAGAGTAAAAAATTTCACTTTTGCTCAGAGTGAATAGTCACTCTAAAAAGGTTGGGCATATTTTGGCTCTGCGATAGAGTGGAGTGCACCCATATTTTTGCAGTACATTTTCCACAATATCTCTGAAAATATACCCCAAAAAATTAAAACAAATACATTTTTGAGTTCGGTGTTACGGGATCTTTCGAACCATTTCCCCACACTATATACAGAAAAAAAATTCAAGTAACTTAATTAGCCCCCAATTGTTTCCTAAAAGTATTTGTGAATGACTAATAATCTGCTAATATATGTGGGTCAATAGCCTTTATAACTGTGGCAAATTTGAACTTTTCATGTTCCAATGGATTTCGAGGAAAGCGGCTAATGACAGATGAACCGACAGACACACGAGTAATCTTATAATGGTTCCGTTTTTACTTTATTTTTAAGTACAGAACCCTAAAAATATATGTGTATCTTTACTCGGGTAATATTTAGATATAGATAATAGATTGTATATAACCTTTTTTTTCTTTTGAATAAAATTAGTTCTAAATTAATATTTGCAAAAATTGTCACGTCACAACAGGGTAAGGTATCAATCTAGTGTAGAGCAACCTGTGACATAAGGGGAGGGAAAGGCAAGAAAACGACGAAATTTGCGTAACGTTATTAATCAATGACCCCCCCCCCCCCATCCCCCAACGAAATTTAATTTCCTTGTATATAAACTTGAGACTTCTTCTTTAACTAACAACGATAACTATATATATAATAAATATCTCAGACAAAAAATAGTTATTAAATCCAAGGAATTTTAATGACTTATCACAAATTATTTTAAATAATTTCTGCGACTTATTTCTTTTTTTTTTTTTTTCTCGAAGAGAAGACATTTTAATAGATTCCCAGATGATGCCGAAAATATTTAAAGTCTGTGCCGTTTTATTTTGCAAAATTAATCTCAGAGAGAGTATTTAACTTTTCAATATTAACCGGATGTGATTTGTTCTTTAAAAAAACATAAATTAATAAATAATCTTGGAGAAATAAATCGATATTTTATCCATATATATTTTAATCCCTTGTCGCAAATTACCTTAAGTAATATATTCTATAATAATTTATTTAAATTTTCAGGTTTTGTTTTATTTTTTGTGAATAAATTTCAACAAATTTCTAAATAATGTCAAAAATACATTTCGCGAGGATAATTTTAGAACGAAAAAAATAGTTTTCGAAACTTTTGATTTCTTTTCAAAGAATAGTGGTAATTAATCGTATTTCGGTAAATATCTCGCAGAAGTAATTACTATTTCACCTTAATCCTTTCTCCACGAACGTCTTTTGCAGAATTTTTAATTTTTTATCACCGATTTTTCAAAACGGAAAAACGTGCTGATTGAATTAGGCAAAATTTGCAATAAAATATAATTGGTGGTAATAATCCCGGAATCTGAGCTTCTTCTGCGGCACTTATACGTGTCGCTCGTCGCCAAGGGGTTAATATTTTAATCGCATATCAGAAACTACCTTAGTAATTGTACCACGTGGACATTTTCCAAACAATATTTAACCTGGGAGAACTCGCTAGTGAGAATGCCCAATTGCTTTTCTTTTATTTTACATTCATATAATATCAACTTTTTTTGGTTGGCTTAGTACTTTTATTCACAAAATAAGTAAAATAATTGAAAAACATTTTGAAATTTTAATTAAAATGAAAAATGATTTAAATAAGAGTCTTAAAAAAGTACGACTGTGAGAGAAAATCTCATGCAGCGAGTTCTCCCGGGTTAAAATTTTAGATAACCTCTTCTGTGCAGCAACAAGTAATATCAACAAATTACTTGGTGATACTATATACGCTTTAGATTGTAACTATATTTAGTATTGCCAACTGTAAATATATTCACTATCGTCATATACAAATACTGTTAAAACCAAAGCTGCGGAGTCGGAGTGGGATCTGTTAAAATTTCCGGAGTCGGAGTCGCCCATTTTACAAGCAGGTCAGCATTGTCGGAGTCGGAGTGGGCCCATTTTTGAGCGAAAGAGTCGGAGCCGGAGTCGGAGTGGGCCCATTTTTGAGCGAAAGAGTCGGAGCCGGAGTCGGAGTTGTTAAACTTCCCGTAGTCGTCCATTTTTCCCACCGACTCCGCAGCCGTGGTTAAAACTACTTTATAAATAATATGAAAAAGATTGCAAGTCACATTGATTTTTCTTTTCTTTTAACAGGGTTAATCATAGATAATTGAGATTAACTTTCCGTTATTACATTTAAAATTTAATCTTTGACGGACGATAGTACATAAATAAACATCCCAGTTAAATAATCGATATTTTAACCTTGATTTTATTTTAATCGTGCATCACAATCTAGCTTATAACTACTACATTCGTCGATTTATAGTTTAGTTACCTGAAATACTTTCCAGTTCAATTTATTTATTAATTTTTAAAGATTAGTCTTCTGCTCACTCAGTCGTGAGGTTTTGGTTGGAAATTAGAGTTACTATAGTATATATAGGCAGGTTCGTCACACATTTTGATTCCTATTAGACCGGCTCGTGTACTGTGTTTCAATCGCGTTGGATTAGTTTGTCTATTTTTAACCCTTAACTGGTGAGGTGGGGTGTTTTGCACCCCAGAGAAATTGTATATGAACTCTACATTTGCAAAGTGGTATTTAGATACGTGAATTTATATGTATATTATGTACACTTACAGTACTTCTTTATTTGTTTTTATACAAGTAAATAGTACAAAATTTACAGGAAATTCTCTTTTATTTTCATTCGCTAAATTTTAAGGAGTGCACAAGAAATCAAATTTTAGGGTTACATCCACCCCACCTCACCAACAATGCATCTTAACAAAAGAATAATTTAATTCAACAATTAAAGCTTTGTAGAGGTAACCAAACCAGTAACAATTTTGTTCTGAAAATTCAATATTGTAAGAATTCTTCTGGAATATTTTATATGTTTACTGATTAGCAGACTAACGAATAACATGGTATGAGCGAAAATATGAAGAGATTTGTATATCAGGAAAAATAAGGACTTCTGACCGCCTAAAAGTTAGCCCCCCCATGACGGAAAATAAGAAAGTGACACATGCATTTCGTTTGATCATCGTTTGATCAGATTTGATCAACAATTTTCATCGTTTGGTCTACTTTATTTCATGAGTTATGATTAAAAAGGACCAGGGGGGGCTAACTTTTAGGATATTTCAAAATGGGCAAAACTAAAAAAAAATTAGCGATCCTTATCAGAAATCGTCTGTAGAGATTTGATCAACCATTTTTAGCGTTTGATCAAACACGGAAATGCCCCCAAAATCGATATTTTTAGGTTCACGCCCCTAAAACTTAGCCCCCCTTTGACGGAATTTCGGGACAAAAATGGTGCCATCTAACGTGAAATCGTTTGTAGAGATTTGATCAACCATTTGTAGCGTTTGAACAAACCCGGAAATGCGTCCAAAATCGATATTTTTAGCAGCGGACACCTAAAAGTTAGCCCCCCCTTGACGGAATTTCCGGACAAAAATGATGCCATCTAACGTGAAATCGTTTGTAGAGATTTGATCAACCATTTTTAGCGTTTGATCAAACCCGGAAATGCGCCTAAAATCGATATTTTTAACAGCGGACCACTAAAAGATAGCCTCCCTTGGCGGAATTTCGGGAAAAAAATGTTCTCATCTAACGTGAGATTGTTTGTAGAGATTTGATCAACCATTTTAAACGTTTTATCAAACCCGGAAATGCGACCAAAACCGATAATTTTTAGCTTCACACCCCTAAAAGTTAGCCCCCGCTCTACGGAATTTCGGGACAAAATTGGTGCCATCTAACGTGAAAGCGTTTGTAAAGATTTGATCAACCATTTTTAGCGTTTGATCAAACCCGGAAATGCGCCGAAAATCGATATTTTTAGCAGCGGAACACTAAAAGTTAGCTCCCCACCCCCCTTGACGGAATTTCGGGAAAAATGGTGCCATCTAACGTGAAATCGTTTGTAGAGATTTGATCAACCATTTTTAGCATTTGATCAAACCCGGAAATGCGGCCAAAATCGATATTTTTAGCAGCGAACCCCTAAAAGTTATCCCCCCCTTGACGGAATTTCGGGACAAAAATGGCGTCATATAATGTGACATGGTTTGTAGAAATTACATCAATCACTTTTAGCGTTTGATCAAACCGGGAAATGCGCCCAAAATCGATATTTTTAGCAGCGGACCCCTAAAAAATTTCCTCCCCCCACTTGACGGAATTTCGGGACAAAAATGGTGCCATCTAACGTGAAATCGTATGTAGAGATTTGATCAACCATTTTTAGCGTTTGATCAAACCCGGAAATGCGCCTAACATCGATATTTTTAACAGCCGTCCCCTAAAAGTTATCCCCCCTTGACGGAATTTCGGGACAAAAATGGCGTCATCTAATGTGACATGGATTGTAGAAATTACATCAACCACTTTTAGCGTTTGATCAAACCGGGAAATGCGCCCAAAATCGATATTTTTAGCAGCGGACCCCTAAAAGTTAGCCCCCTTGACGGAGTTTCGGAACAAAAATGGTGCCATCTAACGTGAGATCGTTTGTAGAGATTTGATCAACCATTTTTAGGGAGAGATCAAACCCGGAAATGCGCTCAATATCGATAGTTTTAGCAGCGGACGCCTAAAAGTTAGCCCCTCCCTTGACGGAATTTCGGGACAAAAATGGAGCCATCTAACGTGAAATCGTATGTAGAGATTTGATCAACCATTTTTAGCGTTTGATCAAACCCGGAAATGCGCCCAAAATCGATACTTTTAGCAGTGGACCCCTAAAAGTTAGCCCCCTTGACGGAGTTTCCGGACAAAAATGATGCCATCTAACGTGAAATCGTTTGTAGAGATTTGATCAACCATTTTTAGCGATTGATCGAACCCGGAAATGCGCCCAAAATCGATATATTTAGCAGCGGACCCCTAAAAGTTAGCCCCCCTTGACGGAATTTCCGGACAAAAATGATGCCATCTAACGTGAAATCGTTTGTAGAGATTTGATCAACCATTTTTAGCGATTGATCGAACCCGGAAATGCGCCCAAAATCGATATTTTTAGCAGCGGACCCCTAAAAGTTAGCCCCCCCTTGACGGAATTTCGAGACAAAAAAGATGCCATCTAACGTGAAATCATTTGTAGAGATTTGATCAACCTTTTTTAGCGTTTGATCAAACCAGGAAATGCGCCCAAAATCAATATTTTTAGCTTCACACCTCTAAAAATTAGCTTCCTTGACGGAATTTCCGGACAAAAATGATGCCATCTAACGTGAAATCGTATGTAGAGATTTGATCAACCATTTTTAGCGTTTGATCAAACACGGAAATGCGCCCAAAATCGATATTTTAAGCAGCGGAACCCTAAAAGTTAGTCTCCCCTTGCCGGAATTTCAGGATAAAAATGGTGCCATATAACGTGAAATCGTTTGTAGAGATTTGATCAACCATTTTTAGCATTTGATCAAACCCGGAAATGCGACCAAAATCGATATTTTTGGCAGTGAACCCCTAAAAGTTAGCCCCCCCTTGACGGAATTTCGGGACAAAAATGGTGCCATCTAACGTGAGATCGTTTGTAGAGATTTGATCAACCATTTTTAGCGTTTGATCAAACCCGGAAATGCGCCCAAAATCGATATTTTAAGCAGCGGACCCCTAAAAGTTAGTCCCCCCTTGCCGGAATTTCAGGACAAAAATGGTGCCATCTAACGTGAAATCGTATGTAGAGATTTGATCAACCATTTTTAGCGTTTGATCAAACCCGGAAATGCGCCTAAGATCGATATTTTTAACAGCCGACCCCTAAAAGTTAGCCCCCCCCTTGACGGAATTTCGGGACAAAAATGGTGCCATCTAACGTGAGATCGTTTGTAGAGATTTGATCAACCCTTTTTAGCATTTGATCGAACCCGGAAATGCGCCCAAAATCGATATATTTAGCAGCGGACGCCTAAAAGTTAGCCCCTCCCTTGACGGAATTTCGGGACAAAAATGGTTCCATCTAACGTGAAATCGTATGTAGAGATTTGATGAACCATTTTTAGCGTTTGATCAAACCCGGAAATGCGCCTAAAATCGATATTTTTCACAGCCGACCCCTAAAAGTTAGCCACCCCTTGACGGAATGTCGGGACAAAAATTGTGCCATCTAACGTGAGATCGTTTGTAGAGATTTGATCAACCATTTTTATCATTTGATCGAACCCGGAAATGCGCCCAAAATCGATATATTTAGCAGCGGACGCCTAAAAGTTAGCCCCTCCCTTGACGGAATTTCGGGACTAAAATGGTGCCATCTAACGTGAAATCGTATGTAGAGATTTGATCAACCATTTTTAGCGTTTGATCAAACCCGGAAATGTGCCTAAAATCGATATTTTTAACAGAGGACCCCTAAAAGTTAGCCCCCCTTGGCGGAATTTCGGGACAAAAATGCTGTCATCTAACATGATATTGTTTGTAATTATTTCATCAACCATTTTTAGCGTTTGATCAAACCCGGAAATGCGCCCAAAATCGATATTTTTAGCAGCGGACCCCTAAAAGTTAGTCTCCACTTGACTGAATTTCAGGACAAAAATGGTGCCATATAACGTGAAATTATTTGTAGAGTTTTGATCAACCACTTTTAGAGTTTATCAAACACGGAAATGCGCCCAAACTCAATATTTTTAGCAGCGGACCCCTAAAAGTTAGTCTCCCCTTGACTGAATTTTGGGACAAAAATTGTAACATCTAACGTGAAATCGTTTGTAGAGATTTGATCAACCATTTTTAGCGTTTGATCAAACACGGAAATGCGGCCAAAATCGATATTTTTATCAGCGGACCCCTAAAAGTTAGCCCTCCCCCCTTGACGGAATTTCGGGACAAAAATGATGCTATCTAAAGTGAAATCGTTTATAGAGATTTGATCAACCATTTTTAGCGTTTGATCAAACCCGGACGTGACCCAAAATCGATATTTTTAGGTTCACACCCCTAAAAGTTAACCCTGTCCTTGACGGAATTTCGGGACAAAAATGGTGCCATATAATGTGAAATCGTTTGTAGAGATTTGATCAAACATTTTTAGCGTGTGATCAAAGCCGGAAGTGACCCCAAAATCGTAGTTTTAGGTGCAGCCCTCTATAAGTTAGCCTCCCCCCTTGACGGAATTTTGGGAATATAATATGCTGTTTTGGAAAGTATTTCCGAAGTATGTTTGAAATGATACCTGTTGTGTTTAGTGCTAAAGAAAAGTGAAATAACGTTGTCCACCTCTTTTGTTGATAAGAAGTTCTTACTGCGCACTGCCCCCCACACACACCGTCCGGAGGCAAGCGCAAGAAGATACATTATTGTTGAATGCATTATGAAACAAAAGGCTAATTATTAAATACTTTTAATTAGCAGCTATTTCTTTTAAATGTTATTTTATAAAGAGTTATTTTATTTATAATAGTGATATTTTCTTCTTTGAATGAATAAATTATGTGAATAATAAATATATGACCATCTGTATATCACTGCAAACAAAAGAATCAATTTAAAAAACCAAAAGAATTTTTAGACATTGATAACGATATCATTAGGGAAGAGGGGGGGGGGGGGGGTGTTAGTGGAATGATAACGTATGATATCGTAAGTGCAGGGGGTGGGGGTCTAAAATTGCTAAAAATTTGATAACATTATATATGTACAGCCCCTAAGCATTGGGTAATTTACCTAAAGACTATCCGTCCACTAAAATAAGTTATTATTATTTTTTTTAATCTAATCACGGACTTGTCTTGAACATTTCCATACGCTTCCCCCCCCCCCCATTCTCAAATTAAATCCTGCTATGCTATTGTTGTTATTTTTTAGTGTAAGAAAAAAATAATATGAATCTTTGTCTTTTATTAACACATTTATTGACATACATCTGACCTGTGTGCTTGGCGTCAAGCGTTCGCTTATAAGTCATCGTCAATATATACATGGGCGAGATAGCACACACAAGGAAATTTACAACACAGAGAAATATGGCTGGGAGCTCCACAAACGTTTATTAGCATAATTTCAAAACTTCAAATCCATAGTTGCCATTACGAAATCTGAAGGAATTCCAAATGAAAAAATAAAATCACCGCCCTTACATGTTCATCAGATTCTCATTCATTAACAAAATATCTTTCTCAGTCAATTTTTCTTATCGGAAACTAGTAACTCTGAATTTTGTGGACGTCAGCTCTTTTCAAACTAAACATTATACACTTTTGAGACCCTTGACTCCGGCCGGAAATTCAGATGCTTCTACTCTTTTGCGGTTTAGTTTGGTACCCACCTGTCAGTATGTTTCTATTAATCAAGAATCCGTTCGTGGATTATTATTATTATTATTATTATGCCTTATTTTTCAACTCTTATCTCTAAAAAATAAGCAATATTTACAGTGATCCTTATTTCTGTTTTGGATATCCGAATCAGTATACTATAGGGGTCTGCAAGGGTCGGAATTACCAGCTCCGGGACCGGCCCGTACAGAAGTAAGTGAAAACAGGCCCGGCCCGTACAGAAGTAAGTGAAAACAGGCCCGGCCCGACCCGACACAATGTCAACAAAAATTTCGATTTTTCAAATTAGGATGCCTTTAAAGAATACTGCATACATATTTATGGGATAGTTTTATACAGTATATTTTAAAATTACAATGTGTTCGCAAGACAGAAAATACACAACAGCAACATTAAGGATTGCTTAGATATTTAGACGTTTCAGCATTCACACAAGGATTCATTTAAAAATTAACGTAGATTATAATAAACAAAAAGGAGTGTTAAAAACATAACTTTTGAAGCTGTATAATTAAAAGTAAATTTGGGAAAATATTTATCTGTCATTTATTAAGGCTTCGGAAAACGCATATGATTGGCACGTGTTCTTATTCAGAAACTATGTAATCGAATGGCGTTAAATATTTTTTGATAAAGGTGATATATCTTTGAGAAAATACTGTCAAAGTTAGAGTTTTGAATCGAACTTCCGGAAGCAACAGCACAGGAATGGAGAAAAACCTGCAGTCACGTGACAAGAATCTCTTGTATCTCGACAAGTCATTTATTTATCAAAAATGGAAAAGCTATTCGATTGCAAATCCCTTCAATTGTCAGGCTTGTCAATTTTATGCCTTTACAGTTACAAATTAGTCAGAATATGTGTCAAAGTTTCGCATTGTTGAACAGTGAATTTGAGAAGCACCTTAAAGTATAGTTCCAAATATTACGTTAACAGAAGTACATTATCGCTATTAATATTTTTACAAAACATTTTGCCTGCCCTACATATGCTGTGAACAATTCAGTCCAGTTCCGACGCGGCTCAATTGTGTAGAAAAAAATGCAAGCCTGATCTCGACCCCGCCCGAGTGTGCTGAAAAAAAAACTAAGCCCCGGTCAGACACCATGTAACTGTCCGATGCCAATCTCTACGCTGGACATGTTAAACTAGCATTGGCTCATGACACACATGTATACTTATTCTCGCGAAAGTCATATTCATTGAAAATAGCTCATATTTTATCGGCTTCATTTAAATTTTAATACTGAGCCGGAAAGACCGCTAACTTTTTTTATAGGACCGGCCCGTGCCAGCCAGTTAATTTTGTTTATCGGCCCGTGCAGTCCTCTAGTACACTATGATAATGTCAGTGGTTTATAGTAGAATGTCATAATCATACGATCCGTTTCGTAAATGCCCAGTGAATCTACTTGGATTAAGAACCTAATTTTACAATTTAGCTATGTCCTTCTGTGCTTAATATGCGTCTACTATTAAATTGTGTTTCAGTTTGGTACGCACGCGTCATTTCTGATGTTAATAATCGTATTACCCCTCCTGCATAATTAATACTATTATTATGTTCTATTTTTCAACTTCTATTTTTATGATCATCCTCTTTTCTGTTAGGGATATCTGAACCAGTAAGTTGTGTTAATGTCGGTAGAATACGATCGTGATAGAACAAAAAATCGAATGATTCGTTTAGTTTGTGCTCAGTGAATCTGTTTGGATTAACAACGTAATTTTCGATGTCCTTCAAAACATCACATCTATAAATTAAATTAACTCACAAACTAATATAACTGCGACGAAGTTTTCTCATGAAATTTAAAATGCCACAAAGTCATCTTACGACAAATCAAAGATTTCAAAGTCATGTTTTCTGCAGCTGGTAAAGTAACTACAAGTACTTACTCACCCAGTGTGGAAAAAAATAATTTTGCATCCATTATTAATAGAAAATATTGAAGGTTAAAAAAGTTCGGGAAAAACTATTTTCAAACCATTTTTGTCCCAAAAATCCGTCAAGAGGGGGTTAACTTTTAGGGGTTTCCAAACAAAAATATGGATTTTTTGGCACTTCCGGGTTTGATCAAATACTAAAATTGGTTGATTAAATCTCTACAAACGATTTCACGATAGATGGAACCATTTTTGTCCCGAAATTGCGTCAAGGGTGGTCTAACCTTTAAGGGTCCGCTGCTAAATATATCCATTTTGTTTAAATTTCTGGGTTTGATCAAACGCTAAAAAAGTTTGATCAAATAATTACAAACTATTTCATGTTAGATGACAGCATTTTTGTCCCGAAATTCCGCCAAGGATGGGCTAACTTTTAGGTGTCCGCTGCTAAAAATATCGATATTGGGCGCATTTCCGGGTTTGATCTCTCGTTAAAGATGGTTGATCAAATCTCTACAAACGATTTGACGTTAGATGGCACCATTTTTCCCGAAATTCCGTCAAGGGGGGGGAGCTAACTTTTTGGGGTCCGCTGCTAAAAATATCGATTTTCGGCGCATTTCCAGGTTTGATCAAACGAAAAAAATGGTTGAACAAATCTTTACAAACGCTTTCACGTTAGATGGCACCATTTTTGTCCCGAAATTCCGTAGAGCGGGGGCTAACTTTTAGGGGTGTGAAGCTAAAAAATATCGGTTTTGGGCGCATTTCCGGGTTTGATAAAACAATTAAAATGGTTGATCAAATCTCTACAAACAATTTCACGTTAGATGAGAACATTTTTGTCCCGAAATTCCGCCAAGGAAGGGCTAAATTTTAGGGGTCCGCTGCTAAAAATATCGATATTGAGCGCATTTCCGGGTTTGATCTCTCGCTAAAAATGGTTGATCAAATCTCTACAAATGATCTCACGTTAGATGGCACCATTTTTGTCCCGAAATTCCGTCAAGGGAGGCTATATTTTAGGGGTCCGCTGTTAAAAATATCGATTTTAGGCACATTTCCGGGTTTGATCAAACGCTAAAAAAGGTTGATGAAATCTCTACAAACGATTTCACGTTAGATGGCATCATTTTTGTCCGGAAATTCCGTCAAGGGGGGGGCTAACTTTTAGGGGGTTGAAGCTAAAAATATTGATTTTGGGCGTATTTCCGGGTTTGATCAAACGCTAAAAATCGTTGATCAAATCTCTACAAACGATTTCACGTTAGATGGCATCATTTTTGTACGGAAATTCCGTCAAGGGGGCTAACTTTTAGGGGTCCGATGCTAAAAATATTGATTTTGGGCGGATTTCCGGGTTTGATCAAACGCTAAAAGTGGTTGATCAAATCTCTACAAACAATTTCACGTTATATGGCACCATTTTTTGTCCCGAAATTCGGTCAAGAGTGGTCTAACCTTTAGGGGTCCGCTGCTAAATATATCCATTTTGTTTTAATTTCCGGGTTTCATCAAACGCTAAAAAAGGTTGATCAAACAATTACAAACAATTTCATGTTAGATGACAGCATTTTTGTCCCGAAATTCCGCCAAGGAAGGGCTAACTTTTAGGTGTCCGCTGCTAAAAATATCGATATTGGGCGCATTTCCGGCTTTGATCTCTCGTTAAAGATGGTTGATCAAATCTCTACAAACGATTTCACGTTAGATGGCACCATTTTTCCCGAAATTCCGTCAAGGGGGGGAGCTAACTTTTAGGGGTCCGCTGCTAGAAATATCGATTTTCGGCGCATTTCCGGGTTTGATCAAACGCTAAAAATGGTTGAACAAATCTTTACAAACGCTTTCACGTTAGATGGCACCATTTTTGTCTCGAAATTCCGTATAGCGGGGGCTAACTTTTAGGGGTGTGAAGCTAGATAATATCGGTTTTGGGCGCATTTCCGAGTTTAATAAAACGTTTAAAATGGTTGATCAAATCTCTACAAACAATTTCACGTTAGATGAGAACATTTTTGTTCCGAAATTCCGCCAAGGAAGGGCTAAATTTTAGGGGTCCGCTGCTAAAAATATCGATTTTGGGCGCATTTCCGTGTTTGATCAAACACTAAAAATGGTTGATCAAATCTCTACATACGATTTCACGTTAGATAGCACCATTTTTGTCCCGAAATTCCGTCAAGGGGGGGCTAACTTTTAAGGGTCCGCTGTTAAAAATATCGATATTTTAGGCGCATTTCCGGGTTTGATCTCTCGCTAAAAATGGTTGATCGAATCACTACATACGATTTCACGTTAGATGGCACCATTTTTGTCCCGAAATTCCGTCAAGGGAGGGGCTAACTTTTAGGCGTCCGCTGTTAAAAATATCGATTTTAGGCGCATTTCCGGGTTTAATCAAACGCTAAAAATGGTTGATCAAATCTCTACAAACGATTTCACGTTAGATGGCATCATTTTTGTCCGGAAATTCCGTCAAGGGGGGGGCTAACTTTTAGGGGTGTGAAGCTAAAAATATTGATTTTGGGCGCATTTCCGGGTTTGATCAAACGCTAAAAATGGTTGATCAAATCTCTACAAACGATTTCACGTTAGATGGCATCATTTTTGTCCGAAAATTCCGTCAAGGGGGGGCTAACTTTTAGGGGTCCGCTGCTAAAAATATCGATTTTCGGCGCATTTCCAGGTTTGATCAAACGCTAAAAATGGTTGAACAAATCTTTACAAACGCTGTCACGTTAGATGGCACCATTTTTGTCCCGAAATTTCGTAGAGCGGGGGCTAACTTTTAGGGGTGTGAAGCTAAAAAATATCGGTTTTGGGCGCATTTCCGGGTTTGATAAAACGTTTAAAATGGTTTATCAAATCTCTACAAACAATTTCACGTTAGATGAGAACATTTTTGTCCCGAAATTCCGCCAAGGAAAGGCTAAATTTTAGGGGTCCGCTGCTAAATATATCGATTTTAGGCGCATTTCCGGGTTTGATCAAACGCTAAAAATGGTTGATCAAATCTCTACAAACGATTTCACGTTAGATGGCATCATTTTTGTCCGGAAATTCCGTCAAGGGGGGGCTAACTTTTAGGGGTGTGAAGCTAAAAATATTGATTTTGGGCGCATTTCCGGGTTTGATCAAACGCTAAAAATGGTTGATCAAATCTCTACAAACGATTTCACGTTAGATGGCATCATTTTTGTCCGAAAATTCCGTCAAGGGGGGGGCTAACTTTTAGGGGTCCGCTGCTAAAAATATCGATTTTGGGCGCATTTCCGGGTTTGATCAAACGCTAAAAATGGTTGATCAAATCTCTACAAACGATTTCACGTTAGATGGCACCATTTTTGTCCCGAAATTCCGTCAAGGGAGGGCTAACTTTTAGGGGCGTGAACCTAAAAATATCGATTTGGGGGGCATTTCCGGGTTTGATCAAACGCTAAAAATGGTTGATCAAATCTCTACAAATGATTTCACGTTAGATGGCATCATTTTTGTCCGGAAATTCCGTCAAGGGGGGGCTAACTGTTAGGGGTCCGCTGCTAAAAATATCGATTTTGGGCGCATTTCCGGGTTTGATCAAACGCTAAAAATGGTTGATCAAATCTCTACAAACGATTTCACGTTAGATGGCACCATTTTTGTCCCGAAATTCCGTCAAGGGGGGGCTAACTTTTAGGGGCGTGAACCTAAAAATATCGATTTGGGGGGGCATTTCCGGGTTTGATCAAACGCTAAAAATGGTTGATCAAATCTCTACAGACGATTTCTGATAAGGATCGCTAATTTTTTTTTAGTTTTGCCCATTTTGAAATATCCTAAAAGTTAGCCCCCCCTGGTCCTTTTTAATCATAACTCATGAAATAAAGTTGATCAAACGATGAAAATTGTTGATCAAATCTGATCAAACGATGATCAAACGAAATGCATATGTCACTTTCTTATTTTCCGTCATGGGGGGGGGGGGGGCTAACTTTTAGGCGGTGACTTCTGGCGTCCCGCGCATTGGTTCTGCAGGGTAGATCTTAGAGCCTCTGAAAATTGAGGCGTCCCTTGTAAATCGAGACACTTGGCAAAACTAAGTACCGATGCTGATTCCTTTATAAAACAAATATTGTTTTCATCTGACTTCAAAATGCGTCCAAGACATCGCGGCAAAAAAAGTAATTTTTATAATTATTTAACACTAGAACGCCCGGAAATTTTATTCAAGTTTCATAAAAATATTTCACTCCAGCATTTTTATTTAAAATTATTTAACTGATTTATTTAACGTAATTCCGTGTTGCTTAAATTTAACTTATTTTATGAAAAAAATTCTGGTTCCAATGGGCATTTAATCATGTGGTTGGAGTCGAATCGACTCCTTCCGGGCGTTCTAGTGTTAACAAGCCTATATATAAAGCAAAAACGGGTTTGTCAGTAACGCTAACGTCAGTATCGACGGTGGCAACGACTAGGACAATTAATTTTATTGGAAATTTATTAATTTCTAAATGTCGCACAATTTCAATTTTTACACCATCGAATAGGAAAAAAAAGTACTTTATTGCAATTTGTTTGAAAGCTGTATCTGAGTTAACTAATTTTTAATGTTTTTAAAAATAATTTTCAAGCATGAATTTTATTAAAAGTTATCTCTATCGCGTGCAAGCTGATTACGAAATATTAAACCGCTTGCACTTAGACCAATATAACTATAGTATAGTATTGTATTTGTTTCCGGCTAATACTCTAATATCCTATTCTATATAGTAAAACGTTATAAATAAATAAATAAATAAATAAATAAATAAAATAACATAAATAAAATACAAATTTAGCATGTAATATAACTACACACTTAAACACCGAAATAATCAGGATAAAAAATATTGCTATATAGCTATTAACCGTGGCTAATACTAATGTGCCATTTTTAACAAATTTCAAACGTTATTTGGATGCCTAATTGAAAATTTTCACATAAAAATACTTATTGGTGTTGTTAGCGGGCAATCTAAAAACAATTATTAGAGTTTTCAATTAAAAAAGATTTTTACCTATGTCCTATACACACCCAGCAGTATGTTCCGTGGCCTAGTAAGCTCAAGTTGGATTACTTGGTTTCTATAACTTAATAGTTATATTTTAGAACGATTTACACTTTACAGTAACAACAACAACAAAAAGTTGTAGATTATTAACTTATTTAAAACTAATTCAGCTTCTTAATGTGTGAACCTAGGATAATTAAATTAATATTTCAGGCGTGCTAGTAGTTTTTAGGTCCACGTTCAGATATGTGAACCTAGCCTAAAATTGGTAAAGCCCCTAAAATTTCAATTTCAGAATTTTTCTCTTTTGCGATTTATTTTGTCAATATATGTGTGTTAAAACAACGAACGAGTATTTATAATATTACTCTAACTTCACGTCTGTAGAGTATAATTTTACCAATGTTTTTTTAACCTTTAACTGATGTCACAGAAATTGTCACATAATTAGTGTGAAGCGGTCTGTGAGACCGCTCCATCGAAAGATGAATAAAAGACGCGATGAATTCATAGGATGGCGTTTTGGTACTAAACTTTTTGTACAGGACTGTTATAATTAAAATTCACCTATTCAAAATTCTCTGGTGATAGTACTAAAGTTCCAAACGGAGCAAAATTTCGGTAGTGTTTGTAGTTAAACTGAAAATTGCGAGTTAAACTATAAAAATTGTAAAAAGCCGCGGTCTGAGAGACCGGTCACATCAGTTAAAGGGTAAGGGCCATTTGTAGTCGAATTTTCCTGTGATAAAAATAACTATTGCTATCAACCTCTTGAGACCTGAAGCTAAAATAATACTAAAAATACTCATTCATTGCTTTTGATCAAACAAAGTGAGATCATAGATGATAGGAAAAGATTTAAAATTACTAGCTCTCAAAAATAGTAATTTAATTATCAATAACTACACAATAACAAATTTAAGGGCTTTAAACAAGTGAATGATCTACAAATCCTCAAAAAAAATTATTGTTAAGTACTTAAGTTAAATAATTATGAAAATTACTTACTTGGCCACACTGTCTTGAAGGTATTTTGTAAACTCGGATGAAAATAACATTTTATTTTCTGAGGTTCACAGTTCTGTTTAACCCTAGAAAATTTTTTGCCACCGCTGCCGTAATAGTTCACATTCATTGATACGCACAGAGTCGATAAATAAAATTCGTCCATTTAATCTATGACGTTATATGCAAAACAACTATCATACACTACAAATTAAAAACATAATATTTACCCGAAAGCATTCCTTTCCGTTTACAAAATACCATAAATTTACTTTAACTACATCCCAATGAGTTAAATTTTTATTCTTTTGAGAAATCGTCTGATTTGTATAAAAATGGAAGAATCCAATCATGTGAAATTCATTGCCATCGTTTGAAATCGTTACAGAATTTAATTAGAAAATAAAAAATAAATCATACAATTATTTTATTAGCAAAAGCTAATGATGACACATCTAATAAAGTTTTCGTTTAAAAAAATAATCTTTAAAATTCTGTTCATCAAAAGCCTCTGACGAGTTGTAAAAAAAAAAAAAAAAAAAAAAAAAAAACCGGTTTGCGTATTAAATATAAAAATTCCGGACAAATAATCGATATTTCATTTTAATCGCGTATCATACATTTCAGATCAATATGTTCTGCGACTTATGCCTTATCTTCTCTGTCATCATAATATTATTTAAATATTTATTAGGGTCTATGAACTACTCATCTAGACTGTCGTTGTGACATAAACAAAAGGAGTTCAATAAACTTATCATCTTCATCTGAAGAACATTGATTTGATTTTCGGTAAAATGGCGTTTTAATTCCATTTTCCATAGATAACTGAATCTTCTGCTCTTACATTAGATAATGATCACCTATTACACATTTATGAGACCTTTCCATAACTAAACATAAAAGAAAGTTTTGTAAGATTATCTTCTCTACAGATGATTGCGTAAAAAGAATTGTGTCTAAAAGAAGAAATAAGATTTTTTGAATAAATAATCTGCTAATGATTCGCTAAAACACTAATAAAAAGGTGAATGAAAAGGAGTTTACTTTAAACTAATTTAATGAAGCTCAATTTTTTTTTTATTCCTTCTGTCATACTCGAGTCCCCCCCCCAGGCCCCGATCATAACTAATTGGGGCCCTGGGCAATGATAAATTAGGGGGCCCCATTCGAATCGTTGCAACATTATTCACATAGAGCTGATGGTCAGTCACATGTGTAATGCATAAAGAATATTTTTGCACCTTGGATTTTAAATAGAAGAACACATTCTTAGAGTCGTCAATTCTAAATTAAGTACCTTAAATAAAAATACTCTTTTTTTCTTAGTACAGAGCAAAACTCTTTTATGTAACTTTAGCAACTTGTTTACTTTAAGATGAATTTAATATCTTCAACTTATGGAAGAATGTTGAATACTCTAACATGTAAATATGTGAGTCAAGTTACTTTCTTTTACATCTTTCGAAGTTGTACTACACACAACATAATATCAAATCAAATACATTCACAAGTCAAAAGTATTTTTCAATAAATCTAAAGATGACAATTTTGGGTTTCGTTTTCATATTTAACTCTAAATTAAAAGAAAAAAAGCTGGAATACGGAAGAAAATGTATCTCATGACAATTAGAACTGATTATTTTCCGCCACTAAAATTTAGATATGATTTAATTTCCTTGCTAATACAATCTATTAAAATCAAAATATTATTTCTTATTTAAAAGTGGTTGAGGTCAGTGAGTTCAAAATGAAATTTGTTTTTCAGAAAATTTAGTAGAATCTTTTAAAGATGAAATGTGTGTGTATTCGAAAATTTTCAGGGCTGGAATTGGGGAAAAAAAGTAAATAATAATTTTATAAATTAATATATGGATTTGGGGGCTTGCCCATTCGATAATAAGGGCCTGCCCCCGCCACCACCACCACGCTGCGACATCACATTTTTACAATCTTTTATTTAACTCTACTTGATTTTTTTTAATGTAAAGATGGAATTTTTTAATCGATTCTACTTCTTGATAGGCTAGAATTATAAAAATTACACTCACAGGTGTGTTTTCAATGACAACACACTATTTTAATAGTATTTTTAGAACTTAATTATAAATTAATATATTAATTTTGAACCATTTTCCGTTAGCTTGCCACAGGTGATAAATCGACAAATATTCTCTGTAACCCGTACAACTGTATATGGCTTGAAACGACAATGGATTTAATTACAGTGAAATACGTTTAACACGAAACTGAGGGGGCTGAAAAATTTTTCCGTGTTAAAAGAATTTCGCGTTAAAAGATTCTTTAAAAAAGAACAAACCTCAGAAACATTTTCGACGTCGTCAAATTTTATTTCGATTTCCTGTTAAAGTTGCATTCATTAGGATAAAAAGCAAGTAAACAAAATACTGTTTTGGTGGGAAAAATCAGATCATTTTTGAAGTGTCTTTTTCAACATTCTGAGATCTAGCTTGTTTGAACAAAATAAGCAAAGCTGTCTCCAAATCTTCGTGCTAAGCAGTTTTCATACGTTTTCTCCCAGGCTTAAAGATACTGCGCTCAAACATTAACATAATGAGATCCCTGTTTATTATTGTTGATACAGCAATGCAAAATTTTTTACAGATTTCTGTTTTTGTCCTTCTGTTTCATTAACTGCATTAAGCAGCTTCATCTTCATTTGAAGCGAAATAGCAGTTTGTTTTCGCACAGATTTCACAGCAATTGTGCTCATAAAACATAAGCTAATTTACAAAAAATACGAAATTCACTGATTTTTACACAAAATTAAGTGGTTCAAACACAAAATTTACCAATGTCAACTCAAACTTACTAGCTCAAACGCGAATTGTTTTCGTGTTAAACGATTTTTGTTTCGTGTTAAAAGAATAAAAATGTATTAAATAGCATTGTATACAGTCCGGACCGCTTATTTATGCTCGCTAAAATATGTCAAATGGCTGTGAAAATGCAACATTGAAACATAATTCAAGAACTACGTAGCGGTGTGAGCTGCAACTTTGGATTCCCGTGTTTGAAGCTTCAAGATATTAGTCTCTGTTTTTTTTTTTTTTTTTTTTTTTTTTTTTTTTTTTTTTGTTTGTTTGTTTTTAATGCATAGATTAGAACTTATACTTTTTTCGAAAATTTATTTCAAAATTATACATTTTTTTAAAAATAAATTTTCGAAAATTTATGAAATGCAACCTATGATTTTTTTTAAAAACAGAAATCGATTTCTTAGAGTTTTGTACAATTTCATTATGAAAACAACCTCCTCAGTTTATTTTTTAACATAAATTAAAAAACAATAATTTCTAACTTCCCCACTTTTATTTTTGAGTACCTCTATTTCGGAATTCGATAAAATAAGGTGATGATTACTATTAGGAAATTGTGGTAATTAAAATTATGGATTGCACGCATTCTATACGGCACATATACCGGTCGTCTGGAAGGAATTAAATTATCTGGGAGAAATTTTATTATTTCAGTACCCTCACCCCACCCCCTCCCTTTTGCTGGGCCACTATCAATACAACTGCAAACACTCAGGAAAAATATAATAATAGATTTGCTCACTGCACCATTATTTTTTTTCCTATAATCTCTCAGCATTCGACCTATTTATTGAGTGACCTTGTTGTGACAGGTCACGCGTTTTGTTCATAAAGCACAAGAAAATCGTTATCACAAATAAACAATTTCGCCCGGTTTAACACGTGCAAGGTAAAGGGCGTCAAATGAACTATTAAAGAGTCAAACAGTTCACATTAACGTTCGCACTAATTGCTGAAGGGCGGCGATAACAAAGGAATAAATAAATAATCATCGAAGGGCGTTCAGAGGAAGACGATTTTACCTGTATTGCAGTTTGCTTCCGTCATCAAAACAATAATAATAATAATAATAATAATAATAAAACAAATTTGCATATTGAGTGGAAAAACCTGCATGTTGTTTGTTCCAACATTTATTTTGTACGTATCGGGTCAAACACTGCATGTTTCAAACATTGGTAAAAATTCCCATTGATTTTAAAGTCGCCCAATGTGAAACCGTGGATAATATTTTAAAGGATTTTTTAGTATATTATAATCTAACATAATACAGTAATACAGTGTTTTCGGAAAATATGTGGCTGAATTCATAGTTATAAAAGACATAAAAAATAACTTGATTCGTTAAAAAGGTAATTTTTCGAGGGAGATTTTAGCAAGTTGAACATTCATAGAAATAAAGTACAACTGATAATCAAGGACCGACTTAAGGCTGTTCTCAAATCCAAAGGGGCAACTTTATGACATAAGTTTTAATTAATTTTTGTCCGGAAACACATGAAACTGGTAGATGTTGTTATTCAGAAACTATGAAATTGAAAGACGTTTTCCGTTGTTTTTTTTTTCTTTTCTTTTTTTTTTGGTAAACGCATTGATCTTTCAGAAAACACTGTCAAAGTAGGTGTTTTTAACCGAATTTCTGGGCGGAAGTTGAAAAAACAATCACAGAAGGGAGAAAAAGTCTTGTCCCGTGCTCAAAATCGCTTATAACTCAATAGGTAATTTATTTAGTTTAAAAAAAAAAAAAAAATGGAAAAATCATTTCGATTCCAAATTGCTTCGGAAAAAACTGTTGGGAACGGAAAAAACAAACGGAAAAAACTCTTGGATTATGTAGTTTCTGAACAACAATATCTGCTAGTTTCATGCAATCTCCGAACAAAAATAAATTAAAACTTATGTCACAAATTTGCCCTTTTGAATTTGAGAGCCTTAAGGGTGTTTTTTTTTTTTTTTTTTTTTTTTTGCAAACGCAGTAGATTGTTCAGAAAATAGTGTCAAAGTGGACGTTTTGAATCGAATTTCCGCTCGAAAGTAGAATAGCCACTCAAGAAAGGTCGAAAAACGTGTTTGTCACGTCATCAAAATCGCTTAAAGCTCAATAGGTAATTTATTGACAAAAAAAAAAAAAATGGAAAACACAGTTCGATCCAAATCTCTTCCATGGTAAGGTTTTCCACTTTTATATCTTTTTGTTAAAAAATGAATTTGTAAATGTATCAAAACGTTTTGCGCGTGTTGAGTAGAGCAGTTGAGAACAGCCTTAATGTTCTACCATTTCGTGCTAATATAAGCATTTTGGGATCGGGACCGGGACCGGGTAACTTTAAATAGTATATTCGGGTTCGACCCACGCAGGAATCTAGCTCCCACCTAGAAAAGTACGAAGATGTGTGCATGTGTGTGCTTTTTTTTTTGTGGTGGTGGTGGGGGGAGGGGGTCTGCTTCCAATTACACGTAGTTTGGGGACAGAATGGATTTAGGTTAGTCAATAATTATAATTTAAGATTTTTTTAAAAAAAGTAATATTTTGACTGTTATTAATATTTGTATCATTTCATGGTGTGTGTGCTTTTTTTGTGGTGGTGGTGGGGGGAGGGGGTCTGCTTCCAATTACACGTAATTTGGGGACAGAATGGATTTAGGTTAGTCAATAATTATAATTTAAGATTTTTTTAAAAAAAGTAATATTTTGACTGTTATTAATATTTGTATCATTTCATGGTTATTACTAGAAAAAAATTTGTCAGATAAAAAGTGTGGGGAGGGGATGATAAAAAATTACTCTTAGATGTCATAAGTGCATGGTACACCGCTCTTTGGCATAATAGAAAATGTGCAGTTTGTTTTCTCAGAGCTTTACACATTTTTTTTTTTTTTTTTTTTTAATTTTCAACGGGATTTGAGAGGGAGATTTTTATGATCGCTTCATTAGACCTGAGCTAGATGTCTCAGTAGAGGGGTGGATAAAATTAAGGTGTGTCTAAATAGGTGTTATGTTTGTATTGATGATTGTATGCGGATACAACAATCTGAAATTATTAAAATATTTTAGCTATTATTAGAATCTACTAGATTAGATAGGCACAGTACATTTACATGTAATGAGTCACATATGTAACTTGCCCTTTAACCCCTTGGGGACGAGCAACACGTATACGTGACGCATAAAGTGATCAGAGTCCTCGATTATTCTCACCAGTTATTTTTTACTGTAAATTTTGCCTTATTTAATCAGCACATTTTCTCGATTCAATTAGTTAAAAATTTGTGTTTACAAAAATTCTGTAAAAGGCGCTCGTCCTGAAGGGGTTAAAGAAATTGTTGATATTCCAATTTGAATTTTACGCATACACATTATAAAACTTATTTAATATAGTAAGTGCAGTTAATTTGAGGGCCTCCTTATAACTGAAAGGCTTCTAGAAAAATTTCTTCGTCTAGAAAATCAGTCGCTGCTCACAAGTGCAGATATAGTGACGTCCAGTCTACACTAATAGTCCCAAAATTATAAATTTAGAAAGTAAAAGTACTTTTTGTAATGCAGGGACTTATAAAGGAAGGATTTCTATGAATATTTAAAACGCAATTTAAAAATTAAAGATTATTTTATTTCTCTCAACCACGTTGGCGCGTAAATAAGATTTGCCAGCAAAGTAATTATTTTATTCTTTTTTTTTATTATTATTAAAAATCTAAGAAAAAAATGCAGTATCATGTTACATTTCTGAAAACATAGTATTTTGGAAGCAGGTAATTCTTAGATCTAATATCAAAATATGCAAGCTTATGAAACTCTTTCAAAAAGAGACATTCGCATAAAAATGTCAAAAACAAAAATTCAATTTCCTCTCGATCATTCATATATGCATTCAGTTACAAACACAGCTGATCAAGTTAAATAAAATCGATTTCAAAGAATTTGTTCTTTATATCTTTTCTTAGAAAGCTATTTCACTTCTTTTCCTTCCGGTTGGAAAGAGAAAAAAAAAACTCACAAAATAAATAGGAAAAGTTTATTGAAAGAATCACAAAAGAAAACGGAGAAAGACATTTTCTCTAAAACAGAGATTTTTATGAATGAACTACGCATGAGTAAACGAGTTGAACTGCGGAATAATTTTTCTGTAAGCGGCCATAAGGGAAAATAAATGTTGTGTGAATAATTCCCATCTGATGGGAAAAAAAGAAAGTTATTTCACAGGAAAAATACTGTTTTGGCAGCGCAAATGACCTAACTCCCTCCACAAATTATTAAACAGCTTTAAGGTTGCTTTAAAAAAGCTTGCGGAAACGGAATAAATATTAATCTTTTTCCTTTTATAATCAGATAAATTTTTCAACGTAATGTATTAAAAAAAATTAAATTGTTCATTTTATTTTTAATATAAGAATCGAATTGTAAATTAATCTTTAAAGGGATATTTTTTTTTCGATTGTTACAGAGAGAAACCCGTTTAAAAAAACTTGCGCAGAGGGAATAAATATGAATATTTTTTTTTTTTTTTTTATGGTTAGGTAATGCTTTGTATAATAAGTTTAAAAATATAGAATAATTATTCAGTTATTTAAACTATGAGAATCAAAATGTAAAGTAATCTTTTATGGCACGATCTTTTCAAGTGTTAAGAAAAGAAAATTACTTTATACTTTTTGTTTGTATAAAAAAGAGGGTGGGAAGGGGATTTCATTTTTTAAATCTTACTTCAATTTTTAAGAGGAAATTTTGAATTTTATAATTCGTGACGTAATAACGACGTGACGAGATGCAGTTTATCTATTCAGAGCCATTTAACAATATCGCTCAAAGCTTTGTAAAATTTTTATGGACTATTAATACTACTTTTCACAGCTTATATTCTTTAAACAATACTTTATGCTATTTAAATTTTTAATTTTAAATAATAATAATCCCTGAATTTTACGATTTAAATACAATATAGTTTCAAATATGTATTATGTTCCTATAAGCACCCTAGGGCGTATATAGAAAACGAGCTATCCAGCTTGTTGAATATAAACTAAAATGGCAGCATTCAAAATTAGCCTTTGAAAGTTTACTATTTACAGCATCAAAAAATTGAGCTTTATCAAGGACTGTGTAGGTGATGCCTCGGCACCAAGTGCCATGCCTGATAAGGTGCCTCACTGGCGCATTTGATCATGATTGATTCATCCGTGGTCAATAAAAAGCGAACATTTTTTTTGTTGTTGTTGTTGTTAACCAGGCGACAAATAGTGTTGCTGCGGCGCTGCAAGAAATACAAATACAAGATGAAACAATTGGCATACAGAGTCATACAGTTGAATTCAGACAGTTTTCTGTTGGGGGGGGGGGCTTGCAGTTCTGTGGGCAACAATATGGACTCCGGGCGGAATTTCCACTTTTAGACCATTACCAAACACAAAATCTCTACCGGGAGTTACATTCTGATGTTCCGGGTTTGGGGGTGGAATATTTTGATGCTCAGGGTCAATACCACCCCCTGCATTCATCACTGGCCATTCATGTGATTCTCAAATTAAAAGTCCTAAAAGAATTACAACGAACTTCAAATATGTTCTTCTCCACTAACAATAAAAATTTACGTCACAAATCTGTTAGTTTCGCGAATTAAATATTAGCATATCATCTGACCTGGCTTATAAAATATTCACATGTCAGATCATTAAGCGACGAATTTAGTACGACGAAAGATAAATATTTTTTTCCGTTTAAGGCGGTTAAAAAAATTTCCTTACTCAACAATGAGAAACTTCTTTACACATTTACGGACTCACTTTTAAACATAAAAGCAAGATACTTACAGGTATGCTTATTGAAGTAATTCGGAATTGAGCATGTTTTTTTTTTTTTTTTTTGTTTTTTTTTTCCCCTTTTTCGATGAATCAATAACATGTTGAGTTATAAGGAATTGTTGTATCATGACGACAGTTTTTTTTTCCTGTCCCGCAATGCCCATCCGAATTCCGCACATTCAAAACTCCGACTTTGACAACATTTTCTGAACGATCTTTTGTCTTAATCGAAAAATTTAAAAAACTGTTCGATTACATAGTTTTTTGAAAAAGATCAACTGCCAGTTTCATGCGTTCATGAACAAAAATGAATTCAGAAATATGTCAGAAAGTAGCCAGTTTGGATATGAAAACAGCCTTAATCGATAAACAAAGAAAAGAAAAGAATGAAAGGAATTTTTTTGCCGCATAAACGCAGCCGTAAGCGTTGGAGCTTGTGACCTTTCCATTGAGTGATATCACCATTTGACACAGTTTTGGATGGAAAGTCGACCTTCTTATGCAAGAAAAGTCTAGCCTTGAATGATCACAGACAAGAAAGGTTCGTTTCGCTGGGAGCATACTACATCATCCCTGAATTCAGTCACCTAATTCTTTGCGCCAACACTTTTGCTTTAATGGCATAAGCTGCAAAATCAGGATTTTTAAATGGGAGGTGTTTAAGACATTATTACTTGTAAATAATTACATTTTGTTTCATTTTCGTACCGTAATCTTTCGTGTATATATAAATACGCACCCGTTTTTAATAGGGAAAAATGGAAAAAAGATCTTGTACGTAATGCACATCAGGCTATTTTAATGTTGATAAATCCGGGAATTTGAAAATATAAATAAATCCTGATTAAGGCTGTTCTCGAGTTTATTGCTCAACAAGCGCGAAACTTTCTGACACAATGACGTACACATTTTTAAACGTAAAGGTATAAAATTGGCAGACCCGACTTCATTTTTTTGATAAATAAATTACCAATCGAGTTATAATCGTTTTTGATCAAGTGACAAGGCTTTTTCTCTCTTCGCTGACTAGTTTTTCTGCTTTCGTCGGGAAATTCGGTTCAAAACGCCAACTTTGACAGTATTTTCTGACAATAACACAAACTAGAGCACGTAAAAGTGCAATTGTTTCTCTTATTTTACTTGCTGTTTCTGTATTCGTACAATTTTACCTTTATATATACTTCTTGTATTCATTCAGTGACTTGGGGAAAACGTACGTGACCGTTTATATTTTCGCAGTTCATGACCCTGCCTGTACAGTGAAAATCAGTGAAAACAGGCCCGTATCGGCCCGTGAAAAAATGAATTAAATCAGACCCGGCACGGCCTGAATCGATTTCTATAAAAAATTCAGATTTTTTTTTAACATACAATTAGGATTTTTCTTAAAGAGTACTGCATACATATTTATGCAGAAAATTTTACAGTACATCTTAGATTACTACGTATTCAGAAACATACAAAACTACGTATTCAGAAAATACACAATCTCTGTAATTTATTAAAATATATATTTCCAATGATTCTGTTAACAGAAGTTCATTATTGCTATTACTATTTTTACAAAACACATTACATATTACATGCCTGACACGTTCTGAAAACAATTAAGACCAGTTCCGACCAGACTCGACTATATATATATATAAATGTAAGCCTGATTTCGACCCGCCCGAATCTTCTTTAAAAAAAAATTAACGCCCAATTCACACTGTTCGATGTGATCTCTACGCCGGACATGTTCCGGATATAGACATGGCAATTTCTACTGTACTAAAAAGAAAAAGCTGTGAATTTTCCATAATGAAGTTTTTTGCCCATGCCAAAATAATGTATTGTCAAGGAATTAAAAAAAAAAAATCCTGAATTGCAGTCATGAAATTAGGCATGATTTTGAAGATAAACACTAAATGCTTATAAAAGGATGTTATTGTTGTTGTTGTTGTTTATAGAAAACTAATTACTATTTTTATTTCTTTAAGTGGTTGCAGTTTAAAGGAAACGAAAATGTACCCAATATTACCTGAGTAAAATAACAAACTAATTTTTTTTTAATTAATTTTATGTTACGCTGTTTGTAAATAGTAATACCTAAAAGAACATAACATTTCTTTCACTGTGTTGATACTCTTGCAGCTGAAAAAGTAGTTTTACAGGGAAGGCCGTAGCCAGAAAAAAATATTTCGGAGGGGGATTTTAGGCGCAGAATTTTATTCTTGTCTTATTTTAGATTTGTTTCTTTACTAATTGAATAGAGGCAATTATTAAGAGCCTTATTAACCCTTAAGTGGTGAGATTTTTTTTATAGCATAAATGATGAGGTGGGGTGTATGTAACCCCAAAATTAGATTTCTTGAGCACTCTTAAAAACTTAACGAATGAAAATAAGAACATTTTCTGTGAATTTTGTAATGTTTACTTGTATAAAAATAACTGAAAAACTATTGTAAGTGTACATAAATGTACATATAACTTCTTGTATCCAAATACCACAAAAATTTTGTTTGCTCATGTACAATTTTTCTGGAGTGTAAAACACCCAACCTCACCAGTTAAGGGTTAAGCTTCATTGTGAACTCAAATAATTCAATTTAATGCAATTACATAAGAAAATTTAAGCCTTCTTCATTGCAAATAAAATTACAATCTTACTAACCATTTGGAAAAATGGTTATTGTCCTCTGTCAGGGTAGGAAATCAAAAACATATCTGAAGCGTTTTATTAGTTGAATCCCGCATTTTATTCGTTTTCTGATTGGTCTATACAGTAATCTGTATTTTCCCTTTACTTTCAACAGAGATGGATACCTTCTGTTGCCACTATGACAAAAAAGTAATAAAAACTACAAAAAAAAAATAAATAAATAATAATAATAACTCAGAAACAAATTGAGATACAGCTTTCAAACAAATTGCATTTAAAAGTACATTTTTTTCTCTATACGACGGTGTAAAAAGTAATATTGTGGGATATTTAGAAGTTTAAGAATGAAATTTCATTTAAAATTGGTCCAGGAATATTAATGTTTACTCCATGACTTACGTAATGTATGACCAGCTCCTTAGAAGTTTAAAAATTTACAGTACCGAAAAATGTAATCCATGGCGTACGTAATGTATGATCAACTCCGTGCGATTTTTTATGTCTTAAATTTTAGTCTTTGAAAAAATCATTTTCCAAATGGTCGTTGTAATTTATTAAATTGCATGTTTTTTTTTTTTTTTTTTTTTTTTTTTTTTTTTTTAAGGCTGTTCTCAAGTTCACTGCTCAACAAGCGCGAAATTTTCTGACACAATGACGGACTCATTTTTAAACGTAAACGTGCAAAACTGATAGGCCTGACTCGGGAAGCGATTTGGAATCTAAATGATTTTACCATTTTTTTTTTTTTTTAATAAATAAATTACCTATTGAGTTATAAGCGATTTTGATCACGTGATAAGACGTTTTGTCTCCCTTCTGTGACTGGTTTTTCAACTTTCGTCAGGAAATTCGGTTCAAAACACCAACTTTGACAGTATTTTCTGAAAGATCCATTGCGTTTACAAAAAAAAAAAAAAAAAAAAAAACGGAAAAAGTGTTTCGATTACATAGTTTCTGATTAACTTACGTCATAAAGTGGCCCCTTTTGATTTATAGACGTTACTGTTAACCAAATTTATATTTGAAATTTTGCACATATATTTTAAAAGGTTGTATTCCCAATAATGTCTTTCCAGTAGCATATGTCGGAGCAGGTAAGTTTGTGGTTACTTTATATGTCTTTCATCGTATTCTTCAAGAATTTGGATTAAAAATGTCTGACGATCTACATGAAGCCTGTTGTAGACATTTTATTTTGACATTCTGCTTTTACAGAGCCCTATTTCAAAAGATACAAATGAACTTTGATGCTTTCTTAGAAATTGTAATTATTTTGTAATCATACTAACGGAATCAAACAATAAAGATATGCTAGTATAAAATTTTGATTTTTGAATGTTGGCTGTAGTTGATTTTCGAATCTTAACAAACTTCACTGATAGTTAATGACATAGTTATAGTCGTGACAAATTTGAATTGAGAAATTTGCAGCAAATTTCCCGCTAGGTATACCATCCCCCACTTGCATGAGTAGTTTGTTGTGAAACTGATGGCAAGACTGTCTTTAATTCACAAAAGTGACAAAAGCAGAAAATCCCTCTGTTGAGAGAAATGACAATCAGCACATACGCAGAAATTGCAGACATTTTATTCGATTGGCACCGCTTTTTCTAAACGCTATACTTATCAAATACCAAAATATTGATCGTATTGAAAAGTACAAGTATTACCTCAACTTGTTTATGGTGATGAAAACGATGCATGCACCTTCTGACCCGGTGTGTTCGCATCAGTAGATCTGATCAGATCTATGGATGCCTCGGAAGGGGTTAAGCTTATAGTGTAACAGTTATAAACAGATAATGGGGCGTGGAAAGATTACTACTTTGCTGTAAGTTTGCAGTATTTATGATTACTTGTTTGCCTTTAATTTGCAATAAATTTGATACAGCATGAATTTAACTTGCACGACAAGTTAGCTGCAAGTTCAAAGTGTGGTGACTTCGGCGTTTGCGTTATCTTGCTGCAGTCTTGTTATGAACTTTCAGTCTTGCAAGCTCAGCAAGCTCAGCAAGGTCAGCAAGCTCAGCATGAGCTGAGCTTGCTGCAACTTTGCAGGTTTTAAAAGCAAGACTGCTGCAAATTTTCTGCAAATTAAAAATGCTATCTGGGAATGTATTGCAGCAATACCATGTACAGTCCCAGGGGAAAAAAACGTACATTTAGCGTAGAATTTTGAATCTTGATTGTAATTGATTTTCGAATCTTAAAAATCTTACAGACAGTTAATGACATAGTTATAGTCATCCTGATTGGAATTTCAAAGAGGGATCAAACCCTGGTAATCCCCCTATTGGCTACGGCCTTGTTTACAGGTTTTATTGTGAGTTTTAAATTATCTACAGAAAGGTAGCCCTGACCACTTTCTTGGAGAATTGGTAACCTTGGTAAACAAATTTATTGCAGCAATACCATACACGGTCCTGGGTGTGGGAGGCGTATATTTAGCGTAGAATTTTGATTTTTGAATTTTGACTGTAGTTGATTTTCGAATTTTAATTATCCTGACTGATAGTTAGTTACATATTTATATGCGTCCTGACAGAAATTTCAAAGGGTTATCAAACCCTGACAATCCTGTATTGTAGTGGTTCCCAACGTGGGGCGTACTCCCTACCGGGGGGCAATTTGACATTTTAGGGGGGCAGTTCCAAATTTGTAATGCATACATTCGCCGTCAGTGTTTTTTGGAAAAATAATGTTTCAGACTAAAATTAAAAAGTAATACATGTCAAATTTAAAAAGTAAGTTTTATGTTAAATTGTAAAACAGTTCCCAAAAGTTTAAAAATTAAGTTCAAAACAGAATAATTATATGAATATGTATATGTTTTAATTGACCGCCTCCCTCTTCCCTTTTTTTAATGTTTAAAAATTTCCAAAAATTTTCTGGTTATCGTCGTATCGAAAATCTTCAATTATTTATTGAATGAGCTTTCTATTTCTATTCAACTCCGCCATATGACACATGAAAAAACTTCTGGAATTACTTAAAGATATATTAGCTGACCGTTTTGAACATATTTAAACCAAAAAATATTTTAAATGTCTAAACCAGGTACAATCAAACTTTATAAAATTTATAAATCGTAAACATTATTAAAAAAGGAAATTAATAAATAGTAAATAGCTATGACTCTAGTGCAGACTATATAACCTTTTTATTTAACACTTAGGTAAGTTGCAAAGGAACAACAACTATCGTTTTCATAAAGGCGAAGATGTATAGTTTCATTACATTTATAGATCTATATAAAAAATACTTGTGTGACCGAAGTTTAAAAAAGTGAAATGAATAGTTATTGTTAAGGTTATGTTAAGCTTCCTCCACGTGACAAGAGTTAACTTTTTAAATAATTGGATACATATGTTACAGTGTGTGTGTGTGTGGGGGGGGGGGGGAGCATCGTGATTTTATAGATACTTCGGTGGGGCGCGGCCAATAAAAAGATGGGAAACACTGCTCTATTGACTACAGCCTTGTTTATAGGCTTTATTGTAAGTTTTAAATCATCTACAAAAAAGTAGCCTTGACGACTTTTTTGGAGAATTGGTAACCTTGTTGAATAAATATATTGCAGCAATAACATGTACAGACCCGGGAGAAAAAAAGGGGGATCCGCTCTACGAATTATCCATGAAATATTCTTTGGAAAAAGATGTATATGCACCAATCGACTGCGAATAATATATATACTATTTAATGCTGTTTGTAAATTTTTCTTCGGAGATCGTTAACATATTAAAAATGGTAAAAAGAAATTGATTTTTTCAAATGGTAACACCCACTTTTGACACCCTATTTGAGTTCCTTGTACCAAAACAGTCCAGAAAGGTACGTATTTTATGCAGTTTTTCTAAAACCATTATACAATTAGAAACGAAAATGTGGTAGGGTTAGGAGTTTATCCGTAAATTTAGAAAAGTAAAATTAAGATTTTACATGAAAAAGTACCAGAAATATTCGATTAAACACCAGTGGACAGTGAATATAATAAAAAACTCCATAATTAACCCCCTTTTTTTAACGGCATACATATAACATAATTTATACAAGTGACGGGAAAAAATCGTGCTTCTAAAATAATGCACTCAAATTAGACCATGCTGTAGTCTAATCTTTACAACAAAGATACCCTGGTTTATATATAATAAAGCTATTTATTGTTTCACTTTAGCTAAAATATTTAAAACATATTTACTGAAGAATAACAATGACAGTAAAAAAAAAAAAAAAAAATAGATAAAAGGAAACATTCAGTGATAAAAGCAGTATACCTTTTACCTATATTTGAATTAATAATTAGGAAATTGCCGAAACTCAAAACTGGATACATATTCTGGATAGACTCATTTTAAATTCAAGTGAAAAACGTTTTAGTTAGTTAAAGATTTCGAACTGTCAAACATTTTGCGCGTGTATGTCGTAAAATATGAATAGTTAAATTAAATTAAACTATTAAAAATGTTTTTATTAGTTTACTAAAAAGCAAAAAATAATTATTATTTTTTTAATAAAAAATCTGAAGGTATTGCACTGATAAAAATACTGCAAATAAATGAGTATAGCACTGCAAGTACTATATTTTAAGTTTTAATCAATCTTTAAATATTTTTTCTTGTGTTATTCACTGTCGGTCAATTTGTTTACTGTATTGTTTTCAGCGCCCCACAATGTTTTTTTTGTTGTTGTTGTTTGTTTGTTTCTTTAACCTCCTGATTTTCGATAAAAGAACTGTTTTTTACCCGACTGAAAAGAAGGGTTATATGTTTCACGCGTATCTGTGTATGAGGATTTCTTTATACCCTCGAAACATCCCAACGGCTGGATGGATTTTAATGAATGATGTCTCTATCAATTCGTCTTAACGGCCCGATAGTTATAGGCTAGGTTTTGTTTTTATAAATTCAAAATGGCGGTCGAAACGAAAAAAAAATTACGCACCCTATTGAGTGGCATACCATTGGATAGGTCTTTCAAAATGAAGACGATGTTTCATTGACTGTTTTACAGTCAGAAGCTCCGTTAAAATATTATACAACCTGGAAGTTGTGTATGATTGTAGATCTCTAGTTTTACTGCAACTCTAACCATCATAGACATCTATAGACCTCGTCAAAACAGTGTTTATAGATAGGAACTAAGAGTTAAACACAACTTAAAAGTCATCAATACAAGTAAATAAATTAAAAAAATGGGTAAGTAATATAAACAGGTGATGTAAAAAAAAAATATTTTAAGTCAATTCCTAATTAGGTCAATAAGAGAATTTTTTTTCTCCCATTCTTCTTTCCTTTTGAGCGGCACTTAAAATGCCTTGATCAAGAAGAGGGCTCTCTCGGTCTTAAAATACTTTGATCAAGAAGCTCTCTTTCAAAAGCTCTCTCGATTATTGAAAACTAATTAATTTAATTTAATTAATGAATTAATATTTGAAAACACTGGATTAACACCAAGTATCATCCACTACAAGTTTAAAATTTTTTTTTTTTTGAGTTTGATTGGATGAATAATAAGTATTTTATTAACGATTGAAAATTTGAACAAGATATATATAGCGAGAGTGTGAGCTAATAGTAGGAATTAAAAAAAAAAAAAATTGTTTCACATTGATGAGAAATAATTAATTAGTTCGCTTTTTACGCAGTCGGGTTTTTTGATTTTTTAAATTTAATTGTTTATTATGTTTTAGTGCTTTAATAAAAGCGTGTTTTTAATTTTTACTTTTATTAATAATTATTTTCTATTTTCTTCCGTCTTTAGTATATGTTTCACAATTCACGAGACTTCAATCTAGGACCACATGTATAAATATGAATTTCCTCTATTATCCTAAGCATCGAACCATTGTCAGATATTCTATGTTACTTTTAATTTAGCCAAAAGTTATATTTAAAATATTAAAATTCTTAAACATAATTTAATTTTTCAAGAATTTTATAGAATCAAACTTGGAAGAGCATTCAACAATATACTTTTGAAACGTGACGTCATTTCCTTTTATTGCAAGACTTTAATTCTCCGCTCTGAATCTTTTAAGTTTTCTCAAATTCACTGAAGCTGTCTCTCGTCTGAAATCAAAAAACAATTATAATTAATCAATTAATTCATATCTACAGGCATTCCCCCGACTTACGTAAGTAATGCATTCCGTAAAGTTTTACGCAACTTGAATTTTACGGAAGTCGAATTTGTAAGTTGCTTAGGTAAAATTGTATAAGAAACTGCAACATTTATTATATATGTATATATATGTGTGTGTGTAACGATTGTATAATTACAATTCATCATCTATTTCCAATTATTAAAATTAAATTAATAAATTTATCTTAAATACATAACACTGACATTATACAAAATAAAAATGGAACCTATGACTTGTAACACAAAATCAAGCACAATACCACTAATTTACTAGCACATTGCGGACGATTAAGCCATATAAAACATATGAAAAATTTTGATACAATAACCTATTAAAAACAAAAGATACAAACAGCCAGCGAAATAATGTTGAATCATTAACCTCTTGAGGGGCACCGGTATATATTATATACCACCTACGATTAATAAAGTTTTACACCAGAAAAATTTTATTAAGTTTTACTTTTCTAACTTTGGTGGAAAAAAGGCCGTAAAATTGCTTTTACTTATTTTGAAATAGAATTTTTCAAAGATTCCGGTGAGAATTCAGCATTTCACGAACGTAATTGCTTGCCCCTCAAGGGGTTAAAAGACGTATCATAAACAAATAATAGATCAATTGGATGGATGTAGCAGGAAGCTTATATAGCATTTCACTTCATCAGGGGTTCATGAAACACATATATAAGCTAAACCATAGTCGATTTCTGTAAAAGAATCCAGCAATAAGCTAAAAATTGAATTCCTTTATGTACCCGTTCGACTATACTCCAAAAAGTATAAATTTACCATGCCATATAAATTGAATGAAGTAAATAATTAATCAATGCAAGATCCGTAATAATGAACAACATGAAAAAAATTGGAACATGTAAATTAAAGACTTACCCAGCAACAGAATTGCTATGACCATATCATAATCTCAAACATGTATCCCATTTTAACACAGCGAAAATCCCACCTAATTAAATGGTCACAGTTAAAAGCCAATCCTTACGGTTTCAAATCATCACAGGTTGCAGATAATATTAACATTATTATAAATATAATAATTAAAATTAACTTAAATAGTCTAAATATAAAAAAATATTTTATATGCTATCTTAAGGATCCTGGATTAAATTACAGTAGAACCTCGATTATCCGAAGTAATTGGGACTGACCCTCTTTCGGAAAATCGAAATTTTCGGATAATCGAGAATGCTTCAATTCTGAGATTAAGGAGAAATATATGCAATATTTCTTATAATGGTAACAAGTGCTTAATAAAAATAAAGTAATAAGAAAAAAGTCCTTCCGGCCAGTGCCGGGAGGGAGAGGTAGCTTTCAAATACCTTATTTTAAAAAAGCCAACTTATATTATTCAAACACACGAAGCTCAATTTAGTGGAAACCGAATATAGGAGATTCAATACTAATTTTTATCAATACTAAATCATTATGAATGAGAATTTCACGAAATTAGTCAGCTTTATCCAAGCTGCTTTTATTTAAAGTAACTTATATTTGGCTGAGATGTTGATGTATACTATCCACATGCTTTCTCACATGGAAATAGGCGAATACGTGTGTTATCGCGTGACAAATACAAGATCGTTTCAAAATGTTAGCCATACTAGAAATTCAAAGTGCTATAATTCAACCATTTTTTAAGATATAAACAAAAGAACAAATTTTCAGAAACAAAATCTACTCCGGAATCTTTGTATCAAGGCCAAACACATAAAAAAATCTTTTTCATTTTCCAATTTTTTAATACCCCACTTTAAATTTTAAATTTAATTTTTTTTAAATGGCAACCCTTTTGAAACAAGATGGCGAATGAAGCTAGCCAACGAACTCGGTCGAGACATTGGTATGTACTATGTACAGACCAAGTAACATCCAAATCGGTTCATAAATACGCTTGTTATCGTGTGACAAAAATCAGGTCGTTTTAAAATGTCAGCCACAATAGAAATTCAAAACGCTATAACTCAGCCATTTGTTTAGATATAGATGAAACAAAAACTTTTCCGGGATCTTTGTATTAAGGTCAAACACATACAAAAAAAATCTTTTTCATTTTCCAATATTTTGGTATCTCATTTTAAATTTAAAATTTTTAAAAATTTTTTAAATGGCCGCCATTTTGAAACAAGATGGCGGATGAAGCTGGCCAACGAACTCGGTCGAGATATTTGTATGTACTATGTACACACAAAAGTACATCCAAATCGGTTCATAAATATGCCTGTTATCACGTGACAAATATCAGGACGTTTCAAAATGTCAGCCACGCTAGAAATTCAAAATGCTATAACTCAGCCATTTTTTGAGATATAGACGAAACAAAAACTGCTCCCGAATCTTTGTATCAAGGTCAAATACATAAAAAAAAATATTTTTTCAATTTTCAGTTTTTTGGTACCACATTTCAAATTAAAATTTTTCTTAAAAATTTAAATGGCTGCCATTTTTAAACAAGATGGCGGATGAAGCTGGCCAACGAACTCGATCGAGACATTGGTATGTACTATGTAAAAACGAAGTTACATCCAAATCGGTTCATAAATACGCCTTTTATCGCGTGACAAAATTCAGGACGTTTCAAAATGTCAGCCACGCTAGAAATTCAAAATGCTATAACTCAGCCATTTTTTAAGATATAGACGAAACAAAAACTACTCCGGAATCTTTGTATAAAGGTCAAATACATAAGAAAAATATTTTTCCATTTTCAATTCTTTGGTACCACATTTCAAATTTCAAATTTTTAAGAAAATTTTAAAATGGCCGCCATTTTGAAACAAAATGGCGGATGAAGCTGGCCAGCGAACTCGGTCGAGACATTGGTATGTACTATGTACATACCGAGTTACATCCAAATCGGTTCATAAATTCGAGAGTTACAGTATGACAAAGGTCAGATATATATATATATATATATGGATATATATATATATATATATATATATATATATATGTCAACTTTTGAACGGAGGGTGGTTTCGGGGTCTGGTGGTCATGATCGATGAAAATATACCAAAATTTTTTGAAATCGCTTTCCTCCGAACGGCTGCAATAGGTAGCTTTTTGTAATGAAAGCTACCTTATAGAAGCAAGAATAAATTACCTGAATTTTAAGTTTGAAATTAAGTATCTTTTTACATATATCACAAGGGTTTGAAAAAACGTTTTGCTTGTCGCAGTTTCGATTGCCTTTGCTTTGAAGCTCTATCACGAACTTTTTAAATATTATTAGTTCACCAGTATCACAGTCTTTCTGCTGCTCCAGCTATGCCAAACCTTTTGCAAAACATTCAAAAACTTCAGAATTGCTAATTTGTTCGTTTTCTTCGTTCCATTTCGCAGCTGATGGGAGCTCAAGTTAAATTAAGGGGATCGAAAATATTTATATGTACTCGTAGTTCGGAAAGGACCGCTTGTACACAAGGAATATGATAGTAAAAAAAAAAAAAAAAAACTTTCAAAATGGATTTTGCACACAAAGAATGTGATAGTAAAAAAAAAAAAAAAAAAAAAAAAAAAAAAAAAAAACTTTTAAAATGGATTTCGGTTAAAAGCGTTTCGGATAAAAGAGGTTCTACTGTATTACTAAAAAGTACAAGAAGAAGAAGTTATTTAAAATAAACAGGTAATATATAAGATAAATAATATAATAAAGTATGGCAACGTAATTATTTTAGAACTGAATAAATAATTGTTTAATGCTGCCATCTACCGAAACTTTAAAAAATTAAATAAGTTTTAAAAAAAAGTCCATGCGTGTTCACAATCACGGCTAATAAAAGTAGAAATAATTTGTAGTGGTTCCATTTATTGGAGACTGCCAGAAATAACTATGAAGAAAAATTGCATATTGCAAATATTTGAACCACATTAATTCAAATTAAAACAGCACAACAATTATAATTCTAAATCAGCACAACAGAATATCGATAATAATCATTTAACATCTTTAATATAATGTTTATAATTATTTTTAATTATATTTTAGTTAAAATTAAGTAAATGAATAATAATTTCAAATAAGTTACAAATATAATAATATAAAAGTATGATTCTATTAATCACTTAATAAATTTAATGTTATAAATTTTAAACTGTTACTTTACAGATTGGGGGGGTTGGGGTTATATACAAACAAATTACAACATTTCTACATGCTGATGATAAATACATATATGATATGCTGTATTAATTTAATATTAATCCACTTTTATAAATTATAATATTTTGAAGTAAATCAATAAAAGTGATGTAAATTGATGTAAATTAATATAATATAAATATTTTTATACAGTACTAAGGACAGCAAATTCATAAGGACCAAACTAAACATAGAAACTCATTAATTCAACGTACCACTCCCTTTTTTAAAAAATATATTTATTAAATCAACATTTGCGTATAAATTATCCAGACAACTCCTCTCGCCTCCATAATTTAACCCTTTGTATCACCGTGTTGCAGATCTGCAACATACTCAAAACGTCATGTCATTGTTATTTCAACAGTAAATTTCAAAAGACGATTTTGTTGATTGTTGTTATTCTATTACACTACTATTAACATAATTATTTCATTAAATCCGCAACAAATGTCGGTACTGATTTTTTTTCGCGCCAAAGTTTGATTTATCGCTTCATCAGCTACACGTGATTTTTGCTGAATTAAGGTTTGAAATACAGGCGTTAAAAAAAGTCTCCAGACGTCTACAAGTATATTGTTTTCAAGGGTGAGTTTAAATTCTTTATTTAAACACCATTTTCGAGTTAGGAAATTTATAATATGTATGAGATAAACGTAAACTTTTGTTTGTTGCAGATCTGCAACAGCGCGCCATATCTTCCCTTGTAATGGATTTTTTTAAAATATCGAAAGAGCATCGAAAATATCTTCTATTGGTTATTTAAGTTGTTTTTCTTTCAGAAGAGCATAATTATTGAAAAGGAGAAACATTAGTCTGTTTTTATATTATTTAATTGCTATAGGATAAGTTAGGGATCCCCCCCCCCCCACACACAGACACCTAAAATTAACTTCAAGTTCAAAAAAGGGAAAGGTCTCGTAAAAAATAGAATTCAACAGAAAAAGCATAAGAGCGCCTACGCAACATATTCCACCAAAACAAGTGCGCCGACACGAAATTGGGCACTGGCCATATTGGGTAGAAAAAAGAATACGTTGTAAATACCCCGATTATAAAAAAAAAATAATCAAACTGTTTGTGAGAAATGTGGTGTGGGACTTTGCTACAACAAAACTAACAATTGTTTCAAAAATTTTCGTGCAAATTAAAATTTTAAATATTTTCAGTTTTTGTGCCATTTGGCAAGATGTTGCAGATATGCAACAAACCCATTTTTCCAAATAAAATTTTATTTTTCTGTTCTGAAATTTTTTTATTATTCTTCCCATGCTTAAAATAATTTAGTATCTGTGTAAGAATTTTTCAAATCGGGGTTGTTGAGTTACAAAGGGTTGACATATACTCTACCCACCCAGCCAACCTATTTAATTTTTTAAATAAATTTTGTATTTTTAATTTTTATTTATTTATTTATTTTTTTAATTTTTTTATATATTTTTTTAATACGCAAAATGTTAATAGTAACTTACCAGAAACTCCCTACTATTCATCGTTTAGATCATTAATTAATTGTATATTAAGGAATATATGAATTTCTTAGGAAAACCATTATTTAATGCATCAAATATCAATTGTTTAATGTTTTTATTGATAAGATGTGAGGAACATACTCATAGAAATGATTATGTATAGTATATTACGGTAAACTGAAATATGTAGACAGGATTTAAAATGAGTAAATGTATTAACTTTGAATTGAAAGTCTTTACGCTGTCATAAAGATCAGTAATTGTTTTGTTTTGTGCAATTGAGATTTTTAGATCTGAAAAGTTAATAGTATTATTTGTTAAAAGGTTTTCTGTCAATTTTAAATTAGTTGGATAATCAACTGGAAATTGGGAAATATTTGATTGTTTAGTGACAATTAAAATTATGTCATCAATATAACGATACATTAGTATATTATCATTACAGAAATTACGTTCATATTGATATAAATAATCAGGCATCAAACTGGATGTAGATCCGCCTTGTGGGATTCCTTCTATTTGTAAATAAATAATATTATCTTGTAATATATAGTTATTGTATATTATGAAATTAGTTAAAGTGCGAAAATATTTTATATCCATATGTAGGAAGAGTTAATTTACTTTTATATGTTTTAAATAGTGTATTAATTATATTATGCAGGTCTGTAAGATTTATATTATTAAATAGATCTATGAAATAATATGTTCGTATATTTTTTACACATTTAATGTATTTAAGTACGTTAACCGCAATTGATAACTATTTTTTATACAATGATGATTATCTGTTTCTGTTGTTAGATTATAAATTTGACTTAGAATTTTTAATAAAATATTGTTAGCATGCGACAGTATTTACTCGTATGTAAACTGTAAAAATATGAAATAATATAAAAACAAACTGAAAGAACACTTTTCAAATAACAAATATATTGAGGAATAATGGATATATAAATCAAACCTTGATGAATTGATTTAGAACAATTTTGAATTTACATCAAAAGACTATAAAAATAAGAAAATATTAAAGAGGACTAATTTAACCTATTCTCCATGAATTTCTGATGGCAAGACAAACGAATAGCACTCATAAAATAAAATAATCCTTGATAAGCACAAGCTGTTTATTATGAATTAGATGACTACTATGAATAACTAACAATAAAGAATAAGTTTTTTGTTGCTGTATATATATTTTATTTATAAAATAAATATCAAAAGTACGCAACTGCGAATCAAACGTGCTAGTACGTTCACAAATGTAATTTTCGAGATTTATTACGTAACTGCGAATTTACGTAAGTCGAGGGATGCTGTATATTCTAAAAACCCTAAAATTTTGTATGGTAATCGGCAGTGACCCGAAGCCGAAGAATTTTTGATGATCCAGCTCCAGCTCCAGCTCCGCTCCTAGATAAAATACTGTGGCTCCAGCTCCGGCTCCAACTCAGCTCCGACTTCGCGCTTTTGAGTTGCAGATTTTAATTTACACATTTAATTTTTTGCTCACAAATTCTTTCTTCCTTTACCTTTATTAAAGATCTGACAAAATGCATTTTTCTTCTCATCAAACTTGAAATGCTTGTTCAGAAAATATGACATCTTTTAGCTTTAGCTTTTAAAATAGAAAGTTTGTGGAATTTTAAACACAAAAATCTTAAATTTCTTCTACACTTTTCAAACGACCAAAATTGTACAACTACACACGTAAACAACAGGCGGCCATATTTGTTTTCAAATAGTGTTGTCACTTAGCTCAAGTAAAAAGTAGAAGTAAAGTAGTGTTACCATGTTTTGAGAAGTTTTCCATCTCTAATAATAAAAAAAATCCCTAAAAAATGATATAATTAAAATACTGAATAAGGATGTAATTAAAATATTTTAAGCCTGGAAATTTAAAAGACTGAAAATAAAAAGATTTAAAAGAATATTAAAAACTAAAGGAGCCCTGGAGCAGGGGGAAATTTAGAGCTCCGGCTCCAGCTCCAGGGAAAACACAGCTCCGGAGCGCTCCGGCTTCGGGTCTCTGGTAATCGGGAACACGGTCTAGGATTTAAATAAAAAATCCATCACAAAGCTCCTTCTTTAAGAACATGAAAGAAGAGAAGTTAAATAAAATCGTGTAATTAAAAAAAAAAAAAAAAAAAAAAAAACACCACTGGCAGCGGTGGGATTCGAACCCACGCCTCCGAAGAGACTGGTGCCTTAAACCAGCGACTTAGACCGCTCGGCCACGCTACCACAAATAACAAATGACGAATAAACTAATTAAAATAATTTATAAACATTCCAAGTTGTGCGTTAACCAACCAATTTCATAATCAACTTTTAGTTGATATTTCAGAAATGGTAGAAATCAATAAAGCGTAAGGAAATAATAAAATAAAACTTAAATTGCATACGAATAAGGTAAACAAATGAAAATATAATAAGTAAATAAGTTGAAATCTGAGGCAGGGAAGTATGGAATAAAGTAACAAAATGCGAAAAAGTAAAGAAAAAAGTGCAATAGTTAATTTTGTGACTATTTAAAAAAATTAAATCTTTTATTAAAATAACTATTAATTTATATCGATATTTTTGCATATTTAATGTTAGGACGGTGTGATTTACCGGAAAATGAATTTTTAAGCAATTTAAATGTATCGAAAAAATGAAACATGAAAAATGAGTGTCTGTTAAATTTTTTTATTGATATAAATCTTCAAAATAAGAAAAAGTGAATTCAAATTTATAGAACCAATCATTTTAGCCACCATAAAATAATAATAATAATAATAAAATTATATAATTAACTTTATTTCTGAGGAAAACATGCATGAAATTGAGGAAATTAGAATTGTAGAGATGTATGACTTTTCCTACCCCATTAAAATATATTATTAGCTACATTATTTAATTAAAAATAATGCTTTTTAAAAATTAAAAGAAACTACCAAACTATTATTTAGGTGTATTTTTAAAGATCTTCATAAACATCTCTCTTCATAAATGCTTTACATAAAAGTAATTCTTCTTCTTCTTTTTTCCCCTTTTTTTAAACATCATGTTCAAATAGAATATATTTTCGCACAAGGTTAGTCACCTTTCACATTCTGGCATTATTACAAGCTTTTATTTAAGGATGTTTTCAAATCCAAAAAGGCAACTTTCTGACATAAGTTTCAATTTATTTTTGTTCGAAAATACATGAAACCAGCTGGTGTTGTTGTTCAGAAACTATGTAATCGAGCTGTTTTTCCATTTTTTTGCAAAAGCAAAGGATTTTTGAGAAAATAGTGTCAAAGTGGCCGTTTTGAACCGAATTTCCGCGAGAAAGGAGAAAAAACACTCAAGAGCGGCCGAAAACGTGTCTGTCACGTGATCAGAATCGCTTATAACTCAATAGGTAATTTATTGGTCAAAAAATGGAAAACACAGTTCAATTCCAAATCGCTTCCATGGCCAGGGTTTCCAATTTTTATATCTTTTCGTTAAAAAATGAATTTGTAAATGTGTCAAAACGTTTTGCGCTTGTTGAGAAGAGTAGTTAAGAACAGCCTTAACTTGCCTTGTATGCCCCTTCGACTGAAATCTTGCAAACTAATTTTAACACTTTCTGTATTGCAATTGACCTACTTTTTGGTAGTGTGACATATTTCACATGGCGATACAATATTCTGTCCAAAAAATATTCGAAATCTGCCTCCGCCACCCCTTAGGGGGCAAAAACATTTGTCCAATAAGAGTATATAAATGTCTTGACGCATGTGATTATGTAAATGTCATCGACTGCTTCAGAAATAAGCTGATGTTCTTCGATTGAACCGTGGCGTGGTTGGTAAATGCCTTATTTTTGCAGTTCCGCACAGGGGTTTATGGATGTCGGTTCGATCCTCAAGTGGGAGTTGATCGATTTTTTTCTTACCAGAAAGCTGGATTTAAAATTGTATATCCATTTTATTGAAAAAAAAAACCCCTCATAAACAATTACTCGCAATTTAAATTATTTCTTTTTAAAAGAGGCATTTATTTCAATCAATTATCCTTCAACATCTCTCCACCCACTCCTTTTTTAATATATTATAATAAAAGCCCCCCCCCCCCCTTTTTACTTATATTTTATTTTTATTTTTAGCTTTTGAACGCGACTCTCCGAACTATTATTTTAAGTAAATATGCATTTAAAATGCTTGACGAAAAAATTTTAAGTAAAGTTAAAGTTTGTAATAGTACTTCCTTCTTAGTTGGCACAGTTATTTATTATTTTATTTTTAAAACGAGCGCCGAAGTTCAGCGTTCGGATTAAACTGATACTGATGTTGTCTGGTGCGTTTACAGTCAATTCCTTTGATTTTTTTTCTGAAATCAATAGAGCTATATTAAGACTAAAGTCAGACGAACGTCTTTTTGCACGCTTTTGTACATACGTATTATCCTTACACAATGCTAGCGGTATGTGTAAGGGATAATCCGTAAGGAAAAAGGCGTGCAAAAAGACGTCCGTCTGACATTAGCCTTATAGCAAGAAGACTCAGATTTTTTTTTATTATTGTTTTTTTTTTTTTATTCTACATAAATGAGGTTGAAGCAGTTTTAGCCAATCAGTAGACATTGACATGTAGAAGCTCGTGGGAAAAAAATGCAGTACCTCGGACTCGGACCCTTCATAAGTGCCACCCTACATCATCCTATTAGTAGATACCTCACAAAATGACTTATGTATATTGCCAAAGCTCAAATGAAATTTTTTTTTATTTCCCTACCCCCCCCCCCCCCCCCCGGTACGTAAAAAGAGTAATATAAATTAATAGAACTCAACAATATGAGTTCGTAAATTATTGATTCCTATATGCATGAAATTTTCAGATATTCTCATTCCAAGGTCAATTGAAGGGAGCAACAGTTTTTACTAAAATGTAATAAGTTCTATCTGCAGTCGATTGCTACGTGATCTCTAACTTTTTATGATGTTTTGAAAGTAGGTCCAAAACGCGAAAGCCATTTGTGAAAGTTAATAAATTTTATTAAAAAATTTAAAACCTTGTTCGATTTTTCTTTTCTTTTTTATGTATAAATAAGCAAAGCAATAAGTTTTGTGTATTTAAAAGAGATAGCATTTTCAAAAATGTGTCAAAAATATCCAATTTGGATAAGAGAAAGTTATTTTAGTATACTGCTCGTGATGGGAGCTAAAACAGAATCAGAAAGTATAAGTAGAGTTTTTTATTTTATTGAATTATAGTTGTCATAACTTATTTTGTGCACACCTGGCCAGACAGTCTTTTTTTTCCTTCTCCATTAAACAAGGCGGAAAGCAGGAGTTAGATTTCATCACTTGTGGATTTTTTATATGCAAAATGTAAGAGAGATGCAATTCAAGGTCAGAGCGCAAGTAAAACGTTTTTGCGCGCTGTTAGCTGTTGAAGCGTTTCTCCACTGATTTAATTTATAGCTATTTTCTTCCATTTTTTTTATATGTACGCATATATATATATATATAATTCAAACAGAACCTTAGGAACAAGAAGGGCGGTGTGGGTAGGCCATCATCATGCACGGCAGGGTGCATGATGCAGGGTTTAATTAAGCAGGGTTTAATTTCTATAGGCAGGGTTTAATTTCTAACATAAGCAGGGTTTAATTTCTAACAGGGCATAAGCAGGGTTTAATTTCTAACAAAAAAGTTCCGGAAAAGGCTATAGGTCTACTTAGAGTCCTGCGCGGATCGGGTTGTACCCGACCCGAGCCCGCAAATTCCATTTTAAGTCAACCCGCAACCTGACCCGAACCCGACAAAAAAATTCCTCGACCCGCAATCCGACCTGAACCCGCAAAAATAATTTTTGGCGACCCGCAACCAGACTCGAACCTGCAGTGAAAGAAAAGTAAATCATGTTTCAATGCCATTATGAAAAAAATTCTACAATTGTATCTCTAATACCATTTTTATATTTCTCATAAAAGAATTAACAAATCTATATTCTTTAATATTCAAATATACTAAAATCTCTGAATAGTGGACAACTTGGGATCGTTGAATAGAGTCAAACATAGGGACAGGTTATCCCGAATTTTGTTTTTCGGCTAGGAATGAATCTACTTTTCTTTCTGCAGGTAGGGTTCACACTAGAAAAATTCTTGCGGGTCATATATAAGTTTTTTGGCACTCAGACTGTTGGAATTTTCACAAAAAGCTTGAGCACAACTATGTTTCAAATTAAGAGAAATACATATTTGAATTAAGAGTCCTGTATGGGTCGGGTTGAACCCGAGCCGTACCCAGTATACGACTCAATTAAATGAATATCACAGGTATGATAAGTTATACCCGAACTTTGATACAATGGAAACAAAGAAAGTAGAAAAATAATATTTCAATCTATCTGTAACGGTATAAAATTAAAAATCTAATCTTTAAATATGCTTTAAAATTTGTTGCGGTTTCAAAATGTCCACTTATAGTGCCATACCTTGTATTACACAATTACCATTCAGCCTTATCGTACTTTGAAAATACAATAGGCAGCAAAACGCTAAATGATTCTTCCTGTCTATCATACAATAGATTTTTGTCATAAGAACGTTAGAAGTATCAAGACTAGAACATTAGAATTGTAACTATTCAGCAAAAATGCTTTAGCAATGCAGATGGCCATTCGTCATAATCCTTATTGTACCATTAGTTGAAAAAAAAAGTTTATATTAACTTCCAGAAACTAATTCTAATATGATTAGACGCATTTTGCTTTCATGAAACTTTGATCTGAGGTTTAATATATTTTTAACGTGAAAAAATATCTTGGACATTCGGGTCGACCCGCCAAGAGTCAAAAAGCCAATCCGACCCGATGTCTCTAGATCTACTACTGTTTCCATAACAAAATCAAAATTTTCTGCCCCTTATGGCAAACGGCGCAAAATAGATTCGTGATCTCAAGGACGGATGGAAAAGTTTACTGCGTGAAGGGACTACTTCACTCACGCGCAAACACCAGCTCGCTAATGTTAATCCTATGACACATATTTTTTATTTCTCATTTGCATTTTAATATTTTTAAATGTTTCTTTTGGCATTGGATAGCTGAGGTCAATACGATCTGCACAATAGTCGTCTATTACTTTTCTTTTGCTGTATGTTTTTTTTTTTTTTTTTTTTTTTTTTTTTATGGAGTCACTTTTACCATCGAAACTGGTTCCGAAAGTGAAAGTATCCTCATAAAAAAAACCCTGCAAACAAAATCGAAAAAGTGAAATCGGGTCTTTGTAGAGATCGACCTCAACTATAATTGCTCAATGCCCCTCCCCCACAATCCCAAAAAAATTTTAAAAATATATAATGCAAACGAGATATGGTTTTTAAAATTGTCCCATAAGATTAACATTAACGAGATGGTGTAGGTGTTTGACAAGATACAGGGGCTAAAGGGGATAATGTTAAAAAAATATAATAATAATAAATTTTTAAAAATACAGTTTATCACTTAAATCAACGAAAGGTATATTCTAAATTCACTTAACTCAAACATTAATTGCGGCTGGTTAATAATTCAGAAAACTCTAGTCTTGAGACTGTCCCTGTTTAAAAACACGAAACTTTCTGACTCATTTTTTTTAACGTAAAAGGCATAAAATTGGCAGGGCTGGCTATCAAAGCGATTTGGAATCGAAATATATTTTCCATTTTTTTGGCAAATTAGTTATTGAGTTATAAGCGATTTTGGTCACGTGCCGATTGAGTTTTCTCCTGTCAGTCGCTATCACTTCATAAATTCGGTTCAAAACGCCCACTTTGGCGCTATTTTATGAAAGATCTTTTTGCGTTTACGAAAAAATGGAAAACTTCTTTCGATTACATAGTTCCTGAATAAAAATATCTGCCAATTTCACGCGTTTTCGAACAAAAATGAATAAAAAATGTGTCTAAAAGTAAGCTCTTTGGATTTGAAAATAGCCTTAGGGCGCATGCTCACAAGGATATTGATCACTCGTCTATTGGTAGTTTGAGGAGCACATGTATTTTTATTACATGTTGTGACGGAAGAAAAAGTTTCCCGTTTCTATCCTGAAATACTTGATTGAACTTTTGACGAGATTTTAATTCCACTTTTCTGTAAGAGTTGGTTTTATTAGAATCATGTTACGATATACGATAATTTTTTTCTTCAACAACTCTTTTTTTCATTCCTTGAGAATATTTTTAGCTATATCATTCATTACTAGAGTTCATCTTATAAAAAACTTGTGAATATAAAAGTTGTATATAATATTAAGAAGAATTATGATAAATTTAAGTGGATTTGATATCCTATGAATTGACGAAGTTATGAATTTTTTTTCTTCTTAAGGCTGTACTCAACTGCTCTGCTCAACAAACCAAAACGTTTTGACACATTTACAAATTCATTTTTTAACGGAAAGATATAAAATTGGAAAGCCTGGACATGGAAGCGATTTGGAATTGTTTTCCATTTTTTGATCAATAAATTACCTATTGAGTTATAAGCGATTTTGATCACGTGACAAACACGTTTTTCGCCCCTCTTCAGTGGTTATTCAGTGGTATTTTCTAAAAGATCTATTGCGTTTGCAAAAAAAAAAAAAAAAAAAAAAAAAAAAAAATGGAAAAAACAGCTCAATTACATAGTTTCTGAACAACAACACCAGCTAGTTTCATGCATTTCCGAACAAAAATAAATCAAAAGTTATGTCAGAAAGTTGCCCTTTTGGATTTGAGAACACCTTACCTGAGGTTTAAGTTAAACTTGCGAGTTTAATTTTCCTTACGATTTTACTACTATAACTTTTTATTTTCTTCTAATTTTTTTCTTATAATGAATTTGCATAAGTACTCACAGGACATCCAAATAAGAAATAACAATAATGTAGTATTTTTAGTACAAAATTTTGGTGTAGCATTGTCTTAAAGGGGTATTAAAGAAGGGACGGTAAGGGAAAAAAGGGATGGTAAGGATGGGACGGTAAGGAAAATTACCACCTATTTTTAGGCAAATCATGTTAAGACTGTTCTTAACTGCTCTATGCTCAACAAGCGCAAAACATTTTGACACATTTACAAATTCATTTTTTTAACGGAAATATATCAAATTGGAAGGCCTGGCCATGGAAACGATTTAGAATTGAACTGTGTTTTCCATTTTTTAATCAATAAATTACCTATTGAGTTATAAGTAATTTTGATCATGTGACAAACACGCTTTCGCCCTTTGGTGACTGTTTTTTTCTGCTTTCTTCGGGAACTTAGATTCAAAACGTCAACTTTGATGCTATTTTCTGAAAGATCTATTGTGTTTGCAAAAAAATGGAAAAAACAGCTCGATTACATAGTTTCTGAACAACAACACCAGCTAGTTTCATGCATTTTCGAACAAAAATAAATTAAAACTTATGTCAGAAAGTTGCCCTTTTAGATCTGAGAACACCCTTAAGACTAAGTAATAGCCGCACAGTGTTCATTGATTTTTACAAACAGTTATTTACACTGGATTATATTAAAAAAAATTATTTACCTCGAAAAATGCGGGAATAAACCTTGGGGACGGTAAGATTACCAATAAAACCACGATGCTTGAAATTGGTATTTAAATGCGGATTTAAATTTTGAAGTAAATTTCCTGTCAAAGAATTTTAGCCATTCTTTCTATAGCATATTTCTGCATGAGAAAAGAATTGAAAAAAATTCTGTGGCTGCACCTGAAGTGATTTTCTGTATAATTTTAGCAAGAGGGACGGTAAGGAATCTAAAACCCAGGGACAGAGTTTAAAAAATAATAACAACCGTAAAAATGTGTGCAGGTTAATTTTTTGCTACATATTTATATCCCAGTTTCGGAAAAGAATTGCATCGAATTACTTTTATTGGAACAATTTTATACAGAGACCTCCAAACTTAAAAATCAGCATCAGGGACACGCGACAGTATAGGAATTTCGTGGTATATTTGGACTCCCAACATCGTCCAAAACTTATTTATCTCGTTAAAATTATCCAGTCATGCAATGGGATGTTTTCCAGTAATAAGAAATTAAAAAACCCCAAGAATACGTACTAAAATAAAAATTATTATTCAGGGACTTAAAAGTCAAAAGATTGTGAGAATGCCTCATATATATATATAAAGTTTTGTACTGGGTGTGACTTTGGGTTCTAGGGGGTTTCAGAAATTTCAGAAATTCCAACATAGTGGAGGATGTAATAAGTAGTATTTCTTACGAAATCTGCCTAAAATTAGGTAAAGAAAATCGAGAAGTTTCGATAATGAAATGAAAATCGCTTATAACACTTTTACTAACATATAATCTGCTAAAGGCTCTTTTCTCTTTGTAAATATTATATACTATTCAAAAAGGAAATAATGACAGTATATTTTGACTCAGACTTTGTATATTAAAAAAGACACCCTAAATAAAGTTCAATAAAAATTATATTTTAAAGATTTCCTTCTCTGAATTTCTCGACGTCACAATCAATCGCTGTATTTTAGAATAAATTCTTATGGCGATCGGCTGTTTCAATATAAAGTTCGTGACATGTAACAGAAGTAAATGCCTCTACTGGGATTTCAGTGAAGTGATATATTTACATGTCGAAGTGAAGGATGGGATTTTCGACATAAATAATCCTCCGTAACGCATAGGGCTTTCGCTAACTTTAACTTTTTTCTTGAATTTATGTTCTTTTTTACTATATTTTTAATCCATTTCTCATTTAGAATGTTTTATTTTGCATTTCACTATTCAGTAAGGATGAATCGCCTTTCGGCCATTTTTATGATTTAAACATATAAATAAAAGAATATTTAAAACTAGGTGGTTCTGCCCCCTGCTCACTAACGCTCGCCAACCCCCGTGAATTGCGACACAATTCACGTTGGAACTGCTACGCGTTCCCATCTCGCTTTGCTTGTCGACACTTTTTGCAACGATTCTAGCCATAATGAGTACTATCATAAATCCTTTTAACTTATGAAAAATTAAAAAAAATTTAAGGTAAAAAACAGTAATTTAAAACTTCGTTGAAATCACAATTAAAAATGCATTTAGTTGGTGCTACCTAAATGCATAAATCATTTTAACATTATGAGAATTTCCAATTTTAGAAATGTAAAATAATTAACTGAAAAAAAATTACCTTGGAACACAATTAATTTAAAACTTATTGAGCATAATATTGTACAGAACGGTTAAAATTCATTTTGAAAAACTCTTGGAAAAACACTACCTGATACCAAGGTAGTTCAATATAAATCAAGAAACGCTATCTAAAGTTCGTTCGACGTGAAAAATATACTCTCTCAGACACTTGGCAAGTTAACAAAACGTAAACAACACGTTTTCTGGTGTGTCTAAAAGAAATTTTTGATCAAAAAGCTGATTTTCTGAATGCATCACGTGACCGTATTACGAACCAATGGCCACTGCTATTCTTACATCTGCCAAAAGACATCTGCCTGTTTAAAAAGAGCTCCTGCTCTGAATTTTAATTTGCTGAATTAGATGTAAAGGCCAGTGAATATGACGTCATATTGACAAAATCGTACTGAAATATTTCAGTTTTATATAGACTCTAAAGCTCGTGACGTCATTGGCAGTTCCTAACAAACCGTTCCTCTGCATTTTACTGCTCTTTGTTCCGGGAGGTAACACCTTCACGCTATGGAAAACTTTCCCAAAAGTCGGTTGTTTGTTTGAAACAATTCTACTGTGTGCCATAATTCTTTTGTAGTCCAGATAAGAATGAATCCTTTCTTTCAAATATAACATCATTTTCACCATCAGAACCATTCATCTCTTCAGAGATGAAAGCGTCATTTAAGCAATTGTTTTAAAATTCCTGAGTTTCCTTAAATATTCATTTTAATTAATTGGAAATTATGTAATTTTCAGAAATATTGTATTTTGTGTATACCAAGGATCTTTAAATAAATAGCAAGAGTCCAGTCTATTTATGTGTAGGAATAAGGATCAGGAATATGACGTCATCACTGACACAGTTATAGTAAAATATTTTAATTCATGGATGAAAATTCATCTTTTGTTTTCCGAAAGACGTCATTATCTTCATCGGGAACATTTCGTTTTCCATATTGCTTTACTATGAAAGATTATTCAATGTCGTTTTATTTACACAGATTACTTAATATTATTTCTCAATAAATAATCTGTGTTCTGCTCTTACGCGATTAGTGAATTAATTAATTAGTGAATTAGTGAATTAAACAGAATCGTTTTAATATGTTTACATTTTATGAAAACCATTGAAATTTTTCTTTTAAATATGACGCTAGTTTAGTGGTGAAATCACGCTTCTAATTGGTGGAATGTAATAAGGCAAATTAATTTTGCTACTGCGTTTGTTGCCAAACGACAAGCTACAAATGCAGCCCTATTTTAGCGTCACGCAAGAGAATTATATATGTAGAAGATAATTACATTCTTTATTTTATATATATATATATATATATGTATGTATATATTAGTGTTTAAAATATTTCATTGTTGCAGTTTCACAGCCAGCTGGACTATTTTGGCGAAAGTGGTTTGGCGCATCATGAATTCCATTGTTTTGTAACTCATAAACAGTTGTAACCATAAAAATTATTTGGAGATTTATCACCTGCAACCGGCTAACGGAAAAATGCCTTAAAATTAATTTATAATAAAGTTCTAAAAATATTACAATGTTGTATTGTCATAGAAAACACAAACACCCCAGTTTACATATTTTTTGTAATTGTAGCATATTCAGGAAGTGCGTTAAAAGTAGTTTACAAAATTCTATCTTTTTACATACAAAATCTAAGTTAGTTAAATATAAGAGTGGAACTATGGTAAGATGAAAGTGATAACTATTTCTTAGACAAACAGTTCTATTAAGGGGCTACTTCACTCATGCGAAAACACCTGCTCGCTAAGGTTAACCCTATGAGAGATTTTTTTTTTTTTAGTATCTCATTTGCATTTTAATATTTTTAAATGGTTTTTTGCACTGGATAGATGAGGTTGATCTTTACAAAGAACCTTTCTTACTTTTTCGATTTTGATTGCATTGTTTTTTTAAAAGATTATTTCCCTTTCGGAACCGGTTTTGAAACTGAAAATATCCTAAAAAAAAAAAAAAAAACAAAAAAACCTGCAAACAAAATCGAAAAAATAAAATATGATCTCTATAGAGATCAACCTCAGCTTTCCAATGAAAAAAAAAAAATTAAATATTGAAATGCAAACAAGATATTTTAAAAAATTTTTCCCCTAAGATTAACTTTAGCGAGCGGATGTTTTCGCCTCCCCCACCCCTCCTCCCCTCGCTCCAATAGTATGATCTATTTTTTCTGTCATTTATCTGATATTATATGAATATTTTGACATAATTTGGATCTATATTTAGTGTCTTTCTTTTTGTTTTCTGTTTGAATATTTTTTTATGTGTTATACGTGATCGGAACACATGGGTTTATTTAGCAAATTTTAATTATATAAATTTGAATCTTTTTCGTTATGATGCGATCATAGCACTATTATTAAACATATCTATATGTTTAAAAAGTTTAACGGAGAATTATTGTTATACCTATAAGAGTAATAGATATTCGAAAATGATATTTTTTTATAGTTATAATGAATATCATAAAATTGTTAATAAAGATAAAAAGAGATCTCCAAAAATCATCCCCTAATCTAAAGCATCAATACGGCGATAAAAGACAGCATATCATTTACAACTTACAACAATACCCATTCGTAATATTTCCACGTGACATATTTTAAGGGATAGGAATAACAGCCGCTGCAATGAAACTCCCCGATCGCGAAATCCCATGTTAACCTATGGGAAAATTTTTAAGCGCAGTTACTTACTACTATCTATTTGTATAAAATCCAAGTCTCTGTGTGTCCCTCACAATTCCGGTAGGGCCGCCTCAATGTAATGAGTAATTGTTGAAAATTAATAATGCAGGGTTGCCACAGTAGCGCCAAATGTTTACCAACTTGTCGAAATATCGCCGAGTTTAACAAAATATCACCAAATTTGGCGACAAAATAAATTATGATATCTGAAGCCAATTTGGCGATACCTAGCTAATTTGGCGAAATTCCCATTTAAAACCATTAATATTTCATAATCGAGGTCACCTCAATTTAATTTAAACTCCGCGCTTTTAAGGGTATTTTTTTTTTTTTTTTTTTTTTTCAAAATCTATGAGTGAGAATTTAAAGTGTACCATACGAAAATGTACGTCTATACAACTTCATCCCGATGCTACTAATAACATAACAGCCAATAGACGGCGCTGTACTGCCTGAGCTCCTAACTGCCCGAGTTTAATGTACTTTAGGTACTTTTGCAGCATAGGGGTCTTGGCGAGATAGAGAAAATGAAATTTGGCAACATATTTTCTAGCAACTTATTCACTGTTTCATATACACAAGTAATTTTTCAATATTTGTACAATTTATTTAATATAAAGAAGCCATTTAACTATTTTTGTATACAAACTGAAGTAAATTGTATATAAAAAAACAACAATAATATAGATATAAATAAAATGTTTATAGATTATATAAATAAACTTAAAAGCTCATTAATTATGTTTTCATATCTTTTTATATCATGTGGCAAAAAATTTCACTTCTGAAGACCAAATTATGACAAACTTTAAAAAAGCACTCCAAGGCCCCTATACGGAAAAAGTACCGCGCTTTATATATAGTTGGATACAAAAGTGAAATTCTCCGTACTTTTCCACTTTAGGGGCCTTGGCGAAGAAGGAAAATTGGCAACATATTTTCTGGCAACTTATTCGTTGTTTTATTTCATATACACGCATTTTTTTTTCAATATTTATACAATTTATTTAGCATAAAGAAGCCATATGTCTAATTTTATAATATACATGACCTGTAATCCGTAAAAAACCTCAAATCCGCACTACACTTGGAACCAAGTTGCGCGGATTAGTGGTCTTCTACTGTGTTACAGTTTTTCATAAATGAGTTTCGTTTTTTAAATGTTATTTTCCTCTATCATTGCTGAACAAGCGAGAAAAACTCATATTCTTGCATATGTATTATCTTTATATCTCATATTCCGTGATTTTTGACGGGCTATCTTTCTAGTCTAATATAATTATCAAAACATCGTTTGCACCATTAGAAAGTAGACGTCAGATGCCAATGATATGCGTTTTTAAAAATTGTCTACGTAAATTTTAAGTATTTTTAAGAAGCTGATAAAATTTAATCAAATAGAAATTTCAAAGTTTATAGGGATTTTTTATGTACTTAAAATTTAAGGAGATAATTTTTAAAAACGCACATCATCGGCATCTGACGTCTACTTTCTGATGGTGAAAATGGCATTTTAATAATTATATTAAGTAATGAGTCATCGCGCTTCAAAGTTTTCCCATAGGCTGACATGGGATTTCGTGATCGGGGAGTTTCAGTGCAGCGGAGTGCCAACATTTCGGTATCCTTCGAGAGTCTGACTTAATTCAAGCATGTTTGAACCAGAAATTTTATTTAACCAGAAATTCTAAAATAAAATTTAATAAGTACCACAGACACAAGGTACTTTTTCCTTAAGGCTATTCTCAACTGCTCTGCTCAACAAGCGCAAAACCTTTTGACACATTTACAAATTCATTTTTTAACGGAAAGATATAAAGTTGAAAGGCCGACTATGGAAGCGATTTGGAATCGAACAGTGTTTTCTATTTCTTTATCAATAAATTACCTGTTGAGTAATAAGCGATTTTGATCACGTGACAAACACGTTTTTCACCCTTTCTTGAGCCGTTATTCTTCTGTCGCACGGAAATTCGGTTCAAAACGCCCACTTTAACACTATTTTCTGAAAGATCTATTGTGTTTGCAAAAAAACGAAAAAAAAAAAAAAAAACAGCTCGATTACATGGTTTCTGAATAACAACACCTGCTAGTAGTTAGTTTCATGCATTTCCGAACAAAAATAAATTAAAACTTATGTCATAAAGTTGCCCTTTTGGATTTGAGAACAGACTTAACACAGCGATTCCCCTGCAATCCCCCCTGCCATAAGCGAGTATGTAACAGCACGAACCGGATCAAAGATTTTTTTTAAAATTCATTTCTTATCAAACGGGACAGAGTTAGAATCGCGCAGCTACCTGACCCCGATCCATTGAATGTTTTGAGCGAGAAGCCTTGCGCTGGCGAAAGGTATACGAGCATTTAGAAAGAAATAGATGCCTTTGGTATCTTTTCTTTTTCTTTTCGTGTGAACTTAACCTTCTACAAATAAAATCGTTCAATTGAATAAGGTGCAGCAAATGAAATAACTTATTTTGTGCATAATAACATATTGCAGAGAGAGATGTTCAAAGTGGCGTAACTCCAAAAGTACGACTTTTGAAAATTTTCATTATAAGAAAAGTCACAAATATACTTTCTAACTTCTCATAAAAGAAACTCGAATACCTAAAAAAAGAAAACAAGTTAGAAATTGTACATCAAACGTGGCAAATAAGATGCGTTCGTACTATAACTAGTTTTATAAATATTCATATCTTGTTGCAATAGCTGTTGCAGTCTATGCAAAAATGCATGAATACAAAATTTATTACGATTATATATATTAAATTCAGTAATACGGAAATAATAGGATTTCATCTTAAATTTGGTGTAATCACCATGACAACCTAGAATCCATTACCTATCATGGGCTATCATTGAATTAATTACGTATGATAGGATTTAATGGAATGGAGAAAAATTTATTAAAATCTTTTTAAGTTTTGATTCGATTTTCATAAAATTTGAAATGAGTCTACAAAATTGTCGAACGAATATATATTTTAAATCATTCAGTTGGGTATATGCGGACAGCCGGACGGACCAAACGACGACTATATGCTACGTATTTATATAATTACGAACGCACCTGAAAAAAAAAAAAAAAAGAAAAAAAAAAGAAATGACAGACAAAAAAAAAAAAAAAAAAAAAAGAAGAAGAAGAAGATATTCTTAAATTTTTTGCTCGCAATGTTCGATGTCGCCATTTATTTGTTAATTATAAAATTTATCGTAAATAAAAAAATAGTGAGATTATATAATGGAAGAATTGTATTTGAGAATATAACTATATTCTCAAATCAAAATAAATAGTAGTTGTCACGCTTTTTTGTCTTTACTTTTAGTAACGTAGGCCTTCATAGAGCTACCTATCAGTGAATATTTAAACTATTTTCTTCTTCTTTTGCCACAAAAATTCCCACTCTTTGAGAAGTTTGAGGGTCGAAACCTCACTCCGATAGGACAATTTGTTATGATTTTTTTGAAATGTGGACAGTATTGTGGGCAGGGATGTAGTGGAGGGTATACGCGGTATACCTTCTGGATTTTTTTTTCGGGAACATCGTATACTCAAAAAAATCTATTGTATATATACTCTAAGGTATACCCTCTGTCTTTAGCGTATACCCTCTGCTTAGAGCGTATACCCTCTGTTTTTTTTTTTTTACGACTACATCACTGATTGTGGGACATCTGTAGTATTCAAAGTTTTTAACTTATATAAAGCATATAACAAATCAGTTTTTAACCCTTTATCTACTGACGGTACTTATAAGTACTATTAAAATAACTTGTTATAGATGCATTAGTTTATCTTGTTCCAAAAGCATTATTGGTTACACGAAACAAAAAATATTTTTAAAAGGATGACTTCTTTTGCCTTTGCATCTTTTCAGCTTTCTTGGCGTTGGAGTGGAGGGGGGGGGGGGGGATTTTTCAATTCGGAAACATTTCTATTGTTTGTAAGAACATTATATTTGTACATTTCCTAATTCTACAAAATACTAAGAAAAATATTTAAAATAACAGATTTGAGTGGGATTATATATATTACACAAAATCCCTATAAATTCAAATTTAATGAATCATTCTAAATCCTTCAATCCTTCTAAAAATTTATTAAATAATTATGTAAATCTCCTAATGTAGTTTCAACAATTCACGAAAAATGCTTTAGAAGATAAAATTTTCATGAATTCATAATTCAGTACATAAAGGGTTAAATAAGAAAAAAAAAAATGATAATCAGATGGTAGGCGGATACCTTAAATAATTTAAATGCATTAACGTTTATGTATCAAATCAATCATATGTATTATTTCTGTTGTCAACATCTTTCTCTCAACTAATATGTCTACCCTATATACTATATAAAATCCTAATGAATCGAATTGAAACGAATTTATGTAACGCGACTGATTTAACAACTGATTACGTTTCACGGCGATTTCTCCTAAAATATGGAATACTTTGCGATGAAATTAACACCAAAAATCCGTATTGATCCACAGATCTCAAAACTGGTATTAGAATTTTTAAATTAGAATTAGTTTTCGAAATATTAATTTTTTTCTAATTTTAAATAATTTTTTTCTAATGATGGCAACTCAAATTTTAATCATAACAGATATTTTTTTTCATATTTTAGAAAAGGTTATTTTAAATTAATTTGGCGACGAGTTTGGCCTCCCTTAAATGTATGCTAAGAAATGCATCATGTTACTTTTATTCAGAATTCAATTTGTATTTCATTATCGTTTTATTTAATACAAAACTTTCATTTAAAGTTGAAACCTTTAAAATAAATGGCTTTTACTTCATTCTTTTTTTTAAACGAAACGAAAAGAAAAATATTAGACACAGATGTCATATACGCAACGGGGTACCTAATTGGCGCCAAAATGGCGTTATTTTGCCTGACATGGCTTATTTATTAATAAATGTTTATTTGAATTTATTTTCTTTTTATTTACAAAAAATGTTATAAATTGTTTTGTTCTATAGTTATTAATTAATTTTTTTTATTTATTGTTATTTCATTTTAAAAATAACAGAAAATAATTTAAAAATACATATGTAACAGGTATTTGAAAACGAGGTTTTCGCCAAATTGTCGTAAAAAAAAAATCACGCCAAACCCGGTGCGCATGTGACAAAGCAACAAATCATGAGATTTAATTTCCACTTCAAAGCAACGTTTTAATGTTATTACATCTCCCGTCGACCAATTTCGCCAAATTATACAAATTGACATATTTTTTTTTATTTTAAATAACAAAAGAACAAATAAATTAGTATAACATTAATAAAAATACAAATAAAACGTCGAAATAGAAATCACTTGATGGCGTGAACATGTGTAACTTCCTTAAAATCAAGTGAATGTGACATTTACGATCAACCATTATTGGCATTTAATCTTATAGTTTGGCGACAGATTTTTGGTCGATGGGATAACCAAGTAGCACCGTTTTAATTTACCACTCGAAAAATAAAAAAATGCTAACTGGCGAGTAAAAAAAAAAGCTATTGGCGAGATTTTCACCCGGCTAACATAAACGTGCCAGGAATTCTTTGTGATCATGGCAACTTTTGTGTAGTTTTATTCGAAAAAAAATTTTCATTCTTTAATCAAAATGGAAACCTTTCTTATGAAAAGCGAAGGAATCAGCCCGTTGTTTATGGCAGTTACATGACTTGGACTATTATAATATAAACGAAATAATGGGATAGAATAATATTCGGTGACTTATCACACCTTTGGCTGGCTAACATTAAAGTACTAAAATGGCCGCCTAGAATATAAAAAGCGAAGGGATCCGCCTGGAGCTGTTGACGATAGTCACATGACTTAGGCTATTATTATAGAGATTGTTTTCAATTTTAAAAACAGCGCAAAGAATAATATTTCCTAACGATTAAAAATTTATTTTCACGTGATTATTAAAAACAGAAAAAAAAAAACTTTAAAATTACTATTAAATGAGTACGTGTTAAAGGAGGGAAAATATTGAAAATTATGTCCTGAAAATTGTATTTACACGTGAATATTAAAAGGGAAAGGAAACTTTAAAATAATAAATACATTAATATGCGTTTAACCCTTTCACGGACAAAGCACTTCTATTCGCAAAACCTTGAAATCAGTGAATGGCACCAGAATTTACAAACAAATTTCGAAATACAAAATGCTTTTGTTCACTTACTTAATAAAAGGGAAAATTTCCTCCCAATATTCTGATGTTAATGTGGCATTTAAGAATTAAAATGAACCACTGCCCTTGAAGGGGTTAAAGCAGCAAATTTTAGTAATTGTATTATGTCAATCGTTTTATAACGCTGTTAAAAAATACGGAGAGACAAAATCTTTTTTTACCAAACACGAAAACAACCATTGGATGTTTTAACAGCAACTGATTCTACCTTAAATTTTTGCAATCAAAGGGAATTGAATGGAAATCCGTTTACAGGGAAATCGCTACAGGTTTTTTCAGTATAATTCAATCTTCTCTAATCTTTTTAAAACCGATCAGATTAGTATGCTTTTAGATTCTGTAGTGGTCTGAACGGGGGTTGGCGAGCGTAGCTTTCAGGGGGCAGAGCCCCCTAGTTATTGTATAATGATGAATGACGTGTAATTGGATAGGATCTTTTGCACACATCTGATATCACACACTGAATTTAACTAATACAAAGCCTACAACGATGAATGAGGTATCATTGAATGGGGTTTTTTTTGGCAGCATCTAACATTGGTTACTGAATATACTTTTAGAAAGTATCATCATAAATATTATTTCTGATGTCAACATTATTTTTTCTATGCGCATACAAAGCGCATAACGATGAATAGGGCCAGCAGCGCCAACTTTTGAAAAATATTGGGTGGGCTTAAAAAATTTTCAGTAAAATAACACATGCATTTCGCCCCCCCCTCTTAGTTTGTGTGTGTGGAGAAGAGGGGGAGGAGCGAGTGACTAAAAAGCATAATTCTAGGTCAAATTATGGTTTTTCTAAGTCAAATATAAAATCATTATAATTTAATAAATAATTTTATTAAATTATATTTTCATTCGTTCTTCCTAATGAATACTTTGATATTTATTATAAATAGCATAAAAATTGCTAACTATTGAAAGTGCAAAAAACTAATTGCCAAGAAAAACATATATTTTAGTCAAAAAGTGCTTTATGGATTCAAGAGATTAAAACAGATGGGAAAATAGGCAAGAAATTTATTTTTGAGAGAAATTTAATGATACATTCGCTGAAGGGTCTTTCAGTGCTTCTGTAAGTGATGCCTTATTATATTCTACATGTCCTGTAAGTGATGTCCTTACTATTTTTCAAGCAAAATTATTTTGAGAACGTGAATTAAACAAAATTTTATTTCAGAGATTAAATAAATAAATAACGAAATCAATCAATGGAAATCAGGTGGGCGGAGAGAGCAAATTATTGGGTGGGCTCGCGCCCCACGGGCCCATATAAGTTGTCGCCACTGAATGGGGCATTATATGAAACGTTTTTGAACAGGTTTTTGACATAGTACACTCATAATTCGTTAAAATAAGTTGTTTGATTTAAAAAAAAAATACAGTTAATTATAAATTAAAATTGCAGTTAATTGAAAAAAAGCCTCGCGCGGGTCTACTGGTCATGCATAATTATCGTAAACTAAAGGTCTGCATGGGCCCGGTCTTGACCCGAGGACCGTACCCGACACGGCCGGAAAAATGAAGGTGAACTTTCAAACGGAGCCCGGCCGGGCCGGCAGAATTAGGACATTTTTTTCAACGGACCTGGTCGGGCCGATAAACAAAATAAACGGACCAAAAAAGTTGAACGGACCTGCCGGGCCGGGCCGATAAAAAAATTTAAGCGGTCCTACCGGCCCGATATGAAAATTTTAAACGAAGCCGATAAAATATTAACCATTTTCAATGAATATGACTTTCGCGAGAATAAGTACGCCTCAATAAATGGGCGTCATGCAAATAAATGCGCGTCACGAGCCGATGCAAATTTGACAACATCAATACAAAAATGTAACATGTCCAGCGTAGAGATCGGCATCGGTCAGTTACATGGTGTCTAAGACCACGGGATTAATTTTTTCAGCAGGCTCGTGACGGGCCGATATAAGGCTTTTTTTTTTTTTTTTTTTTTTTTTTTTTTTTTTTTTTTTTTTTTACATAGTCGAGCCGGGTCAGAACTGAACTTAATTGTTCTCAGGATGTGTCAGGCAGGTAATATGTTTTGTAAAATATTAATAGCGATAACGCTGCTCAACAACGCTAAACTTTCTGACACATTTTCTGACTAATTTTTAACTGTAAAGGCATAAAATTGACAGGACTGACTATTGAAGCGATTTATAATCGAATATCGTTTTCCATTTTTTGATAAATAAATTACTTATCGAGATATAAGAGATTATTGTCACTTGACTGCAAGTTTTTCACCTTTCCCGAAGTACCGCTTCTGGAAACTCGGTTCAAAACGCTAACTTCGACAGTATTTTCTCAAAGATATGTTGTCTTTATCAAAAAATGGATAACACCATTCGATTACATCATACTTTCCGAATAAGAACACTTGCCAATCTTATGAGTTTCTGAAAAGAGGTGCATTCAGAAATGTGTCAGAAAGCCCTTTTAAATTTGAGAACAGCCTTAAAAAATGACAGAAATATTTTCACAAATCTAATTTTTAATATACAGCTTCAAAAGTTATGATGTTTGTAACCTTCTTCTTTTTCTTTTATTCGAAACTACATTAATTTTTAAATGAATCATTATTTGAATGTTGAAATGTTTAAGAATCTAAGTAATCATTAATGTTGCTATTGTGTATTTTCTGTCTTCCGAACACATCGTAAAATTATCCCATAATTATGTATACAGTATTCTTTAAAAGAACCTTAATTGTATGTTTAGGAAAATCGGAATTTTTTCTAGAAATTGAGTCGGACCGGGTCGAGTCTGATTTAATTGATTTTTGCACGGGCCGGGCCTGTTCTCATTGATTTTTGTACGAGCCGGGCCGTGAACTGTGAAAATATAAATGCTCGGGCCGAACTTTTAATTTTTACACCGGGTCGGGCACGGAACTGGAATTCCCGGCCCGTGCAGACCTCTATACCTAAACATCTATTTAAAAGGAAACATTTTTTTGTTATAAAGACAAATTATTGCAACGTCATAATATTAGAAAGAATGTCATAATCTGGCCATAATTTAAACTTTTTTCCCTTTTTTTTTTTTTTTTTAGAATTGCACAGTAAGTTTCTCAAATCCGATTTTACTCTAAACAGAAAATGGAAGTCTTTATGACCTCCAACATCTGCATCTGCAAGCGGGAGAAAGTGCGCGAGGGAGAAAGGAGGTGGAATTAACTTGTGTAACTAAACACCTGCAGGAAAAGCTAATGCGAGAATATTAATAGCAATTTTATAAGAGCTTTATGAGCGCTTCAGGTAAATAAGGATATTTCGAGCACTAGTTAAGTTAATAATGTCATTTAAATAACATCAAATGTAAATTCAACGTTATTTTGACCTTTAGAGTTCCGAATTGATCGCTTTGAACTAGCATTAGTTTTTTTTTTTCTTTCTTTTAATTATGCAGCCTTTTAAAATCATGCCACATTTATTCGGGTAATTTTTCACTTTTGTGAATTTTTCGCAACTCTCATTTTTGAAACATTATTTTTCTGAAAAGAAATACAATATAACCTCGAAAATCCGACATCATCCGGATCGAGACTAAGCCGGATTTTCGAAAATTCCGGATTTCTGAAAGAATATCAAAATTACTTTTGATATTCCTCATATGTCTTTAGTTAAAATTTAATTCATAAACAAGGGATAAGTATGTGATTTTTTAAAAAAAACTAAATATTATAAAAAACCTCACTTTAATTGAAATTTTCTATGTTGAATAAATAAATAAATACATAAAATTCTAATAAACAGTTAATTTTTTCCTTCATGAGTGCTTTTTCTCTTTAACCTTTCGGAACGTCGCTTTTTGTATAAAATTGCGGGTATTTTTAGTTTTTGTTTTTTTAATGTCATAAACTGTCGCCGACCCGATTTGATACTCAGCACACAACGTTTTCAAAAGCATTTGTAACTTTCTTATCAAGTCCCCTTTTTCTGCGATAGACAAATTTAAATGCTTTATTTTAGAAGTTACATTCCCTGATTTTAAAAAAGACTTCCGACTAGCTCTAATAAAAAAAAAAAACTTCCAAAACCTCAGAGAAGAAAAATACACGTGTTAGAAAAATACACCTGCTACTTTTCTTTCGCTTGTAAGTTAGAAGTGTAAGAAAACGGAAGGGAAAATATGACTTTGATGCCGGATTTTTGAAGTTACCGGATTTCTGAATACCAGATTTTTGAAGTCACACTGTATTTGTATAGTTTTCCCATTACGGCTGTTCTCAAATCCAAACTGGCTATTTTCTGACACATTATTTAGCTCATTTTTCGTATAAAATTGGCAGGTGCTCTTATTCAGATGCTAAGAAGTTGAAGAACATTTATATTTTGCCAGTTAACCCCTTCGCAACGAGTGTCTTTTACAATATTTTTGATCTTTTATCACCGGTTTTTCAAAACAGAAATTCTTGCTTAACTAAATCGGGAAAATGCCCTGATTAAATAAGGCAAAATTTACAATAAAAAGTAACTGGTGGGAAGAATCGAGAATTCTGAGCACGTAACGCTCGTCCCGAAGGTGTTAAGACAAACGATCTTTTTTTTTTTATATATAGTAACCTCAAATTTGGCGCTTTGAATCACGACAGTCCAGGAAAGTTTGTCATTACGGAGTGCACTGCTCAACAAGCGCGAAATTTTCTGATATATTTACTAACTCACAGGGACCGATTTACAAATTTGGGGGCCCAGGGCACAGATGCGTACGGGGTGTCCCTTGCACCGATTATTACAGGGAGATGGAGTAAAAAAAAATTGAAAAGGCATTTACAACTAAGATAACCACTATTGACTTTAATAATTACTTGATTAATATATCCATTAAAAAATTTAAATTTGATAATCATTAATTTACTTTTAAATATTTATTTCACAATTATGAAATTTAAATGAGTAGACGTTTTATAATAAATTGTGGTGTGCTGTTTATCTTTTCCTATGCAAGTCGATATATCTGGAATGAAAATGTATGCAGCAACTAATAATAAATTTTCCGCAATATCAAGCTACAATTATTTAAAATATTAGGAGGCTCTGTCATCTACACAACCTAAGCTCACCAACTCCTCAAATAAGCTGACGAGAACAGGAACAGGATTAAATAAGAATTAAAAATGTAACATATTTTTTAAAGTGATAAAGATAAAAGAAAATATTCACTATAATAAAGTAATTAAATATGGATGTTTCAGACAAAATATAGGATGTTATAAAAATAGAATACAAACACAATAGAATGTAAAATTAAATGTAATTACATTATATGTTAAAACTACATCAGATTTTGAACAATAATTGAAAAACCTTCATCAGCATTTGGGGGCCCCTAAAAATCAGTGGCCCTGGGCCGTGCCCCAAATGCCATGCTGTAAATCAGGCACTGCTAACTCATTTTGAAACGTAATGGCACAAAATGGGCAATACTGACTATTGAAGCTATTTTCAATCGAAATGAGTTTTCCGTTTTTTGATAAATAATTACTTATCGAGTTATAAGCAATTTTGATCACGTGACAACCTGTTTTCCTTTCTTCTCTGGCTTGTTTTCTGATGTTTTCTTTTACGTTTGCCAAAAAAATGGAAAAGACTTTCGATGACATAGTTTCTGAATAACAACACCTGCTCATTTCACGCGTTTCTGAACAAAAATGAACTAAAACTTATGCCATAAAGTTATTCCTTTGGATTTGAGAACAACTTTAGGATGTCATACGATTATCAGAAAAGAGAAAAACGCTTGTTGATTCCAAAAACAATAATAGTAAGTTCTGAAAGTTTCATGCCTTTATGAGCAAATTTGAGTTACTGAATGAGTCAGAAAATTTCGCGTTGTTGAACAAAATAATTTTTGAGAGCACATAGTTGCCGACATTCTGCTTCTTCTTCTTTTTTTTTTTCTTTTCAAGTCAAATAAACATATTTTGAACCAAAAAAATTTTTAAGGCTGTTCTTAACTGCTCTACTCAACAAGCGCAAAACGCTTTGACACATTTACAAATTCATTTTTTAACGAATATATAAAATTGGAAAGCCTGACCAAGGAAGCGATTTGGAATCGAACTGTGTTTTCCATTTTTTGACCAATAAATTACCTATTGAGTTATAAGCGATTTTGATCACGTGATAAACACGTTTTTCGCCCGCTCTTGAGTGGTTATCCTACTTTCGTGCGGAAATTCGGTTCAAAACGTCTACTTTGACACTATTATCTGAAAGATCTAGTGCGTTTGCAAAAAAAATGGAAAAAAACAGCTCGATTACATAGTTTCTGAACAACAACACTAGCTAGTTTCATGCATTTTCGAGCAAAAATAAATGAAAACTTACGTCAGAAAGTTGCCCTTTTGGATTTGACAATTTGTTTTTTATTTATTTATTTATTTTTTTATTCTGAACTGCATGTAATAGTATAAGAGTTGTACGATTTTCGGACATATACTCCGAAATATACTGTAAAAACTTCGCATAAATATGTAATGAAAACTGAGTCGGGCTGGGCTGATTTTTGCACTCGCCGTAAACTACGAAAATATAAACGGGCCGAACCTTTAGTTTTTACATCGGGTCGGGTCAAAATAGCTTTCGTTTCGTTGCAGCTTTCCACATTGCCTTAAGGGCGCTGGTCACTGGCGGAAAATATCGCGTTCAGCTCGTATAGTAGACTGTTCCTACCCCCCCTACGAGCTGTCAGAGAGGCGTGTACTTTTAATAGCCGTGAAGTCCAGGAGATATTATCGGCTATCTGTTGACAAAATTTACGAGCCAGTAGGAACGGAAAGTTCTCCCATAGCAGCTATTTTTGTTAGTAGGGAAATACTACAATTTCTTTTGCACTTTTTAAAATACACGAGATCACATTGAACAATTTTACTGTTATTATTATTATTATTACAGCAACGCAACCGGGAATTCCATCAAGGAATAAGTTTCAATTGAATAATTTCGACTTTTATAAATGCCTAAATTTTAGAAAAGGTTTGATAAAAATTTAAATATGACTATAAAAATTGATTCAATGTAATTCTCCTGTCTAAAATGATTTTGATGTTTCACCTTACTTTATATTATGTTTATTATATGTTCATGTTTACCTTCAAATTTAACCATCCTAAATTTTAAACAAATAATTATTAAATCAACTTGTCTATAACTTGTTTTCATAATTTAATTACGTAATATTCAGTGTTTGTGATTTTTTTCCTTTGTTTATGTAAAGCAACATTAATTTACTACTGAAAAATCAAAGCACAATTGATTATAATTAATTACTGTAATATGTATTTTTTTTTTTTTTTAATGTTTGTTTATAGATAAAAATATTATTATAAATCATCAGGTAAAGAAAATATGGACAGAGTGAAGATTTTAGTCTGAGTTACACATTCATTCTTCAATATGATATATTTAAAAATATTTCACAAATTTATTGAACACTTTAAAATTCGATGTTTCGTTGAGATTTTGGACCTATTTTTATAAACGATAATAGATACAGCCATCGGTATTTCTCACTGGGTAAGACAAAGAAGCTGAATTCTCAATGTAGTAACCCCCACCCCCTCTCCACCTAAAAGCGAAAAAAATAAATAAAAGGTTGTAAGATAATTTTATCAAAATATCTCCGATTACTGAAGTTATCCAATTTATTGGCACGTATTTAAGTATTTATATAATGAAATTAAACTACAGTGCAAAATGAACATAAATTATACAAAAAATACTCCAAGTAGTGTTTTTTAATACAGCTTTATTTGACAAAAGCATAATATAAGATTTCCAATAACTCAAATTTACGGCCATAAATTCGAATTTTGAAAGTTATTTCATTTAATTTTGATCATCTTTTAATAAAATTAACATTGTTAAAGAATATTGAAAATTGCGAATTTCAATACATGTAACGATATCTTCTTTAATTCTCTATTCAATCAAAGGATACAATATTAAATATAGATCCAACATACATCAATGTATATACGATTCACAAAGGCAAAATATCAAAGTATAATATTAATATGTATAGATATGAGGGGAAAAAATCATTAAATGAATATTAGTATTGCGCATGCTAAGTACACCCCCCCCCCCTCCTACTCAACCTTGCTCCCACCAAAAATATCTAACAATATTAACTGAAAGGAAAGTAAAAACATAATATGTTTGCTCTGCATATTTAAATTTTCAAATAATATTAGATTTTTTTAAATTATGTGATTGTAAATTTTAATTAAAGATGTGGAATGCTTCCTCAAAAAATTATTATTTTTATATTTTCCCCCAAAACTTTGTTAACCTTGCCTTGAGTTTATAAGAATTTTGTTATATTAAATAAAGAAACTAACGATATTTTCTGTATTTATATAGTTACATCCGAATGTAAATATTACCCGAACTTTCTTTTTTCTTACAGAGTATTTAAATAAAGCACATTTTATTTTTCCTTTATGTAGATTAAAACTTAGCACTGAAAATTATTTAACAAACATTAATTACCCAAAATATACCATAGTAGTTTTCTCATGCATTAGGAAGGTTCACAGCTATCTTTCACACATTTTAACAATTTCTTTTCTTTTCTTTTTTTTTCTTTTTCTGATCATTTTTTAATAAAATTGACATTATTAACAAATATCCAAAATTGCTAAGCTCAATACATATAATTAATTTTCAGTTAATTCTGGCATTGTCATCTATTTAATTAAAGGATACAATATTCAATATAAATGCAATAAAGCTGCAGCAACATATATATGATTCACAAAAACAAAATGCCAGAGTATAATATTAATACATTGTACAAGTGAGACAAAAAAAATCATTGAATGAAAATGTGTAATGTGCATGCTGAGTTCCCACCCATCCCTCGACTTACTTCCACCAAAAATATCCATTAACAATATTAACTAAAAGTGAAAACAAGAAACATAATATGTTTGCGCTGCATATTTAAATTTTCAATTAATATTCATTTTTTAAATTATGTGATTGTAAAATGTGTGTGTGTTTAAAATGCTCAAAAAGGAAACCAAAAAGAAAAAGTTGACTGTGATAGCGTGACGCAGCGTATACAGGTTGTTCACTCTCAACGGTGTCCAATGGCTGATTCCTAAACCGTTAGTCATAGACATATAGTTCCAATTACAAAAATGTTTTAAATGAAGTAAAGAAGTATTTTAAAAGCGATTTCGGTCAATAAAAAGATTTTTTTTTTAAATAGGAAATTTTATTTTTTATACTGTCTCATGCCCCGGGTCCTATAAGTAATATTTAGTAAAATTTTCCAATATTACACTGACAAGTAAGACAGAAAAAAAAAAAAAAAAAAAGCCATTATTCCACGATTAAAACTGACCGAATATCTGTTTAAAGTTGGAGCATATTTTTTGCTGCGAAATAGCGGTCATTCACAAATTTAGTAGAAATATCGTCAGCTGTATTAAAAAAAATAGTTGAGAGTAAAATTGCAATATAAATTTGAAATCTATAATCATTCCGACATATTAATGCAAAATATACAATTTGTACTAAACAAATAAAAGGGGAAAAATAACTAAATTTTTGTTAAATAAGATTATGAACAGCAACAGCTTCATTTCTTTACAAAATTATACATATTACAAAATGCTATTAGGTTGCAAAATTTGAGTTGTGTTATGTTCCTTAGCTTTTGATAATTGACTGTATGTATTTTGTAGCGAAGAAACCGGAATTGACTCTCCCTTTTTTACCACCACGTAAAGATTTTTTACAAATCATAATAGCATAAAAGTCATGAATTTCAAAGTTTCATAACTCGGTCAATTTCAGTGTTAGGTGAACATATATTTTTCTTGAGTTTCATGAGTTATTTTGACTTTATTTTTAGTGTAACAGGAAGTTTTTACTAAATATCACTTATAGAACGTATATATATTTCGAAATTTTTTAAGAAATATTTTTATTGACCCATATCGCTTGCTTCTTTACATCATTTAAAACATTTTTGTAATTGGAACTATATGTTTATGACTAACGGTTTAGGAATCAGCCATTGGACATCGTTGAGAGTGGAACCATGTATAATTGAATTTGGAATAGCCACTTTTTTTTTTATATTTCTTCGAATTTCTTTTTCTTCTTTTTATATGCTTCCATTGCATCTAAAATGCATTTTGATTCTCTTATTGGCATGGTTCTCGTGTAGCGGGGATCTATTAGTTATGGCAAAAGACAGCTAAAATAAAAGTCTTTAAGTTTATTCTCCATTTCTTTTTTCCAAAATTCGTCATCCCTTTCGATTTTTTTCTATTTTCATACCCTTCGGGGTCCAAAACACGAAAAGACAATGCATTTTTTTTTTTTGTTATATGTAACTGTTCTTGTATCTGAAAAAAATACTGGTGTTTCTTATTTACTTTTGTGACCGCTGTTCTATCTTTATTAATTTTCCAAAAGGTGAATTTCGCTTTAGAATAGCCTCATTGGGATATAAATTTTCACACGATAATGGACATTTTATTTCTGCAATCACTGTTTTCGATAATACCATCAGGTGTTGCACCTAAAAAATGAAGTTCTTCATCGACAAATAATCCGCATTCTAATATTTTGATGTTTTCTGATGTTTCAATGTTTGCTTTTGCATCTCTTTCATGCATTTTACCATACTGCATTCCCCGCGTATTTATATTGGAATATAAAGTCCGTTTTATGATACTTTTGCAGCTTATATGTGGTAATTTATTGCATACTGCGCCAAAATTTGACGCTGTTAGTAACTTTCGACGCTCTTCCGTCCATAATGGACTTTGTGCTTGGCTCCGAGCTTTCATACGTTTGCAGCGATATTATACATTTATTATTCACATATTTTACTGATTTCAATGAAGAAAAGTCAATAAAATACTATTAAACATGAAATAGCTTTATACCAAAAAACATTTTAAGGAAATATTATATAAAAGTGTTTAATAATAGCTTTTTGTTACATAATGCATTTTCCTGCACTTGCCCACTGTATGGGAAAAGAGTAAACAGAAATAAGTTCTTATCAACAAAACAGGTGGCCAATATTCTTCCCATTTTTTTACGAGTTAAAAAACAAGTATAATTTCGAACCTGGTTACTCTAACAACGCATTCTATGCTCATATGGCAGAAAAATAGGGATGCCAAACGTTGGGATATTCCATATTTTAGAATAAAATTATTTTATAATTATTTAATGGTTTTAGTAACAACTTTGTACTTTCATAAAAATAGATAGCAGACTAAGCAAAAAGTTAAAAGACTATTTTGATGAAAAAAAATATGCTTAGATAAAAAATGATAAAGATTATCAAAAGACACCTCCTCCTACAGATACATTACGATATCAAATGTCAGAGTCCCCCTCCCTCTAAAGTGATATCGTTATATATGTACAGCCCCTAAGATATTTACGTATTTTTTTTTTACTTCTCGATGATATAACAGCAGAATTTCAGATAGAAAATAAAAGAAACAAAATATAGAAGGAAATATATGGAGCGTAACAGATGAAAAATGTATGCTTTGAACACTAAACTCATTGAAAAAATCTACATATATCATATACATTTTGATTATACATAAAAATTACATTTTTTTCTTATTTACATAAGTTGATAACTTAATCATACATATTGCATCTTTCATAAAATTTTAAAATGCTCAAAAAGGAAACAAAAAAGAAAAAAGTTGACTGTGATAGCCTGACGCAGCATATACAGTGTGCTGACTATCGGCGAGCTGTATAGCACCTCCCGTGTACGCAGCCGAAGGCACTGGGTCCTCCAACATGATGATCGTTTGTAAAGATTTTCGTTTTAAAATATAAAATCCTTCAACACTGATTTTGGCATGTTTGAAATAATTATCACGGCCCAAGGCAACAACTGGCGGGTCAGTGAATACATAATAATTAATCATAATTTATTTCTTTAAATCACACACACTTTATATATATATATTCAATTAAAAAATAAATATCTGAGTATAATTTTAATACGTAAAAATATATATATATATATATTTAAATAATAAGAAAGAAAAATCATGCACCAAGCATAGATTATAAAACACTTTCAAACACTTCCAAAATGCTTTATCAAGACTTCGCCGTTTAATAATGTAAATAAGATACCCAAGAAAACATTTTAGAAATAGCGCATTTGAAAATCGGATGTCAGTAATTACCGTCCACAGTCGAAAAGGTACTTTAATTCGTCTCTGCAGCTCTGTATATGATCTATATATTTGTACATATTCTACACAGTCTGCTAAAATTTAGTATAATAAGAAAACACATAACACAGTTAAAAATTCACTACCAATAGGCAGAAACGTACTTGAATTCTTTTGTACAGCCCTGTATATTACATATACATTTTTATGCACGTAATATAAAAAGTTGAAATTTAATTCAGGCAAAAACACTCTTAAAACTCTTCACTCCTCATTTTTATTTATTTATTTATTTATTTTTCTACTCTCCCACTACCTCCCTACCCTTCCTTTCCTTTTCTTCCTGCCCACTGAGTTTGAAATACCGTATTTTATGGAAGAAACGCCGCACTCCTCAAATTGGCCTGAATAAGCTTAAAAATATCGTAATCGCCGCACCCGTTGTAAACGTCGCATCCATCGGAACGCTACTTTTGTCGACAGCCTCACATTGACCTAACTTTAATCAAAGTTTTCTTAGCAGTGTATTAGGATGCCTCGTTTTTAATATCTTAAGATGTCTGAAGTTTTATTTAAAATATTCAAATTAGATTTTAAATATTTTTATGAATTTTTAAATTAAGGAAACTCAGTTGGTATTTAAGAAAAATCGTAATCGCCGCACTTGGAAAAAAATTAACTTTTAAACTCGTAAACGCCGCGGCGTTTCTTCCATAAAATACGGTACTATATTATTTTGGAATACCTAATTGTATATAATTTTCTAAAAATCTACTGCCACATGCCGAAACCCCTCGCCATTTGAATGTGTAAATACTGTATTTAAGAAATTGATACTCTATACTAACCCTTTCGGGACGGGTGAGCATATATGCATCGTCAAAAGATTCATGTGGAATCTGTTTTTTGAACCATTAATAAATTATTTTTTTGTCTTTTTTAATTACAGTTTTGTTTGGTATTTTACAAGTAAAGGGAACGATTTAAAAAAAGCGGTGCCATCCAAATAAAATTTGTGCAAGGGATTCCGTCTCGAAAGGGTTAAAAAAAAGGCCTATTATAATTCAATAGTTTATAGGTATTTAAATATATATATATATATTTTTTGTTTTGATCCTTGAAACTCTTTGATTTATATTTAAAGAAACGAATACTAACCGTAAATGAATATTTTGACATAGGTGAAAAACTTTAATTCACCTTTTAAAAAAATATTTTGTGAAAAAAAACATAAGCGGTTTAAATTAAAATTATTACTCTAAAAATAAGAGTAATGAGAATTAAGATTTTTTTTTTTTTATTGTTAAATGCAATTTGATGTATTTTTCCGTTATAATAACTTAGCTACATAGCTAATATAAATACAATCTAAAATTGAATATAAGAATTTAAAACGTGAACAATTATGAAAAACTATAATAGAACTTATTGGAAAATTATTGAAATGAACTACATAAAAATTTAAAATAATCAACTTAAAAGCATGGAAAGAACTTTTAGTTATAAAATTACGATTCCTGAAAATTAAATGCACTTCTAAGCAGGGCCCGACCTCTGAAGCTATGGAAAGCACAGCTTCATATTACTCCAAAGAGTGGCTTATTTGAGTTCACATATGGCCATAAAAGGTTTAAATTAAAATTAAACACATATAGCTAATAAAACAACTTTTTATGTTCTCTTATATATACTATGAACAGGAAAATTGGACGCAATCAAGAAAAATATGGAAAAATAATTTTGCATAGTATTGACATAAAAATGTTGAATTCAGCATGTATGCTCAATATAAAATATCAATATTTTGAAATACTTCTTTCAATTTTAGCAGTAGTTTAAGTTACTAATATTTTATGTTGTGCATACAAGTCAAATTCAATATGTAAAATAAACATACATCTGAAATAATGGACAAACTGAAGAATTGTGATCATGTGGTTTAAACTACTGGTGTATTATGTACATGAAAAATTAATGTGTTATGAAAGACATTTTCATAAAACTCTTATAAATACACACACACACACACACACACACACACACACACACACATATATATACAATTTTTGAATGAAATTAATTTAATATAACATTTGGGGCCTCCTGTTTTCTCAGTTTCGAGTCATGTTTTCTCAATTTCGAGTCCCTTCAAAATTTTCTGAGTGAAGCAAAACCTAAACGTGCCTGTTCGGTTATCAAGGCCTGCTAAATTGACTTTGAAAACTTCTCTCAGCTATTTCTATCCCCTCTAACTATTCCCCCGACCCAACTTTTATTACTCCGGAGTCCGAGCAAACGCTACGGGGTGTCGCTCCCCATGGAGTGATGGATTATATCGAGGGGGAAGACACTGAAATCATCAGAATAGAAATATATGCGTTTTGTTTTAATTATAGCTCCCTCCCTAATTAATTTCAATGAAATATTTTTATATCAATGGATAAATTGGAAACTGTACATTTTTTCGTGTTTTTTTTAATTTCCAAACGACCTAATAGAACTGCCATAATTTACAATTTAATGAGAGGTAGAAATTATTTTGGTCATGCTCCGAGTATTTCACGTAAAATCAAATATTTAAAATTATTTTTAATATAAAATGAAAACTAGGATGAAAAGTAACAAGTTTTAAGAATTGAATACAGAAAACAAAATTCGAAAATCTTAATTTTTTCATGAGATATCCTTAGAAAAGTGAGAAAAAATATTCCCATAGGTTTACATGGAGAACGGAAAACGGGATTGTAAGTGATCAGCACCCTTAAAATGCATTAGTCTAGTTCTTCTGCTTTTGTTCAACTATAAATAAATATACTTACTGTAATTAAGTATAAAATCAACAAATTTAACACAACAAATTGATAAATAAGTTCAGAAAATTTCAAACCAAGTCCCACTAGAGAGTTTCTTAACAAATGGCCGATAGATGGCTCTGCCTGTCCACGTTCGATTTCGTTTAATTGATTTTTTTTTTTTTTTTCAAAACGTCTAGATAAAAGTGAATCAAAATTTATTTCCTTCCTGCCCCTTCAAAGTTTATTCAACTTTGAATGATGGCCAATATTAAAATGTGCCGTATATTTCATAAAATATAGTAGCATGAATTTTTTTTTCTATCAGCATCTTCTGAAAAGCAACTTATTTTTTGTTTTCTTGAATTCCTAAGAACCTGTAAAATATATTCATGGATAAGTAACATTGTTCATATTTTGCAACAACAATGAAAATTATGTTAGTAATGCCTACTCTACTTAACAAACATAAATAAACAGTTAATTAATTTTTAAAATGCTGTTTATGTTTATATAGATATCTCTAAAATATATTTCAAATTTAAGATTTGTATTATATTATTTTTTGCATAAGTAAAGAAACTCAAACAACCATATGCTTTAGAAATTTTTTAAAAGTTTAAATCAATTTAAATATTATGTCAGACAAATTTTGAAACGTGAACTGTTAAATTTAAAAATACGCAACTAAAAAAAAAAAAAACTCTAATATTATATTTCTGTTTATTGCTTGTATTTTCAATGTATAATTCTTAAAATACTAATAATATTTCGAAATAATTCATTAAAAGAAAGAGGTATAAGAAAAAGTCGCGAAAAACGGCATAAAGGTTACAAATAACCCTTTGACAATTTTTTTTCCTCAAATTATTTCTCATTTTAAATTACCTAAAAATTTATCACCAATTCTTGGATCAATTTTTTCTATAAAATGTCAAAATTCTATATCAAGGGGGTTTTTTTGTGTGTGTGTGTTCGTAACAGATAATTTAAAATCACGAAACGCTCAACTACTCGAAATATCGAAACTTCATTGTTATTGTTACGGGTTTTGCTAATGTTACGATACAAAATCAAGTACATACAACGTTTTCTAATTACTGGTTTACTCAAAATTTACTTTTAAATAAATAATTGAAATATTCATTGGCTTATATTTAAGCTACGGAATTATTCTTTCGAATAGATTAATGCATTTTAAATTAACTGCTTTTTAATATTACAATGATACCTTTAAATTTAATTGTTGAAGAAAGTTTGATTGACCTACAAGAAAGAGTTGTTTTTATTTACAATTATTATTTTATTGATAATTCAATTTCATTGGATCATGCGTAGACTTTTGAACTATTTTTTCTACTTCTCTGCAGCGCCACCATAGCTCAGTGGTTAGAGCACTGGTCTTGTAAACCAGGGGTCGTGAGTTCGATCCTCACTGGTGGCTGTACCCAGAATAACGGGAAATATAATTTTTGCTTGTTGTGTTGAAATTTTCTGTGAATACCTACAAATTCAAATAGAAAGAAGATAGCGTGAATTAGTTGTTTTTCGCATTAGTTTTTAAAGTTATTGTATTGGGTGAGATTTATCCTGTCTATAGGAAAAATGGATTTCCGAAATATGTTTTAATGAATATTTAAACCCAATGAATATATTTCAGGTTGATCTTCTCTGGTGGGTTCCGAAGGAGTGGCTGCGGATTATTTTTACCGTTTTAATGTTACTAAAATTTTCTGCGGAGAATTTCAATTTCTGAAAAGGAACATGATTTTTTTACGAATTATTTAAAAAAGTAATTCTGATTATAGAGATGTGTGTTTCGGAAATGTATTTTGATGAATGTTTATATGTAATGAATATATTTAATTTAGACCTTCACAGAGGACTTTTGAAAAATTGCTGATAAGCAGCCGATTGACTTAAAATTAGTATAATGTTTGAGGTATAATTACAATTTAATAAAAGGAGAAAAGAAAAAAAATTATGAACGAAGATTTTTTTCCACTTCATTTTTAAAAAGTTATACTGATAACTGATAATAGAGATCGTATATTTCCGAAATGTATTTTAATAAATGCTTATAAGCAATTAATATATTTAAGTTCATTTCTCACTGCTGGTATTGAATTAGCACTAAAGGAACATGGATTCTTTTTCTTTTCAAATGGCTTAAAAAATGTTATTTTGGTAATTTTCTGAAATAAGATTATTTCATGAAAAGAAAGAAGGGGGGGGGGAAGGAGTGGCCCATTTTTTAAAATTTCGTTATTGTAAAAAGTTATTCCAATTACAGGAAGCGTGGATTTTAGAAATGTTCCAATGTTATAGTAAATTTTTTGGCATTGTTAATTTTAAGGATACCAACGATATGCATAAAACCAGGGCTGCGGAGTCGGAGTCGGCCCATTTTTGAGCGAAAGAGTCGGAGTCGGATCTGTTAAAACTCCCGGAATCGGAGTCGTCCATTTTACAAGCAGGTCTGCATTGTCGGAGTCGGCCCAAATTTTTGAGCGAAGGAGTCAGAGTCGAATCTGTTAAAATTCTCGGAGTCGGAGTCGTCCATTTTTCCCACCGACTCCGCAGCCCTGCATAAAACACGAGAAAAAAGCTTCCTTGTTAGCAGTTATATTTTTTATACACTATCCACTATCTAATAGGCATAAGCACACTCACACACACAAAAAAACGCCTCAAGTATATATATATATTTTTTTTTTATTCGTGGAAATATCATTTGTCATATTATTAACTGATGTAAGAAATTGTTAAATAACATGAAATTAGAATATTCATAATATTAGAAATAATTAATTCATAATATTAGAAACAGTTAATTCATAATATTAGAAAGCAGTTAATTCAAAATACATTAATGTATTCTATGCAAAAAAAGAACAATTCCGTAACTTAAAAATAAGTCAATGAATATTTCAATTATTTATTTAAAAGTAAATTCTATTTGACTGAAACTGCTAGAATATATATATATTTTTTTTTATTCGCAGATTTATTTATTTATATTTTTTTAATTCCTTTGCAAAAATTGTAACATATTTAATCGCAAAAGTTCTATGACTGAAGAAAATGAAATTTACTACTAAAAAATACTGTTAGGATAAATGGAGGATTGTACGTACCATAAAAGGCTACGTGTGGACACACTTTCTGCATAGCTTCATAGAGATTTTATTAGAATCCATTTATGAAATAACTTTCCTGTGTAACAATCCATCATTTGCAGTTAACTTTTATATATGCACGGTACAATAATAACTTTTTAAATTTAATTATTATCTTTTAATTATGTTATTGTACAATCTCGCTCTATTAATTATTTTTCTGAAGCAATAAATTTTTAGACTTTCCAAACTTTCAGCAAGAACAAGATTCTGAAAAATTATACCATACGAAAAATTTCTTTGGGTAAATTTAAAAATTTGTAAATTTATAAGTTTAAAAATTTCTTGAAGTAAATTTATAAATTTTCCAAATTATTTACAAAACTTTCATAAAGTGATAAATTTATCTTTTTTTTTTTCCCCAAAATGTTAACTATTTTTTTTTCTTTTTAATGAAGATAATTTCCCAAATTTACATCTTCAAAAATGATGTATTTTTCTTTTTTATAAATTTTAACAAAAATAGAGATAATTTTATTTATCTACTGGCATATCCGCCCGGGACATCTGCATGGCGGATTTCTGCAGTTCGAGGGGTTGCTTTCTAGACTATTAATATGCATAAAATCCCAACACATCTCTTTTTACACACTGAAAGGGTGGAAAAAAACCTTTCGATCGCGAGGCCACTTACGTCATCATGGTAATGACTTAGGGCGATAGAGAGCGTTACTTGTGAAACCCACGCTGAATTATACTTATATCCCCCCCCCCCTTTTTTTTTCTTTTATCGATTCCTTAAAGTCTGCTTCAATGTATAATACCAAAAAATAAAATATCTGAGTCTCCTGTGCATTTGAACTTGTTTTCGTCTTTCCACAGTCAAATTTGCAACCTATGTGCGATAGATTCCACAAGCCATCGCGCATAGACACACACAGACACACATACAGACACACGAACATCTTCCTTTTATTAGTATAAATCTATTTTTTACATAATAAAAAATCTGAGCCTCTGATACATTTGAACCTGTTTTAGTCTTTCCGAAGTCAAATTTGCAGACCTGTGTGTGCGATAGATTCACAAACCACAGCACACAGACACACACGCATACACATATAGACACATGAACATTTTCCTTTTATTTGTATAAATTTATTTTTTACAATATAAAAAAATCTGAGCTTCTGATTCATTTGAACCTTTTCTTCGTTTTTCCGAAGTCAAATTTGCAGATCTCTATGTGCGATAGATTTCCCAAACTATCACGCACAGAGAAACACATACTTAGAGACACACGAAGATTTTCCTTTTATTAATATAAATTTATTTTCTACAAAATAAAAAAATTCAGCCTCCGGTGCATTTCAACATGTTTTCGTCTTTTCGGAGTCAAATGTGGAAATCTCTATGTGCGATATAGATCTCTCAAGCCATCGCGTATAGACACACGGAGATTTTCCTTTTATTAGCATAAATTTATTTTTTACTTTCCATATTGTTTGCAAATATTATTGTTCGTAAATATAAGTGTAAATTTTCATCCTTATGCACTTTCTCTGCCAAAGCAACATTAATGCACAGCCATTTGTTCACGTGGGTAGTATGTATGTGCTACACACGCAGTTTTTCTTACTGACTGTTTTCTGAAACATTTCTGAGTTAATTTTTGTTCACAAATGCATGAAATCACCACGGGATTGTATACAGATTCTGTGTAATCGCACTTTTTTCCATTTTTCAGAAGATCTGTCTGAAAATGCTGTCACGACAACAATCGCTTATAACTCTAAATGTAATTCATTTATCGAAAAATGAAAAAATATCTGTTTGATTCTTAAAATCATTTGAATAATCATGCTTGCTTAGTGTCATACTTTTGCATTTAAAAGTGAGTTGTACGCTCCACCGATATAATTTTTCTTATTGCTGATCGCGAAATACCATAGCCTCATGCGAAAACGCCTGCTCACTAATGTTAAGGGTGTTCTCAAATCCAAAAGGGCAACTTTCTGACATAAGTTTTAATTTATTTTTGTTCGAAAATACATGAAACTAGCTGGTGTTGTTGTTCAAAAACTATGTAATCGAGCTGTTTTTTTTTTCCCCAAACGCAATAGATCTTTCAGAAAATAGTGTCGAAGTGGACGTTTTGAACCGAATTTCCGCGCGAAAGTAGAATAACCACTCAAGAGCGGGCGAAAAACGTGTTTTTCACGTGATCAAAATCTCTTATAACTCAATGGGTAATTTATGGATCAAAAAATGGAAAACGCAGTTCAATTCCAAATCGCTTCCATGGCCAGGCTTTCCACTTTTATATATTTTCGTTAAAAAATGAATTTGTAAATGTGTCAAAACGTTTTGCGCGTGTTGAGCAGAGCAGTTAAGAGCAACAGCCTTAATTTTATGGGAGGAATTTGTAAAAATATCTCGGTTGCATTTTAATGTTTTAAAATGTTTTTTGCATTGAATAGCCTGAGGTTGATATCTACAAAGGCCATTTTTTTACTTTTTCGATTTTATTTGCAGATTTTTTAAGAGGAAACTTTCACTTTCGGAACACATACAGTCAATCATTTGGCTGTTTTATCTCCGTGTTCAATCCTTATTCTTTTCTGTGCAATATTTAAGTCTCTATGTTGCTCTAAAAATTAAGGCTGTTCTCAACTGCTTGCTCAACAAGCGCAAAACGTTTTGAAACATTTACAAATTCATTTTTTAACGGAAAGCTATAAAATTGGAAAGCCTGACCATGGAAGCGATTTGGAACGGAACTCTGTTTTCCATTTTTTGATCAATAAATTACTCATTGAGTTATAAGCGATTTTGATCACGTGACACTGCATTTTTCTCCTCTTACTGATGGGATTTTCTTCTTTTGTTCGGAAGTTCAGTTCAAAATGCCAACTTTGACAGTATTTTCTGAAAGATCTATTGCGTTTACAAGAAAACGGAAAAAACAGTTCGATGACATAGTTTCTGAATAACAACACCTTTTAGTTTCATGCGTTTCCGAACAAAAATGAATTAAAACTTATGTAAGAAAGTTGACCCTTTGGATTTAAGAGCAGCCTTAAGTTTCATAACGAAAAAAAGTGTTCCTTTTCATTAACTCAACGAATTTTTTTCTTAATTCTGTATTTCTGTTTGTAATTCACTTATAATGAGGAATTTGGTCTCAAATTAAAGAATGTGTCTATTGGGTTATTCTACTTTTCGTTTCATTTTTCTGCGATGCTTAGTTCCTTTGATATTTTGCGCTGGCATGCTTGGTCGATTTGACATTGAAAAGTGGTCTCCTGTATAATAAGCAGTAAGCGGTCTGTCGTTTAGTTCTTGGCGTTTGTTTATTTGGCGGGCTTTTTTTTTTTTAGTAGCTTGGTTTGGTATAACGGCCGTTCTGCTTAATTAGAAGTTCTAAACTTTGAACCTACATAATTCCTTAACTATAACTGGAATAACTTTCCATTTGGTATCCTTGGGTAAAATTTACCAAAAAAGCAAAATATGATGCAAAATTTAGGTGCTGGTATTGAACATTTCAGAGTTTGGTACAATAATATCGGTATAAAGACCAAACCCCCTAAGCTTATTATTCTAGCATTTAAAAAAAATAATAATAAAGAAAAACATAATTACCAATCGAATGGCTGTTTCCGTTTTGTCTGTGACGATTTGGTGATTAAAATACAGTATAACTTCAAAAATCCGGCATCATCAGGACCAAAACTATGCCGGATTTTTGAAAATTCCGGACTGTCAAAATTAGTAGCTAGGAATATCAAAAGTAGTACTGTATCCTTAACGATGCCATTAGCTATAATTTAATTCATTATTAAGTGATAATTATGTAAGAAATAGAGAAAATTAAATATAAAAAACCTTACATTAATTAACCACTTCACCGGCGACGGGTATAGGGAAACAGTGCTTTCACCCCCCGACTTATCTCGGGGCAGCCGTTGAAGTGGTTAATAGTTTCTATGTTACAAAATAAATAAATAAATAAATACATAAAAAATAAATAAAATAATAAAAAAATAAATAAATAAAGAGTGAAATTATTTCTACTCGTGTAATTTCGGAAACATCGATGTCAATTTTGTTTGCTTCAATGTTTTTGCCCGTTCTTTAACAATTTTTTTTATTTTTTTTATTTATTTTATACAAATAAAGAATCTCTATTTCGGAAATACAGTCTTGTTCTCTAAAGCAAATATTAATTCTCCAGCCAAATTAATGCATTTTTCCAGTGACACCTTTTCTTCTGCCTGTTGTTCATCCTCGTTACTAGCGTTATTGACGGTTCTATTTAGCACAGCGTCACAAGAGAGACTAAAAAAAACTTGTGTACGCCGTTGCTGAGAAACGGTGCAGCTCCCAGAAAATTTCTTCAGAAAATAATCGCCTCTGACAAATGAAAAAAATGTCAAATATTATTTTTTTGCATTTTTACTTTCGAACTTAAAGATTTTAATTCATAAACAATTGCTATTTTTCTTCTACCATAACTTAAAAGTGTAAAAGAAAAAGGAAGGTAAAACATGGTTTCGATGTCGGATTTTTGAAGTTGCCGGATTTCTGAATGCCGGATTTCTGAAGTCGCATTGTATATAGAACGCTTTTTGCTTTTTTGGCAGATTGTACACCTCTATTGACATCTAGTTCACATTTAATTTTGTCATCCACAAAATCTTAAATTTCATTTTAAGTGTCGATAGATTAAATTTTTAAAAAGTATGTAACCATATTGAATGTTCTCAGAAGGCAAAGGCAAGCTACACTTCTTCTAATATATGACGGCTGAGGTCAGTGAAGTTGAAAACACTGATGATACCCAAAGTAGATTTTTTTAACATTCTTCTTACACGTTTTCATTAACAAAATTAAAATATATATATATATATAATTGTGAAATGATGTAAATGTAACTTTGTTTTTTTCAAATTTTAAACTGTAATTATTGATTGAAATGCACTCTTGATCCCAAAAAGTATTACCGTGTTTACTCGCGTAATTGTCGCCCTCGCGTAATAGTCGCAACCCCGATTTGAAGCAGAAAAAATCGCCAAAATACAGGGCCGAAACTAGAAGGGGGGGGGGGGGGGGGGAGAAGGGGCACGTGCCCCGGGCGCCAAATGAAGGATTATACTTTTGGAATGGATCATTTTCTTCTGATGGACTGATGGCTTCCATTATTATGAAAAAGTCATTATAAATGAAGTGTTAGGTGAAGATGAAAGAGCAGTCTAAAAAAGTTAGAACTCTGATTTTCTGGTAAAATCAGAGTTCTAACTTTTTACGGCTGCTCTTTCATCTTCACCTAACACTTATAATGACTGTTTCATAATAATGGAAGCCATCAGTCCATCAGAAGAAAATAACTCTGTTAAGCGGGACTCTGATAACCGGGTCTCTACAGTATATTTCATTTTAAAAATGATTTTTAGAATATTTTTGTTGGTGTTCAAAGGGGGATTATGACACCCGTGACCTCCCCTTCCCTCTTGGATACGCCATTGTACATTACGTAGTTCAGTGTTACATATTTTATTATTACATATTTTAAATTTTAAAATAAGTCGGCTATTAGAAAATTAGTAAAATTCTCTTTGTAATTATACTTTGCGGAAGAGGGGGTGGAGGCTCCAAAATCCATCTTTGCCCCGGGTGCAAAAAAGGCTAGTTTCGGCCCTGCCAAAATATTTTCTTCGCATAAATTGGAAGGATGAAAAAATTATGAAAGATTGGGTTCGCAATGTTTGGAAGAAAAGGTCTGGAGCACTGCTCAAAGAAACAGCCATGCTGGTACTCGATAGCTTCCGATCTTGTTGATGATGTAAAGAAGGAACTTCAGAAGGCAAAACAGATCTTATGATTATTCCTGGAGGACTCGCATCGATTCTGCAACCATTGGTCGTATCGATAAACAAATCGTTTTAAGACAATATAAGACGAGTATATGGATATTGGATGATCAATTGGAACAAAGAAAAAACTCCCAGTGGAAAAGTAAGGCGTCCATCCCTGGAATTAATGTGTAGTTGGATATTAGAAAGCTTTACTCTAATAACAAGCGATATCATTTCAAAAAGTTTTAAGAAGACGGGTATGTCCGACGCTTTGGATGGAAGAGAAGGTTACATTTTATGGAATGAAGGATAGTCTTCAAGCACCGATTCACATTACAATAGTGATACTGATGCGTTCAGTGAAAGTGATTTATTACGAGAAATTTTTGTCAAAATTTTTACAAAGATTTTTTGTAAATTTTACGTCTATAAAAATATTAACATAAAAAGAAAAAAAAAGGTTTTTAATAAACAGCACTTAATCTGGAAACATTTGGTAAGTTACTAATTTTATTATAATTTGGTAAGTTACTAATTTTATTATAATGTGGTTTTTTTTTTATATATATATATACCAGTAATGTTTTAGCATTAGAGTGTACAATATTGTGTAGTAGATTTCCCCGCATAATAGTCGCACCTAGACTTTCACAATGAAAAATTGGCAAAAAAAAGTGCGACTATTACGCGAGTAAACACGGTAACTTGTTAGTAGATTAGACCCCTCAGTACCCCTTCCCATTTTTCTACATTGCTAAGTTGGGGCTTCCAATTAATGTTTCTGTTCTGGGTTCCTATTTCTGTAAGTCAGGTCCCTACTCATTAACACTATCTTTGCAACATGATTAGCTTCTTTTTCGTCGGTGCGGGTGTTTGACGAAACTTTTTCTTTGTCACTTGATCGATCTTAAAGAGAGGACGAACAATAACTCTAATCACCAGTTGAAATTTTGATCCTCTGCTTGATATCTCTCATGTGCACGTTCTCGAAAGTGAACTAAAAACTCCTTACCTATATTCTAGTTCCTCGGGCGCCGTTTATCATCCGAAGTAGGACACCACCTCGTTCCGGTGCCACTGAACTTTTAATGCCATGAAAGCGATTGTCTGCCATAAATGAATGAGGAAGCAAAATCGAACTGAAGTGAATAAATTGAAGCTGTTGAATACCTATTTAATGCAGTCGTGAAGATGGCGAAGTTTCATTAGCAAGTATTGATGGATGACACGCGAATAATCTGGTGATAGTGATTTGCTAAAAGAAAAATTTCTTTTGTTTAGTGAATGGAAATTTCAAAGTGAAACGGCAATAGATGCTTTTTCCCCTTTTGACCAGAACAATATTATATTATTGAAGATATAGACTTTAAAGCTGGTAGGAGTAATTAAATAAATAAAATTAATTGTTATTTTTTTTTCTTTTAATATTGCTGAACTATCTGAATTTTTTATATATAAAAGTAGGTCATTTGTAGTATTCTTTAGAGCTTAATAACGTTTTTGAATTTTCCTATATAGGTGCATTATATGTTGAACTGTTTTAATCAATTTCTCGCCTTTCCTATTACAACCTTTCGCTGACTGTGATATTAGGAAAATCCGTTTAAATTGCCAAGATACCCTTTTCCGATTTTTTTTTTTTAATTATTATACGCTATTCGATTCTTTGTTACTGAATACGAGTAACTGACAATTTCATGCATTTAAGAATGAAAATAACTTTAATATTTCATAAATTTGCACGTTTGAATTTTGAAAACAACTAGTAATGTAAGGCTCCTTATCAACCAGTAGAAATGCAGCAATAGAACAACAATATCAATAGAAAAAGGTTCTACGCTAGTCACGCGTAGATACTCTCACGCTAATATTAACTCTTTGCGACGAGTGTCTTTTGCAGAATTTTTAATTTTTAATCACTGGTTTTTCAAAACAGCATTTTTTGCCTAATTTAATCACAAAAATGCACTGTTTAAATAAAGCAAAATTTCCAATTAAAATTTACAGGCGGGAATAATCATAGATTCTGAGTAACTTATGCGTCACGTATGCATTGACCGAGGCCAACGAAAAGGACGGGTTGCCACGGTGCGTTACACGTGTCTCTTTTTTTAGACCGATTGAGTCACGTGATGCTCAAATGCAGAGGCGCGAAAAGTGCATCGCATGACTCTGGCGGTCTAACGCGAAAGTTGGTGCGGATGCCTGCTTTTTTTGTTAGCCTCATGCATGACACTCTTGGGAAGGGGTTAACCCCTTAAGGGGCGCCGTTTGCAGTCTGCAAACGGTTAATTTTAATGCCGAAATTAACAAATGGGACCAGAAATTTTTTAGTACACTTTCAATCTTATAATATACGTGACAAAAAGCTTTGATTATTTTCAAATAAATTTGTTCTTAAATTGCGGTGTGAATTAAATATTTGAACATTTTTAGAGCAGAAATGCCTTGCCCTGAAAGGGTTAAACCTACGGGAACAGTCTTTTCAATGTTCTCGCTTGCATTTTAATATTTTCAAGTGACTTTGTTTGCACTGGACATCTGAGGTCGATGTGCAACGTTGCACATTTGTACTTTCCCAATTATAGCTGTAGTTCTTTTTTTTGTTTGTTTGTTTGTTTGTTGTTGCTGTTAATGGGCGTACTTTCACATTCGGATCGACTGCAATTAAGAGAACTGCAGCGCCCCCTATATGATAGGTAAACATTTGATTTTTTTAAACATTACCAATGGACTGCACCATCTCCCTGATAAATCTGAAGTGACGTTTAACATAACATATACGTTTTTACTCTTCATGCAGTAAAGTATTAAAAAAGTATATATAAGGGTCTTGTGTACCTGTGTCACAAAAGGGGATAAAAAAGTATAAATACTCATAGTTGCCAACTGTTGTGATATTTTGGCATCACTAATTACGAAAAAAATATCTTCTTATTTAGTCGAAGATTTCTGCGATTAAATAAATTGAAAATTATTCTGAACTAGTGATGCCAAAAACTGATAGTTGGCAGCTATGTGCACGGGTGAACTACTGAAAAGATTAAATAAATATCCACCTTATGCTGTCATCTGTTGGTAACAGATAAAGACACTTATAAATAATTATTTCATACAATTTTCATGTTATTAAAGAAGAAGAAAATTATGTAAATTTATTCAAATTCGAAGTGTCCCAAAAGTGGGACGCTAGGCATAAATGGGTTAACTAAAATTTAGTATATTAAGTGGCGCGGTGTAAATTCTATGTATACAGGGCTTGCACAAAAGAATTTGAATACTAGAAAACAGGAATTCTGCTTTTTCAGAAATTAGTGTCCCCCCCCCCCCGCCCCGATGGAAAAAATATGTATATAAATATAGACAGTTCAGTTTTAAAACTCCAAACACGCGCTTTTACTTTATATAAAATGACGTCATCCGCATATGCTAAAGACTTCTTCATTTACGATCCAGTCTTAAACAACATCTACAGTAAACCACGCATAGGAGTTATTAATTTTTTTATTTGTAGTTTTTATTACTTTTTTGTCATAGTGGCAACAGAAGTATCCATCTCTGTTGAAAGTAAAGGGAAATACAGATTACTGTATAGATCAATCAGAAAACGAATGAAATGCGGATTCAACCAATAAAACTCCTCAGATATGTTTTTGATTTCCTACTCTGACAGAGAACAATAACCATTTTTCCAAATGGTTAATAAATAAATAACTTTATAGAAACTTTGAAATACAAATTTGAAATACATATTTACTAAGTATCAAAACAATTGTTTTTAAAACATACATTAAAAGGTTTATTACATGTGCTTATGTCAAAACGTGACATCATAATTTTAACAAGCGAAACAAATCATGTTTTTCAATAACGCTTCTCTTACCTAACGACACGCTCACGTAACATCTTAACAACCCGCCATATCAGATTTCTTTAATCGTTAGTTAACCATAACATAAGGTGCGTGTCATATAAAAAATAACATTTTACCCTCATCTTATTATGTGAAATATCATTATTACATATACTGCACAAATATTAACAATGTTTTTAAGGAACATGTGAATATTACGCCATATCTTCCCCTAATTGCTGTGAAAATAGCTCAGGTAAGAGATAAAAGATTTTTTTTCTTTTCATGCACGTGTCTTGGACGACATGTGAAGGGAAAAGTGAACTATTTTTAATATAGCTACAGGGAAAAGTTAAAGAGAGAGGATTTATTCTCAAATGACGTATTATGTTTTTCTATTTTCGCGGTTCGCGGCCTCCACATAAGCTCCGCCTACTTCGGAGCGCATGTCCTCTACGTCACTCGTTATGAGCCGTCGATTTCTGACGTAAAATGACTTTGTACTATGACGAAATATTGTGACGTAAAACTTGACGTATAGATGTTTCACAAAAAGAAATATCTGGAAAAATACGTTTTTTTCTCTTCGATTTTTCGACCACACAAAAAAGTTCTAATTAAAAAATACACTCCCCCCCCCCCCCTTTAAATCTTGTCAGTTTTCTATTCTTCTTTTCCGCGCCTTTAAGGCTGATCTCAAATCCAAAGAGACAAACAACCTTATGACACAGGTTTAAATTCATATTTGTTCGGAAACACATGAAATTGGCAATTACTGTTATTCAGAAACTATGTGATCGAAAGACGTTTACTGAGGTGCATTACAAGATGCTTATTGTAGAATAGAATGTGCACAGGATTTAGCGTTCATCTACAGGGACAGTATAAAGAATACCGTGACATTAGGGTCTATCGGGGAAAAATAGTTTGCAATGAATTTTAATGATGTTCAAACATATTGAAATTGATACACATTACTGATGTATACTACAAGATGCTTACTGTAGAATAGGGTGTGCACAGGATTTAGTGTTCATTTACAGTGATAGTATAAAGAATACCATTACATTAGGGTCTATCGAAAAAAAAAATAATAGTTTGTATTGAATTTTAATGAGGTTCAAACATATTGAAATTGATACACATTACTGAGGTGTACTACAAGATGCTTACTGTAGAATAGGGTGTGCACAGGATTTGGCGTTCATTTACAGGGATAGTATAAAGAATATCGAGGGTCTATCGAAAAAAAAATAGTTTGCAATGAATTTTAATGATGTTCAAACGTATTAAAATTGATACACATTATGGAGGTATACTACAAGATGCTTACTGTAGAATAGGGTGTGCACGGGATTTAACGTTCATTTACAGGGATAGTATAAAGAATACCGTTACATTAGGGTCTATCGAAAAAAAAATAGTTTGGAATGAATTTTAATGATGCTCAAACATACTGAAATTGATACACATTACTGAGGTGCACTACAAGATGTTTACTGTATATAGAATAGGATATGCACAGAATTTAGCGTTCATTTACAGGGATAGTATAAAGAATACCTTTACATTAGGGTCTATCGAAAAAAAAAATAGTTTGCAATGAATTTTAATGGTGTTCAAACATATTGAATTTGATATACATTACTGAGGTGCACTGCAAGATGCTTACTGTAGATCAGGGTGTGCACAGGATTTAACGTTCATCTGCAGGGATACAAAAATTATTCAGTTGGGTATTTTTTATGAGCGATAATTGTTGGAAGTGCGTTCAGTTGTGGTATGCTCCTTTAAATTCAAGTAATTTGTTCCATATTACTTGGTGTATATTAATTCTATAGATCATATACAGGGCTGCACAAAAGGTTTTTCAGCAGGGCTGCGGAGTCGGAGTCGGACCCATTTTTGAGCAAAAGAGTCGGAGTCGCTAAAAAACAAGCCGGTTCCGACTCCAGATTTTTTTTTTGTTAGACATTTTAAAGTGAAATTAAACTAATTGTATGTAATTTTAAATCTATAAAATGAATTATTATTATTATTTATGGACTATATTATGCTCCTCAAGTTAAAGATGACCGATTTACTGTGGTGTACAAAGTAGATACAAGGGTAGGTACAGGGAGCCATGTACAGAGTAGATGAAAACTGTTTAAATTCATAACTGTAGTAGATATTTTACATTTAGTATATACCGGGTGTCCTAAAAAGGACTGACTGATTTTAAAATTCAATAACTTGTAAACGGTGACAGATATTTAAAAAATTCTTGCAGGAGGGTTATGCATAAGGTCAAAAGTTTTTTTTACAGTGATTTTCAATTTTAGTTCCAATTACAAACAATAGATAGCGCTGCGATCAATAGACGCTAAATTCAGGCTCGATTTTTGGTACTTCGTGGCTCGGATAATACATTTCCATCTCCTTTTTCCGCATGGAACAAGAGAAAGGACCAAAAATCGAGCCTGTATTTAGCGACTATTGCTTACAGCGCCATCTATTGTTTGTAATTCGAACTAAAATCGAAAATCACTGTAATAAAACTTTTGACCTTATGCATAAACCTCCTGCGAGAATTTTTTAAATATCTGTCACCGTTTGCAAGTTATTGAATTTTAAAATCAGTCCGTCCTTTTTAGGACACCCGGTAAGTACTTCCCCTCGTATTTTTGGGGTTTGCGGATAGTACTCGAAGCACAAAAGTATGGTAGCACCCAAGTCCCGGAAAATGAAGGCAATTTTTCAAACAGGCCGTGTAAATAGAATTAAGACAATTTATGTTAATGGGCCGTAATAAAAAGTGAGCAGGCTTTTCCAGTGAAAGAAGGCGGAAAGAATTCAATCGAAAATCGAAAAATTAATCGTTAAAATATCATCATTGGGCTGTGATTAATAATAATTCTTATAAAAATATTAGTTGAAGCAAGAATGGTGGAATTGGATTACGTTAACTTACCGTAATTGTCTCCAACTAATCAAAAATTAAATGTTTACACTTTCTAATTAAAAAAAAAAATCATAAAAAGGCTTCTCTTACAGAAGACAGCTGACAACAATGTGACAATAGGTGTACTAACGTTCAAACAAAAATATTATGTCTAGTCTTGCATATAAAACTCATTTGCTCCTCAAATGGCGCAATTTTTAAAAAAATTGACAAACTACTGGAAGGGTGTCAACTACTGGCGGGTTCCCCTACTAATAAAAGTATATGGTATTTTTCATGCAAAATACTTTGCTGGATCACATTCAGTAAGCACAGCGAAACAGTCGAAGTTGTTTTTTTTTTTAATGTGGTTGTTTTCTCAACCATTTAAATGGATTTAGCTTTTCTCCTATTAAAAAATGTTTTACGAAAATTTTGCAACTACAAAACACTTCTCAGTTACAGATAGAATCACAATGAATTTATCTAATCAAAAACAACTCGTTGTAAATGATCCCGCCAAGCCACAAACCTAAAACGTCAGTCATAAAAATAAGTGATATCACATAAAAAGAAGCGATATAGAAGTGCATACTCGGAGTGCCATGTAAAAATCTATCACTAATCATAATGTTTCCAAAGGACTCGGAGTGGGGAAGAGTATGTGAAAACTGCTTGGCGACCTGCAGGCTTTTATAATGTTTGTTCTTCCTGCACTTACATATGACTATTTCTCTGACAATTTTCTTCTTGTATTACTGATCCCATTAAACTGTTAAAAGTTGAAGCTTGTTGTGTTTACATGACCATTCTTATTTAACATCATGTGATCGATTTGTTCATTTTATTTACAATTATTTGAACGAGAAAGACCACTTTTAGGAGGAGGATTTTGTAAGTAAACGTGTAATAAACATTTTGAGTTTGTAAAATAATAATAAAAAATAATGATCATATAGATATTACTAACAATGCACCTAATAATAGACGTTAACTGAATTAAGATACATTGCAGTAAAGCCTACGTGAACGGAATTGCACATGACAGGGGAAAAATCTGTTCAAATAAGTCTTCTGTTACAATAGTATTTTATAATATTCCTTATGTTGGAAACACGGCATTTTACGTTTAAGAAATAATTCTGTCATAAACAGGATCCATTTTACAAGTTTTCCCTTTAATTTTGAAGCAGTGTATTATTAAACGTATTTATGTAGTTAAAAATTATGTTCAAAATATTGAAAAGTATAATTGTAATAATAGATGATTACCACAATTACATACCATTTCCTGCTTGTCTTACAAATCTTTCTCATTTATTACAGATCTTCCTCAGACAAATACTTATAAGAGTAATATAATGATAATTTAAAAATAATTTTTTCGACTTTCACAATTTTTCGAAATTGAATAGATACGGCATATATTAAATATACGCCTGCAGGTCGCCAAGCAGTTTTCACATACTGTACCCCACTCCGAGTCCTTTGCAAACATTATGATTAGTGAGAGATTTTTACACGACACTCCGAATATGCACTTCTATATTGCTTCTTTTTATGTGATATCACTTATTTTTATGACTGACGTTTTAGGTTTGTGGCTTGGCGGGATCATTTACAACGAGTTGTTTTTGATTAGATATCACTCCTTTTTGTAAGGTATTTCATTTGCATTATACGTATTCCATTTTAATTCAGAAAAGAAAAGATAAACGGAAGATGATAGAACTAAAAAAAATAATTTAATAGTGATGATATAAAATTTTCAAAAGTGAAATATATATAGTAAGACATAATGTTGGACTTTACAATAATAATTCAAAACCATTTTATCGATCCTTACAAATCTCAGAAGAAATCCTGTATCTTTTAGAAATGATAAAATATGTCGAACTAACCAGTAATATTTTTTGCTGTTGTTCTATAAGCTATACAGTGATTCATTAACTCAGCAAGGATTTTACCCTAATAATTTTTGAAAAACTGACTTAACATTATCAAAATTCATATCATTTTACACAAAATATGTAAAGACTTAAAAGCAAACTGAATAATGAGCCTTTGTTTTATCACCGGGTGTGCTTGAAATAATTTTTAAAAAGAATTATTTTTTTTATTTCAGGAAATCCAACGTCCCTCTGATAAGCGCGGCAGAAACTCAGATTATCTGATTAAGCTTTTTTATTCATTTTAAATGTTTTCATAAGCTCTAACATTTGTTGGATATTTTGTATTTTCAATGCATGTACTTTCTAAATTCCTAATTGTTTTCAACGTGTCTAAAAAAACTTACTAAGTCGAATGCTTTTCAAGTATTTTCTCATATATTTCGGATAATTCATACGATAAATTATATTTCATTTCAATAAAAGTTCAGAATTCGATATTTCATCGTTATGAAATGTTTTTCCTTAATTTTGGTCATATTTGTAAATTTTTCAGTAGCTCAATTATCTGATTAAAAATTGACTAAAAGGCATATTGATAGCATGTTACTATATGTCTCTAATATTTATAGCATATTGATAGCATTCTCTAATTACCAAGTCCAAAATAACAGAGTCCATTAATTTAATAAATTCCCTTATTAATCTTTTTAAATGAAAAGAAAAACGAAAAATTCCAATAAAACTGCCAAAAATTTATTTGATATAAAATGATTGTAAAAAAATGAAAAAAAATATGTAATAAAAACCAGACTGACTGTATTACCCTTGTAAAATGATTTAAATTAAATGAATTGCAAAGTTTGGAATGTTGAAAAAAATATTTGAGTATATGTGCGTTTTCGTATAAAAGCAATACAGAAGAGAACATTTTCCCGCTAATTTCAATATGATAACCAGTAATCCTAAAGTTCTATCGAATTATTTTCATGACTATAAGTGCTTTGTGATTCACTGGGGGGCTTACATTATCTTTCTGAGCAAATTCTATGTGATTTCTCGTGAGTCGGTGTTTACTTAGAATCTTTACATAATCGGGGTCCACTGGCACGTTTCTATAACCTAGTTTCTCCTCAAATATCAGCAAGACATTCAGCGATGATTATTGTGCGCAGTAGCTTCGTCAAAAATCATTCCGATTTCGTGCAATATAAAATTTCATTTAATTGTAATTAATTTTCCAACTACTTTTCAGCAGTGAAATTACGCTTGAAATTATTGATCTAGTGCTGCGGTAGCAGCCTTACCGACTTATATATGTGAGAGATGCCAAGCTGGGCATCGTCCTTGTGGTTTAGTGGTAGAGCACTGGAGATCTATCCCAGGGGACCGGGTTCGATTCCCGGCTTGAACATTTTTCACTAAGTTGGTTTACGCCTTGTTAGCAATGTGATAATTCACGTTTTTAATATTCAATAATTTCAAGCGTAATTTCACTGCTGAAAAGTAGTTGGAAAATTAATTAAAATTGTATATTCACCGATGCTGGGTTCATTTGCGTCTCATGTTACGCCGCTAGATTGTGTGCTCATGAAGACTTTTCCATCTAGTGCTGCGGTAGCAGCCTTACCGACTTATATATGTGAGAGATGCCAAGCTGGGCATCGTCCTTGTGGTTTAGTGGTAGAGCACTGGAGATCTATTCCAGGGGCCCGGGTTCGATTCCCGGCTTGGACATTTTTCACTAAGTTGGTTTACGCCTTGTTAGCAATGTGATAATTCACGTCTTTAATATTCATTTAATTGTTATCTAAATTTTGTGTGCAAAACTACTCAGAGTATTGTAATTTTACAATAATAAATACAATTATAAATAGTAAATACAGAAGAGAACATTTTCCCGCTAATTTCAATATGATAACCGGTAATCCCAAAGTTCTATTGAATTATTTTCATGACTATAAGTATTCTGTGATTCACTGAAGGGCTTACATTATCTTTCTGAGCCAATTCTGTGGTTTCTCTTGAATCGGTGTTTACCTAGAATCTTTACATAATCGAGGTCTACTGGCACGTTTCTAAAATCTAGTTTCTCCTCAAATATCAGCCGGACATTCAGCGATGATTATTGTGCGCAGTAGCTTCGTCAAAAATCATTCCGATTTCGTGTAATATAAAATTTCATTTAATTGTTATCTAAATTTTGTGTGAAAAAATACCCATAATATTGTAATTTTAAAAGGGTGTGAGCTGAAATCTAGAAGCACCTTTAATAAAGTGGATAATAGAAACATCTTTCATAATGTAGAAACTTGTATCGTTGAGCTTTTAGATGAACAAATTGAATTCATATTAAACTTTTAAGTAACATGATAAAATTTTCTAGAGATTGAAATAGTACAAATTGATTAAAATACATACCACTCATTAAATATCCACCGGTTGCAATGTAATCAAGATCTTTTAAGTGACCTTGTAAACGAACCGTAAATGATTCAATGCCGCCTTACAATAGGGAACTTAACTGTGTCGAATGCAACAACATCTACCCTATTAAAATCCGTGTGCATATCTATCTATGTAACCTCGAAAACTCGGAAACGACAGACGCAGGGCTAAGAAATATGGCACACAGGTTGCTGGTAGAGGGTTCATGAACGATTGGGGCCCAAGAGCGGCTCTAGAGGGGGGTCCGGGGTCAAACGCCCCCCCCCCCCCTCCGTCGGGCATACCTGGTCCCGCCGTCAGGGTCAAATAAGTCGTCACGGAAAATATTTTGACTTGAATTTCGGCCCGGTCGGGTTGGGTCTAGTTAAAACTCATTTTTTTTTTCTTTGCAAATCGGATTGACTAAACTAATTCTTCCGACTATGAACCAGTTTCTGATTGAATTTTGATTGTTGGTTCAGGTTAGGTTCAGATGAATCCAATTATTCGAAAATAAAGATGCCCAAATTCCTTCAGATATAATATACACACTTGATCCATGGACGACTCTTTACATATTTATTTTTCAACATAAAAGATAAAATTTATATTGAATTTACTATCATATGCAATATATCATTTTTTACAGCTACATTAAAATGTAGATCGATTTTCACTGGTTGTGGGTTTACGATGGGCTTAGTTTGAAGTATTTTGGGCTCGGTTAATAATACGGAGCACGAAAATAATTTTGTCAGAGTTGGGTTGGATGGCAAGTAGAGTGCTTCATCGGGTCGTGCAAACTGAACCTGGCCCAACTCCCGGTCGGGACCGGATCGGGTCGGGTATTGATACTTACGGTTCTTGATTCGAGATGAATCGATCTCTCAAATGAATTTACAAAATTTATTTTAAGATGAAAAATTATATATTTGAATATTAACGAGCACATGTACATTGAATTTTTCACTTAAAAGTTAAAATTGATACTAGAGGTATAATTGTAAACTACTTTTACATAGTTGCATTACAATATGGATATGTATTCTTTTTTTCATCGCTTAGGTTTGGGGTTTGATTGAGGTTGGAATATTTCGGGTGCAGGTCAAAATGTGGAGGATGAAATTTTTTTATCGAGCTGAGATTGCCTTTCGGGTGGAGTCCTGCATCGGGTTGGGCAAACTGAACCCAACCCAATTGGTGGTTTAGGTCGGATCCGGCTAAAATGAATATTTTTTCAGAGAAGTTCGGATTGACTTCTATTTTTCGATTGAGGATTAACTTTAATTTTTTCTGGCGGATGGATTCGATTCTACCTGATTTTTCAAAAGGTCCTCCAAAATATATTTTAAATTGAAAATCGTTATTATTTGAATATCAACGAGTATATATACAATTTTTCTGTAAGTGCGAATATTAAAAGAGTTCTTTTCAATCCAGATAACTACAATAAGCTGTGCAATATTTACAACTCATTAAATGCTCACTTCTCGTTTATAAAATATAAGTTTTAACTCTAAGTTACATCTACTGAATTATAGAGCTGTATGTTTCATTATGTATTACATTATTATTAATTGGTCATCTTCTCACCCTTTACGTATGAATATACGGTATCTTTTATGTACTACAAGTTGGATACACGAACTATCCTTTTAATATGATTGATCTTAGTTAAGCTGGATATAAGGACTATCCTTTTATTTAGACAGTTTTAAAGACTACAATATTAGTTCTTCTCAATTAACTTCTTACGTGTCTCCATTTCTGACAGTGTGTCATTAAGGATAAGTGTAGGCATGTTATTCATGGAGTTGGCTATGCTCTTTGTCTTATTGTAATAGTAGTGGCTAGCCAGAACTCTTGAAGGTAGTTTGTGTTGTGAGAAGATAAGAGTGGCTAATCACTTTATAAAATTAAATGGCGTTATTACTTGACTATTGGAATAACTTATTAACAGCAGTTTAGCTTAATCAAGTTACAGGTTAGTGTCTTTAAGAAGTACAGAAAATAAGGCACAGTATTATGGAAAAACTGGAAAAAGAACAGCACAAAATCTTAGAATTAGAGCAAGTATTCCTCAGTTCACCTGATGGAGTTTTTATCACAATATATATAGGACGGAGTTTCTTATTTCCCTCATACTATCTTTACCTATGATACTGTTAGATATCATTTGTTAACTTAGATACTGAACTAGTCATTTCCTATTCAGTGTATATCTCTACAGGTTTTTCTTGAAGCTACGCGGATTTTGTAGAATGGTATTTACCCATGGAATGCAAACATTATAGATACCTTGCAGTGAGGATCTCCAGTTCTCCAGTGAGGATCTCCAGTGTTTTCTAACGTGCTCTCCTATCATCTCATCTATGCTGATCTGCTTAATATATCGATTATCAATGTATATCATTATATACTGCTGTTGACTGATATTAACAGTTCTAATTAATATTAATTTTGTTTTTAAAACACCTGTGCTAAAACTTTGACATTAATGGTGCTGTACAATGTTGAATGGGAAAGGAACTTTTGACAGTGACTTGAACTTTGTGGTGCTTATTGGATGAGATGGTATCTATCGGGTCTAAGTGACTCTAGAACTGAGAAAACTTTTCTTTTTATGACTTTTTATAGACAATGATATTGCTTAGAGACATTCGAACTTTTAGCATAGATACTGCAAAGATTTCTTGACACATATTATTATGAGTCGATAGATGTAAGTGACTTTAGAACTGTGTATTCATTTACATATCGACTCATAATATACAATGACATTGTTGAGAGACATTTGAACTATTTGCATAAATTGTGCAAAGACTTTTGACACACATTTTCATTTACAGGTGTTGTGGGTTTTCTTAAACCCTCATTGCTATATCCTTAACTCGTCTGTGAAGTTGTGAGTAAACTTAAACTCTCGTTTTGTTATTATTTTTTATTGTTATTTTGTCAAAGCGAGATGCTTTTTTTTTTTTTTTTTAAGCATTAGGTGTATGCTTTTTTTGTAATTTTTCTAAGTTTAAAAAAAAAAAAAAAAAAAAAAAAATGCCGCTGATTTGCCCGTTTTCTTGGTAAGGAGGAACTGAGTGGTGGAGGGGTTTTCCTGCCAGGACAATTAGTCCATAAACCTAGCGGTTGGCGTCCTGGCCAGGTGACAGTATATATACAGATGTATTGATTTTTCTACATAAAAAAGATAATTGATACTAGAGATATAATTGTAGGCTACTTTTCCATTACAATATAGATTTTTTTTCCATTTTGGGGTGGGATTGGGATCGGATTGAAGCCTGTCGGTTTTGGGTCCGTGTAGGATATAACCCAAACCACGCAGGACTCAACGCTCTCAAAATAATCCGTGAATTGAACTAATTTTTCTCTTGATTATATTTCGTTAAAACATGAAAATGTGCGCTTTGGTTTGCCCATCCCCCGCCCCCCTCAAAAAAAATACAGAAAACACGCCAATTACCTGAAATACTCACACCTAAGGCAGCATGCTCGTCAAATTACATGGGTGTTCCGGCAGCTGTGCTGCCTAGTACTTTTTAGTATTAGAAACGGAATTTATAAGTCTCTTTTATCTAAAAATAAGTAAAAATCATGAACCTAAGCCCAAAATTTCCTAAAATTTTCTCGTCAAAAGACTATTTCTTAAAATAAGAGAAAAATCCCTTCAATTTACTGGGATATTCCCGCATTCTCGGGAGGGCTCGGGCCTGTAAATGTCAGACCATGCAGACCTCTACTACAGTCCTGCATAATGTCGGGTTATCGCTTTTACCCCCACTCGGGTCGGGTCGGGTTGACGATATAATTTTTATCGGATTTGGGTCGGGTTGACTTATACTTTTTCGCTGCGGGTCGAATTGATTTTCATTGTTTCGGGTTCGGTCTTAACTCTTGCGGTCGGGTTGCGGTTGACTCCGTAATTCAAAAGAATGTTCAAAATATTTCTCAGGTTAAAAATCTAAGTACAATAAGACCTCCATAATGCACACTGTCGAAAAACGGACATATCTATTTAGTGCACCTTTTCAATTCCTAACACTTAAATATTTGTACGCTTATACCTCTTTGAATAGTGGGTACCTCACAATTTGCAATCATGTAACGTGTAGGTATGCATAAACTATCACAAATACGATGCATGTGTTATTGTGTGTATTAAAAATGAAAAATTGGTAATATTTTTCATATTTCGAAAGAAGAAAAAAAAGTCCTTAAAGAAATGATAATCCATTATCACACTTCTTACCATTTTATTTCTCATGCAGTAAATTGAATATATACTCATTCATATTCAAATACGTATTTTTTTTCATCGGATACATACAGATGGTCAAACTTTTTCTGAAAATCCTGGCAACCCGAATTGCAGAAAACCTATGAACCGTATAAATTATTGTAGTGTGAACTGAATGCCGCCAGGTGTTCCGATTTACGCGGAATGTCCAGATTTTCGGGAATCCCGAAACCAGTACCGTACCCAAATTACGTCAAAATTTACGAGTTTAATTAAAATTGCATTCCTTAGTCTGAGACCAGACAATTCAACCACAAGTCGGCCACAGTAAGTAGTCACAACGGCCGCATGCCAAAAATCTTATATTTTGTCTAAAACTTGTGTGCACTTCTGTTCAACGTTCATTCGATTGACCGCAATCTTTAGGCGCCTAAACGAAATAAGGTTCAAGCTGATATAATACAGGCAAAAATCCATCTGCTCACTTAAACCTTTTATAAATGAATGGGTAAACAAAGAGTGTTTTTTATATTATTGTTCAAATTAATATAGTATCCAGCTAAAAACTGTTGTTCGCCCGGCCCGTTATAAAAGCTAAACACCGTGCATTTCTGATTGAAAAAGCAAACATACCATACCAGCCCGGTGTGCCTGCTTTTTACGCCTTTTATTTAAAAACATGTTCCACCCTTTATTTAAAAAACACAAAAAAGAAGAAACAATGCTTTCTCTACTAATAAGTGAAAAACGTTACCAGGACATTACTCGTGGGAAAAAAATTCTCATGCGATACGGCCCGGAAAGAATAAAATACAGTCCCGGTCTGGTCCGAATCTACAGAAAAAATGAAAGACCCCGGAAGAATGAAATTTCTACCCGGCTCAACTTTTCAAAAAATAAAATTTAGTCCCTACCCGACCCGAGTCTTCAGATAAAAATTAAGCCGTCACTGAGCTTAATGAACGAAAATTTCATCGAACTCGGGCTTCAAGACAGGCCCGGGCTCGTGGACACTCCTAATATATATTACGAATTCCGCCTAGAGTGCTGCATCGGGTCGGGTTACCTGCTTTTACCCGCACCCGGCGGTGCAATATTCTTACATTGCGGGTGAGGTTGACTTTCATTGTTTCGGTTCGGGTCAGTTTCGGGTTGGGTTTTGAATCTTGCGATTCGGGTTCGAGTTGACCCGATTTTTCAAAATAATCTCCAAGATATTTTTCAGATTAGAAATCTATATACAATAAGATTTCCACAATGGACGCTCCCGAAACGCGGACACGCCTATTTGGCGAACACTTTTTCAATTCCTAACACTCATTATGCGTACGCTTATACCTTTGAATAGTGTTCATCACTTCCGATTCTACACTTTCTGAGACTACATTTCTTATATATATTTGTGGAAAATTTCGCAAGCAACACCTGCATCAGACTGAGTGTCCCCGTATTTTCCGCTTCGAGATTAAAAAGGAAACGAGCCTTAACGAAGCTGTGTGAAGTGGAAATGCAGAAGAAGAAAAGAGAACGAAATGAGTTTTACGACGCAAGGTTTTGTTAAAAAAGAACAGAACATATTTCGGTGAAATAAGATTGAATATTTACACGACGTAAGAAAATCTCAGAAATATTCAACGACGTCCTGAATTATAGACTTTAAGCTAATTAAAGAACGAGAAGAGTGTTTATATCTGTATTTTTTGTTTGTGTGTTCGTCTCAATAAATGTCAGTGTTCGTCCTAAAAGTGAGTTGTGAGTTGTGTATGGAGTCTCACCCCATAAATTGGTGTCAGAGTGACAGTTAACCCACCAGTATTACTAATTACAATTATTCATCATATTCAAGCCGGATATTATTCTAACGGTGAGTTCATTATTATTATTTTATTATGAAGTTAGTTGAGATACCTGAACTGGAAGTTGCATTTAAAAACGAACGAACGCATAAAATCAAATTGCTGCATAAATTCCTATTTGATGCTGACGGTGATCGATCTAATAGAAAGAGAATACGTGATTTTACTGGTTTCGGTTTTCAAACCGACAGCACCGAATTCAAAAATAAAATAACTAAAGTTCAAACTGATTTTTCATTAAATGATCTGATTACAGTGTGCAATCTACTTTGTATTGATAATGAGGGATCTTTAAATGATCTCGCAACCCGATTAGTTACATACCTTTCAGACTTGACCTTACTACAAAATAATATTATACAAAATGAAAGTGACACTGACTCGGAACCCGAACTACCTTCAAATAATATGACTTCAAGTAATAACACCGAATTATCAAATTTTGACAAACAGCAGCAATTTCCAGTTCAAAGTTTTATGCCATCGTCTATTAATTTTACTGATATTGAAAGTGTAATACCTCCTTTCGATGGTAGTTCTTTTAGTGATATAAATGTATGGTTTAATAATTTTGAGGATGTTACTAATATGTTTAATTTATCTGACTTTCATAAATTCATATTTTGTGAAAGATCATTACGAGGAAAAGCCCAGTTATTAGCACAAACAGAATTTCATATCAATTCATATGACAAACTTAAACAACTCTTAATATCAGAATTTAGCACCACTTATAATTCTGCCGAGTTACATGATATATTAAATAAACGAAAATTGCAAGAAAATGAATCAATAGAAGAATATTTTCTTATCATGAAACAAATATGCTCGCGTGGTAAAATCGAGGATTCCGCATTAATGCAATACATCATAAATGGTATACCCGACTCTGTTTTCAGAAAATCCGTGTTATATGGATGCCAATCCATTGTAGAATTCAAGCAAAAGCTCAAAATTTATGACAAAATTCGACATGACTTTGAGAACACTAAATTTCGTAAAGTCAAACCTGAAATGCCAGTAAAAGAGAAATCCTTTCGACCAAAATCTGATCTTTTTTGCTTTAATTGTGGTTTGTCGAATTATAAAAGTAGCCAATGCAGACATAAAGATAAAGGCCCTCGTTGTTTTAATTGTTCGAATTTTGGCCATAAATCGGCTCAATGTAATCAACCAAGGAGGCCTAGAGTTAAGTCAGAGCCCTCCAATGTTTCCACTGTCACGTCGAACACTTTCATGACCAAACAAGTCATTATTTCGTCTGTAAATGTTACATCATTGGTAGACACAGGTAGTGAAAGAAGTTTACTAAAGGAAAGTATTTATCGCAAACTCCCTACAACTTCGAACCTTGAACATTTAACTATCACATTAACTGGATTAGGAAATACTATAATCAAACCCCTAGGTTTTTTCTCTACGAACATTATGATAGATGATTTTAATTATACAACTAATGTTTATGTAGTCCCAGATTATTCCATATCTTTTGATCTTATTATTGGTACAGATATCATTCAACAAAGTATTTTAACAATTTCTGGAAATAATATTTCGATGCAAAAAATCGAGAAAAATGACGATACGTCCAATAATTTTTTGATTAATATTGCTCATGTGTTAGACGATCTTAATCTTGATTTATCTCATATTACCGATGCAACAATACGTTTAAAAATTTCAGAACTTATTCAAAATTATTCTCCTAAAAAAGTAAAGACAACTGATGTTAAATTATCAATTCATCTGGAAAACGAAGAACCTGTTACTTGTCCTCCCAGGCGCTTGGCGCAAATAGAGAAAAACTTCGTCGAAAAACAAATTTCTGAGTGGCTCGAAAAGGAATTATTCGTAAAAGCACTAGTAATTTTTCATCACCTATTGTCCTAGTAAAAAAGAAAGATGGTTCATATAGATTGTGTGTTGACTATAGAAAGTTAAATTCTAAAACACATAAACAACGTTTCCCCCTCCCAGTAATTGATGACATTATTGATCAGTTGCATTCTGCAAAAGTATTTACTACTCTTGACCTTAAAATGCATTTTTTCATGTCGAAGTAGAAGAAAATAGTAGAAAATATACTTCTTTCGTAACACATTCTGGTCAATTTGAATTCTTATATATGAATTATGGCCTTAGCGATGCACCGTTAGTGTTTCAAAGATATATTTATAACGTTTTTCGAGACCTCATTAATGAAAAAGTACTTATTGTCTATATGGATGACTTCATAATACCAGCTGAAAACGAAGTCGAAGGACTCCAGAAATTACAACGCGTCCTTACAACAGCATCCGAATATGGTTTAGAACTGAATCTCAAAAAATGCCACTTTCTACAACGAGAAATTGATTTTTTGGGTTACCACATTAAAAATGGTCAACTGCACCCATCCCCCTTAAAAACTAAAGCTGTCCTTAATTTCCCAGAACCTAAAAGTATAAAAGATGTACATTCATTTGTCGGATTAGCTTCATATTTTCGTAAATTCATTCAAGATTACTCTTTAATAGCTAAGCCTTTAACAGATCTTCTTAGAAAGGACACTAAATTGCACTTTGGCGACCAGCAACGAAATGCATTTAATCAGCTGAAACACATCCTTTCTTCAGGTCCTGTTTTAAGCATTTATAACCCTGGTAACGAAACAGAAGTTCACTGTGATGCATCTATTGACGGTTACGGAGCAGTCCTCCTTCAAAAGTCTTCTATTGACAATCAATTTCACCCTGTCTATTTTATGAGCAAAAAAACCACAGATGCCGAACGTAAATATTCGAGTTATGAATTAGAAGTTTTAGCTGTCATAGAAGCCCTTAAAAAATTTCACGTTTACATTCTAGGTATTCCTTTCAAGATAGTCACAGATTGCAACGCATTCGCCCTTACTATGAATAAAAAAGATCTTTGCACCAAGATTGCTCGATGGGCTTTAATGTTAGCTGACTATAACTATACAATCGAACACAGACAAGGTACACGCATGCGCCATGTCGACGCTTTAAGTAGAAATCCAATATGTATGATCATTCAAGATAGTTTTACTACCAAAATCATACAATCACAGAACACTGACGAACATATACAGGCCATCAAAGAAATTTTGAAAACAAAGCCATATGACAACTATTTCCTTAAAAATAACGTTCTCTATAAAAATCATAAAGGTATCGATCTGATAGTTGTGCCGGATGAAATGCAGCTAAATGTCATTAAACACGTTCATGACAAAGGACATTTTGGCTGTAAACGCTGTGAAGAACTCCTTAACGAAGAATTTCTCATCCCTAATATGTCAAATAAAATTGATAAAATTATAGCAAATTGTGTAACATGCCTTTTGTATAATCGCAAACGTGGCAAACAAGAAGGTGAATTACATCCCTTACCTAAAGAAGAGACTCCTCTCCAAACCTACCACATTGATCATTTAGGCCCTCTTGAAACAACCAACAAAAATTATAAACATATTTTGTCTTTAATAGACGCATTTACTAAATTCGTCTGGTTGTATCCATGTAAAAGTACTTCTGCTACCGAAGTTATATCAAAACTACGACAACAAAGTCATACTTTTGGCAATCCTTCCATTATCATTAGCGATAAAGGTCCTGCATTTACAAGCAAAGAATTTACTTATTATTGTCAAGATGAAAATATAAAGCACGAGACAGTTACAACTGGCCTTCCCCGTGCCAATGGTCAAGTAGAGCGACTTAATTCCACCATAATTTCTGTAATCTCTAAAATGTCCAAAGACGAACCGACCAAATGGTTTAAACATGTTCCTAAAGTTCAACAAGTCATTAATTCAACTTACCAAAGAAGCATTAAGAGAACACCGTTTGAAATATTATTTGGTACAAAAATGAAACAGAAAGAAGATATACGAATTATTGACCTCTTAAACAGTGCAGTCGAAGAACAATTCATGAAAGACAGAGAAGAGCTCCGTAAAGAAGCCAAGAAGAATATTCTGGAAATTCAACAAGAAAATCGCAAGCACTATAATTTACGACGTAAGAAACCCCGTAAGTACAAGCTTGGTGACCTTGTAGCAATTAAGAGAACCCAGCAAGGACCAGGTTTAAAGTTGAAATCTAAATTCTTAGGTCCGTATAAAGTAATCAAAGTGAAGTCTAACGACACCTACGACGTAACGAAAATCTCATCAACTGAAGGACCGATAAATACTAGCTCCTGTGCTGAATACATGAAACCTTGGCCTGACGAAAACTAAAACTTTAAAAAAAAAAAAAAAATTTAAATCTTTTCTTTCTCTGTGCTATAAACATTTTACAAGTCACTGCTTTCAAAGAAATCTCTATATGATGTTACGCTACTTCAACTATGATGTGCAGATTAATTTTTTTTTCTTTTCCCCTAAGAACAGTTACTGGTTTTTGTTTTTTGTTTTTCAGATTCTATTTTACCACATGTCGCTGCGGCAGCTCCAGATGTCAGGACGGCCGCTTGTGGAGAATTTCGCAAGCAACACCTGCATCAGACTGAGTGTCCCCGTATTTTCCGCTTCGAGATTAAAAAGGAAACGAGCCTTAACGAAGCTGTGTGAAGTGGAAATGCAGAAGAAGAAAAGAGAACGAAATGAGTTTTACGACGCAAGGTTTTGTTAAAAAAGAACAGAACATATTTCGGTGAAATAAGATTGAATATTTACACGACGTAAGAAAATCTCAGAAATATTCAACGACGTCCTGAATTATAGACTTTAAGCTAATTAAAGAACGAGAAGAGTGTTTATATCTGTATTTTTTGTTTGTGTGTTCGTCTCAATAAATGTCAGTGTTCGTCCTAAAAGTGAGTTGTGAGTTATGTATGGAGTCTCACCCCATATATTTTATATCTCATGCAGTAAATTGAATATACGATGTGTACTCGTACGGGTATATTCATTCATATTCAAATACATACTTCCATAAAACCAGATTTGAAATAAACTTACATATGACCAGCAAGAAATACTCCAGCACGAACCCGACCAGCAGGAAGAAAGTGATACCAACCCGAAAAAAGAAAATTAAGGACAACCCGACCCGATGCAGGACGCTATTCGACGAGGTGTCTGCTATTCAGAGGTTTTACTTATTCGAATATTAAAGAATACAGATTTGTCCATTTTTCTATCTAAAGCATTCCTACGTTTTTCCTTTCAATTCGGTTTCGGGTCTTGTTGTGGGTTAAAATATTTCGGGTTCGGTTGGAGTGCCGATTGAAATATGTCAGGTTCGGGTCGGGTTGCGGGTTTCCGAAAATTATTTGGGCGAGTTCGGGTCGGGTTGCAGGTCGAGAAATTTATTTTGGCAAGTTCGGAGTAGCGGGTTACGATAATTCTTTTAGCTCACATGCAAATATAAGTAGAGATATACATATTACGTAGGCCACGCTGCAAGATAGGAATAAATTGTATTACGTACGCTACGCTCAGTATAGGAATAAATTACTTTAAACTGGTATAAATCAAAAACTAAATATTTTTGCATGAAACTTTCAAAGGTTTGAACTACTCATAGAAACAATTCAGGTGACATAAAACGCGTAAAAATCCGATAATTACACATAGCTGTAGCCCTGTCAACAGATTTTGGTCAAAACAAGAATTTAAAAAGTGCAAAAAACAGCACTTTTAAAATCGCATTTACTGAAAACCTATTCGCCGGATTCCACTTTACTTTTGGTTTTCTGAGTCACGTGGCACCACGCCCCATTCCGTAGAAACAAGAATTTCGTTTCTATCATAAATAGAACGTGAGATATAGATGTGTCAAAATCCCGTTTTGGTCAGTCCGGAAAATATAAACTAGACTGAGTTCTAAAAAATTTTTTCAAAATCGTTTGGCATCAATTGGCGGAAACTCCTTTCATTTACGGTTCATTGCACTGTTGTTTCTTTTGCTTGGCGAGAAACTCTGTCGAGTTTCTATGATTCATATTGTTCTTGTAAGAATTGTGAAGTTTCCATAACAGTATTTTTTGTTAATTAATCTAATTATTCTTCTAACTATTTTACAAAAAAGAAAAAGAAAAAAAAACGACTCTAACTACTGATTTATTAAATCCGTTTTATTTAAAAATCTATCTAAAAATCAAATTGTTATTTTATAAGTTATTTTGGATATCTTCATACATTAATGAAGATAATTACTGAAGAGGAGAAAATTTCTAATTCGGGACATAAAGCATAAAGGGTTAAGCATATGTTTTTATCTTAATTTTATAATTAACCTGAAACTGTGAAATAAAATTAAATGAAACGCTACTGTGTAGTTTCGGACAGTGTTGTTTTAAAGAAGTCTTCCATCTCTTATTTCAGTCCATTAGTAAGCAGGAATGAAATTTAAGTAATGCCGATAACCTTCTTTCCTTCTTTCGATTTTTCAAGCGTGGGCATTTTGCCTCTGGCATTAATTGTTTGCTTCAGACGAAAATCTCTGTAAATACAAAATAATTTAAAAAGGAAGATAGAATTTCCTCTCTGTCTCGTAAGCAGGGCTGTGGAGTCGGAGTCAGGGCCATTTTTGAGCGAAAGAGTCGGAGTCGGATCTATTAAAATTCCCGGAGTCGGAGTCGTCCATTTTACAAGCAGGGCTGCGTTGTCGGAGTCGGAGTCGCTCATTTGTGAACGAAAGAGTCGGAGTGGGATCTGTTAAAATTCCCGGAGTCGGAGTCGTCCATTTTACCCACCGACTCCGGAGCCCTGGTCGTAAGGCCGTTCCTGAAGAAATTATAAAAAAACAAAAAGAATTTTTAGACACTGATAACGATTTCATGAGAAGGGGTGGGGTGGGGGTCAAGGAATGATAACGTATAATATCGTAAGGCCGAAAGGGGATCCAAAATTACCAAAAGATTGATAACATAATAAGTACAGATTCTATGAGGTTCGTTTTGTAACAGATGTAAGATTTTTAAAATATCAACAGTATTTGTTCTTAAAATCCATTTTTAATCTATTTTAAAGGCTAAGTATGTCTTTCATCCCATTTAAAAATAATTCCTGCATAAGAGGGCTAAATAAAATAAAATATTAGCGAACTGTTAACATTTTGAGTTTATTTACTGTGTTGTTCATCCTTCCGTTTATTTTTTGAAAATTACTTTTGCATACAAAAGAAAGAGACCAAAAAATATTTAATGCATGACAAGCTCTATCTAGATGTTCATATGCATCTACTTGTTTACGACCTGGAGTACATCTGAAGAAAGTTGAGTTTGACAGATGAATCAACAAGCTTGTTGTTGACCGTGTGACACTTCTATTCAAAAAAAAGCATCTCGCACAGCAAGAAGGATAAAGCTTTGGCGAAACACCTGCAGCGCCAAAAATACACAGGCGAAGAATAAAATGTCATAAAGTGTTTCAGGATTTTTCCACCTTGTCTTCTTTTTTTCAGGGCTTTGATTTTTTTTCTCCTCTATTTTCTCTACTGAACTTTTTGAAGAGGCAATGGAATAACTGATCCATTGATTTATTTTAGGCGGTCCGGGACACATTTTTTTAATAATTACTTTTTTCTTCTTTTCTTTTTCTTAAGGCTGTTCTCAAATCCGAAGGGACAACTTTATGACATAAGTTTTAATTCATTTTTGTTCGGAAACGTATGAAATTGGCAGGTGTTATTCAGAAATTATATAATCGAAAGACTCTTTCCATTTTTTAATGACAAAAGATCGTTCAGAAAATACTGTCAAAGTGGGCATTTTGAACCCAATTTCAGGACGAAAGTTGAAAAACTAGTCAGAGAAGGGAGAAAAATTGTCTTGTCACGTGATCAAAATCGCTTATAACTCGATAGGTAATTTATTTATCAGAAAATTGAAAATTCATTTCGATTCCAAATCGCTGTGCGAGTCTTCGTAGTGTGGTAGTAAGAGCGGATTAAGACTTGTTTCGAAGGGGTGTAATTTAGATTATAACTCAATTGAATGAAGAATAAAAAATGAAATTTATTAAATTAAATGACAATAGAAATTCTCCGTAATTTGAATTATTCTCGTTACACCTACGCAACAATATTTGTTTGCGTTTTGAGAAAGTCCTATGTTGAAGGTGGCAGCCCTAAGACTGAGTTCCGTTTTATTGTTCATTAGGCAAGTGTTCATTCGGAACTGATTGTTTATCGGATTTTTGTTGATCTACGGTGAAATGTTCACAATCGGGGCAAAGGCCGTCCCGGGCTGAGAGATCTAATTTCCCGTCGAAAGCAAAATGCAACTTACGGTCCAACCGCAGTACCTCTTCAAATCAGTAGTCAAGACGTTTCAAAGAAACGTGTGGTTCACTGCAGACCCAGTCTGCAGTCTGCGCCCTGCTCTCAGAATGAGAGACTTCACGAAACTTGGAGAATCTAATTCTCCGTAAAGGCTCGGCGAAAACTCGCAAGTCCAACTTGCTATCTCACTTTCTGTCATTAACTATAACTACTCATTAAGAACTTCCTCCTAAGTTCAAAAATTGTCTCTCCTGGGTGTCGGGGTTCAACCAATCCCTGTCTTCTTTTCTTGTGAGTCGCCCGCGTGATTTCAGGTGGGCTCCATTTTCTCACGCTTCTGGAATCATATGTTCCAAAGTGAAAGTCGGCTGAATCACAGGAATAGCTTAGAGGCTTGTGAATCAAGAGTGCTTCACGGCCTGTTCCGACTCTGAAATTGATTACTGACCAGTGGTCGCTCATCTGATTTCCGAAGGACATCTCGGCTAAGTGCTTCTGTCACAGACTGTCGAGTCTATAGGATAGATTGTGATCTATCGAAACTTCAGATGTATTCCGGCGATTAGTGGACTTATAGAAAAATCTTCGGAGGAAAATAACACTTATATTCAGTCCTACGTTGGAAGATTGTCTTTTTAATACATGCAATATAGTGAATATTCAGAAGCTTGCACATAGCTTCCAGATCCAGGCTTGTCAAGTTTATAACTTTATGTTTAGAAATGAGTCCGTGATTGTGTCAGAAAGTTTTGCGCTTGTTGAGCATTTCAATTAAGAACAGCTTTAAATGTATGTATATTTCTTTAAATGTGTATTTATTTACATGTATATTTACTAGCCCCCCGGTACAGTATGCTATTTTTTTCTCCCAGCTTATTTTGTGTCGTCTTCAAAAAAAAAAAAAAAATAATAATAATAATAATAATAATAATAACGTTACCTTACAGAAGCCAGCCGTAAAACAAAGCAGTAAGATTAAATACTCTATAGCAATTTTTTTAACTTCTAAGCATCGCACATTTTCAACTTTTATACCGTCGTATTGGGGAAAAAAAGTACTTTTAAATGCAATTTTTTTTAAAACTGCATCGCTATTTCTTTTTGAAATATTAATTTTTTTGTAGTTTTTGGAGCCATTTGCTTAATATTGGCAACGGGAAAACTCTATTTCTGTAGAAAGTGAAAGAAAAATAGCAATTATATCTTTTTGTTGCCATTTTCCCATAAAAACAAAAAAAAATTAATTAAAATACGTACTATTTTGAAAAAATATAAATGAAGGATTTCTGATAAAACATGAAGCTATTAGAAACTAAATTTAATTTTAAATATCTATATTAATAATACAAACAAATGAAGGCCTGTGAATCTTTAGATAGCCGATTTTTTTGTCGAGTGTTTTGAATGACGAAATCTTTTTTTTATTATTATTTGTGTATTATTCTGCGATAGTGACGTCCTAAGCGTACTTTACTGTAGATATTGTTTAACACTGGATCGCAAAGGATGAATTCTTCAGCGGATGTGGATGACGTCACTTTATGTAAAATAAAATCGCGTGTTATAAGTCTTAAAACTGAACTAGTGAGTCCCGATTACCGGAGTTTCCGCTTTCACCGATTTATTTCTTCTGATGGACTGATGGCTTCCATTATTATGAAACAGTCATTATAAATGAAGTGTTAGGTGAAGATGAAAGAGCAGCCATAAAAAGTTAGAACTCTGATTTTCTGGTCAGAATGGGGGAAAAAATGGCCATAATTTGTTTTTTATTTTCTAGTATATGTATATTTCTTTCCAAATGAATTAAAAATTATGCATTATTAAAAATAATACATTAAATTCTTTAACACTAATAAAAATCATTTTATATAAAAAAATATATATATATAGTCTATACGAAACGAAAACCTTTGTTTGACAATATAAAATATGAAAACATTCATAAAAATGATTCATTAAAATCTACTAGTAAAATAGGTATAGATGAAATATATACAAAAAAGTTTAAAAAAATTAAAAACCCTAGATGTTAAAAGTATATAAAGCTCTCTCCGAGCGCTATGACGCGTTCAAAATTACTTATAACTCGAGAAGTAATTTATTTTTAAAAATACCGTAAAACTCATTTCGATTTAAAATCGCTTCCATAGTCAGCCCTGCCTATTCTGTGCCTTTACGTTTAAAAATGAGTTAGTAAATGTGTCATAAAGTTTCGCGACACTTTATTACCCGACTGCCAAGAAGGGTTATGTGTTTCACGCGTTATCTGGGTATGTAGATTTCTTTATACCCTCGAAACATCCCAACGGTGGGATGGATTTTAATGAATGAGATCTCTATCGATTCGTCTTAACCTTCCGATGGTTATAGGCTAGATTTTGTTTTTATAAATTCAAAATGGCGGCCGTAAAATACAAAATGACGGTAGGGACGATAAAAAAAATTTACGCACCCTATTGAGTGGCATATCATTGGATAGGTCTTTCAAAATGAAGACGATGTTTCATTGATTGTTTTACAGTCAGAAGCTCCGTTTAAATATCACTATAATATAAAGCTAGCGATCCTACCTACACAACTTCCAGGTGTGTAGGTAGGATCGCTAGCTTTATTGCAACTCTAACCTCATCAAAACAGTGTTTATAGATAGGAACTAACAATTAAACACAACTTAAAAGTCATCAATACAAGTAAATAAAAAAATTGGTAACTAATATAAAAAATAGTCTCACATTGATGAGGAATAATTAATTAGTTCGCTTTTTACGCAGTCAGTTTTTTTGATTTTTTAAACTTAATTAGTTTATTTTAAAAGTACATTTTTTAGTAAATTTTTCTTGAACAGGTGAAAAATTCAATGGGATACCTAGTAGCAGTGCTACTCCACTCCCTGTGTACAGGGATGTAGTGGAGGGTATACGGTGTATACGACGTGTACCTTCTGGATTTTTTTAAGAAGCTCCGTATACCCTCTGTTTTTCAAATAAAGCACTAGCGTATACCCTACGTATGAACGTTCATGACGGCAGCGTATACTCTCTACCTATACAGTATACTCTCTGCTTGTTTTTCGACAACAACACTGCCTGTGTTACGAGTAAGTGTATGTCTCATCATAAAGGAGCCACGAAATTAAGTTTAGCCATAGCGCATAAAAGTGCTACAATATAAGAAATAAAATTAAAAAAAATAAAAATAAGAAAAGGCTGAAAACTTTTGACAGGGTAATCCGCGAGTAAGAAAAGTAAATTTAAATATAAACGTAAAATAAAGATTAAAAAAGAAAAAGAAAAAAAATTCTCTTGCACATGTTGTCAGCGTACAAGCAAAAATGTTTCTTTAAAAAAAAGTGCTGCTAATCGATTAAATTCGTGTAACAGATGCCTGAGCCTGGGAGGAGTACTTTGACGTTAAGGGTTAAATAAAAGAGTATAATATTTTAATATTTAACAAATATTTATTTTTGTGTAAAATTGATCCTTTTCCAAGAGTTGTGATAGCGACAAAAAGACAAAAAAAAAAAGGTGATAGAAATAATATGTTAAATAAATTATAATTATGAAGGAATCAAGAATTAGTAAAAGCAGTACTATTATCTTTTTTCCCTTAAGTTATCTACATGTGATTTATATTTTGGAATAAATCCAAATTCTACATTTTGTAAATAGAATAAAAAAAAAGGAAATGTAATGGGTACATACTTCAAGAAAGAAACTTCTTTAGAAAAGAAGTTTTTCTTACTTAATAACCCCCCCCCCCTTCCCCCCCCCCCACACACACAACTGCGATGTTTTTCTTTTATGTTAAAGTAGTATTTGGAATAAATGTTTGACAAGCTACGTTAATTAAATATAATGTTCAGAAGATGATTTTTTAATAAAGTAACCTAATACACTTTCATTTTATAAAAATTTAATGAGATATATTGATCAAAAAATGATATTGGTGTATGTGGGTTAAATAAGACATTGCTTGGAACTTTTATTGTATGAAATTTAGTAAAATTGCGGTTTTTAAATTTCTCGTGAAATTGTTGACCAATAAAAGACTCAATAACGAAAAATAATGAATGCAGAATACTCAAACTTTTCATTTCTAACAACGTCAATCTCTTTCTGTTTTAATTACAAAATCATTTTATTCCTACCAGGGATATAGTGGGAAGTATTCTGATTTTTCATAAGGAACCGTCGCTAAGGCTATTCTCAGACCCAAAGGAGCTACTTTCTGACACAGTTTTAAATCTAATTTTGTTTGGAAACTCATGAAATTGGTAGGATGTGTTCTTATTCAGAAACTATGAAATCGAAAGACGTTTTCCATTTTTTCGGTAATGGCAGATGATCTTTCAGAAAATACTGTCAAAGTGAGTGTTTTGAACCGAATTTCCGGACCGAAACCGGGAGAAAGGAGAAAAACCGGTCATCACGTCATCATATTGCTTATAACTCGATAATTTATTTATCGAAAAATCGAAAACTCATTTCGATTGCAAATCGCTTCAGTAGTCAGGTATGCCAATGTCCCATCTGTTCTTATATCTTTTGGAGGTGGAGGAGCTGGAGAAGCCTTTTTTTTTACAGCTATGTTTTTTATTTAATGCAATGAACATTAAAAAGGTGTCCGGACACGATCAACTTAAAGTGAACTTGTTCTTTTATATAATTTTCGGGCATTCAGTGTTATGATGGAAATTTCCATCATCATGCAATGAAGGGTTAATTGATGAAATCGTCGAAAATGGAAGAGAACTCAACTTCGAGATGGATGCCGAAGATGTTGTTGAACTCATAAATTCACCTGATCCAGAATTAACCATCGGCGAACTTATCAAATTAAAGAAACAAAGTACTGTCGAAGAAATTTATGAAGATTTTGAACCTAGGGGAAATGGGAAAGATTATGAAGGTTGAAAAATTAACCGAAGGATTAAACCTTATTGAAGCTGGATAGACGGTTCTTGAAAATATTGAGTCAGACGAGCAAAGTGTAGCAACGACTAAAAAAAGCTTAGAAAACTCGCTCTGCTGTTACAAAGAGCGTCTAAGAGAAAAAAAGAAAAAGTTGTCGGTTCAAACTTCATTGCAAGATTTTTTTCACATACTCAAAGGCTCGAACGAGTCAGAAGAAAATAAAATGTAAGTTAACAACTTATTGATTTATTGCAAATTCTTGTATTAAAAAAGCTTTTTTTTTTTTTTTTTTTTTTTTTTTTTTTTCCTTTTGCTAATGTTAAATGTATGTAAGATAATCCCCAAATACAATAGAATATGTTGATAAAAACATGTATAATGATCACTTAAAAACAGATTAAGTAAAATAATGCTATAAAGTGATAAAATATCATTTATTAAGATTGACGATCGTTTCGTCGCACCAACGCTATGTTTATTATTTTTAAATTATGTGAAAATATTTTCTATCGTGAATGATTTTGAAAATGTCGCCGTTGGTGCGACGAAACGATCGTCAATCTTAATAGAATATGTTGATTAGATTTTGGTAAATATTTATTACTTATCCTTTTTTGCTCATCTAAATGTACCTCGATTTACGTCACACGTGTCTTGGAACGAATTGCTGAGATAAGTTGAGATATCATAAATTTCATACCAGGTACTATTCACATCTGTGTATACAGGGTATCACAAAAAGATGGTCCCAACTTTGAAAAAATACTAGTAGGATAATAGTAGAAAAAATAATGGATTGGTTGACAGGAGTATTTGTTTTTAAACTTTTACTTTGCTTATCTACGTATGTTATAAGGAGTGGAAAAGAAAATGCCCCCAATTGGTTAAAATTAATGGTTTTAACTTGCCTCATTACGAGGAAAATGTCAATAAAGAATTTCTTCTGAAAACAACAGAATACTAAGTTGTTTTAATAAAATTTTAATCCTTAGTTTTCTATTGATATAGTTTTTTTTTTTTTTTTTTTTTTTTTTTTTTTTTTGCGTGGGGGGATCGTGTTACGGTACGGGAAGTAGAGCGGAAGGGGAATCGCACCCCCTTCCTAAATATTTGAAAATATATGGATTTTGATCACTTCTAGCCAATTTTAACCATCTGGGACCTTTGAATGAAAATCCTGATTATTGCCATAGGGGGACCACTAAAAAGGGGGACCCGGGGCAGCTGCCCCGCATGCCCCTGCATTAGTCGGGCCCTGGATCAATGTTATGCTTTTACGTTTAAAGATTAGCCAGAAAACGTGTCAGAAAGTTTCTATTTGTTGAGCAGGGGATTTGAGAATCGCCTTTTATATCCTTCTGTTTCTCAAATAAAACTATAGCGTATACTCTCTAGCATTTTTATAATGTGCTTATAGCGTGTATTTCTCTACCTATATAGCGTATACCGTCTGTTTTTTTTTTTGTTGTTGTTGTTTTTTTCCCCTACGATTACGCCAATGATACCTGCATGCATAAAACATCCAAATTAGTATAGGTATCATTTAGGTTACAAAAATTTCAGCTCATTTTAAGCCATAGAGTTGTTTCGGGGCTGCCAATTTGGCCTCCATTATTATTCAGTAATTTCGAGTTCATACCAGAAATAAAGAATAGCAATTGATGCTTTATTTAATTAGAGACATTTAGCGATTACAAAAAATAAAAATTATTCTTTCGAAATTTTCGGTGGGAATTTGAAATTTCGGTTTAAAATTGGAGGCCAAACTGAAGAAAACAGAGAAAGCAAATAAATGTATCTATCTATATTATAAAGGACAAACGTGTCTGTGCGTAACGCTGGAGAGTCACTTTGAAATTGGCAACGGCAGACATTTAAATTTCGCTTGTAATACCATACGAGCCAAAACCCGTCGAATTCAACGAAATTCTTTAAAAGAACTTATTGACTTAATTTATTAAAAAAAAAAAAAAAAAAAAAAAATCACAAAAATAATTTTAATAAATAATTAATCTTATACTGGCTGGTCTAATTCTCAAAACAAATATTATTGTTAATTAAAGTTTAATTTCAACTTTTCAAATTATTGAAAAGTTAAGCTTTACACCTATACGTCATCAGTAACATACAATTAAGGCTGTTCTCAAATCCAAGAGCGCAACTTTATGACATAAGGTTAAGTTTATTTGGGGTCGGAAATGCATGAAACTAGCAGGTTTTGTTGTTCAGAAACTATGTCATCGAGCTGTTTTTTCCGGGTTTTTTTTTTTTTTTCCTTGCAAACTCAATAGATCTTTCAGAAAATAGTGTCAAAGTGGGCGTTTTTAGCCGAATTTCCGCGCAAAAGAAGAATAACCACTCAAGGAAGGGTAAAAAACGACTTTGTCCCGTGATCAAAATCGCTTATAACTCATTAGGTAATTTATTTATCAAAAAAATGGAAAACACAGTTCGATTCCAAATCGCTTCCATAGACTTTCAATTTTATATCTTTCCGTTAAAAAATGAATTTGTAAATGTCAACGTTTTGAGACGTTGAGCAGAATAGTTAAGAACAGCCTTAAGATAAGATATTATAAAGTTATTAATTGAGGTTTTGATCTTTGATATTAAGTAATGAAAAATCAACGAACATTGCGCCACATGACAAAATCATAATATTTTTTCTTTAAGGAAATCTAAAAATAACGTCGTTTTCACCGTCGCAAAATTTACTTGCATACTTTCACATTCACTATTTTTAAAATATTTTAACATGCGGTAGATTGGCGATAAATATATTCCCAAACTTGATAGCACGTTTCCCAGTTACCATTTTGCATGTGAACATTCGTATTCTTGACTTGATGTTTTAATCTAAGTGCCGATGAAATCCAGAAATTTACTCTTTTAGACGCGTTCATAGTACAATATTTAGTTTTATGAAAGAAATACTGATAAACTTAAACTTACACTATGTGCGAAACTACTTAAAAGATGACAGATTACTAAAAAGATGTTAAATTATTTTAATACCTTAGTATTTTCAACTATAAAAAACATAGTCTTCGTCTGAGGAATATAAAAAATGCAATTGTTGTTGGCGTCTAATTTTCAAAATTCACCTAGATGGTGACGAAAGGAGTGAAAGTGGAAGTTAATTTTTAGATCCGGAAAACATTAATAAATAAAGCATAGATATAGGGAAGTGGAATATTACTCGTTTTATGATTATTTAAGTAAACTGAGCCAAATTCTGGGTATGTTGTAGGATAAAACGTCATTGCAAACAGTATTTTCTTTAGTAATAATTTCTATTGATTCGCGGATGATTAAATCATGATAATTCTTTGAGGGATATATAATTTTTTCGTCTTCAAAATTAACTTGTATATTCTGCTTCTGGTTAAGTCTTGACAGGGCTGTTGTAGGTCGGTTATACTTTAAATCTCTCAAATGTTCATACGGACTTTAAGTTTACGTGAAGTCATTCCTATGTATTCGAGATAAATATTTTCTGTTTTCAGTGGAATTATATATACTCCAGAAATTTCATCTTCCGGGATCGGGTCTATTTTGGCACAAATTAGATTTTTCAGTTTTGCTGGAGGAGTGGCGATTAAGTTTACATCAAAGCGGAAAAGTGCATGTCTGAGTTTTTCGAAAAGTCCTAGTATGTACTTCATCTTGCAATATCTCATATTACACCGTGGAGTTTTTTGTATTTTCATATGGTTCTTCTGTGAGTTGATTAGCTTATCAATAATGCGTATTGGGAAACCATTCTCAACTGCAATGTTTCTAATGGTATTTAATTCCTCCAGCAAAACTGAAAAATCTAATTTGTGCCAAAATAGACCCGATCCCGGAAGATGAAATTTCTGGAGTATATATAATTCCACTGAAAACAGAAAATATTTATTTCGAATACATAGGAATGACTTCACGTAAACTTAAAGTCAGTATTAAAGAACATTTGAGAGATTTAAAGTATAACCGACCTACAACAGCCCTGTCAAGACTTAGCCAGAAGCAGAATATACAAGTTGATTTCGAAGACACAAAAATTATATATCCCTCAAAGAATTATCATGATTTAATCATCCGCGAATCAATAGAAATTATTACTAAAGAAAATATTGTTTGCAATGACGTTTTATCCTACAACATACCCAGAATTTGGCTCAGTTTACTTAAATAATCATAAAACGAGTAATATTCCACTTCCCTATATCCATGCTTTATTTATTAATGTTTTCCGGATCTAAAAATTAACTTCCACTTTCACTCCTTTCGTCACCATCTACGTGAGTTTTGAAAATTAGACGCCAACAACAATTGTATTTCTTATATTCCTCAGACGAAGACTATGTTTTTTATAGTTGAAAGTACTAAGGTATTAAAATAATTTAACATCTTTTTAGTAATCTGTCATCTTTTAAGTAGTTTTGCACATAGTGTAAGTTTAAGTTTAACTTTTTAATGATGAATTAAGCATTTCTATATATTTATTTACAGAAATACTGATTTCGTTTTTACTATGACGTCATTTTCCCTCACTGGGGCTCTCTCAGGTTACCGTCTCAATCTCAGTATCAGCGGAATAATCTCTCTATTCTAAAAAAAAGTAACTACCGCTGTCACCGCCGCCGGTTTTGAATTTTTTGTGACCGGAGGTCTTTCTTCGTTAATATTAAAAAAACTGTTGCATACAAAAATATGAAAATCGGTAGTATTATAGAAAAATGTTTGATAAACACGCTGATGCAGACAGTTTTCAAATCGAAGAATTATTTTAAGAGATATTTAATGCCAAAGTTGGACAAAATCGTTCCATTAAAAAAGTTTTATAGGAGCAAAAACTGTACATAGGAATTTAATTATTTTTAGATCATTTTATGCGTCAGAATTTCCCGGTGTGCAGATTGCAGTTAGTTTTTTAATTTGAATAATTTTTCGAGGTTTTATTTCTATTTTAAATTCAAATTTTCAGCATTTCGAGAGATATTTTTTACAAATTTTAGAAAATTGTATTAATTTAAACTGTTGCCAACTGTATAAAAAGCGCAACCAATAATGTTTGCTTCAAATAAAAAATTTATTTTACACGTGACTATTATAAACAAAAAATATAAAAAGCAGGAACTCATTGAAAATTACGTCATAAAAACTATAGTTAACGTGAATTTTAAATGAGAAAGAATATTGTAAAATAATAAATTCAGTAACATGCGTTAGAAGTCCTAAATAGGAGAATTTACGTCATATTACGCTTATTACGTAAAATGAACAAAAAATAATATTGCAAAACAGTTTTAATTTAAAAATTGTGCGAGACATTTACTTGACATTTTAAGATGATCATAATATTTCATTTCTAACAAAAGTATTTTGACGTGAATATTAAAAAGTGAAAGAAATGTTTGGTGAAAATTACGTCAGATTATAATTGTCAGATTCAAATTATAATTCAATCTTCCGAAATCTTTTTAAAGGCGGTCAAATTAGCGTGCTGTTAGAGTCTGCGGTGTCTGAACGGGGGTTGACGAGCGTAGCTCGTGGGGGGCAGAGCCCCCTAGTAATAAAAAAAAAAGTTGAGATTTAGCAGCTTCAATAAATGAAAATTAAAATTCTAGTGCTATATTCACCTTGGGTTAAATAATTAAAATACATATAAAAGCACAAATAATTGTACAAAAAATTATTTTCAGGTGCACAAATATAATAATAATAATAATAATGCAATTTAACGAATTACAACGACTATTTGGAAAATGATTTTTTCAAAGACTAAAATTTAAGACATTAAAAAATCGCACGGAGTTGATCATACATTACTTACGCCATGGATTACATTTTTCTGTACTGTAAATTTTTAAACTTCTACGGAGCTGGCCATTCATTACATACGCCATGGATTAAACATTAATATTCCTGGACCAATTTTAAATGAAATTTCATTCTTAAACTTCTAAATATCCCACAATATTACTTTTTACACCGTCGTATAGAGAAAAAAAAATGTACTTTTAAATGCAATTTGTTTGAAAGCTGTATCTCAATTTGTTTCCGAGTTAATAATTTTTTTTTTTTTTGTAGTTTTTATTACTTTTTTGTCATAGTGGCAACAGAAGTATCCATCTCTGTTGAAAGTAAAGGGAAAATACAGGTTACTGTACAGACCAATCAGAAAACGAATAAAATGCGAGGTTCAGCTAATAAAACGCTTCAGCTATGTTTTTTGATTTCTTACCCTGACTGAGGGCAATAGCCATTTTTCCAAATGGTTAATAAAGATATTTAAAATACAAATTAAAAATATCTTTAAAAAATCAGGAAAAACTAGAACGTTTTCAAACACTGGGGCTGTGCATATATAACGTTATCAACTTTTTGGTAATTTTGGACCCCCTCCCCCCCTTACGATATCATACGTTATCATACCTTGAACACCCCCCCCCCCCCCCGTAATGATATCGTTATCAATGTCTATTTTTTTTTTTTTTTTTTGCTTTCTTTTGTTTGCAGTGATATATAAATATGGTTACATTTATTTTTTGCATATACTTTACTGATTCAAGGGAAATCTATAAAATATCACTTTATATGTGAAATAGCTTTTTATTAAATAGCACTTAAAAGAAGTAGTTACTATTTAAAAGTACTTAATAATATATTTTTGTTACATAATGCACTCAACAGTAATAATATATTCTTGCACTTAGGGGGGTGGGGGAACAAACAAAATTTCTTATTAATAAAACAGGCGGAAAACATTCTTTCTATTTTATTTACTAGTAAACACAAGTGTCATTTTAAACATACTTCGCATGTGGTTTCCCGAATAGCATATTATATAGGGTGATTCATAAAAGATGGGCAGAACTTTAAGGGGTTATAGTACACTTAAAGACAAATAATATTAAATAGGAGACTAAGGGTCCCAGACGTATTCCCAAGGAGATAGGGGGCATTAAAGTTTAGGGTCCGAAATTTCAAATGATTATAAAACATGGAAAAATTGGCCGATTCGTTTGCGGTTTTTGCAAAAAATTTTCTTTATGCCAGTATTTTCTTGAAATAAAATTTTAAAGTTCAATTTCAAAAAATGCCGATAGGGGGCGCTTTAGACTTTGGAGTAACAAACAACTATTTTTTAACGTTATTTTTTGTATTTCTTTAAATGATTTCGAAAGCTTAGACTTAAACTTAAATTTTGATCTAAAAATCTGAGTCCTAACGAGTAGTTAAGTAGCATAAACTGAAATTTGAAATTTGAAACCCTTCTCCCCCCAGAACAAAAATCAGTTATTCCCGATCTTTGTGTCGTAGATTAGGCTCTAACTACTGCCGCGTTTTGCTAAAATTATTCTTTATGTCAGTATTTTCTTGAAAATAAATTTTAAAGAAAATTTTCAAAAAATTCCGATAGAGGGCGCTTTAGAGTTTGGAGTAACGAACAACTATTTTATACCGTTATTTTTTGTGTTTCATTAAATGCTTTCTAAAGCTTAGACTTAAACTTAAATTTTCAGCTCAAAATCTGAATCGCTGAGCGTGGTTCAGTAGCGAGGGGAGGGGGTTCAAATTTCAACTTCTGAACATAGTTCAGTTTGCACTACTTAACCATGCCCAACGATTCTGTGCTGTGATACGAGGCAAAAATACAACTTTCGTCAAGGACTGCATAGTCGGAATTCACTCATAAAGGCACTGGCACAGTTGGAAACGTCGCTCATGCAAACGTTAAAGCTCCATTCCGGACGCTAGTCACCGGGTGAAGAAGGAAACAGAAAGTATGCAAATGTCAAATGGGGAAGAAGAAGAACACGTATGCAAAATTTCGACACGATTCAGGCATAAAAACCACTGAACGGTGAGTCAAGTGTAAGTCGCTGTAGTAATGAATCGGAAGATGGTGCCCTTCACGAATAAGGAAAAGGCTGAGATGCATTTAATTTACGGAGCGGCAGATGGAAATGGTGCAGAGGCACAACGAATGTACGGAGAGCGATTTCCCAACAGGCGGTTGCCTAACCGCAAAACTTTCGAGCACTTGCACAGACAGTTGTGTGAGACGGGATCATTTCTCGCTTCCCGGTCGAATGCAGGTCGTGCAAAAAAGGACGAATCAGTAGTTGTTGCAGAAGCCATTCTGGATGTAGTAGCGGCGCAGCCAAGTACAAGTACACGAACAGTGGCTAGGCAGGTGGATACCTCACAGTCCATGACTTGGAGGGTACTGAAGGGTGAACATTTGCTCCCGTTTCATGTGCAACGAGTCCAGAAACGCTCTCCAGGGGATTATCCAAATCGTATTGAATTCGCCCGCTGGTTTCTGCAGCAGAACGCGCTAAATCCACATTTTGGACGAACTGTGCTTTTCACCGATGAATGTACCTTCACACGTGAAGGTACATTTAACACACACAATGCACATGTATGGGCGGATGTCAATCCACATGCTACGTATCCACATGCTCATCAGAGACGCTTTTCCATCAATGTTTGGGCAGGAATCCTCGGAGACCACCTAATCGGACCGTACCTTCTTCCTGAACGCCTCAACGGTAAAACATACCTCACATTTCTGCAACATGTGCTGCCAGACCTGTTAAACGTTGTTCCTCCACGCATCCGGCGGGTCATGTGGTTCCAGCACGATGGAGCGCCAACCCATTACGTACGAGACGTCCGCAACTATCTGGACATCACATTTCCGAACAGATGGATTGGTCGAGGTGGTCCTGTTGCTTGGCCTGCTCGCTCGCCAGATCTTTCACCCCTCGATTTCTTTTTTGGGGGACGATTGAAGGCTCTTATGTATGAGACACCCATTGAATCCCCCGAGGAACTGGTCGCCAGACTTTCCGCCGCTGTAGGGGAAGTGCTCGAAAAGCCTGATGTTTTCGCGAATGTTCGCCGTTCCATTCTTCGCCGTTGTTCTGCGTGCATAACCTCTGGTGGTCACAATTTTGAACATTTATTGTAATTACATGTTAATAAATATGCTTTGGTAACATAATCCTAATTTGTGTCTTTTTACCACGTATCACAGCACACAATGTGTGGACATGGTAAACTGAACTGTGCTCAGGAGTAGAAATTTCAAACCCCTCTCCCCAGAAACTTAACCACGTCTAACGATTCAGATTTTGGGCTGAAAATTTAAGTCTAAGCTTTAGAAAGCATTTAATGAGACACAAAAAATAACGGTATAAAATAGTTGTTCGTTACTCCAAAGTCTAAAGCGCCCTCTATCGGAATTTTTTGAAAATTTTCTTTAAAATTTATTTTCAAGAAAATACTGACATAAAGAATAATTTTAGCAAAACGCGGCAGTAGTTAGAGCCTAATCTATGACACAAAGATCGGGAATAACTGATTTTTGTTCTGGGGGGAGAAGGGTTTCAAATTTCAGTTTATGCTACTTAACTACTCGTTAGGACTCAGATTTTTAGATCAAAATTTAAGTTTAAGTCTAAGCTTTCGAAATCATTTAAAGAAATACAAAAAATAACGTTAAAAAATAGTTGTTTGTTACTCCAAAGTCTAAAGCGCCCTCTATCGGCATTTTTTAAAATTGAACTTTAAAATTTTATTTCAAGAAAATACTGGCATAAAGAAAATTTTTTGCAAAAACCGCAAACGAATCGACCAATTTTTCCATGTTTTATAATCATTTGAAATTTCGGACCCTAAACTTTAATGCCCCCTATCTCCTTGGGAATACGTCTGGGACCCTTAGTCTCCTATTTAATATTATTTGTCTTTAAGTGTACTATAACCCCTTAAAGTTCTGCCCATCTTTTATGAATCACCCTGTATATGCATACACATATGACAGTAGAATAGAAAGGCCAATCGTTAAGGGATTCCATATTATGGAATTAAATAGTTTTATAAGCATTTAATGATTTTAATAATATCTTTGTATTTTCATAAAAATGGATAATCTCTCTATTCTAAAAAAAAGTAACTACCGCTGTCGCCGCCGCCGCCGCCGGTTTTGATTTTTTTGTGACCGGAGGCCTTTCTTCATTAATATTAACAAAAATAATGCATACAAAAATATGAAAATCGGTGGTTTTATAGAGAAATGTTTGATAAACACGCTGATGCAGACAGTTTTCAAATCGAAGAATTATTTTAAGAGTTATTTAATGCTAAAGTTGGACAAAATCGTTCCACTAAAAAAGTTTTATAGCAGCAAAAACTATACATGGCAGTGTAATCATTTTTAGATCATTTTATGCGTTAGAATTTGCCGGAGTGCAGATTGCATTAATTTTTTTATTTTGACTCATTTTTTCAGGTTTTATTTCTATTTTAAGTTCAAATTTTCAGCATTTCTAGAGATATTTTTTACAGATTTCAGAAAATTGTACTAATTTAAACTGTTGCCAACTGTATAAAAAGCGCAAGCAATAATGTTTGCTTCAAATTAAAAATTTATTTACACGTGACTGTTATAAACAGGAAAAAAACTTTCAAATTAGAATTAAATAATTACGTATAAAAAGCAGGAACTTATTAAAAATTACGTCATAAAAAGTATACACGCGAATTTTAAAAGAGGAAGGATATTGTAAAATAATAAATTCCTTAACATGCGTTAGAAGTCTTAGGAGAAATTACGTCATATTTACGTCACATTATAGTTATTACATAAAATGAACACAAAATAATATTGCAAAAAAGTTTAAATTTAGAAATTGCGCTAGACATTTATTTGATATTTTGAGAATTAATTTAAAATGCCTCATTTAAAAGAACTTTCTTTTCGCTTTGTTAAAAAATACCAGGAGACAAAGACTCTCTTTACTTAATTCCTTTTATATTAGCTTATTTTGAAATGTTGTTACACGTGTATACGTCATCAAGTTATTTTTATTTCGACGTTTTATTTGTGTTTTTATTAATGTTGTACGAATTTATTTGTTCTTTCGTTATTTAAAATAAAAATTATATCAATTTGTATAATTTGGCGAGTGGTTTGGCGATTTATATAATTTGGCGAAATTGGTCGACAGGATAATCAAGTAGTACCGCAGCGGATTTGGCGTTAAAATTCCCCAATCAAAGAGAAATGAATAGAAATTCGTTTATAGGGAGATCGCCACTGTTTTTTAAATTATAATTCAATCTTTCGAAATCTTTTTAAAGCCGATCAAATTGGCGTGCATTTAGAGTCTGCGGTGTGTGGACGGGGGTTGGCGAGCGTAGCTCGTAGGGGGCCGAGTCCCCTAGTAGACTAAAAAAAGATAGCACACTATTTTGATGTAAAGTCAAAGGTATAAATAAAAGGAGAAAATTTGGGTTGTATCAAAAATGATAACGATATCAAAAGACAAATCCCCCCCCTCCCCCATCCTACGATATCATGTGTCAGACCCCCCCCTCCCCCCTAAAACGATAACGTTATACATGCCTAGCCCCTATTACAAGGCCGTTATCAGTGGGATTTAAATGTTGTTATTATTTTCTTTGCGCTTATTCGAGAATTGTCCAGAAGAAAACATTGTATTTTAAACAATTCTCGAATAAGCGCAAAGAAAATAATAACAACATTTAAATCCTACTGATGACGGCCTTGTAATGATTGAAAACGTTCTAGGTTTTTCTGGTGTAATTAAGGTATTTTTAATTTGTATTTTAAATATCTTTATGTTATATTTGTGTACATGAAATTAATTTTTTGTAAAATTATTTGTGCTTTATATGTACAGTGAAACCTCCCTGTGCGACCACCTCCATTGAGCGACCATTTTTTCATGGAACGAAATTTATTCCCATAGACTCAGTACCAATTTTACCTCTATTCAGAGATCATCCCAGTTGAACTCCCTCCATGAGCGACCCATTTCTTTGAAGAAAATGAAACGAATTCCATTTTTTCCTGGTCGCTTGAAGAAGGTTTTAGCAGAAAAATAATTCCGGAGAGCGCATTATTCATCAAACTTCTAAACTAAGTTTAGAATTTTTATTTATTCCGGTAACTTTTAAGTGTTTAAACCGCTTTGTGTCTTTTTAGGAAATGAATTTAATTCTGATGACAAATTAAGGATGATGGTTAATAAACTTCTCTGCCCTATTCTGTCAGGAAACTCTCAAAGAAATAGATAAATTAATGAAATCGTTATTATTTGTTCAGATCCAAAAAAAAATGCATTTATTTACTGAAATGCGTAAGGATTTGGAAATAAAAGATAAAACCGTAAAATCAAAGCAAACGTCAGTGCATTCATTTTTTTAAACTCTGCAGTAATTAACTTATGTATTTAACTTCTGTTTTGATACTTAATTTTTCAAATTTTTTCCTAATGTGAAAAGTAAATTTTAGTAGCATTAATTGTCACCTTTTTTCAACAATTAAAATCTAGATTTAAACATAGCCTCCATTAAGAGACCACCTCTCGGAGCGACCAATTTGTATTGAAACGGAACATGGTCGCTTTAGGGAAGTTTTACTGCATTTTAATTGTGTAGCAGCTTTATGAGTAAAAATTTGTTTTTTTTTTTTTCAATCGTGACGTCACTTTTTGCTCAAAAAATTAAAAAAGGTATTTTTAATTGCAATGCGATAATGGCATCCGCAATGATATGGTAATTCTCATTGTTTACCTTGTCTTTTCAACAATGGATGTAACCCGTTTGAAACCAATGTGAAGAAATATCATAAAGGACTTTTAAAATTACAATATAAAATGCGATTAATTTAAAAAATAGCTATTGCGGGCACATCTACATATAAACTGATTTTATTTTTTTTTTAAATAATAACAATCAAAACCGGTTCAATAGAAACATCAGGCCAGATGACTAAAAAAACAGCCTTGTTTTTTAAATAGTATATAGATTTTAAACTTTTAAATCTCGCACACTTTTAATTTTTAGATTGTCGAATACGGAAAAAAAATTACTTTCATTCGCGATTTGTTTAAAAACTGTATCGCAATTTGTTTGAAAGCAGCATCGCAATTTACTCATTTTTACGGTTTTTAAAACAATTTTAAAGCCTGATATATTTTTAAAATCTATGTATATCGCGTGCAGACGATTATGAAAAATAAATCCGTTTGCACTTAGAATTATAAATATAAATTATAAATACTTCAGAATTTAATTCCGGCTTATCGCTTTAGTTATCGAAGTTATCGCTTTTAATAAATTTCGAAACTTTATTAGCATATTATATAATTCCATGTTTTGGGTATTGTTAGGGGAGCAAGCTAAAAAATATATACTAAATGTATTAGACTTTTCAATTAAAAAAAAAAGGGGGGGGGGGTTCATCTACAGGATGCATTACATATTTGAGAACACATGTTATAGATGAAATATCACCCTGTATATCATAGTTACAAATCTTTTTCTGTTAAATGTAAACAGACTAATTGAGAAAATGAAGAGGCATGCTGTCATTGGCTCAAGAACACTTCAATTTTGAGATTGCACATTCTTCAAGATCGCCCGGTCAATTCGTCTTTAAGGCTGTTCTCAAATCCAAGAGGGCAAATTTACAACATAAGTTTTAATTTATTTTTGTTCGGAAATGCATGAAACTAGCAGGCGTTGTTGTTCAGAAACTATGTAATCGAACTTTTTTTTCCGTTTTTTTGCAAACGCAATAGATCTTTTAGAAAATAGTGTCAAAGTGGGCGTTTTGAACGAATTTCCGCGCGAAAGTAGAATAACCACTCAAGAAAGGGCGAAAAACGTGTTTGTCACGTGATCAAAATCGCTTATAACTCAATAGGCAATTGATGGATCAAAAAATGGAAAAAACAGTTCGATTCCAAATCGCTTTCATGGTCAAGTTTTCCAATTTCATATCTTTCCGTTAAAAAATGAATTTGTAAATGTGTCAAAACGTTTTGAGCAGAGCAGTTGAGAAAAGCCTTAATGTAAGTCGAGAACTGAATGCTGCCAGGTTGCATGTGTCAAATGTTTCACGCAGGAAACGACATTGTCAGTAATATGAAATCACCAAAACACCAGATTTCATTAGTCAAGTTGATGACAATCTTATGAAGTCGATAAGGGCACTCACTAGGAAGATGCAGGTTGATAAGGCCACAATCTGATGTGTGATTCATGAGAACCTTCGTTAGAAGCTGTACATGATGATGATGAGAAGAGTATAGTTCTTGCCTAAGAGAACCAGGGACAAATAGCCTCCTTAACAAGCTGAAACATCAAGAGGAGCCAGGAATGCCTTGTTTTTCTTTCCAATTTGAAAAACTTTGCCCAGGTCAAGAAAGTGAACCGCAAAAAAATAGGCGATGGTGTAAATTCCTCAATGAGGTTCTGACAGACATGCACAGAAAATTTCCAGCCTCGCTGATGATTCTAGGGGATCCTGAGAAGCAAAGACGATCTGATGCCTCACATTTCTTTCTTCAAGGTGCCAGAGTCAACGCCGTTGCTTATACAGAGGTGTTAAAGCGTTAAATTACTTCTGCAACACGTGGGAGACTGTACACTTTTTAATTAGACTCTGCACTATCCCATACAGCCCATACAAAGCAAAAATGAATGTCCAAAGAATTCATGGCGATGTCATAATCAAGTTGTTGCCCCCCCCCCAGATGCCCAGATATTAACCGAATGGCCTATTACGTATGTGGCGTAGTTGAGAAGGCCTCATGTTGCGGCTCTCAAGGTAGCCGTCGTGTATGCAGAGTAAAATGTTCCCAACACTCATCTGATCGTTACCTGCAGTCACTTTTGACAGCCTGTGGAGGCGATTATTGCGGATGGCAGTGATTTCAATGAATGATGTCATTCAGTGTGTATGTGGTCACCTGTAAATGTTAAAAAAATGCTATATCTTTAGTGTATATTCCTGTTTGAAAGTAGGCGTTGATTTGTTTTCAAATAGCTGACGCACCCTGTATATTCTGTAACCGGGAAGCCCGGATTGGATCCCCTAGTTATAAAAAAAAAAGCACTCCGAATTAAAGATAAACAGCATTCTTGTTAGCGATTATTGAGTTGTGGATCAGGATTTTGAAAAAGTTCATATAACCACTATTACTTTCATTTCCTGAAAAAGAGTTGTAATATCTATTGTCTGTGAGAAAGCTGTTGTATGTCACTACGTATGTATGTTATAAAATGTAATGTCGTAAGCATGCAAGCAAGGGAAGAATGTATGGTCTTATGGAGATGGCGGTTCTGAAAAAAAAATATTTTCTCCTGCTCAATAACGTGAAACTTTCTATATTTTTCACCCAATTTTAAGCATAAAAACATGATACTTGCAGGCAAGATTATTGAAGTGATTTGTAATCGAACAGATTTTACTTTCCGATAAATGAATTACATTGGGAGATTTAAACAATTGATTTCTCAGGACGACACTTTTTTCATTTCTTGCGCAGTCTCGTGTGGAAATTCGGTTCAAAACGTCAACTTTGACAGAATTTTCAGAAACATCTTCTACCTTTATTGAAAAGAGGGGATAGCAGTTGATTACATAGTTTCTGATTAAAAACCCCTGCCGTTTTGATATGTTTACGTACAAAATGAATTTAAAAATGTGTCAGAGTAGACAGTTTGGATTTGAGAACAGCTTAAACGTGGTAGTATTAAGTATTAAAGTAATCTAAAAAGTACCTTTAACTATTAGCGAATAAAATAAAAACCTGCCAACATAACATCATTTTATATTCTTGTATTAATTTTGCAAATATTGAAAAGTTCACAATACTCTAATATTTAGCTAATATTTATTTTGTTATAACATTGACCTATTTCCAAGAGTTGTGATAGTGACAAAACAAAACAAAATGATAGAAATAATATTTTAAATAAATGATAATTATGAAATTAGTTAAAAATTAGCAAAATTCGGAAAAGTTTATTTATTTTCCCCTCGAGTTATCTACATGTATTTATAATTTGGAATAAATCCAAATTCTACATTTTGTAGATTTAAAAGAAAGAAAAATAATCGTAATTGGGTCATGCTCGAAGAAATGATAGAAAAGACCTTTTTCTTACTTAATCAGCTTTATTTTTTTTTTCCAAGTGCAATTTTTTTTTTCTTTTAGGTAGAAAGTCTTTAAAATAAATATTTGACAAGGTAACGTTAATTAAATACAATGTTAAAAAGATAAATTTTTAATAAAGTAACCTAAAATAATTTCATTTTATAAAAAATTTATGAGATATATTGATCAAAGAATATAATTTATTTAATGGCATGTACATCACAAGAAATGTGGATAAAGTTAGATGTTTCATTCAACCATTATTGAACCAAATGCGGTAACATCGCGACTACTAACTTTCAAGTGCGATTGATCAATAAATAAATAAATAAAGTAAAATCATAACATCACAAAGTGTACTGTTTTTATACAGTATGCTGTTAAAAACTTCGTGTTTTTGGTTGATCCAGAGTGTAGTAGCTCTGGTGTTGTAGTAGCTGCAATCATGAAAAATGGGGAAAAAAACAAAATTTGTTATTTTAAATGAACCATGAAATGAAACCATATTAAACCATATTTGAAGTATAATTGAATCGATGATTTTTGAAAGGAACTATATCCTACTAGCCTCCCTTTGCGACCAGTTTGGTCTCCCTTAAAATTTATGTTTGGGAAAGCATGCTAAGCACTGTATCATGTTACTTTTATTCATAATTTAATATATATTTGGACTCCCTTAAATATAATTAATATAATCTCTTAAGCTAATATTAGTTGTTGTTGCATTAAAGTATCTCAATTTGTTGATTTTCTGTAAGCAAGTAAACCCTATTGGTTTACAATGGAAGTCCATGGGAATTTGGCGAAATATTAGAGATGTCGCCAAGTTGGTGTCACTTTTAGCAACTAATTTTGGTTGCCAAATTTGGCGATACATCGCCAAATTGGGGACGGAACAGGGTCCCCCTACGGTAGCCCTCCCCCCTTATAGCCAATGCGATGCGTTTCATTCGAGTGTTGCCATTAAACAATTAAGGCTGTTCTTAACTGCTCTGCTCAACAAGCGCAAAACATTTTGACACATTTATAAATTCATTTTTTAACTGAAAGATATAAGAATTTCAAAGCCGCTGGAATTAAAATGATGCACTTCTACAAAACTTATTTCAGTTTTAAGACTCAAAATACACGCTTTTATTTGACATATTTTATTTATATTATATGTGATATTTTATTTATATCATTTGAAGAATTCTATATTTACGATCCAGAACGTCTATTGAAAAGTATGCATATGACGTCACTATCATGGAATAATACACAAATCTAGCAAAAAGCGATTTCGTAAACTCCACAAAAAAGTCGCCTATCTAATGATTCGTATGCTTTCATTTGTTTGCAACATTAATACGGATACTGGCTCTCTGTTTAACGACTTTCAAGGAACCTCAAAAAATCGCCCTTAAATAGAGATCGTCCTTAAACAGAATTTGTAGAAAAATAGTATTTGAAAAACATTTCCTTTCACATTTTACAGGCTTAAGACAGTCAATACATTTTTCAATATACTGGCGTGTTTAGAACTGTTTTATTTATTTATTTAAATCTATTTTATGTTTTCTTTCTTTCTTATCATTTTATTGATACGGATAACGAATCTAATAATTCATGTTTCTATTGCACAAATACAAATTTCTTTAATTATACTGCATAGAATGTGACTTACAGTACAATAAAAATATTTATAATACATTTAATTAAACAAATTAAGTTTTTAAAAAATCAAAAAGTGTAGACTGTTTCAATGGTGGTCTAATTTTTAGTACCCTTGCTTCAAGCTTCTCAAGAAGGTTGAATGAGTCATCTTTCATATTTAATGAAACAATGTACTGGCGAAGAATATCCAGGCCAAAATTAGCATCTGATTAAGAAGGAGGTGGTGTCTCGCTTTCTGTATCCTCAGCATCATCACCATCTTCTGCATCTGAAGTTAAATTTTCATTTGCGATGTTTTCATAAATTTGATCTAAATTTCTGAAGTTGGTCGTTAAAACATCTTCGTCACAATCGATAGAATCTTTTACTGAAACATCTTCATCGCCAACTTTTCCAACTCACCAGACCTTTCCATTCTTCAGTGGTGATATCTTTTGTGTCGAGTTGTGCATCTGTCATATCCATTTGTTCTTGAATGCCAATTCCAGATGCCCGAAAGTAGTTTTCAATTGTGCAAGGAGAAACTTCTTTCGAGACTGATGTAATCATGTGCATGACTCCCAAATTATAAATTTTTTAATTTCATTTTTGTCTGCAAAATTGTTTAATAATTTCCTAATTAAAGATTTTCGGTAATATGCTTCTACACTTACAAATGATTCCCAGGTCTAATGGCTGCAACTTACTTGTGCAATTAGAATGGAAAAATGAATTGACAGATTTGTAAGTCCTGTAATATACGAAATATACCTTGAAAATACGGCAAAATCGTCGTTAAATAGAAACAATTTCGTCTTTAAATAGAGATTTTTTTACTTAAAGGAGCCGTGACCGCAAAAAATCGTCGTTAAGTAAAGCGACGTTAAACAGATATACGACTGCAGTTTATAATAGCTCTATGCTTCATAAGAAATCATTCCTTTATATTTTTTCAAAATAGAACGTATTTTAATTACAATTTTCTTTCAGTTGTTTATGAGACAATGGCAACAAAAAGATATAGTAATCTAATATTCTCCTTTTACTTTCTACAGAAATGGAGTAGTTCAGTATAATTTTTATAAAAAAAAAAAAATTATGGCCATTTTTTTCCCTCCCCATTCTGAACAGAAAATCAGAGTTCTAACTTTTTATGGCTGCTCTTTCATCTTCACCAAATACTTCAATTATAATGGCTGTTTCATAATAATAGAAGACATCAGCCTATCAGAAGAAAATAACTCGGTTAAAATGGAAACTCGGTTAAGCGTGAGTTGGATAATCGGAATTCTACTGTAATTGTTCTAATTGACTTTTGAATAGCTTCATTGTTTCGTGAAAACTGAAATATTTTTTTACTATTAAACTATGAAGAGAGAAGTTTTTTAAAATTAAGAAGAACGATATTGTAGTTAATCTAATCACCACTGAATTGTTTAATTTCAAACTAAAAACGTTAACTCTCAAATCACTTACTCATTTACTTTAACTGCTCAAGAACGTTAATCTATATTTCTAGGGCAATTACAGAATCATTTTATATTTTTTCATTCATAGCATTTTCAGGCTGAATCAGGTTTCAAAAACTTAAATTGCCTTTTATTTATCAAGTTTTTTATTTTCTCAAAAATATGATGCATGTATAACTATGCACTCTAAATTTAAAAAAAAAAAAAAAAAAAAAAAAAAAAAAAAAAAAAGTAAATTTGATAGAAACGTTTAATTTTTAATGCGGTTCTCAAAAAAATATTTTCCCCGCACAGCAACGCGAAATTTCTGACACCTTTACCGACTTACGTAACACATATAAAAGCATGACACTTGTAGATATAATTTTGTAATCAAACAGATTTTTTCATTTTTCGATAAATGAGTTACATCTTGAATTGTAAGCGATTGTTTTTTCATGACGGAAAATTTCCCCCTTTCCAAGGCAGTCATACCAAAGAATTTGGTTCAAAACGCCAACTTTGAGAGAATTTTCTGACAGAGCAGTCTTTTTCTGTCATTTTTTTTCTTTTGGGTGTAGCTGACAACAAACTAATGACCCCCCCCCCCACACACACACACACACCCTTTTCGCAATTTGCAAGTCTTGGAAGCCAGCCAAAATATAAAATTTGATATATTTGAATGATGGTTTGCTTTTCGTTATAGGAAAGTGAAACAAGTTCTTTGAATTGTGAATGGAAAAATTCCACAGTCTAACATATTTTGTTATATATGATATACGGGGCATTCTCACAATCTTTTGACTTTCATGTCCCTGAATAATAATTTTTATTTTAATACACTTTTTTTTTCATATACTGGAGAACATACCATTGCATGATTGCACAACAATATTAACGAGATAAATAAGTTTTGGGCGATGTTGGGGGTCCAAACACCTGGAAAACTCCTATACCGTCCCGTGTCCCTGATGCTGATTTTTAAGTTTGGAGCTATCTGGATAAAATTGTTTCAATAAAAATAATTCGATGTAATTTTTTTTCTGAAACTAGAACTATTGTTTTATATAAATAAGTAGCTAAAAATTAGCCTGCACACATTTTTAGGGTTGTTATTATTTTTTGAACTCTTGTCCCCGGGTTTTAGATTCCTTACCATCCCTCTTCTAAAATTATACACAAAATCACTTCAGATGCAGCCACAGAATTTTTTCAAGTTTTTTCTCATGCAGAAGTATGATAGAAAAATAATGTCTAAAATTCTTTGGCAGGAAATTTACTGTAGAATTTAAATCAGCATTTAAATATCAATTTCAAGCATCGTGGCTTTATTGGCAGTTTCACCGTCCCCAAGGTTTATTCCTGCACTTTTCGAGGTAAATTAATTTTTTTATTATTTATTTAATCCAATGTAAATAACTGTTTCTAAAAATCAATGAACATTTTGGCTACCACTTAGTCTTAACATGATCTGCCTAAAATTCGTGGTAATTTTCCTCGCTCTTCCATCCTTACAGTCCCTTTTTTTTTCCCATTTCGTCCCTTTATTCCTATACCGTCCCCTTTTTACATTACCGTCCTTTCTTTAAAACCCCGTTAAGACAATGTTATACCAAAATTTTGAACTAAAAATACTACATTGTCATTATTTCTTATTTGAATTTCCTGTGGGTACTAGGCAAATTCATTACAAGTAAAAATTTCGAAAATAAATAAAAAGTTTTAGTGGTAAAATGGTAAGGAAAATTAAACTCGCATGTTTAACTTAAACCTCAATTAAATAAAAATTTTTTCGCTGCTGACCATTTTTTCTTTATTTTGAATCATTAAAACATTCGTCTATCAGATTAAAATTTTATTTTAGCAAGTTTAATTTCGACAGATTTTTTTTCCTAAAAGTCAAAAGATTGTGAGAATGCCCCATACACATTAATATATAAATTTTTTTCCAAAAACAGAACTGAAAATGCATTTTTTCGTCGAAGTTGATTTGAAAAAACCTTAACTATAGCTTTTCATGATTTTGCTAGAACAAAAATGATAATTCTAATAACTTTCTTTGCAAAAAATCTTATTAGAGACAATTTTCATTAAATAATATGCCTAAAAAGTGCCGATTTCTTATATCGTTTACACAAATTCTAATGCAATAATTTCTCTTTAATTAGTAAGAAATTCTCTTTTTATCAACAGACATTTTTAATGAACAAGGACGGACGGCCACAAACGGGAGAAAAGAAAGGCAGAGGCGAATGCAGCGCACCAGGGCCCTGCACTTACAAAAGCCTTAACCACGTTAAATGCGACACTAATTTTACTTTAATTTCCGTTTAAGCGGCAGCATACACAGAAATTGTGTATATATATTCGTACAAAATTTGTGAATAAAATTTGCAATTCTTGTGAAGGAAAACCCTTTTTATGTTTGAAATGCTTTAATAAAATACATTAAAAAAGTGAAAAATGTTTTTAATATTATATAATATATTATTTTTATAATTTTATACCGCCGGTCCCTAGGGACCGGCGTCGCCTAAACGGAGAAATCAATGCCGGTCCCCAGGGACCGGCGTCGCGTTTAATGTGTTAACTGGTGTGACAAAAATTGTCGCATAACTACTGTACGACATCTTTGAGATCGCTTGATCGAAGCATGAATAGAAGGTTCGATTCACTCCTGTTTCTGTACTAAATATTTTCTTTCGTCGAAATTCGATGGGTTTCACTTCGTAATAATAATATATATATTTCTTCATCGGGGGCGACACTAAATTCTGAAAAAGCAGAATCCCTGCTTTCTGCTTGTATTTCATTTTCTTTTCTGCCCGCTATTAAAGCAACAAACTGTTACTTCATTTTCGCAATGCAAATAATGTTATTGTTTTTACTACACAAAATCTGAATAATCATTCACTGAGCAAAAAACTAAAAATAAATGCTAAGTAGACCTACTGTTATGGGATTTCACCGTGTTTTAGAGAATATTATTTCAAATCAATTTACGACATCTGTTTATTTAACCTTTCAATACATTTTGTAGCTAAAGAGCTAAATATCCGTATCTAACCCGTATGTAAAGGAGCGTATTTTGCCATGAATCCATTTGTATAAATTCTATTTCACTATCTGACATCACGGAATAGACACAGTTCGGAACAAAACAAATATGATCTTTTTTTGGAGTAGTTATATCAATGATAAGTTATGCATATTTTGTTTTTAGAAAAAAATAAATGGTGTATTTAAAGTTAGTTTAGTAGGATTTACACTGTCGAATGTAACCTATCACCAATTTCTGTCTATTCAGCAGTTTATTATTTTTTTTTTCAATAAATGAATTAAATCTTAAATAATAAGCAACTGTTGTCGCATGATGCTTTTTTTTTTCTTTTCTTTTTGCGCTGTCGTGTTGGGAAGTTAGATTCAACACGCCAACCCTTACAGCATTTTCTAAAAGATCTTCTCTTTTTACTGAAAAATGGAACACTGATAAAAAAAAGTATGGTTCTGGTATCTAGAATCTAAATTGTGGCTCTTAGAAAAAATAGTTCCATGTTATCCCTAAAAATTCTAGTTCCCTTTGCTAGAGAGTTCTAGAGTCTCCTACTAGAATTCAAGAGCGTTTTCCTATATTCTCGTGGTCAAACTTATTTAAAAATCTCTGCAAATAGATGCGAACACAAGAGGTTAGTTTTAGTAACTATAATTCTAGTTTATGAAACCATTCCAGAAATCAAGCGATAATTTCTCGCTACTGAAACAATTCATTATCATTTCGTCACCTAGAGAACAAGAGACTAGAAATTCTAGATCAATTTCGTCTATTCAGCTTAGTTGTTTATCCTATTCGCATAGCTCGGAAATCCATATTTCTAGTTTAGAGATTCAGAAAATGACTACCTATTCATTCTAGGTGAAGGCGGTAATTTTTTTTTTCTCAGTGAAAAACTGTTCCATTGCATAGTTTCTGAATAAAAGTACATGCCAATCATCATGCGTTTACGAACAAAAACGAATTAAAAATGTGTTAGAAAGTAGCCAGTGTGAATCTGAAAACAGCCTTAATTCTTGCAAATTAATTCAGGATGACTCCCTAAAATTTCTTTGCATCTTTTAAATATAAGGCCGCTCCTCCTTTGAACAACAACAGTAACAGCGAAAAAATATTTTATATCTCATGAAAAGATTCTCTTTTAAAGAAGTAACAGCCATTATAAATTCATTGTTATACATTCATGAGCTACTTTGCTTTATAACTTTGATCTTTTCTCAGTTATTTCCTTCAAAAGATAGAAAAACTAAACTAAATTAAGATACATTAAATTAAGATTTGTCACTGTATAAATTGAACAAAAAACACAAAAGACGGGAGTAATAATTTAAGAGCTATGACTCGGTAAGGAGAAACAAATAGATTTTTCAACGAAGTGCAGAGAGCAGCGCGATTCACAGAAAATCGATCCGTTCCTGGTATTGAACTTACATCCCCTTCCGCCTACCCACCCGATCAACTGACGGTTGTTTTCTCCTCATCCCGAGCATCTCTGACTAACCCTGAGGAACAGTGCATCTTTAATTGGTATCGGCCGACCGTTGACATTATTAGAATACTTGAGTAAGAAAGACTTTATGTGACAGTGTCTGGTTTCATTGACATATTCGTCGATCACACTGAATAGCTATTATTTCTGGACTTCCTTTTATTGCATTATTATTAAGTGCGTTCGTAATTATATAAATACGTAGCACCTACAGTCGTCGTCTGGGCCGTCCGTCTGAACGCATATAGCAGCATAAAAACTACCCAACTGAAGGGTTCGAAATTTAATATAGGGTAGATGTGCCAGTAATGGACACCCTTAAGGAATTTCTTTTAAAATTATTTTTTTATTAATAGTTATAATTATTATATTCCAGTTTTTTCAATATTATATTAATCTATAAACAATATTTAACCATTCTTATAGTCTCATTTCCCAATATGAATCAAAATTTAATTTTAAATAACAGAAATATATCAAAACACCCAAAAGCCCAGTAATGGACACCCTCTGTTCCAGTAATGGACACCCTATACAAAGTAATAAATATAAATGTTTTTATGACTGTATTTAGAACCGAAATTTAATGAATACATACTAATGAAACAAAATAGTTATTTTCAAACCAATTTAAAAATTAGGATACCAGTAATTAAAATAAAATATTTGTGATAATCATTTACTGTTTGCATCAATTATTGTAATTATCAGAAGATCGGTGTTTTAATTATTTTAGATGGATAGTTTTTTTAAAATACTAAATATCAGGCAATTACAGCTATCAAATTATTGAAACAGTGGGGGATTTAAAAGGTAATTAAAAAAAATGTTTTGGAATATCAGTGTTTAGTTTTGTTTCACTATTTTTAACAATCTTCCAGAGATTACTTGATATATCATTTATAATAATTAATATTACAAATATGAAAGAAATGATATTGTGAGCTGAATATTTTAAATACTAAATAAAATAATTTCAAAATAAAACTGTAGAACTGATGTTTGAGGCTACTGATCTGCAGATTTACTATGTTTCATGAATACTACCTATAACTTTCATTAATAGTATTACATTTTTTTTTCGTCGGTGAATAAGGAAATATTTAAGACAGAAAATAGATTTTTAATAGCTTCTGTAACTTAATTGTTTTTATTTAAACAGAGAGGGATTAAGCCCTATGAGCCCCTCTTTGACTGTGCTCTTAAACAATATTTTCTACTTCCTGGCTGGTTTGATTGCCAGATTATAAAATATGCAAGGTATAATATACTTTTAAAAAGAAAAAAGAATAAAATATTGAAATTTTATTAATCACATAAAATAAAAGCAGCTATTTATAAAAATTTTGGTGTTATTACATTTTGTTAAGTATAATTTAAAAATTAAATTTGATTATTTAGGTTTGCAGTTAAGCCAAAATATTTTATGCAGTGTAAACATTACGGAAATTGCCTTTTTAGCAATGTCTACATGGGGTGTCCATTACTGGAAAATGACTAATTAAACATACCAGTAATGGACACCCCCTTTTAAAACTTTAAAAATAAATGAGATTTTGTAAATGGCCATTAGTATATAAAATTCTAAGTTTTCTATTGCTATTCAAACAAAAACATTCAAATTTTGCAAGAAAATAAAGAATATATAAATTAATTAAACGAAGCCAGCTCTTAGCCTCTTCATTAAAATTTTCACAGAAAAACAGCGAAACTTTGAAACATTATTTTGTGCTTCCTTATTGATTTGATTAAAAATGTCAACAATAACCCAGTTTTATAAAACATGCAAGGGGGAATTATAAAAAAAAAATAATTAAAGCTAAATATCTATTAGTTATTTTTTTATGAACCAAAAAGATCAAGGGGTGTCCATTACTGGAAGGGTGTCCATAACTGGCACATCTACCCTATATAATAGTTGCAGGATTTTGTCGAGTCATTTCAAATTTTATAAAAATAGAATCAAAACTCAAAGAGATATTAATAAAAGTTTTCTTCATCTTTTTAAATCCTATCATATGTAATTAATTCAGTGATACCCCATGATAGGGAATGATTCTAGGTTGCCATTGTGATTACGTAATGTTTAATTTGGAGTCATATTATTTGCGTATTATTGAATTAAATATATAGAATCCTAATAAATTTTGTATTCATACTTTTTTGCATAAGAGTGCAAAAGCTATTGCACCAACGTCTGAATATTCATAAAACTAGTTATAGTACGAACGCACCTCATTTGCCACTTTTGACGTACAACTTCCGACTTGTTAAATTTGATTTAGAAATTATTTTTGACTAATATTATGTAATCATAAAAATTTAAACCACCACACCACCATCGACGACAACAAGAACAACAATAAAACAAGACCGAAAAATCATGCGCCCAACATAGATTATGAAACACTTTCCAACACATTTAGAATACCGGAGCAAAACTTTATAGTTTATTAAGGTTAAAGAAGATGTATAAATATTGCACCAACGTCTGAATATTTATAAAACTAGTTATAGTACGAACGCACCTCATTTGCCACGTTTGACGTACAACTTCCGACTTGTTAAATTTGATTTAGAAATTATTTTTGACTAATATTATGTAATCATAAAAATTTAAACCACCACACCACCATCGACGACAACAAGAACAACAATAAAACAAGACCGAAAAATCATGCGCCCAACATAGATTATGAAACACTTTCCAACACATTTAGAATACCGGAGCAAAACTTTATAGTTTATTAAGATTAAAGAAGATGTATAAATATTGCACCAACGTCTGAATATTTATAAAACTAGTTATAGTACGAACGCACCTCATTTGCCACGTTTGACGTACAACTTCCGACTTGTTAAATTTGATTTAGAAATTATTTTTGACTAATATTATGTAATCATAAAAATTTAAACCACCACACCACCATCGACGACAACAAGAACAACAATAAAACAAGACCGAAAAATCATGCGCCCAACATAGATTATGAAACACTTTCCAACACATTTAGAATACCGGAGCAAAACTTTATAGTTTATTAAGGTTAAAGAAGATGTATAAATATTGCACCAACGTCTGAATATTTATAAAACTAGTTATAGTACGAACGCACCTCATTTGCCACTTTTGACGTACAACTTCCGACTTGTTAAATTTGATTTAGAAATTATTTTTGACTAATATTATGTAATCATAAAAATTTAAACCACCACACCACCATCGACGACAACAAGAACAACAATAAAACAAGACCGAAAAATCATGCGCCCAACATAGATTATGAAACACTTTCCAACACATTTAGAATACCGGAGCAAAACTTTATAGTTTATTAAGGTTAAAGAAGATGTATAAATATTGCACCAACGTCTGAATATTTATAAAACTAGTTATAGTACGAACGCACCTCATTTGCCACTTTTGACGTACAACTTCCGACTTGTTAAATTTGATTTAGAAATTATTTTTGACTAATATTATGTAATCATAAAAATTTAAACCACCACACCACCATCGACGACAACAAGAACAACAATAAAACAAGACCGAAAAATCATGCGCCCAACATAGATTATGAAACACTTTCCAACACATTTAGAATACCGGAGCAAAACTTTATAGTTTATTAAGGTTAAAGAAGATGTATAAATATTGCACCAACGTCTGAATATTTATAAAACTAGTTATAGTACGAACGCACCTCATTTGCCACGTTTGACGCACAACTTCCGACTTGTTAAATTTGATTTAGAAATTATTTTTGACTAATATTATGTAATCATAAAAGTTTAAACCACCACACCACCATCGACAACAACAAGAACAACAATAAAACAAGACCGAAAAATCATGCGTCCAGCATAGATTATAAAACACTTTCCAACACATTTAGAATACAGGAGCAAAACTTTATAGTTTATTAAGGTTAAAGATGATGTATAGATAAACAATTTAGAAAACGCATAACGTATTTCAAAAGTTTTGTTAGTTTCTGCAATCACCATCCATAGTCGGAAAAATTTTCGTGTAGTCCTGCATCTGATCTATAGTTTTGTATGTATATTACATAGTATGCTAAACGTTAGTTCAATTAAACATAACAACAATTAATCAATAAAACAGTTGAAAATTTCCATTCATCAATTTCCGTCAATAAACGGATGTGTACTTGAAATCTTTTGTGTAGCCCTGATCTATAAATTTTATACACACCAAGTAACATGCAAAAAAATAGTTAGGGTAAATCCAAAAGGTCAACTTTATGACATAAGTTTTAATTTATTTTTGTTCGGAAATGCATGAAACTAGCAGGTGTTGTTGTTCAGAAACTAAGTAATCGAACTGTTTTTTTTTTTTTTTTTTTTTTTTTTTTTTTTTTTTTTTTTGCAAGCGCAATAGATGTTTCAGAAAAGGGTGTCAAAGTGGGCATTTTGAATCGAATTTCCGCGCGAAAGAAGAATAATCACTCAAGGAAGGGTGAAAAACGTCTTTGTCACGTGATCAAAATCGCTTATAATTCGATAGGTAATTTATTGATCCAAAAATAGAAAACACAATTCGATTCCAAATCGCGTCCATATTAGTCAGACCTTCCAGTTTTATATCTTTCCGTTAAAAAGTGAAATTGTAAGTGTGTCAAAACGTTTTGCTCTTGTTGAGCAGAGCAGTTGAGAACAGCCTTAAATTTTAAAACGCGTGCCACAACTTAAAACGCATTCAGATACAGTAGAAAATTCTTTTATATGTCCCTGTAAATGAACGATAAATTCTATGGATAACAAATTCTACAGTAAAGTTTTGTAATACACCTGAGAGATTTATATAAATTTCAATATGTTTAAAATAGTGTAATATTATTAAAACGCACCGCAAATGATTTTTCCCCATAGACCACAATGTAACGAAATTCTTTTAAGTATCACTGTAAATGAACCGTAAACGCTACACATTTCAGTTTCGATACCGAACATGCCACACTAAACCCCAATAATACATATCATTTTCGTGACAATTTGACTATATTTACGCGAGTTACAGAACGGACAGACTGACAGACAAACCAAATTCATAAACAGTTTACACTAGGGATGCACAACCTGTGGCCCACGATGGGTTAACTTGTGGCCCGCGAGCTTCGTCAATTTATGACAGTAAAAAAATCGCAATTTTTGTCCATATGAGTCAGGTAAAAATCCCGAATTTCGGATTTGTCGCTGGAAAAAATTGAAAATTTCTTTGATCGTGTTCGGAAATTCGCGAGTTTTGTCCGTTTATCCGGAGAAAAATCGCCAATTTCGTCAATTTGCCGCGGAAAAAATTACGAATTTCGTTGATCGAATGTTGAAAAATCATGAATTTTTGTGGATTCGGTGCATAAAAAGTTCGAATTTTATTAAACGGACACAGAAAAATCGCAAATTTTATCGATGAGGTGTTGAAAAATACCAAATTTCGTTGGTCGACTGCAGAAAATTCGCGAGTTTCGTCAGTTTATCGCATGAAAAAATTACAAATTTTTTCACTTAGGAATCACGAATTTTGTTGATCGGGTTCGGAAAAATCGCGAATTTTGTCGATCATGTGCGGAAAAATCTCAAATTTCGTTGACCAGCTAAATAAAAATCGTGAGTTTCGTCAGTTTATCGAGAGAAAAAATCTCGAATTTCGTCAATTTGCAGCGGGAAAAATTACAAATTTCGTCAGAGTCGATTAAGAATCTCGAATTTCGTTGATCAGGCGCGGAAAAATCGCGAATTTTGTCAATTTGGTGTGGGAAAATCTCAAATTTCGTTAATCGGGAAAAAAATCGTGAATTATTTCGATGAGGTGCTGAAAATTGCAAATTTCATTGATCGGGCGCGGAAAAATCGCGAATTTTGTCGATTCGGTTTCGGGAAAAATCTCAAATTTTGTTAATCGGGCACTGAAAAATGGCGAATTTTTTTGAGGAGGTGCTGATAAATTGCAAATTTCGTTGATCGGTTGCGGAAAAATCGCGAATTTCGCTAGTTCATCGCAAGAAAAAATTACAAATTTTGTCAGTCAGTTAAGAATCCCGAATTTCGTTGATCGGGTTCGAAAATATTGTGAATTTTCTCGATCATGCAATAAAATCTGAAATTTCGTTGAGCGACTGTGGAAAAATCGCGAGTTTTGTTAGTTTATCGCGAGAAAAAATTGCAAATTTCGTCAGTTTACCTATCGAAAAATTACAAATTTCGTCAGTCTGTTTCGTTGAAAAATTGCGAAATTTGTTGATTGAGTGCGGAAAAATTACGAATTTCACTGAGCGAGTGTGGAAAAATCTCGAATTACGTTGATCGGGTGCGGAAAAATCGCCAGTTTCGTCAGTTTATCGCGAGAAGTAAACACGAATTTCGTCACTCTGTCGCGGTAAAAAAAAAATCACGAGTTTCTTCAATTGATGGAAAAAATTACAAATTTATCAATTGTTTGCAAAAATATCGCGACATTTATCAATCGCTCGTGGAAAAAAATCGCGAGTTTTGTCAAAATTTTCCATTTATCGAGAAGGAACAGCTAGTCTTCATAAAGAGTTGTATGGCTGTTCATACAGATATGAAGAAACCATGCATACAATGAATTATTTCTGTTTGTTTATTTTTTTATATACAAAAATCATTAGTTATCAAAAATAAAGAGTTATTACCCCCCCCCCCCCCCAAACCTCTCCGATATAGAATTCTGTCTGTGTTACTGATGTGGCCCTTGACAACCCAAACATTTTTGTAAGTGGCCCTTCTCTCAAAAAGGTTGTGCACCCCTAGTTTACACTATGTTGGAAAGTGTTAAAACGATTTAACAAACATTCTTTAATGGCATAATTTATTTACCGTATATACTTGTGTATAAGTCGAGCCCCCAATTCTTAAGTAAGATTTTGAAAAAAATTGAATTTTCGGGTATAAGTCTAACCAGATTTTTTGGATAGTATGTTGAAAAATGATTTGTAATCGAGGATATAAAAAAAAATAATAAAATAAATTTTCATTAAATTACTAAACTTTTTTTTTTCTTTTTTTTTTTACGTTTCTAATCAAACTTTTTTTTTAATTCAACGATTTAAAACTGTATAATAATGTAAACGATGAAGCTTAAACTATTTTGAAACCTATTCACATCCATTTAATGATACTTAAAAAGTAAAAATTCTTTGAAAAATCTCTTCAAATCTTATTTACAAGGGTAAACAACTCCTTAGTTGGTTGGTTGGTTGATTTTGTGACGGCCGATTATCTACACTAGGGATATAGGCCCGAGGGGGAGTGCCCTTCGTGGGGGTCTTTCTAAGGGAACCTAACCCGTATTAACGCATGGAAATCCATGGTTCGAAGAAAACCACGAAAACTCCGAACGATTAGGCCGACGGGCGCGATTGGGATCGAACCCAGCACTTCCCGTCTACCAGTTTCGAGAGCAAACAACTCCTTAGACTGCTAAAATATAGTACTTCTTTGTATTGTAGGTCTTTTAGGAGGGATATCTAGAAGCATTCTTAAGTTGAAGTTTTTTTTTTTTTTTAAAAAGGGTGATTAAAATGTTTAAATGAATGCCCCTGTATTTAAGGGAATTCTATCCCAATAGAAAATGGGTGCAGAACAATTACAGGGACATTATTGTTAAGCTTTTTTTTTTTTTTTTTTTTTTTTTTTTTTTTTTTTTTTTGTAAATTACAGTTAAATGACCAATTGTCCGTTTTTATTTCTCTCTCCAACCTAGACCCATATGGGATTACTTTAAAGGCTTGCCCATTCGCTGATTATCTGATTTTTTTTTTTTTTTTTTTTTTTTTTTATCTAACTAAATCATATATAAGTCGACCTCCCATTTTCAGCTCCCAAATTTTGTCTAAAATTCTTCGACTTATACACGAGTATATACGGTATTTATTATTTATTTTTAGCGGGAGCATCTCTGACTAACTACGAGGAACGCTGCATCTTTAATTGTTATCAGCGGACCGTTAACATTATTAAAATACTTACGTTAGAAAGACTTTATCTGGCAGTGTATGCCTTATTAATACATTCATTCATCACGCTCAACGATTATAAAATATTTCTTCCTTAAACTATGTAATACTCAAAATTATAACTACCAACAACCAAAAATAATAAAACATTTAACAAATCTTTTTTAATGGTATAATTTATCTTTTTATTATTTAGTATTATTCATCTCGACTAACCCCGAGGAATAGTGCATCTTTATTTGGTATCGGCTGATCGGCGTCGTTATTAAAACACTTACGGAAGAAATTCGCTACTTCACAGTTTCTTCTTTTATTAACATATTCTCCAATTGCGTTGAATAGTTACTGTTGGACTTCATGCCCTTGCATTCTTTAACTTCAAATTACATTTTTCTACATAACTAGGGGGCTCTGCCCCCTACGAGCTACGCTCGCCAACCCCCCGCTCAGACACCGCAAACTCTAAAAGCACACTAATTTGATCGCCTTTAAAAAAATTTTCGGAAGACGGAATTATAATTAAAATAACAGTGGCTATCTTTCTGCTAACGGGTTGTTTTTGTCTTTGATTAAATCAGATCAGGGAAACATCTAAAAATAAGCTAATGACTATAAAATGAATTAAGTAAACAGAGTCTTTGTCTCTCGGTATTATTATAAGTTTTTTTAAGTAAGACATTTTAAATGTATCGCTTTAAATCTGACGCAATTTTCACCAAAGTTTTCTTTCTCGTTTTAATAATCACGTGAAAATATTTTGTTGTTAGAAAGAAAATATTATTTGCGCTATCTTAGAATTATCAACAATAATTTAAAAAGATTATCTCAGAATATCAAATAAATGTCTCGCGCAAATATGTTTTTAAATTTAAACTGTTTGGCAATATTATAAATTGGCAATTTTAAATATGACGTAATTTCCTCCATGTATACTTTTAACGCATATTAATGGATTTATTATTTTACAATTTTCTTTCTTTTTTAAAATTCACGTGTAAATATAGTTTTTATGACGTAATTATAAATATCTTCCTGCTTTTAATGCGTAATCATTTAATTATCATTTGAAAGTTTTATTCTGTTTATAATAGTCACGTGTAAACAGTTTCTAATTGGAAGGAAATATTATTCATCGCGCTGCTTTAAAATTTGGCAACAATTTAAAATAATGCCCTTTTCTAAAAGTTATAAAAAATGCCTCTGAAAATGCTAAAAAATTGAACTTAAAATAGAAATAAAACCTCAAAAAATGAGTCAAATAAAAAAAATAAATGCAGTCTGTACACCGGGCACTTTTAATGTATTAAATGATCTAAAAAAGATTAAATTCCCATGTATAGTTTTTGCTCCTATAAAACTTTTTTAATGGAACGATTTTGACCAACTTTAACATTAAATGTCTCTTAAATTCTTCTTAAATTATTAAAATTCTCTCAAATTCTCCGATTTGAAAACTGTCTCATCAGCGTGTTTATCAAACATTTCTCTATAACACCACCGATTTTCATATTTTTGTATGCAATATTATCCGGTAACAAAAAATTCAAAACCGGCGGCGGCGGTGACAGCGTTAGTTACCTTTTTTGTAGAATGGAGAGATAAAATAATAATAAAGATTAAACTACAGCAACAAAAATCTTAGATAACAGGAAAAAAAAAATTACTGAAACATTTTATTTATTATGCGACAGAATAACTAAAATTATAAATATTTTTTCATTTTATTTTAAGATTTTTTTTTATTGTTGTTGTCCAATAAAATCTGAAAGTGGAGAAGATATTCCCCTTCACATCTAACTTAAAATAAATAAATGAAGAAAGAAAAATTAAATCTTCCATAAACGATTGCAAACAGAACTATTGAGCACTTTCTCTTTCCCTCCGATAAACTCTTCTGATCGACTGCCGGTTCTTTCCTCCTCATCCTCAGCATCTCTGACTAATCCCGAGGAACAGTGCATCTTTAAGGCTGTTCTCAAATTCAAAAGGGCAACTTTCTGACTTAAGTTTTAATTTATTTTTGTTCAAAAAAGCATGAAACTAGCTGGTGTTGTTGTCCAGAAACTATGTAATTGAGCTGTTTTTTCTATTTTTTTGCAAACGCAATAGATCTTTCAGAAAATTGTGTCAAAGTGAACGTTTTGAACCGAATTTCCGCACGAAGGAAGAAAGAGCACTCGAGAGCGGGCGAAAAACGTGTTTGTCACGTGATCAAATTCGCTTATAACTCAATAGGTAATTGATGGATCAAAAAATGGAAAAAACAGTTCAATTCCAAATCGCTTCCATGGCCGGGCTTTCCAATTTTATACCTTTCCGTTAAAAAATGAATTTGTAAATGCGTCAAAACGTTTTGCGCTTGTTGAGCAGAGCAGTTAAGAACAGCCTTCAATGGGTGGTCGGAGTCGGCCGACCAAAAACATTATTAGAATGCTTGCATAAGAAAGACTTTATTTGCCAGTGTCCATTCAACGATTGTGGCGGAGAAGTTACTTTTCGACATCATTTTATAGCATTTTTTGATTTAGAAAGTCTTGTTTTGCTAAAACTGTACAATAATTAAAAATAAAACGGCAGCAACTGTAACAATATATAACAAGAAAGAAAAGAAATCATGCGTCAAGCATTGATTATGAAACACTTCCCAACACACTCAGAATAATGTAACAAAACTTCACCGCTTAATACGTTGAAATAGAATGTCTGATTGAACCATTTCGAAACGCATTAACACATTTGAAAATCCAATTTCAGCAATTCCCATCTACAGTCGGAAGATTATCCAAATTCTTTACGCAGCCCTGTATATGATATATAGATTCATATCTATAAACTATGTGCATGCAAAAATTTAGTTCAGTTAGGAAATACATACCACAGCTAAAAATTCACCTCCAACAGTGTCCGCTAATAAGGAGAAAAGTACGTGAATTCTTTTGTGCATCCCTGTATACGAGGTACAGAATTTATACACAACGAGTAACATGCAAAAAGTTAGTCAAATTTAAAAGCGCATACCGAAATTGAAAACGAACTTTCAGCAGTTATTTCTCTAAGACAATAAGTACTGTAACCGATTCCCTATGTGTGTCTTTGTAAATGAACTATAAATACTTTGAACGCCCTATTCTGCTAATCATCTTGTAATGAAATTCATTGATTTATATCAATTATCAATACATTTGAAATAGCGTAATGTCATTAAAATACCATGCAAACGATATTTTCCCATTGACTATAATGTAACGGCATTCTTTTGAATGCCCCTGTAAATGATCTATAAATGCTAACACTTCATACTGAATATCGAACATGTCGTGGTAAACATCATTGACATACTATATCAATTGCCTGAAAATCCGAGTATATCTACGGGAGTTACAGCGTAGACAGACGACCAGAAGGACAGACAAACCGAATTCATAAACACTTTTCAACAACGTTGGAATGTGTTAATAAAAAAGACAACATATGTGCCTTACTGCCAGATTTTATTTATGTACCAGAATAGCTAATGTTAATTTCATTTTTATTTTTATGATATTATTTAGTGCGTCGATTTAATGTGCAGGTGAAGCAGATATTTTATGGGACCAGTTGGAAACTAGCAAAAAAAAAAAAAAAAAAAAGAAAGAAAGACAGAAAAAAATAAACACTTCTATACACGATCACAAGCAGAACTATATTAAACTTACACACTTCTCCCTCACCCCCCCCCCCTTTCCACAAACTCTCCCGATCAAATGTCGATTGTTACCTGCTCATCCCGTAACCCTCGGGAGTTCCCGAGGGTTACGCTCATCCTCGGCACATCTGACTAATCTCGAGGAATAGTGCATCTTTACTTGGTATCGGCCGGCCGTCAACATTTTTAGAATACTTGTATAAGAAAGACTTTATTTGACAGTGTTCCACTTTCAACGATAGGTAAGTTAGTTTTCGACATCATTTTGTAGCATTCTTTGATTTAGAAATTCTTTTTTTTTTTTTTTGCTAAAACTGTCAATGATTAAGATTAAGACGACAAAAACTATAAAAATACATAATAAACAAGATAGAAAAATCATGCCTCAAGCATAGATTATGAAACACTATCCAACACTTCTTGAAATCTTTAACAAAACTTCGTTATTTAGAGAAATATGTTAAATAAGATAAGTAAGTAAACATTTTAGAAAACAGATAAAACATTTGAAAAACTGATTTCAGCAGTTACCGTTCATAGACAAATTTGTATTCAAATTCTTTTGAACAGCCCTGTATTTGATCTGTAGGTTGATATATATACTATATAATGAAAAACTTTAGTTTAGCAAGAAAAGGCGTCATAGATTGAAATTTCTCTTTCAGCAGTTTATACTAATAGATGGAAATATACTTGAATACTTTTGTTCAACCCTGTAATTTACCTAGTACCTTTATTACACGTCACTATTTAGCTAAAATTTAATTGAAACTAAAACACTCTAAAAACTAATAAAATTACATTTTCAGAAATTATCATCCATAGACGGCCATGTATCAAATTCTTTGCGTGGCACTGTATATCATTTTATCTATATTCTAAAACCATTTCTTAGTAAACTAAATGCAGTTCAGCGTAAAAATGCATAACTCATTTAAAAACCACCTTTAAGCAATTTGGGCTCAATTTGCTTCGATACAATATAGTATCTGAAATCTTTTGGGTGTCCCTGTAAATGCTATGCATTTCGTATTATACGTGAAACAAGTTATTGTAAACCTCAGCAACGTATATCGATTTCATTATATATGAAATAGTTTAACATAATTAAAATACGCCGCAAACAATTCCCTCCACCCCTATATCATCATTAAACGGGATTCTTTTGTGTGGCCCTGCAAATGACTAATAACTATTCTTTGCATATCATATTCTCCAGAATGCATATTTTAGTGCACTTCATAAATGAATATGGGTTTTATCGTGTTTGAAAGCGTGTAACATCAGTAAAAATCATTTGAAACAGTTTTTTTCGCATTGGCCGCAATGTAATGGAATACTTTTGACTGTCCCTGTAAATGAACTAAACATGCTACAAACTTCATTTGCAATAGGGAACGTGCTATGGTAAACGTCAATAACATCAAAAAATTTTAGGGCAATACGAGTATATTTACGAGAGTTAGAGCGCGGAGAGACGGACAGACAAACCGAAGTCATAAACACTTTTCAACTTGGTTGGAAAGTGTTAAAAAGACAACAAATCTGCCTTATTGACAGATTTTATTTATGCACGAGAATAGCTAATATTTATTTCATTTTTATTTTAAAGACATTATTGGTACGTCAATTTGAGGTACAGGTTAAGAAGATATTTAATGAGGTCAACAGGAAACTAGCAAAAAAAAAAAAAAAAAAAAAAAAAAAAAAAAAAAAAACTACAAACGACCACAAATAGAACTATATTAAACTTTCACGACTCTTTTCCTCCCGTAAATTCTTCTGATCAACCGTCGATTGTTTTCTCCTCATCGCCCATCCTCAGCATCTATAACTAACCCTGGAGGAACTGTGCATCTGAGTACTTGCGTAAGATACACTTTATTTGACAGTGTCTGTTTTCATTGATGTATTCGGTATCACTTTGAATGGTTATTGGCAGATTAAATTTACTGTTCGGGGTGTCTAGAATTGGTAAAATACATTTCATATTTTTTTTTTTTTTTTTTTTGAAAGATATATTTTGGCACTCTTCTGCCTAAATAAAGCGTCTAGATGAGACAAAACGTTTTGACACATTTACAAATTCACTTTTTAATGGAAATATATAAAATTGGAAAGCCTGACTATGGTAGTGATTTGGAATCGAACTTGTTTTCCATTTTTTTTTTTATCAATAAATTACCTACTGAGTTATAAGCAATTTTGATCACGTGAGTAACACGTTTTTCGCCCGCTCTTGAGTAGTTATTCTACTTTCGTGCGGAAATTCGGTTCAAAACGCCCACTTTGACACTGTCTTCTGAAAAATCTATTGCGTTTGCAAAAAAAAAAAAAAAAAAAAAAACTGAAAAGAACAGTTCGATTACATAGTTTCTGAACAACAACACATGCTAGTTTCACGCATTTCCGAACAAAGTAAATTAAAACTTATGTCATAAAATTGTCCTTTTGGATTTGAGCCTTAAAGCATGTTTGTGATTATATAAGAAAATATAACTATTTAAAACAAAAGTTCTTATGCCAGCTGAATAAAATTCATGTACGGGACGCTGGTCTTAAAGGGGTTAAAAGAAAGAGAGAGAGAAGTCCGCATACACGTGCCATAGAAGGAGGAAGTTCCAAAGAGAAAGAGGAAAGACAAGAATAAACTTTTTTTATCTACGTTGATTAAAAAAAGAAAATAGCAAAATCGAATAAATAATTATGACAACCATCTTGTTTCTTTTTCCATTTCACGAATAACTACGTATATACATGATGTTTAAGTACATGGTGACGTATGAAGAAATAAAAGATTATGACGTATCAGTGAATCAAGACGTAAGATAGATAACATTATGATTCGGAATTCGGATGCACGTGTATAGGTTCATCAACGGGTACATCCGCTTGCATGCACCCAACTACAGTGTTTCACATTGAAACCTTGAGAACTCACGTCACAGTAGTCACGTCATAATACCGAAGAAAGTTTCAACGGCAAAAGTTACATACAAAAGTTACTATTGCCTGGCTGAATTGTTAAGGCTATTCTCAAATCCAAAGGTGCTATTTTCAGACACATTTTTTAAATTAATTTTTGTTCGGAAAAGCATGAAATTGGCAGGTATTGTTATTTAGAAACCATGTAATCGGAAGACGGTGTCCATTTTTTGGTAAACACAAAATATCTTTCAGAAAATACTATCAAATTGGGCGTTTCGAACCGATTTTCCGAACGCGAGACAAGGATAAAATTGATCGCCATGTGACCATGATCGCTTGTAACTCTGTAAGTAATTTATTTATCAAAAAATGAAAAACTCATTTCGATTTCAAATTGCTTCAATAGTCAGGCTTGCCAATTTTATGCCTTTACGTTTAAAAGTGAGTCACAAAATGTACCAGAAAGTTTCACGCTTGTTGAGCAGGGGATTTGAAAACCGCCATAAGGTGTTCTCAAATCCAAAAGGGCAACTTTTTGACATAAGTTTTAATTTATTTTTGTTCGAAAATGCATGAAACTAGCTGGTGTTTTTGTTCAGAAACTCTGAAATTAAGCTGTTTTTTCTATTTTTTTGCAAACGCAATAGATCTTTCAGAAAATAACGTCAAAGTGGGAGTTTTGAACCGAACTTCCGAACGAAAGAAGAATATCCAATCAATGAGGGGAGAAAAATGCCGTGTCACGTGATCAAAATCGCTTATAACTCAATAGGTAATTGATTGTACTTTCTAATCCATTTTTTAATTCTCTTTTGTATGTAGAGATATGAAATTGGAAGGTGCACTTACTGAGAAACTATGTAATCGGACTGTTTTTCCATTTTTCAGTAAAGACAGAAAGTCTTTCAGAAATTGGTGTCAAATGTCAAAGTTGGCATTTTGAACCGATTTTCCTGACACGGCAGCGCGGTAAATTAAGAAACTGCTGTCATTAGACCATAATCTCTTTATATCCCAAAATGTAATTCATTTATCGAAAAATGAAAAAAGAACTCTCCGATTACAAATCACTTTAATAATCATGCCTGCAAATATGATGCTTTTGCATTTAAAAATTAGACGGAAAAATATATCAAAGAGTTTTGCGCTGTTGATCGAGGAAAAATATATTTTTTTAATCCGACTTAAACAATAAAACCTTATAAATTACATTACCCCCTCCCCCCTTATGTCGCGACTCATTATATCGCTCATTTAGATACAACTTTCTTTTTTCACGCCATCCAAAAAAATATAAGTTTTAACGTAAAAGGAACTTTTAATTATAGTAAAAAAAATCAATTACAAGAAATGTAATTTACTATTGCTATTTTTATTGAAAAAAAAAAAGTAATATATATTTTTTTAGATACACTGTAAAAAAAATTCCGTTAAAGTACGGAAATTATACTGGAAACCGAGACGCACTATTTCCGTATTTTAAAGGAATTTTTTTCTGTAAATTCCGGAAAAAATTTTGTTTTATTCACAAAATTTTTCCGTTTTTTTTTAAATATTTCCGTATTTAAAAATTTCCGTCTCAAAGACAAAATATAATAATTTTTCAAGGAGAAACTTACATACAGTAAACATCCTCTAATCCGGTACGTTCGGAACTTGAAACATGCCGGATTATAAAATTTTCCGGTTTACAGGATGAATGTCGGGAAAAACGTGTAGAAGTTAGAATTGAACAAAAAATTACAGTAAAGCATGTTTTTTATTCGTTAAACAGATTGAATAGAATTTAAAAACGTAATCAATAATGTAAAGTACAACATACAAACATGACTACAAAACGAAAACGTGCACTGTAGGCCTACTCTTAGAAGCCATCTTAAACAAGTCTATAATATCAGGTAGTTTTGTAGTAGTCTTTTCTCTTCTTTATTTAGGAAGTTAGTTCTTATGATGTGAAGTTTCATAATTTCTGCATGGCTGAGCAAACTTCTGCACTCAGAAAACTTGATAATTGCGTTCAAGGCATCAGCTGCTTGATTCCGCCTGATATTGTTTGACTCGTCTGCATCATTCTCATCGGAGCGAACGTCTTTGGGTGTTGTTAGGTTGATAACACACTGAATGATGCCCTCATTTGTCAAAATTTCCTCGATCGGCTTATCAAAATCTGCTTCAACCCTATCCTTTATTTCTTTTCGATCAGTTGTGTTTCCGAAAGTCGTGCCGGATTATCCAGCTTGCTGGACCATTGGATGCCGGATTAGAGGATGTTTACTGTATTTATGAATTTGACACTTCGCTTTTCAAGGACACGTTTACATCAAGGTCAGAAAATCCCAATTTAATTCAAACAACAATAAATCAACAACACTTACCCTGACAAGTTCAAACCAGGGATCTGTCCTCTTCCAGATTAGCGCCCTTAACGATTACGCCACGGCTACACAAACTATGCGTTCAAATATCGTTATTTATTTCAGATGTCTTTTATAAAGCAAAGGCTAACATGTTAAACAAGGAAGGTATTTTCGCAGAGATAATCTTTTCAATTGAGTATACAATTCTGAATATTTTACCCCCCCCCCCCTATAATTTTGAATATTTTGCTTTTTAGTTTCATGCTTTATAAAAGATAAATTTTACTCTTTAAAATATTACAGCTATGGAAGAATGTACTAAAACTGCTTCTTATTTGAAAGATTTTAAAAATTTTATTTTAATGTTATTTTTATTTATTTATTCATTTAGTTTTGCAAGAATACCAATATATTTTTTCAAACATGTATTTTTTCAAATTTTCCAAATTATTTGTCTGATGATCTACTTTAAACTCAAATAAAGATAATTACTACATGGTATTAAAATAAATTTCCTTCATTGCTTATTAAACTTAGATAAACGTCAATTTTATGATAATTTCATAATTATATTTCAGATATGTTTTAAATTTTATGTGCGAATCTGTTAAAGTGAATAGATTAAAAAATATTAAAATTAAAAATAGATTTTTTCATTTTAAAATATCCTAACAGAAAGATAAAAAATATATTAACATCTTGCTATAAATAAGTCAAATATTATTTTAAAATCATAATGAAAAATAAACTGTAACATTTCCTTTTTAACGATCTCAAAATTAAAAAGGTATTAATAAGACTTCAATTTTTTTTAAATATCGTAAAAATAGGTTAGCTTTATATAGATATAAAATAAATAAATAAAATAAAAAGAAAAAAAAATATTATAGCAAGTTGTTTAAAAATACATATTATGGATTTCGTCGTAATTTTTATCGGTTTTACTTGAAAACTCATGTAAAGCATACTATTTAGCCATTATTGGAAAATCATTGAATATATTTTCAATATAGAGCCATATTTAGCCAATAATGGGATTTCAATAAAAATAATATCACAAGGATATACAACAATTGTATATCCTTGTGATAACGATGTAAAGACAAGGATATACAACAATTAATTACTTTGCTTCCCAAACAAAAGCAACTAATTTCAAAACTTTATTTACGGAACTTTTACAGTTTTGAAAGCAATACAATAATATTCCGTAAAATTAATGGAAAACTTACTAGATTTATACGGATTTATAATCTCAAAATGTCAATTACGGAAATTATACTATATTCTTAGAAAAATGAAACTATTCCGGAAAATTTTACGGAAAAATTTGTGCATATTGACGGATTTTCTTTACAATGTGTACAAATACAACAGGTTTACCAACACCATAATCGTTTTTAACTTTTTAAATATCCACGTTTATATGGAGCTTTTCTTCTCTCCCAGTATGCTCGATAAAACGAGGGGGTATTGCATCTGATTAATTGGCGAACACCAATTTTCAATAATCTGTTTATTTTTCTACAACCGACTTTCTGCTAAAACACAATTTGTAATTTTTGAAAATAAATGTCTAGTAAAAACTATCCTTTTATTATAAAAAAAATCGAATACATAATAACAATTATGTTTTGCTTCTTTTTTACCCGACTGCCAAGAAGGTTATGTGTTTCACGCGTATCTGGGTATGTGGATTTCTTTATACCCTCGAAACATCCCAACGGCTGGATGGATTTTAATGAATGAGGTCTCTGTCGATTCGTCATAACAGTTTGATGGTTAGGCTAGGTTTTATTTTTATAAATTCAAAAAGGCGGTAGAGACGACAAAAAAAATTTTACGCACCCTGTTGAGTGGCATATCATTGGATAGGTCTTTCAAAATGAAGACGATGTTTCATTGACAATTTTATAGTCAGAAACTCCATTTAGATATTACACAACCTGGAAGTTGTGTAGGTAGGACCTCTAGCTTTACTGCAACTCTAATCTTCATAGACCTAATCAAAACATTGTTTATAGATAGGAAATATCAATTAAACACAACTTAAAAGTCATCAATTCAAGTAAATAAAAAAGAAATATGTAAGTAATGTAAAAAAAAAATCTCACATTGGAAAGAAATAATTAACTAGTTCGCTTTTTACGCAGTCGGGTCTTTTTGATTTTTTAAATTCAATTTTACTTGTTTCATTTTGAAGCGTAGTTCCATGTACATGATATTTGAATATGTATGATATGATGACATATAAAGAAATGAAATATTATGACGTATCGATGAATGATGACGTATAATAACATTGTGATCCGAATGCATCCATAGGTTCATCAACGGGCCTACTTACGTTATTTACCTAAATAAACTATTTTGGAATGCGTCTCTGAGGTCTCGGGCCGCACATAAAGGCTATATTGCTGGTATATAAAAAATTGACACGATTGCGTTAAAGGTTACAGTGTTAGGAATACAGTCGAAGCTCGTATTCCCGACACTCTAGTGTCCAGAAAAAAGTGTCATCATAAGTGGAGTGTCGCGGTAACCGGAGTTGGAGAAAAATATATTTATAAAAAGGAGTATTTTTAATTAATTTAAGACAATTTTAATTTCATAACTGTTGTTGCTGTTTTAAGCAATAAAACATTATTTTTAAACAAAATAGACACAAAAACAAAATTGAAAAGAATAAAAATCAGATTTAAGATTACTTGTTTTTTTATTGTTACATGAAATATTGATGAATTAAGATTTGCTTATCCCTAGATATGTTTCCTATAATTCTTTTTTTAATATTACACAATGAATTGTAATCAATATTCGTTGTTTCAGAAATGGATGTTAGGAAATTTCTGATCGTTTCAATGGAATGCAATGCTTCAGTTTTAATCCGATGAAAAACGCCTTGTAACCACAAGAAAGCGCCACCCGACCAGAAAAAAAGACCGCGAGTAGACTGATGCGTCTATCGGGAGCTTGTGTTATTTATAGTGTGTGGGCTTATTTATTCACATAAAGGACTGAAGTAAAATTTTTCATTTATCTCAATGGGTATTTTAGATATTTTTGTGAAAAGTTTAGATAAGACATTTCTTACTATTTAATTTCCGCGCTTATAAGATGGATTATGAAAAATGGACAATTTTCCTTAACCATCGGGATATCCGGAGGTGAAAATTATTCAACTCCGGATAAAATCCGTTGTGTATTTACATTAAAATCACATACAGAAAATCGGGACTTTGGAAACCTGACGTGATAAGCGGAGTGACGAGAAAAGCGGGTGTCGAGATAACGAGGTCCGACTGTATTTCACTTTTTGATAAACACTTGTCTTCTATAAAACGCTTTATTTCCCCATAACGGACATTGTATTGGAATATATTTTGTAACCTTTTTAAGTGGCGAGTTCTCTTTAAATAACATTTTAGTAAAAGCTTGTTATTTTAAATTATAAAAATCAAATTTTATGATTTTTTTTTTCCTTTTCCCTGTAAACGCATGAAATTGGCAGGTATTCTTATTCAAAAGCCATGTAACTGAGCATTTTATTTTTTCTAAAAGTGGAAAATCTTTCAGAAAAAGCTGTCAAAGTTTGGTGTTTTGAACCTGATTTCCGGGCGCGACAGCGCGGGAAAGAAAAAAACTGCTACCATGAGATACAATCGATTATAATTCCTCAAGATTTAATTCATCTATATATATATATAAAAAAAAAAAAAAATAAGAATTTGTTCAATTACAAATCCTTTGAATGATAATGCCTGCAAGTGTAATGTTTTACATTTAAAAATGAGTCCAAAAGTGTGTCAGAAAGTGTGGCGTTGTTGAGGGGGGAAAATATTTTTTTTAGAGCTGTCTTAACTGCATGATGACATATTATGACGTACGAAGAAATAGAATGTTATGGCGTATCAATGAATTATGACGCGTGACAGATAACATTATGATTCAAATGGATGTATACGTATAGGGTTATCAGTGGGTTTACGACCGATTGCATGCTCCCAATTTACGGTGTTTCGCGGATAAACGTTGAGAACTTACGTCACAGTAGTCACGTCATAATGTCCAAGAACGTTATCCCTGCCAAAGTTATCTTCTGCAGATAATAGTCCGAAGGAATACTGCAAAGGATACACCGTGGAAATATTTGATTTTTTGACGAACACTCGTATTCAAAAGGTTATTTATTTCCTTTATAACGGATATGTTTTTGTTAGAACATGTTTTGAAACCTTTATAATGACAAGTTGCTTTAATAGTGGTTTTTTTCAATGTTTTGTTTTTAACTTAAGGCTGTTTCCAACTGCTCTGCTCAACAGGCGCAAAACGTTTTGACGCATTTACAAATTCATTTTTTAACGGAAAGATATAAAATTGGAAGGCTTGACTATGAGCGATTTGGAATCGAACTGTGTTTAGATTTTTAGATAAATAAATTACCTATTAATTTATAAGCGATTTTGATCACGTGACAAAGACGTTTTTCACACTTCCTTGAGTGATTGTTCTTCTTTCGCGAGGAAATTCGGTTGAAAACGCCCACTTTGACACTATTTTCTGAAAAATCTTTGCGTTTGCAAAAAAAAAAAAAAAAAAAAAAAAAAAAACGGACAAAACAGTTTGATTACATAGTTTCTGAACAACAACACCTGCTAGTTTTATGCATTTCCGAACAAAAAATAAATTAAAACTTTTGTCACAAAGTTGCCCTTTTGGATTTGAGTACAGCCTTAAGGTGGTTTTCAAAATCCCTGCCCAACAACGCGAATTTTTTGACATATTTTCCGCCTCATTTTTGGAACTTGAAGGAATAGCATCGGCAAACCTGCCTAATGAATCGATTAGGAATCGAATGGAGTTTTTCATTTTTTGATAAATAAATTACTTTTCGAGTTGTGAGCGATTGTTGTCACGTGACGACGTTTTTCTCCTTTCCTGCGCTGTCGCGTCTGTAAAATCGGTTAAAACGCCCACTTTGACAGTATTTTCTAAGAGATTTTCTCCCTTTACCAAGAAATGGAAAGCGCTTTTGTGTACATAGTTTCTGAATAAGAACACCTGCCAATTTCACGCGTTTCCGAATAGGAATGTGTCAGAAAGTTAGCACCTTTGGAGTTGAGAACAACCTTAAGTAGTGTTGTGCAGAATAAAAATGAAATGAAATGAAATACAGCAGTTGAAAAATATTGCTTTATTGCCAGACTTTATTTATGAGCCAGGGTAGTTAAATTAAGGAATACTTTTTATTTTTAAATTACTATGTTATGAAAAACTAAACTCTGTGGCTATACAATCCAAGAAGGATCTGGGCCGACAGTGCCCATCTCTGTTTTCTTGACCCTGGGCCCCGAGGTGCTATGCAGCATGCGTCCCGGCCAGGTGGTCAACCTAACGCGAGACTATGTTATGATCATACTGAATATTCTACACTTATATACATTTCATTTTTTATTTCTTGACAAACACACGAAATCACAAGAGTTATAATTGTTCCAACTGGGTAAAAAAGTGTTCAGACCTGGAGTTGAACTCAGAATCTTTTTCATACATTACTCTTAATTCTCTACCACTTGAAATACCTGGGCGGCAACACAGACGCACAATTTATTCAGAAAATCTTTTGTAAATGACCTCTGAGCCGTTACCTGAAACAGATTAACAGAAAAAATCGCAGGTACAGGAGCTCTAATAAACGATGGATAATATCCAATAAACGTAATTATACTTTTTAATTTTGAACACAATCATACTAATTTTGGAAAGAAATCACACCAGTTATACGGTACTTCTCCAATACCCCGTGGACCATTTTCAATAAAAATAAAATAAATAATAAAAAAAAAAATAGAGAACAGGAATTCTTCTTTTTCAGAATTTAGTGTCGCCCTGATGAAAATATATATATATATATATATATATATATATATATATATATTAAGTAGTTTTTTTCAATCGAACTTATACCTTTGGAATGGATCATTTTCTTCTGATGGACTGATAGCTTTCATTATAAATGAAGTGTTGGGTGAAGATGAAAGAGCAGCCGTAGAAAGTTAGAACTCTGATTTTCTGGTCAGAATGGGAAAAAAAATGGCCACAAGTTTTTTTTTATAGGCTATAGGATTGAAAGCCAAAATAGCATGATTGCGACGTCACATTCACACTCGATGGCTCTACTCACTTCGTTTATGGTTAATTTTAATAATTCTGCATTTAAATTCTTAAATTATTCATTATAATTAAATCAATTAATTCTTACAAGTATTTAAAGGAATTCTTATAACTATCTAAATGAATTCTCATAATTATTTTTTAAGAACAAAGCATTTTTTTACCCAAAATCATCTGAACAAATCAAATTTTATATCTGGTATGTTGCTACACTCGTATAAAGTGATGTTTTTATCTCTAAACCCATTGATTTTTCTCTCTCTAACTAATTAAAAAATTTAGAGTTCCAACATTCTTCCATTTGTTTATCGGGCGTTATAGTTTGACGTTATTATTATTATTATTATTATTATTTTCGGAAAGTAGACGATAGGATAATGGAAAAGTAACAAGTTATAATTTTTCCAACTGGGTGAAAATTGTTAATTTTTTTTCCCATACAGTTGGAAAAATTACAACTCGTATTTATTCATATTTCCATACAACAACTTACAATACATACAGTAAATACAGTCGAACACCTCATTAACGTGAACACGGTTAACATGAATTACTTTTAACATGAACAGTTGTTCCCACTGTCCCCGTCAAAATGAATACGGATTCTAGTGTTTTTACTCCTTTTAAGATGAACACGTTTAACGTGAAATTTCGCTTAATATGAACAATTCTCGATGTCCACATGAGAGATTTTGACGCTTAACGTGAACGAAAATTCCTTCTTTAGAGCGATGAAAACGTGTACTATTGCCATTAGAATGTTCTCAATTTTGGACAATACAATACGTGTCATCAACTACATGCCACCAGTATTAGGGAAGGTTGCTACCTAAAGGGAGCATTTTTATGTATTGTTTCTTTCTTCAAAAGTGGAAAATTTACAGTTTAAATTGCAGCTTTCGTATGAAAGGTAGCATGCGTTCTATTAATGGATAACAAAAAAACTAATAGTTTAATTATTAAAATAGAAATGTCTCAATTCTAAAACAAAGTTTTGTTCCATTAGACCTTATGTGAAATGCACATTTGTCCCTGAATCCTTTACCACTGATTGTAAATTAACTGTTTATTTCTGGTACAAAATATGATTAAAAATGAACACTGTATAAAAGCTTCATAATAAATGTATTATTATTTTTAAAAAATGATTTAATCGTTGATCACAACGGATATTTATTAAATATAAAAAAACTCATCTTGATGTTTAAATATAGCTTGTTTCTTGCTTTGCAAATAGCTAATGAAGAAAAGTGGTTCAATGCATGTTCTTGTATAATTCTGGAAATGACATTTACTGATAAATTTTGACTGTTATATATTTTACGAAAAAACCCTGTTGTCCCAATAGCTCCCCGTCTTCCCTATATGTATTTTTCTCAATATTTTTTATCGGGATTTTTTGTTCCTGATAGCATGAACTACGGATAACATGAACAAAAATTTAATTCCCCTTGAGATTCATGTTAACGAGGTTTGACTGTATAACAATCCTACTTTCAACAAAATAATAACAATGAAAGCAATGATGACAAATGAGTAATTATCCATAAACCTTATTCAATTAAATATTAATAAATGCATTACATTGATGCAAAAGTTAGTCGAGTTTTTTTAAATATTTCTGATGGATAGCACACAGAGAATAATCAGATTCTTCTCTTTGATACAGCTTCCTTTCTTTCCATAATTTGGGTTCTTGAGTGACACGGCGTTTTTTGGAGCAAAGGCTATTGAAATTAAACAATTATGTCGCCTAATAATATAAAAACTCTTTAAATGTGCAAGAATACAATAAAAAAGTAAAAGTTTTCATTTCCTTTCTTTCTTTTTTAGAATAGCCTTAAGTTTCAACAAGAGCAATTATAAACATATACGAGGGTGGTTCAATAATTATTGTCCCGAGTGTGTATAAAATATTTCTACTGCGATAGTTGATGTGGAATATTGAAGCCTAATGTCTTAGATGCCTATATGCTCATTTTCAGAATTGTGCTGCTATATTAACATTTTTTTTTCATTTTTGGTGTGAAAGGTCACACCTAGCTTGAAAGGGGGGGGGGGATGACAGTGAATCAGGCGTGGCTACAGTTGTTTGGATTCGGGAGCATAGTGATATAGCCACGTCTTATCCACTGTCACAAATGTATTACAGAACTGCTTCAGGTCTGACCCCATAAGCTCTAAACCAGCCTACCCCCGCCTTTCAAGCTAGGTGCCACCTCTCACACCTAAAACGAAAAAAAAAATATGTTAATATAGCAGCTACGGTTTTGAAATTGAGCGCATATAGGCACCTAAGACATTAGGCTTCAATATTCCACATCAACCATCACAGTACAAATATTTTATACACACTCGGGACAATAAGTATTGAACCACCCTCGTACATGCGTTCTTTATTTGGATTGTCAAGTACCCCAATTTAAGCGTGATGTCCTGCTTTTTAGACTTCTAATTCATTTGCAACGACTAGACGAGACACCAGAAGTTGTAATTTTTTAAAATTTTAGACAGCGCAATACTTTGTGCATTATTCTGTGTGAAGCTCTTATCAGATACAGTGCGTACCTTTTGGTGTTACATTTCATCGCCAAAATCATCATTTTTCAAAGAATGCTGCCGATGCAATATTTGTGGAAGTGATTAAAAAAAAAACAATAAATGTTGCAAGAGCCTGTAAAACTACTTTTCCAGGTGTAAGAGAATCAACGTCGTGAAACACATCTTGGCTTGTTCCAGTACTATTTTAAACACCCGTTCATCCAAAATTATTAAAACTATCTATCTATATTATAAAGGACAAACATATCTGTGCGTAACGCATACGTCATTCTGTGAATGGCAACACTTTGAAATTTGAAATAAAAATTTGGTTTTGCAATTTTCGCTACTGCAAAATTTTAAACTTCTAAACATACCACGTTTTAAATGTTTACACCGTCGTATGCAGAAAAAAATGCACATTTAAATGCAATTTGTTTGAAAGCTGTACCTCAATTTATTTTTGAGATATTAATTTTTTTATAGTTTTTAATACCAATTTTCTAATCGTGGCAACTGAAGTACTTCATTTCTATTAAAAGTGGTTTAGTTATCTTTATTGATTATATTCTTACTGATGCCATTTTCTCATTACAATTAAAAATATATTTTTTTAAAAATTTGAACAGAAAATGACGTTACGCTTTAAAAAAGACACAATTTCCCTGATGATGCTGTTGTATTTCACTATTTTTTCATTTCGCTGACTTTGAGTTTGAGACAATAGGCAAAATATTTCAGCGACTGAAAATGACGTCATATTTAAAAGAAACCGGTAATTTTATTTGATAAAACGAGATATTTCCCCCATGAATACGTCTAAAAGTTATAAATTTCTGGAATTTTTACGCGCAGGTACAGAGATTGTTATAAGACCTCAAATCACGAGTGGGAATTTTAACATGGCAAGTTGTAATAGTTGACAAACGTGACTTAAAGCTTGAAAATATATTTATCAATAACCTATTGCGCGTTAAAATGTTTTTAGATGGTTAATATTGATGTGAAACGTTGAAAATGACTTGATTTGTTTAGATTTAAAGGGGGGGGGGGATTCTATGATTATGTCAAGGTGAAATCCTTTTTGCTGATTTTTTCATTCCGTAATACCAAGCATCAATTGATAACTTAATCAAAATTACTTACCTTGATTATATGTTACTGATTACGTATATGAATAAAGTTTAATTTTCCAATAATTTTAACAGTTGAAGTTTATGAAAAAAGTATTTTGTTAATCTTAGGTTAAAATATGTCTTTAGAGAGTTAAATTAACAAGTGTAAGATGGATTTTTTATTGTAATTATTGTTGTCGATGTATTATAAATTTGATGCAACAGTTCCTTAGTAAACATTTTCTTTCGTCGAAATTCGATGCGTTCCACCTCGTTATTAATAAAGTACAGAAGTGTTTTGTTTTCTATCACTTTAATATACAGGGCTGATAAAAATTTTGAATAACCACCGACATGGTACAAGTTCTAGATAATGGTGTCAGTGAGTAGTTTTATTTTGCTATTTATTTATTTTAAACTTTTAATAGATACTGTGTACCATTCGGTAGAACATCTTATGCCGATTTCTATCTCCAAACACATGTCAAATAATTGGTTTGGAAATTATGATTGAAGAATTAAAATATATTACTTATAAAACTTTTTTTTTCTTTAAACCTTATTTTGAAATTGCAACTTGATGAAACTGGTAAAGCATAGTTTATATCTAAATAGAAAAATTAAATAAATAAATAAATCATTGTTAATGTGTGGTAGGACATGCATTATTTCTTATACCAAATCTATATCTATTAGGCATATTCTTACAGTTTTTTAACTAGTTGAAAATGTTTTTTATGAAACTTCTCAAATGGATATGGCATTTTAAAACATAATTAAAACTAAATCATTGATGGAATCCATAAAATAAAATGAGGTATGCTATGTTGATGAATAATGAAGGACTTTTGAACGCCTCTGTATTTAAGTTTCTATAATCAGAAGAGTTTTTTCCATAATTATTTTACAAATATCCTAATATAAGGCACAGAAGTACACATTATAGTTTTTTTTTACACATTTCTTTAAATGTAAAACTGCTTACAAAAATTATTGTTCTGAACTGGGATTTGCATATCCCGAGTTAAACGTCAGAAGGACTTTTGATAGGAAGAAAAAAAAAATAAGGAATATACTTGTTTGATTTATTTTTTAACAATAACAAAATGCATATTATTATTACTGAAAAAACATTAGATTTTTTTTTAACATAGAAGAAAACAATGATAATTTTTAAAAACTTGTCTGTATTTATTTATTTTTCTATTTTAAAATTAAACACTTAAAGTTGTTCTCAAATCCGAAAGAGCTACTTTCTGACGCATTTCTGAATTCCTTTTTGCTCGGAAACGCATTAAATTGCTAGGTGTTCTTATTCAGAAACTACGTAATCGAATTGCATTTTCCATTTTTTGGTAAAGGCAAAAGATCTTGCATCAAATACTGTTAAATTGTTTGTTTTGAACCGAATTTTCAGGCCAATCGGAATTTTCGAGAAAGGAGAAAAACCTGTCGTCACGGGAAAAAAATCCTTTATAAATCGATAAGTAATTTATTTACCAAAAAAAGAAAAAAAATGGAAAACTCCATTAGATTCCAAATCGCTGTAATAGTCAGGCCTGCGGATTTTATACCATTCATTACATTTCAAAATGAGTCAGAAAATGTATCAGAAAGTTTAACGTTGATGAGCTTGAGCAGGGAATTCTAGAACCGCCTAAAATGAGTCTGTCTTTCTTTTCTTTTCTTTTGAGATTTTTGACTTTGTAATGTTGAATTTTGGACTGGTGACTGGCATGCTCTTAAACTTTTCTTGCAAGGTTTCTAATCGAGATTGATGTGTTTTTAATAAATTTATTACAACGAAACCCACCGTGGCTCCAATAGGCTGCTGAAGAAGAAAAGAGCACTTTCTATTACTTAAAGCTGTTCTTAACTGCTCTGCTCAACAAGCGCAAAACGTTTTGATACATTTACAAATTTATTTTTTAACGGAAAGATATAAAACTGTTTTTTTTTTGTTTTTTTTTTTCATTTTTTGATCAATTGACCTATTGAGTTATAAGCGATTTTGATCACATGACAAATGCGATTTTCGCCCTTCAAGGACTGGTTTTTCTGATTTCTTCGGGAACTTCGGTTCAAAACGTCCACTTTGACACTATTTTCTGAAAGATCTATTGAGTTAAATAAAAAAAAAAAAAGAACGGAAAAAATATCTCGATTACATAGTTTCTGAACAACGCCTGCTAGTTTCATGCATTTCCGAACAAAAATAAATTCAAACTTATGTCAGAAAGTTGCCCTTCTCAAATCCAAAAGGGCAACTTTCTGACACAAGTTTTAATTTATTTTTGTTTGGAAAATGCATGAAACTAGCTGGTATTGTTGTTCAGAAACTATGTAATGAAGCTGTTTTTTCCATTTTATTGCAAACGCAATAGATGTTTCAGAAAATAGTGTCAAAGTGGACGTTTTGAACGAATTTCCGCGGGAAAGTAGAATAGCCACTCAAGAGCTGCTATTATTGTTGCTACATTATACAGGGTGCGTAGGGAAGTCCCTTTAACCTGAAAATATTAACGGAGAGAGCTACTGCTATGAAAGTGGGGTAACGGTATAGTAAAGCGACTACGCCCGACCTAATGCAAATGACAGCAGCGCCTCTAGTGACAAAATTTGGAAGATAGCCATTGCAAATCGAAAAAGAAAAGAGATAGAGCAAAATTTCCAATTAGAAAGTTTTAGGGTATCAACTAATTAGTACGAAACGACGTTTGGTTTACATGGATAAGATAAATCGTCACCTGTATACTCAAAAATGTCCGAAATCAATGAGCGACGATTCTACTTTGAATATTCACATTTCGGAAATGTAGCAGTGCGCAGTTGCAGATTGTGACGTTGTACTGTACTGTAATGTCTGTAAAAATTTAATTTCCAATGCATTTAAAATTTTAGTTTAACCCTATCAGGGGCAGAAGAATTCTGTTCGTAAAATGATGAAATAATTGACTGACACCAGAATATTCAAACGAATTTCTTAGAAAATAAAAATCCCGCTAATTTGCACTTTCATTAGAAAAGCAAAATTTTATTAAAATATTCTTGGTGCCAATTGTCAGTTTTGGAATTAAAATTAGATGGCTAGACTGTCTAGCCACCGCCCTTGAAAGGGTTAAATCTATGTCGCCATATTGAAGAGGCTTGCAATAGACGTTCCATGCTGAGAAATGTGCATGCAGAATTACTCTCAAGAATACAAACGTGTATGGTGAGCAATGGCGAACTTTTCGAACATACTGAATATTAACTTTTTATCGCTATGAGAGAGTTTGTCTTTTTTGTTTTTTGTGTGATGTTATCAAAATGTATTGAGATAAGTACGTATTTATAACTGAAATTGTGCTTATTTCTTCATACTTCTGGCTATTCCATTCAAACGTTTACACAAAATGGAGTGCATCGATTTCGGACATTTTTGGGTATGCAAGCGAAGATTTATCTTAGCCATGTAAACCAAATGTCGTTTCGTACTAATTAATTGATGCTCTAAAACTTTCTCATTGTAAATTTTGCTCTATCGCTTTTCGTTTTCGAGTCGCAATGGCTATCTTCCAAATTTCGCCACTAGGAGCGCTGCTGTCATTTGCATTAAATCGGGCGTAGTCGCTTTATTATACAGTTACCTCACTTTCTTAGCTGTGGCTCTCTCCGTTCGCAAGTATATTCAGGTTAAAGGGACTTTCCTATGCACCCTGTATTATTATAGTTGTTATTATTGTTACTTTCTTCTATCTTCAATAGAAGAAAGTATTGTAATCGAAATTTTTTGCGACTTCCGGTTTTCGACGGATTTACACGTTTTAGGAGTCAGAGGTCCCAAAAAACATGTTTATAGAAAGTGTCTGTCTGTCCGTGTCTCCCTGTCCGTCTGTATGTTGCCATTGTACCATCAAAAAGTGTATGAAGTTATGCATAGAATTAAACCAATTTTTTTTTTAAGTTTTTGGCTATAGCAAGCAGGTCCTTCTTTATTTTAGAAAAAATCCGTCGGAAGGGGGCGCTGTAATAACAATCGCCGGAAGGGGAAGCTGTAACTGCGATTTTTGTACAATTTTCAATATTGTACCATTGAAAAGTGCATGAAATTATGCATAGAATTGTACCAATTTTTTAATGTATGTTTTTGTCCATGGCAAGGAGGTCCTCCCTGAATTTGGAAATATCCTGCCAAAAGGGAGCACTATTATAGCGATTTTTTGTGTAATTTTCTTGATTTTTCGTAGTTGTATTGTACAACCGCGGCTGATGAAGCGATGGGAACTCCCCATCCTGATAAGTCGGTTATTCGCGAACAGCTGATATACAGCAGAATAAAGGAAAGTTATTGATTTTAATAAATATCCTGATCGAGATTAACTCGTTTTTACTCGGATTAATTGACTGAAGCAGAAATTTGAGATGAAAGTCAAAGTTGATATAGTATTGAACTAATAAAAATAAAATATTGACATTTGTAATAACATTTTGAAATTTTAAAATATATGAGATAGAAGAAAGTTTTGGGATTGGCACATCCAACTAGTTATTATTATTGTTGTTGTTCTGATATTTGGAAATTCGTTTTGGAAAAATTACCTGCTTTAATTTACAATCCTTAAAATCTTTTTGTGGCACGCTTAAAATTCTTCCACGTCACAGTGGCTAAAAATGGATGCCCTAGTGACTGATCTCATGTTATGTTCACTGACAGAAATGAGTGTCTACTGCGGTTACAATAATTGCCTTTTTCGAAATTGTATATTTTTCATTTCACATATTTTCCAAAAGATGACAATAACATCTTCTCCCTCGCCAACTAATTGATTTTGCTTGATGCCTCGGGCATTGTTATAGTGTGATATTGATGAGAATTGTGATACTTCATCTGTTGCAGTATCTTCTTTTTTTTTTTCCTTTAGGGTAACAAATAAGATTTGCCATAGTGAGATCCAGCCCACCCCACACACACTCTTTCCGCCTACACCATAATAACAATATTCAAATTCTGAAATAAATGATTTTTATTGAGCTGAAATAAAACAGAGCAAACATTATAAAATGATTTATATATATAAGTATGTATATATGTATGTAGCATTTCGAATCGACTAAATTCAATCCTTATTCTTCTTTGGTACATTTGTCCCATCAGGTTTAAAGCGCTGAAGACAGGGGAAAACTCAGGAGAAAATACTTTGGGTTAGATCCTGAGGTCTTTTCTGGATATATTGGTTGATTTTATTCAGTGTTTACGATGAGACGAGATTTATTGAGGAATTTTCTACCCGAGGTCAAACCAATCTTTCTCCGGTAAATGTTCGATTGTGTATGACATGTCAATAATGTAAATGTTTCTTTCTTTTCTATTTAAATACCAGTACTATAGCCGTTCTATACAAGGGGAGAACGAAAAAAAAAAAAAAAAACATCAACCCTAAACAGAGAAAAAAGCAACACTTATGATTAAATGACACACGTAATGACGTGTGTAAAAGTGTGTTGACAATTTCATCCATAAAAATAAAACATACTACAATGATTGTTTAAAACCTACTTTTCACTTTTATTTTCAGCCTAGACCGACAAGGAGTGGACACGAGGTTGAGGACACAGAATCCGGCGACACTTTGTGCAATGATAGAATATAGTTAGTAGATAAACATATCACAAGGATAAAGCGCAATATGCAAGGGGTGTCTTAAAAAAACAAGCCTCAAACTCACCTAATTTTGACGCTTTAGTACATAATCAGAAAAATTACATGCATTTCTGAGCGGCCGAATGGTACAGTTGGCAGAGCGCCAGACTTATAAATTTTCACTTTTGGAACTTTGTGAGTTCGATACTCCGACAGAACTTTTTTTTTTTTCGCTTTGAATTGAGTCTTATGAAATACATTCTTTAATATTTGTAAATTTAGACACTTCTTCACAAGACATGTTTTTTCATCTTAAGGCGTTTCTTAACTGCTCTGCTCAACAAGCGCAAAACGTTTTGACACATTTACAAATTCATTTTTTAATGGAAAGATATAAAATCGGAAAGCCTGGCCATGGAAGCGATTTGGAATTGAACTGTGTTTTCCATTTTTTGATCAATAAATTACTTATTGAGTTAAAACCGATTTTGATCACGTGACAAACACGTTTTTCGTACGCTCTTGAATGATTATTCTACTTTCGCGTGGAAATTTGGTTCAAAACGACCACTTTGACACTATTTTGCAAAAAAAAAAAAAAATGGAAAAAACAGCGCGATTACATAGTTTCTGAACAACAACACCAGCTAGTTTCATGCATTTTTGAACAAAAATAAATTAAAACTTATGTCAGAAAGTTGCCCTTTTGGATTTAAGTACACCCTTAATTACGACACTACACTAAAGAACTACGTCTAATCTCCGCAAAACTTTTGAAACAAAATGTTTAGTTACTAAATAATTTTGGATATTCTTAGAAATCGTGATTTTTCTAGCAAATTTAATATTCCTTATAACCCTATTCCATATTACCCGACTGGATGCCATTAACCGAAAAGTGTAATTTAAAAAAAAAAAAAGGCTAAATAGTATATGTATTTTTTCTTCCATTTTAAATTTCTTCCATTTTACAAATGTGTTAAAAAATAGTCAAAGTTTGTTCTTTACTAACTTTTAATGCATCTCTTGTTTTTTTTTTTTTTTTTTTTTTTTTTTTTTTTTTATGTTGACTTAAAAATAAAAATATAAATGGTATTCCGTAATACTCGAACTTCCTCTATATTTTAGAAATATTTTGAGCATTCTCCGCAAAACTTTTGAAACAAAATGTTTAGTTACTAAATAATTTTGGATATTCTTAGAAATCGTGATTTTTCTAGCAATTTTAATATTCCTTATAACCCTATTCCATATTACCCGACTGGTTGCCATTAACCGAAAAGTGTAATTAAAAAAAAAAAGCTAAATAGTAATATGTATTTTTTTCTTCCATTTTACAAATGTGTTAAAAAATAGTCAAAGTTTGTTCTTTACTAACTTTTAATGCATCTCTTGTTTTTTTTGTTTTTTTTTTTTATGTTGACTTAAAAATAAAAATGTAAATGGTATTCCGCAATACTCGAACTTCCTCTATATTTTAGAAATATTTTGAGAATTAAGGCTGTTCTCAACTGCTCTGCTCAACAAGCGCAAAACGTTTTGACACATTTACAAGTTCATTTTTTAACGGAAAGATATAAAATTGGACAGCCTGACTATGGAAGCGATTTGGAATTGAACTGTGTTTTCCATTTTTTGATCAATAAATTACCTATTGAGTTATAAGCGATTTTGATCACGTGACAAACACGTTTTTTGCCCGCTCTTGAATGATTATTCTACTTTCGCGTGGAAATTTGGTTCAAAACGACCACTTTGACACTATTTTGAAAAAAAAAATGGAAAAAACAGCTCGATTACATAGTTTCTGAACAACAACACCAGCTAGTTTCATGCATTTTCGAACAAAAATAAATTAAAACTTATGTCAGAAAGTTGCCCTTTTGGATTTGAGTACACCCTTAATTACGACACTACACTAAAGAACTACGTCTAATCTCCGCAAAACTTTTGAAACAAAATGTTTATTTACTAAATAATTTTGGATATTCTTAGAAATCGGGATTTTTCTAGCAATTTTAATATTCCTTATAACCCTATTCCATATTACCTGACTGGTTGCCATTAACCGAAAAGTGTAATTAAAAAAAAAAAAAAAGCTAAATAGTAATATGTATTTTTTCTTCCATTTTAAAAGCACTACAAATGTGTTAAAAAATAGTCAAAGTTTGTTCTTTAGTAACTTTTAATGCATCGCTTGGTTTTTTTTTTTCTTTATGTTGACTTAAAAATAAAAATGTAAATGGTATTCCGTAATACTCGAACTTCCTCTATATTTTAGAAATATTTTGAGAATTAAGGCTGTTCTCAACTGCTCTGCTCAACAAGCGCAAAACGTTTTGACACATTTACAAGTTCATTTTTTAACGGAAAGATATAAAATTGGAGAGCCTGACTATGGAAGCGATTTGGAATTGAACTGTGTTTTCCATTTTTTGATCAATCAATTACCTATTGAGTTATAAGCGATTTTGATCGCGTGACAAAAATGTTTTTCGCTCTTACTTAAGTGGTCATTCTTCTTCCGCGCGGAAATTTGGTTCAAAACGCCCACTTTTACAATATTTTCTAAAAGATCTAATGCGTTTGCAAAGAAACGGGAAAAAAAGTGTTTGAGTACATAGTTTCTGACCAACAACATCTGCTAGTTTCGTGCATTTCCGAACAAAAATAAATTAGAACTTATGTCATAAAGTTGCTCTTTTGGATTTGATAATAGCCTTGAGAATAAAAGGTAACATCATCAGAGGAAAAGAAATTTTAGTAAGCAAATTTTCAAAATCTAGAAAGAGGCAATAGTCTTCTCTTTTCTCCCCCCCCCCCCTTCTCCTTTCGGGTGCCTGTGGTAATGATCAGTTGCTGGGTGATCTTGTGCAATATGGTGTTATGGTCCATGCTGCAATATGGTATTGTGATCCATGATGTAGTATGGTCTTGTTGGTGAACTTTATGAACTTGCGGATAAAAGGGATTTCGGGAATGTGTCAGGAATTTCGTGATTTCGTGAATGTGTAGCTTTAACAACTAACTCAGAGCCGTCTCAATTTTTTAAATAATTATAATAAGAATAACAAATTTCTCAATAAACAAAAAAAGACCGCAAACGAGAAGAACATAAAAGTCTTCAAGCGTCACTGTCATATTCATTACTCGGTTTCACATTTGTTATCATGTTACTTGGCCTTGGCATTAAAGAAAAGCTTATGATTCAAATGCTGATGCTTGAAAATTGTTCAAGGACGAATAAAAAAGAGAAAAAGGGGGAAAGGAATGCGATTGGTGGCTGAAATCGGGGATCTTTTCAAATTAATTTTCTTTTCAAGACTGAGATTAACTGTGGAAATTACGAATAAATAGTGATGTTTGAGAACTTTACAGACAGATGCTGACTTTAGAATTTGTATCACATTTACATCTATCCGTGAACTTGAATGGAGAACGAGATGGAAGAAGAATGATAATGAACTTTTACTGTTAAAACATCTAGGTATTGATCAGTCAGAAAAAAAAAAAAAAAAATATTTTTCCTCCTCAATGGGAAAAAAAATGCTCCATTTATAAATGTATAGACAGCAACAACAAAAAAAACTAGTCGGATGTGGCAATCCCAAAACTTTCTTCCATCTCATACACGTCAATATTTCCTGAAAAATACAGTATATCAGTGCCTAGGTGATTTACACCAAAATCTAATCAGCAGCAGCTTACGTCAAGTTGCAGCTGAATCTGGAACTATTCTGGAAGTCGTAAAATAATCTACATATCAGCGCCACCTGTTGGTCGATTTACTCTAAAAACTAATCAGGACCAATTTATGTGAGGGACTAACTGAATCTGAAGTTTGGTGGAAATTCAAGCATTAGTTCTTGAGATAGAGCCATTGCGATAATCATGAATAATGCCGCTTTGCAGCGCCGCCTGTTGGGGGCTTTACACTTAAAAGTAATCAGCACCAAATTATATCAAGGACTAATGGAATCTGAAGTTTTATAAAAGTCCGTGCATTAGTTCTTGAGATATAGCCATTGCGGAAATCGTGAGAAATGCAGCCTAGCAGCGTCACTTATTGGGCGATTTACACCAAAAAGTAATCAGCACCACTTTATATCAGGGACTAACTGAATCTAAAGTTTTATTAAATTCCGTTTATTACTTCTTGAGATAGAGCGCCCACAAAATTTGTATCACACACACACACACACAGAGACAGACAGACATTTTTTAAAAACATGTTTTTGTGGTTTTCTGACCCCTAAAACATGTAAATCCGTCGAAAAGTGGAATTCGAAAATTTTTATTAATCCAATACTTTCTTCTTGTAACGATAGAAGAAAGTAATAAACCGATTAAATAAATTACTGTGAAGTTGCAAAGCCTTCAGAGGTTGTTGTCGAACAATATTACTTCACAAATTATGTGTTCACGACCAACCAACCCCTTGTTCGCAAATGATTTATTTCCTGAAGCAAACACGAAATTTTCAACTTCTAAATATTGTGGGGAATTTCGTAAGTAACACATGCATCAGACTGAATGCCCCTGACCCTGTATTCCGCTTCGAGATTAAAAGGTAACGAAGCTGTGTGAAGTGGAAATGCAGAAAAAGTAAATAGAACGAAAACGAATTCGACAGCGGCGGTTTTTGTTAAAAGGAACAGAATATTTTCGACGAAATAAGATAGAAGAATAACGTATGAAAATCTTAGAAATATTCGACGGTACTAAATAAATGAAGCCTAAGTTGTTTTTTAAGCTAAATATAGATTGAAAAGAGTGCTTTTAACTGTATTTTTGTTTTGTCTTCGTCTTAATAAATGTCAGTGTTCGTTTTAGAAGTGAGTTATGATTTATAAATAGAGTCTCATCCCACAATATCATATCTAAAGTCTGAGTAATAGATTGTCTAATCATATTAGATATCTAAAGTTTAAATGTAATTAAGGCTACTGTCAAATCCAAACTGGCTACTTTCTGACTCATTCCTGAATTCATCTTTGTTCATAAACGCATGAAATTTGGAGTTGCTCTTATTCAGAAAATACGAAATCGAATATTTTTTTTTTCGATAAAGGCAGAGGATCTTTCAGAAAATGCTGTCAAAATTGATGTTTTTAACCAATTTTTGGACGCCCAAAAACAGTCGTCATGAAACAACAATTGCATAATTCAACATGAAACTCTCCTGTTGAAATTTGGCAAAAACCATTTGGTTCCAAAACGCTTCAGTAATGTTATCTGTAATACTTATAATTTTACGCTTAAAAATAAGTTCGTAAATATGTCAGAAAATTTTGAATTTTTTAGCGAGAAAAAATTAATTTTTGAGAAGTCCCTTTAAGAATATTTTTCAACCCTGGACTCCGGTGTTCGGGCGCATTATGAGCTTGACAGGTGCTTGTTTTAAATTCGTCTTTAACACCTAATTAACTCAGTTCTGATGCTCTTAAAGTGATTAGTGACCTTCATTAGGGAGTACAAAGAGAGACTAATTCGAAATCTGATTCCAGAATCCTCTATTAACCTCAAAACAAGTAAAACAATCAGCAATTTCCGAGGCAGCGTTCATCGAGTCTTGGCAGCACGCCTGTCAGGTACGTTGCGCCCTATCGAGAATTATATAAGCAGGTGAGACTATACACTTTGTCACCAAGTCTCTAAATTTTTCAAACAGCAAAAGTAAATTAGTTTTGCTCAAAGCCTCGTTAGCTTTCAGATTTAAAACTTCCAGAAAATATATATATCTGTTTTAGAATTATTTTACCTAGCAGAAAATAAAGATTATATTAATCAGGAAGAGTGAACAGAGAAAAAATAAAAAATAAAATTTTCTGGTGAGAAATAAAAAAAATACTAATACTTTTTATGGCTATAGGTGGGCAATCAAAGCCATAAGAAGAGAGAACTTGAAATCTCACTGACCTGCAACAAAGGCGGCCATACATTTAACAGTGGAATGGGGAATTTGAAGTATGATCTCTGATGTGTTGGTTCCCCTTTTATATTTTTACTACTCAACAATGTGACTCTTTCTGAGACATTCACAATTTTATTTTCATTTTTGTTTGCGCAAAAGAAAAAAAAAAATCCGGCATCTTCATTCAAGTACAAAAGAATAGGTGATTTTAGGAATCCAGGCAAAACGAATTTGAATTTTCGTTGCATGGCAGTCACGGACAAACGATCAACAGTCATCTAATATGACAAAAGAGGTATAGCAAAAATAGGAAAATAAAAAGCTTTGTTAGATTCATTAGCTTTTTTTTTTCAATATGTGAAATTAATATAATGTTCTTATGGGTGTTCCCCAATTCAAAAGGGCAACTTTCTGACATAAGTTTTAATTATTTTTGTTCGGAAGTGCATGAAACTAGCAGGTATTGTTGTTCAGAAATTATGTAATTGAGCTATTTTTTCCGTTTTTTTTGCAAACGCGATAGATCTTTCAGAAAATAGTGTCAAATTTGACGTTTTGAACTGAAGTTCCCGAAGAAAGCAGAAAAACCAGTCCGTGAAGGGCGAAAATCGTGTTTGTCACGTAATCAAAATCGCTTATAACTCAATAGGTAATTTATTGACCAAAAAATGGAAAAACAGTTCAATTCCAAATCGCTTCCAATTTTTCCACTTTCCAATTTTAAAAAATGAATTTGTAAATATGCCAAAACGTTTTGCGCTTGTTGAGCAGAGCAGTTAAGAACACCCTTAGGGTGTTCTCAAATCCAAAACAGCCACTTTCTGACATAAGTTTTAATTTATTTTTGTTCGGAAACGCATGAAACTAGAAGGTGCTGTTGTTCAGAAACTATGTAATTGAGCTATTTTTTTCCCGTTTTTTTTTTTTTTTTGGCAAACGAGATAGATCTTTCAGAAAATAGTGTCAAAGTTGACGTTTTGAACTGAAGTTCCCGAAGGAAGCAGAAAAACCAGTCCGTGAAGGGCGAAAATCGTGTTTGTCACGTGATCAAAATCGCTTATAACTCAATAGATAATAATTGATTGATGAAAAAATGAAAAAAACAGTTCCATTCCAAATCGCTTCCATGGCCAGGCTTTCCACTTTTATACCTTTCCATTAAAAAATGAATTTGTAAATGTGTCAAAACGTTTTGCGCTTGTTGAGCAGAGCAGTTAAGAACCACCTTATGAAATCCTTTAATTTTCATTATAGTTACAATCAAAATAAATAAATGGAAGGAGCCAAAATTTACAGATCTTCTCTTCTGTTCTTAAGGGGTCTCAGGATTCTTAAAATTGGAAAAAATGAAAAAAAAAGACCATATTCAACATTTAATATCTTAAAATGTATTCGATTTTAAGACACAATTTTAATTGGGATAAAAATATATAAGTATGTTCTTTCATTTCATGTATTTAAAAAATTATAAGTTGCAGAATTAGCATTTACAGGGGGCTCCAAACTGTTAGACATTTGACGAGCAAAAAATCGGCATAACACCTTACGCGCACGATTACAAAGTAAGTATTGCAACTAGAATGAAAATTTTGGTGCCTACTTATACTTCAGATTGTAATAATTACCCTGAACCTAAATAAATTTGTATTTAAAGATTTTTTATATTTTTAATACAAAATTGTATTAAGAAAATTTCAACAGTATAATCACATAAAAAATATTGTTTTGAACAATAAAAAGGAAGTTTTAGGTTCAGTTTATACAGACTAACATGAACCATGTGTTTTGAAAATTTTATGAAAAAATATTCATAAGTGTTTGAGATATCGTGCGCGTTATGCCCCAAAACGTCATTTGGAGAAAAATCGCTTCAAAGTTTCCGAAACGACGCTTCAGCTATTGAACGTGTATAAATGTAAAAGCCATAACTTCAGTTCTAATAGGAATTTCAAGGAAACAATTAAGTCAAAATGTTCAGAAATAATAGGAGTTTAACATCTAAAAAAATTAAAAATTCGAAAATTTTAAAGCTTTAAGAGTCCTGAGACCCCTTAAGGCATTTAAAAACCATAATAAGCTTTTTAATGCTTTTATGTATCGCGTGTCCTAAAACGGACTGGCAGTTTTTAGAATTCAATAACTTGCAAATAATGATAGCTATTAAGGCTGTTCTCAAGTTCACTGCTCAACAAGCACGAAACTTTCTGGCACAATGACGGACTCATTTTTAAACGTAAAGGTATAAAATTGATAAGCCTGACTCTGGAAGCAATTTGGAATCGAAATGATTTTTCCATTTTTTGATTTAAAAAAGATTACCTATAGTTATAAGCGATTTCGAATAAGCGGTAAGACATTAGTCTCCCTTCCCTGACTGTTTTTTCAAAACGGAACACGTCTTTTGATTACAACACTTCCCAGTTTTATGTGTTTCCGAATAAAAATGAATTAAAACTTATGCCATAAAGCTGCCCCTTTGGATTTGAAAACAGTCTTAAAAATTTCTTTGCAGTAGGGTTGTCTAAGAATTCGGGAGTTTCTTTTACTGCGATTCTCGGTTTTAGTTCTAAATAGCAGCGATAGATGGCAGTGCAAACAATAAGCGCACAATGGAAGCCAAAACAGAAATCTAACAGCATTGATGTGAAGGAAGGAGGTTAAATATGAGGACCCCAGAAGCCAAGGGATACAAGTGACAAAATTTTGATTTTGAGTAAATTGAGTTCAAAGTTGGAACATAAATAGTGATTGTCTGCTGTTGCTTATTTTACAATGGTCTTCGAACTAGTATTTCAATAACTTTTAAAGAAAAGTGGGGTAAAATATATTTTTTTTAATTTAAGTAGAGATAAAGAGTTAAGTAGTTAAGTAATTTAAAGAGCTTAAGTAGCTGACCTTTAGAACATAATTCGAAAATCACATATTTCTTTCCCTCTAAAAAAATAACCTTATTTCCAGATAGTCTGTGCACATAGCTCAGTTTTTTAAAATTTTATCACTTATATCGCTTAGCTTCTGCTCCTCATATATAGAGTGGGCCCGTAAAACCTCCTTTCTTCGCATCAATTCTGGGTTATTTTGGTTTTGGCCCCGATTGAGCGCTTATTGCTTGCAGTGCCATCTATCACTGCTATTTCGAATTAAAACCAGGACTCGCAGAAAAAAAACTCCTGACATCTTACATAACTCTCCTGCAAGAATTTTTTTTAATAGCTGTCACCATTCGCAAGTAATTGAATTTTAAAGACAGTCACTCAATTTTAGGACACCCGGTATACATATATAGCGTTATAAACTTTCTAACAATATCAACAGTTGTTTAATAAATGTTCATTACACACATTTGTTACATAAACATTCCTACAAAGACAAACAAACAAATAAATAAATAAAAAGGAAAGGAAAGCGGAAAAAAACGTCAATAGTTTATCTAGTCATTCCTCGTAAAACATAAATTTTCAGCATCTCCTTGGTCGTCACGTGACGTCACACTTCATGACCTAATAATTTATCCTTAGAGCAACGGCGATAGCAAGTTTAGGTGGGTTTTATCATGTTTTACTCTCTGATACTCTTTAAACAGCTGTTAGACTTAAACTATTTACAAGCTGGAGCTAGCACCTGCCAGGTGCGACATCATTTGTCTAATACTTGCAGACGCTTTAATATTTGATGCAGTGTGTTTTCTAAGAGTGAAATCTGGAGTAAATTGCTTGAAATTTTGAGTGCGTGAGAAATAATTTTCGACTTTTTAAAAATTAATTATTAATAGCGTATATGGGAGAACAAAATCCAAAGAGGCGCGAGATTTTCGATGATCCACAGATGTGCCTGTGGTCCGCAGAATGTACCGTTTTTTTGTTGTTGTTGTTTGTTTGTTTTTGTTTTCTTGTTTTTTTTGTTGTTTTTTGTTATGGAAAATATAAAGATAAAAAACAAAGAAACTTTTGTCAGAACTTTACCCCCGAGCACACACACACCTACCACCGCACGCGCAATATAATTTTTGAAAGTTATCGACATAAAAAGCAATATGACAATTTACAACAGTCTTCTACCAGCTATCCCAATTATGTAATAAATAAGTTTCAGCGTAGAAAAATGTAAAGTTTTATTTAAAATTTTTACATTTTTAGCTGTGATTGATCAAAGATGTGACATTCTATCTGTACCATCCAAAAGCAATCGGAATGCATTTAACATATCAGCAGATGAAATATACATATTTAGAATCACAAATTCTATTAAAATGTAACATAATATTATTTTGTGGTATATATTTCACTTCACTCATTAAGTAAAATTTCTGGTTCACAAAAAGTTTATTACAGCCCGTACTATACTAACTTCATTCCGGGAGCTTTTCGATCGCATCACGAACAGGTAAAACCTTCTTAAACGGAATCGTAAGGGATCGAAAAAGTTTCCGTCCAACACAGGGTTTGTCTTAGGTACTTTCAATGTAATTTCCGTATTTCCTTTCAGGGTTTAATTTACGCAGAGCCCACCAGAGCTCAGCTCTGGTACTTCTCTGTTTTTAGTAAATATTTAAATATTGGTCGGAATTCACCGGATCTCATAAATACAGGGCTCCGGAGCCCAGTGCAATAGCGCTTCCAAAAAACTGAAGCCTAAATTACCCTTTCTTTTCCTTCCCATTTTCAAGCTTTTGCATTTTTTTTTTTTTTTTTATCAAAACACTTACTTATATGTGACGTAATGTGTCGCCCACGTAGGAGATTGAGATGAAACGGACTCAATTTTTGTATCAGTTTTTGTGCTTGAACTGGTTCAAGCTCAATCTGTCTTACATTCAAAATTTTATTTATTCATATTTAGAAGAAAAAAAAATCCCCCTTCAAAATTACGTATTATATTCTATTTCAAATCTTTTTCATTGCTATTTTGATTTAAATGAAGGGAAAACAGAAATCGTGGTTTTCTCTTCTAGTGATATTTGCAAATTTGTCTGGCATTGATGGCGGCGACGTGTTGATACGGTGCTGTTCAAAAGACTGAACAATGAATTTGCTTTCAGTTCGATTTTCTTTTGTGACAGTAGGATAATTTTTAATTGGCTGGCTTATTTTATTTTTTATTTAGATATCTAACCTGAAAAGAATATTTTCTGTTTTTAGCCAACGAGCATCAGCTTGAGGTTTTTTGCCTTTTATTGTGTACGTGTATAAAAATCACGTTACTGATTTTTCTATTTGTTTTGTATCGTGAACGCTGTCCATGCTAAGGCTCTGCTCTGCACATTTACGAAGTCACTTTTATTTGTAAGTAGATATGATTAATTGCCATGTATTGTTATTCTGATAGAAAGCAATCGAGCAGTGTTTCCCCTTCTTCTATAAAAGCACCGAATTTTTCTGATAACAGTGTCAAATTTTTAATTTAATTTAATTTTCAGGGACTCAACACAAAAGATTGTTATGCGGAAAGAATCGATTATAGTTTAAGATATGCAGCTTTTATAGGAAAATGAAAAACATCGTTCCATTCTTCAGCATATAAATATAAATTTCTGTAAATTTCATTCATTTTTTCATGAAAATGTACAACTGCCCTTTTATATGTAACGCTATTTCAGAATCATAATTCTTACCAAATTTAATCGCAGAATGCTGCAATTAATTAACATTAAAATTAGTCAAAGATTACTATTCGGAAGAAGTGATAACTAAAAAATGGAATAGTTGACAGCTAAGTTTATGCTCATGGATGTATTAATTTTTTTTATTTTGCTAAAGAACAAAAGCTTTAAATTTTTCAAATAATGTATGAAATATAAATATGCATATTGGAGTGACGGTGTGGTGAGGGGGGGACGGTACAGTTGTTAGTATCATACCACAGAATATTAGGGCTCCAGTACTTTTTTGTTAGAAATTAAGCCCTGCTAGCAATTACATATATATATATATATAGATTGAAGCCAATTTATTTATGGTAGAAAAATATGAAGAAAAGGATTATTTTCTTTGAATTTCATTCATAAGAGGAAAGTTTATATTGTGAGTCATAAACCTATCTAAAACGGTTTTTTCTCCATGGTTTTTCGAGATTCCTCTTTAGCAGGTTTTATTACATTTTAAACCGCACATATCTGGAGTAAATAATTAAAAATAACACACCGTTCGTTGGAAACTCCTTACGTATAAAGCATTCTTAGAAAATGCATTTGGTAAATAAATTGCATCTTATTCGCATGAAAATAGGATAGTTATTTCACAAACTGAGGTTAAGTTTTCGACAATTTCTTAAGATTAATTAAAAGTTAATTTAAGAAATTCCGCAACTGAATTTCTCCATTCTCTGAAAATATCCCTGAAATTAAATTCACTCGAAAATGAAAATGCATTCAAGTTTTCTGATTTAAACATTCCTTCTTCTCCATCCTCTTTTTATTAAACTTTGAAAAATTCAATTCAAAATAGGAACACATTTCAAGACGTAATAGTCCTTGAAAATCGATTTTTCCCTCTTCTCTCCGTTCGCCTTCTCGGATAAAGAATTTTCTTCCGTAGCATTCTCCTGAGCTAAGGAGCATCCGAGGCTACAGCTACGCCGTATCTCTGGTTTCGCCAAAAAAAAGGCGATAGATATATGTTTCTGGCATACCCGGACGAAATTGACTTGCCTCCAAAGGAAAATTAGTTAGTTCTTTAACATGTGGGAGAAGTATATCGAGTTTTCGATTCAATATTTTAAATAGCATATTAAAAGCAAATCTTAATTTCGATATCTTTTGACAGTTTTTGCCTTTTTTTTTTCTGATGAAATGGATTAATTTAATAAATAAAATAAAATAAAAGTTGTACTTGAAACTTTAGGAAAAACATGTAATGGTGAAGAAATAAATAATTTGGATCCTTCGCAACAAGTGTCTTTTACAGAATTTTTATTCCGTTATCACCGTTAATTCAGAAAAGAAAGTTTTGTCTAATTTAATTGCAGAATTGCTGTGATTGGAAAAGGGAAAATTTTCTATGCACAATTACTGGCAGTAATAATAAATGATTCTGAACACCTTTATATGCAGGGCTTAATTTCTAATAAAAAAAGGTACCAGAGCCCTAATATTATGTGGTACCGGTACTACAGCTGTACCGTTTCCCCCTACCATCCTCAGCCCCTCCATCACTCCAATCTGCATATTTATATTTCGTACATTTGAAAAATTTAAAGCATTTTTTTTTATTTAGCAAAGTAAAAAAATTAAAAATATCTATCAACAGAGACTTACCTGTCAACTATTCCACTTTTTAGTTATCACTCCTTCCGAATAGTAATCTTTGCCTAGTTTTAGTGTTAATTAATTGCAGAATTCTGCGATTAAATGTGGTAAGGATTATGATTCGGAAATAGTGTTAACAAAAATAGGGATAGTTCGTAGATATGCACTTTTTCATAAAAATGCATAGCTACAAATTGCAGTGGGCTGCGGAGCCCTGTATTTATGAGCTCCGGTGAATTCTGACCAATATTTAAATACTTACTATAAACAAAGAAATACCGGAGCTGGGCTCCGTCGCAAATTAAGCCCTGCTTATACGTCACGCATACGCGAAGTGGTCAATGTAGCTAATGCCGGAAGAGAGAGTCCGAAATCTCCCTTTGCCCCGGGTCGCACGTTGTCATGGAGGCATGAGCACTGACATGTAATATATACTTTATAGTTTTCTTCCATTGCATTTTCCTAAGATAAGGAGTGTCCGCACGGTCTAAACCTAAGCTTATAGCTTCGCTTCATGTCTAGTTTCGCCAAAAAATGCGATAGATATACGTTTCTGGCATCCCTGCACAAAATTTATTGGCCTCCAAAGGAAAATTAGTTAGTTCTTAAACATGTAGGAGAAGCATATAGAGTTTTCAATTCAAAATATCAGATTAAGAGGAAATCTTAATTTCGATATCTTTTGACAGTCTTTTTATTCCCTTTCCGAACGACAAAATGGATTAGTTTGTTATAAATAAGTTAGGATGAAAGTTGCATTTGAAACTTTTGAAGAAAGATTAAATGGAGTAGAAAAGTAAATTGGGCGATTAGTTAAATTTCTTTAACCAGTAACTGAAGAGGTGAAAGAGTAAAAAATAACAAGGAACGTGCGGTCTTAGAGACCGCATTTATTTATGAATCCAATATTTTTTTCTTATTTAAGACTGGTCTCAAATCCAAAGGGCACATTTCTGACACATTTTTAATTCTTTTTTTTTTTTTTGGAAAATCCATGAAATTGTCAGGTGTTATTCAGAAACTATGTAATCGAAGAGCGTTTTCCTTTTTTTTAGAATACACAAAAGATTTTTCAGAAAATACTCTCAAACTGGCCGTTTTGAAACGAATTTCCGGTCGAAAGGAGAAAAGCAGACCGAGAGGAGAAAAGCTGCCAAAATCGCTTCTAATTCTAACTCGATAAATTGTTTATTAAAAAGAAAAGAAAACTCATTTCGATTCCAAATCGCTTGAATAGTCAACCCTGCTGCTTTTGAGCTTTTACATTTAAAAATGAGTTAGTAAATGTTTCAGAAAGCTTGTTGAGAACTGCCTTAAGGATGGTTTCTGAATTACATTTACAGAGAAACTCAAACCAATTCGATTACAGGACGGACTATGATCGATTATTGCTGGGAGTGCATTTTTAGCTGTGTTATTTTAAAACTTTTTAGTTTATTAAGCATTGAGTATAAATTCTATAGATCATACACAGGGCTACACGAAAGAACTGAACGCATTACTGGATATGGACAGCAATTGTGGAAAATGAAATTTTACTAATTTTAATATTTCTTAACACTATTCTGCTAACGTTGGAAATGTTTTAGAATCTGTATCGAATGCATGATCTTTCTTTCTTGTTTCTTTTTTCCTTTCTTCCCCCCCCCCCCTCCCGCACTGTCTTTAATACTTCTTGTGTTCGTATGATGTAGATTGCGCTTTTGTTAGTGCGAGGAAAAGAAAAAGAAAGAGATATAATGTTATATTTGAATAACTTATAATTTCTATATGAAGAATCTTATATAATTTTAGAAAATGAATTCTTCTAATTCCACTTATTATTTAATTACGTATTACTGAAGTATTAACACAAAACAGTTTTATTTTTTACACTTTAAGCTATTACAGTATTTTGCTATAAATACTTTATTTTAAAATTAAGTATTGTCATTTTTTAAAGTTTTTGTTTTTCCCTACAAAGCGGGTAACGTTTTGGGGTGAATTTTATACATCGGAAAATACAGTAATACATACATAAAAATACAGAAACTTCACTCCCTTTTATTTTTTCTTATTTTACTTCTATTTTATTTTTTACAAAAATAATACATGTTATTTCCTGGCCACGAACATTTAAAGTCAAAGGACTTTTAAGAAAGCTTAACAGAAGCACATGAACCATGATTACCTGAACTTTTCATGTTGAAAATTACGGTCAATTGAACTTGTGGAAGTTTACGACGAAATTCCACCTGCTGCAGGTTTCTTGAGTAGACACCTGCAGATCCCAATAAAAGCTACTGGTCGGAGAATCTAAGTACATTTCTCAGAGTTCATTGCATGCGTTTAAGCGAGACAAATAGCAGTTTGACGCTTCTTTTAACATACTCGCACGTAAGATATCCATTTCACAGTTGAAAAACTAATGCTGTGAATTTTGCACGGAAAATAACGGTGAAGCAACTTTTTTTTTCATATTTTATTTTCCTTTAAAAAGAAATGGCAGAAGGGAAGAAAGTAAAACGTGCTTGCTGTATTCATTAGTGTCAGATTTCATTCATAAATACAGTCGCCCCGCTTAAACGAATATTGACGGTTCCAGAAATAATATTCGATTAAGCGGGAATTTGATTAAACGGGGATTCTTAACTGTAATATTTAATGCGTAATAAAAAAGGCAAAATAACCATCTGCGGTACATTTAATTAAAAGCATAATAAATCTTAATAGAATAACACAAACTAAAATAAATACAAATGCTAATATAAAGTAAATACGTATTAATTTAATGTCAGTACATACATTTATATGATTTACATCACACTTAATGCAGCTCGTTTGAATTTGCTCAAAACTTTGCTATTTCTAATTTACGTTACAAATCCGAAAGGGCAACTTTCTGACATCAGTTTTAATTTATTTTTGTCCGGAAATGCATGAAACTAGCTGATGTAGTTGTTCCGAAACTATGTAATTGAGCTGTTTTTTCCATTTTTTTTTTTGCAAACGCAATAGATCTTTCAGAAAAGAATGTCAAAGTGGTCGTTTTGAACCGAATTTCCACGCGAATGAAGAAAGAGCACTGAACGAGCGAAAACCTGTTTGTCACGTGATCGAAATGGCTTATAACTCAATAGATAATTGATTGGTTAAAAAAATGGAAAAACAGTTCAATTCCAAATCGCTTCCATGGCCAGGCTTTCCAAATTTATAACTTTCCGTTAAAAAATGAATTTGTAAATGTGTCAAAACGTTTTGCGCTTGTTGAGCAGAGCAGTTAAGAACAGCCTTAAATGGAATTTTAAAGGAGTAAATATCGAGTTATTTTTCGAATGAGTCACAACTACCACCTCTAGTCTCGCGAAGTAACGGCACATTGCCATTAAAGTCTGGTTAACAGCAAGAAGCGATGGTGGGGAGATCAAGGTGGGGAAATCATTTGACTTGTCCATTATACACTTGCCGGCCGAAATCATTGCAGGAAGAACTGAAAATTTGTTTTCAGCGTAAAGGAACCGAAAATGACAAAAGGTGGAAGGAAATTCCAGCTAAAACGTGCTTTCCGCGCCTATTTTCAAACATCAGTCACACAGCTATAATTCGATTAAGCGGGGACATTCGTAAAAGATATTTGGTATAAGCGGGAGAAAATAACATAGAACCAATAGGAATAAATTAGGTTCCGGAGGATTGTATTCGAATAAGCGGGGTATTCGATTATCCGTGACCCGATTAAGTGGGGAGGACTGTAAATACATACATGCATTTTACATATCTATATTATAAAGCAAAAACATGGAATAACGCTGACGTCATGAGGATGAATATATTGGTCGTACCGCTATATCTATAACAACAAATCTTGCTTTTACTGTTTTTTTTTTTTTTTTTTTTTTTTTTTTTTTAAACTTCTAGCCATCGCACAATTTCAGTTTTTACATCGTCGAACAGGAGAAAAATATTCTTTCAAATACTCAATTTGTTGATTTTTTATGATTTTTTTAAAAATAATTTTCAACACGATTATGAAAGGTTAACCCGTTTGCACTTAAAAAAATATAAAGAATTCAACATTCCCACTAATATTCCATTTGGAAAAAAATTAACTTCATAAATAAATAAAATCAAATCAAATCAAAGTTTAACAGACATATAAAAGACTTACGCGCTAAAACCAATTGAATTATCAGAATAAAAAAGGTTGCTGTAAGTAGAGAAATCTTTGCCGGTGTATTCGACTATTAACCTCTGGCATGAGGCTAATACGAAAGTACCGCGTTCACCAAATTTCAGAATTTTATTTGGATACACTATTCATATTTTTCATATAAAAATGTTTTCTGGTGGTGTTAGTGGGCAATTAAAAAAAATATATTTAATGTCAAAAATCTATTTATATGTAATAAAAAGTTTTCCTCTGTGTCTGCAACTCGGAATGTGCCGGTCGGATCCAGTGTTGAATTCAGGGGATGGCCGGGGGGGGGGGGGCATTCTGCCCAGTGAGCCCCCCCCCCCCGGAAGATTTGATATTTTGTGTTTTGATTGGAATGATGTATTATAAAATCTCAATTTTAATATTAAACATTTATTAGATATTTCTCTTATTATTTTAATATTTATCAGAAAAATCAGCAAAATGAAGTAAAAACAATATAGTACAATTAGAGAATATAACCATATTAAAATTTTTATGAAATATGAGCAGTTGTATGAAATAATTTTTATCTGCGCATGCGTGAACGATAAAAAAAGATTTTTTTGCATAATTTAATAGTCAGCTCTATGGAACAATTCATAAAAGAAAAAAAAATCAGCCAAATATCGTGAAAATTCAGAAAGATATTGGCGATAGAGTGTGCTAATTTTTAGTTGCTCTTTAAAAATAGCTGAATGATAAGAGATTTTCCACAAGTTGTCAATTTTAATTAAAAAAAAATTTTTTTTTTTCATTTTTTATGGATGCTTTAGTTTTTCTTGAATAACCGCCAGAATGATATTCCATGATAAAAAGAAGTATCAAAATCTAAGCATTTGTTCCAAATATTGATATTCATTTCGTTGATATTCATTAAATACTAACTTTTTTTTTTTTGAAAGTCAGTTAATAACATTTTTCTGAAACTGACGTTAAATTTGGTTGAAAACCCTGTATGATATAAGCTAAAAACATGCAAGAATTTTTTTAACTTAAAAAAAAAAAGCTATATCTCCATGAATATAAGTGCTACTCTTAAACAAATCCGTAAACATGTTGTACAGTATCCAGATATTTGTATTCTGCAGCGATAGATCTTTCCGTCCATTTTAATTTACATGGTGATTCCAAATATAATTATTTTTCTTTGATTTTTTGTTGCCCCCCCCCCCCCCTAATTGTCCTCCTTATCAAATCGACGTTATAAATATGAAGTCAAACATATTCTTTATAATCCTGAAGTTCCAGAAGAATCTGACAAGTATATTTTTAAATATTGACAAAATGTCTAAAATTGAAAGTGTGACCGGTGATTAATGGCTATTAGCCCAGTCAAATAAGGTGGAAAAAAAGGCAAACCTCGGAATGAAAGACAGCAAGCTGAAATTTTTTAAAAAGCTTTGTTTTGACGTTCTAAAAGTTAGCTGAAAAGTCTCATAAAATCTCGTGTAGGCGTCGCCAGATATTCAAGGTCAAAGGTCACGAAAATCAGTATTTTGCTTATATCTCGAAAACCGTTCTTTTTATTGAAGAAAACCCAATTACAAAATTAAAGTAGACAACATTTCCTATAAAATTCATACATCAATTTTAATTTTCTGACAAATAGTTTTGGCACTAGAGCGCACTGAAGAAAGGCAACTTTTTGACCTTCTGGCCAAAACGAGAGAAAAACCCTCGCCCATCGCCGATTTCTCAAAAACTATGCATTTTATCGAAAAAAAAAGCCAGTTACAAAATTCATGTAGACTATTTTCTAAAAAATTAATAAAATAATTTTAATTTTCTAACAAAAAGTTTAGGCGCTAGATCACGATGAAAAAAAAGGCGATTTTTTTACCTTTGATTCAAAACGAGAGAAAAGCCCTTTCTATCTTCGGTTTTCCAAAAACTATGCGTTTTATAGAAAAACCCTAGTTACGAAATGAAAGTGGACTTTATTTTCTAAATAATGCAAAAATAACTTTCATTCGCTGACAAAAGGTTCAGGCGGTAGAAAGCGGTGAAAAAGGCCGAGATTTTGGCCCTCTGTCGAAAACGAGAAAAACGCCTTTCCAAAATTGTTTCCTATGCTTCAAATGCTCTTTGAATCTATTAAAAATATTGTAGAGTATAAAATTCTCTACAAGTTATTAGACAACAGTCGCTTGTAAATCAAGATGTATACATTTATAGAAAACAGTAAAACGCTATTCCATTTCGAATCCCTTAGCCTTGCCTGCAGATTTCATGCTTTCACGCTTAAAAATGACTCTGTGAATTCGCCAGAATGTTTTAAGCTTATGAGAGGAATATATATATATATATGTAGAATAGGTGGGATTGAGTGTGGTCGAACTTTGGTAGTAAAGGCTTCTGATTGAACACTCGTAGTATAGAAATAATCACGTTTTAATGTCTTGATTAAGCATAGATTATATTTACAGAGCACATTAACTATATGCAGGGCTTAGGGGGATGAGGGGGAATTTCTTACGGCAGTTTACCGGCATTCAATATATTTCGGAAGCCTGACCGGGTACGTCTTACCAGGTCGGTCCGCAGAAAAACTCTGACGTTACATCGAACCTTAGCCCTCCGGCCGCGGTTCAGAATTACTCACTCATCAGGTTTATTGTCTTATAGAATTTGTCTACTCTTACTGTGGTCAGGATGTGGTTTAGATTGTTTAGATAACCGCAAGCCAAATCCACACTCGTCCATCTTGACAGGTGTGCGCCCCTGCACACGTGAGAGCAACCGCAGCAAGAAAAGGGCAAATTAAAATTTATCTAAAAAAAAACACTAACAAAAATTTTCGAAATTTCTACAGTTAAAAGAAAGAAAGAAAGAAAAACTTATCTTAAAAAAAAAATTAGAGTGCGAAAGGGAGAGAACTGACGAAACACGAACAAAAAAAATGAATTTAAATTTTGGCTTTTCCATTACAATGCATAAGCTGAACTGCACTACACTACGTGAAGAAAAAAAAGTCTTTGATGAAAGAAAAAATAATGATAAAGAAAATAAAAAACGTCTTCGTGTGTCATGTGAACATGGCCGTCTTTCGTCTTTAAGATCTTTCGTCTTTAAGATCTTTCGCCTTTAAGATCTTTCGTCTTTTGATCTTTCGTCTTTAAGAAGATCGCCTATGGATCTTCACGTCTTTAAAATATTCGTCTTAAAAAATCTAACATAAGGAAAGGGAAAAAAAAAATTCGTCTTAGTAGTGCAGGCAGTCAGTTGCTATACAGAGGGGGGAAAAAACTAAACTAAAAAAAAATAAATGCTGGTATTGGGGAAAGAGGGAGGGTACATACTAATAATTTAAACAATTATTTGAATTAAACATTTCAAAATAGATCAAAAATTATCAAATATATAAAGACATACATAATAATACGAAAAACAATAATATTGATGGTAACTTGTAAAATAATAGGAGTAATAATAAATGAAAAGCTGTTATTCCATTGCTGTGTATAAAAAGAGAGAAAAAAAAAAGTCTTGGAAAAATTTCTCTTATCTGGGAGAGTTCTGTAATAAACAGTTTTTGATGGTAAATAAGTTCTTGGCCTATCAGTCACTGATAAAAAAAAGTAAGGTTTGGCGATGTCCGACTCATGAAGTCCAGATAAAGAAAAATAAAAATAAAGTACTTACAGTCTGCTGTCTGGATGACATGTCGATAAATAAGTGACTTTTCGTGAAAAGAAAAAAAAATGCACCACTATTAACACTGGTTGATGATAAACACTGTGATACTTGGCTGGTAGACGTGACACACAGAAAAAAACATGAACACTTCCTATGGCGAAATAAAAAAAACACACTTTTCGCAACGCGGGAATTTATTTGAAGTACAGAAGAGTACTGTGGGCATATGGTTAATGTTGCGGCCAAGGTTTCACGTGATCTATTGCAGAAAATGTCGTATGGAGCCTTCGTGCTGACCCACTTTTTGGAGTTGATATCTGTCTTTGTGCTTGACTTCAATAACTTCATACGGACCAAAATATTTGGGTCGCAGTTTCAATCCAGATCCGAATTGAGTCCTTTGAATCGCAACTAGGTTACCGATGTTATATTGCGTAGGAGGTTTTCTTCGTTTATTATATTGAGTACGATTTAATTCTTGTTGGTTTAAAATGTTGGTTTTCGCTGTATCTCGGAGCTGTTGTTTATGATCCATAGTTAACTGAATTTGTTCGGCTTCTAATAACTGTTTAATGACTAGGTCATCCTTACTTTTCATTTTCAGACCTGTAAGCAGCTCAAATGGGGAGAATTTGGTCGTGCAGTAAGAGCCCATTGGGGTTACATTGCTGCCGCCGAACCCGCTAAGTTGAACGGTGACGTGGGTTAGAAGGGGGGACCCGAGTAACCAGTATAGGTCTTCCCGTATCGCAATTATGGGGCTGCCCGCATCGAATAACGCTTCCACTGTTAGGCCTGCGATTTGTACTAATTTTTTCATGTTTTGATGCGACTTATCCAATTCTAGTACGTGGATTTTCCTATCACGATTTATCGCGGAATTCTGAGGAGGTGGAGGGGTGCCTGTGTGCGACGCTGGACGGCGGGTGGTCTGAGTACAGTCATAACTTTTGTGTCCAAAATTATTACACGAAAAACATTTAATTCCTTTATCTTTATGGGTACACTGTTTCGCAACGTGCCCCACTTGCCCGCAAGAAAAACAAATCGTTTTCGGGGCTTTTTCCGCGTGTAGGGGTTTATTATTGACATGTGCAGGCCGCGGCTGGGACTGGCGAAGGTGGGGAATTTGCTGATAAATTTGAAGCTTACTTTTAAATTCGGTGAGGGTTTGACAGCCAAAAAGAATTGTTTTATTATTAGGTGTATCTCTAATACCAGTGATAACATAATGCATGAGTCATGCGTCGTCTATTTTCACTCGTTGGGCAATCTCTTTCATTACTAAAAAATATTCACTCATTTTTTCGTTGGGCTTACAAGTACGTGAAGCTAGCATTTCATGTATTTGGGCGGAAGAGGAAATATGCGCGAATTCTTGTATTAACGCTTGCTTTAACGCTGCGTACGATGTTAATTCTGGCTCACTGCGGACAAACAACAATGCAGTACCCTTGAGAGCCCTTTCGACAAAAAGAAATTTTTGCAACTCATTCAGTTGAAATGTTGTGGCCAAGCCTTCAAATCTTTCTAACCATTGTAGAATGTTTTCGACTGGCTTGTCGGAAAAAGGTGTAATTAAATTTTCGAAATCGGTAAAAGAAATGGATTGACGCGGTGCCGAATGGGGGGGGGGGGGGGGATCGCAGCATTATATTGCAAAGTAGTACCAGAAAAATTCGTTAATGGATTGGATTGCAAAGTATTGCGAGAATCATCATCATCGGGTTCGGAATCGGTTTGTGGTGAAATGGAGGACTGGAAATTTGTTAGGTCTGCAAGGGCTTCAATAATACGTCGTGAAATGTCTGCTTCGTTACCAGAAATGTCTAGACAAAATAAATTTGCCATAGAAATGAGTTGAGCTAAGGGGAAGTTTTTGGCCGTTTCAGCGATTTTATCGTCAAATTCAGGATCCCCAATTTTAAATTTGAATCCCTGAAACTTCCGTAAATTTTTCCGATTATTTCTATTTTCATCAGTGCCGAATACCAAGGTATGTAGAATTTTGATTCGTTCAACTCGTGCTGAATTAATTTGAGCTAACACCGGCCGTATATCTTGCAAAAACATGGCTGAATAAGAAATAAATCTTACTTCCAAATTGGTATCCTTTTTTTAAAAAGAGAACGCCGAATGGTTTGATTATATTCATTGCGAACGAAAAAAATATCACAGATGTCTTCTTTCATACCACACACACAGAAAACGGATGAGTCGATAACAGATAAGTAGGTCAGTAGATCTTCCTTCTCTCGCTCTTTCCTTATCAGAACTGCGGCGAGAAACTTCGAACAGAATCTTCGCAGATCTTAAATATTTCAGAAGTTGGATTTCACAACAGTTTCATGGATATCTAGGGGCAAATAGTTGAATTCGACGCTTCCGGGCCCTCATGTAGAATAGGTGGGATTGAGTGTGGTCGAACTTTGGTAGTAAAGGCTTCTGATTGAACACTCGTAGTATAGAAATAATCACGTTTTAATGTCTTGATTAAGCATAGATTATATTTACAGAGCACATTAACTATATGCAGGGCTTAGGGGGATGAGGGGGAATTTCTTACGGCAGTTTACCGGCATTCAATATATTTCGGAAGCCTGACCGGGTACGTCTTACCAGGTCGGTCCGCAGAAAAACTCTGACGTTACATCGAACCTTAGCCCTCCGGCTACGGTTCACAATTACTCACTCATCAGGTTTATTGTCTTATAGAATTTGTCTACTCTGTCAGTTCTCATGGGATTTTAGCTGCACCTCTTACTGTGGTCAGGATGTGGTTTAGATTGTTTTGGGAACCGCAAGCCACATCCACATATATATACAGGGTAAGTCAAAATGAATATAGCGATTACAAACGGCTATAATTATTTAATGGAAAAGAATTTATCAATAAGATTAACACAGAAAGTATACGGAACGTGAAAATTTCTTTATGTAAGGCAAGTGCAGTGAAGCGGAAGCCTACGCATGCACGATTTGAAACTTTGCAACGACAAGAAACCTGTTCATTGCGGCCGTCTCATTAGTAAAAATGGCCAATTATGACGGTAAAAATGGCCGATTTTTTCCTGTGGGGTTATGTGAAAGACAGGGTGCCTCCCATGCCCAAAACAATTGAAGAACTCAAAGTATACATTTGTAATGAGCTTGGTCGGTGACTGAACAAATGCTTCAGAATGTATGGCGTGAAATGGACTTGAAATGGCTAGATATTGTTCGTGTGACCAAGGGAAGTCACATAAAACATCTATGACGTATGTATACAAAATTTTGAAGTTCCGTCTACATTCTGTGTTAATCTTATCGATAAATTCTTTTCCATTAAATAGTTATAGCCGTTTGCAATCGCTATATTCATTTTGACTTACCCTATATATATTCTTTTATGAGAACCACTCTAAACACACTACCAAATATTAAAAAGTAAAGCGGTGAGAAAATCTTTTTGCCTTGCTTCCCATATGAATATATAATTCTTATCTACTCGATTCTATTCAGAGCCAGTCTTCCTTAAAATGGCCGAGCAAAAGAGAATTTTCAGAAAACATTTTGACCCCCCCTCCCCCAAAAGGAAAAAAAAGTTTTTTTAGGAGTCGTTTACAAGTGCGAGAGATAGGCGCGGAACTACAAAAGCAAAATTGTAAAGCAATATGGAATCGCTTAATATTGGGCTGGATGAAGATAATGTAACATACTTTATCGATGATGAATTTCTTCTGCATCGCGTCGTATGGAGCAAAGACAAAACATTCTCCATTATTCTGAATAAATACGTCAAATATTTGCAAATGCATTATGGTTCAGATATTGTTGTTGTATTCGATGGTTACTCAGACTACAGTAAAAACATAGAAGCAACGAAACAGCTCAGAAGAACTGCTGTTCTTTCAACATCTTACGAAGTTTATTTTGATGTAACAATGATTGTGCAATCAGCCAAGAGAAGTTTTTGTGGAACCGATGCAATAAAAAGAACCTTATTGCATTGCGTATTAAGCAATTAAAAATGGCTAAGATCACTACAAAACAATCCAGAGATGATGCTGATCTCCTCATCATCGAAACAGCCATTGCAGAATCTGAACATCAAAAGACTGCAGTCATCCTTGGAGAAGATATTGATCTGTTAGTTCTTTTAATTGGACAAACTAAGTCGCACCAGCAAGGAATTTTCTTTAAAAATATTGCGATGGGCAATGTGGAGACACGAATGTATTCGTCTAAAAGTTTCGACAAATATCCTCGTTCTAAATAACGTATTTTATTTTTGCACGCCTTCAGAGGATGTGACACAACATCTGCGCTGTTTAAAAAAGGAAAACTGCCAATTATAAAAATGTTCAAGAAACATCTCAATTTGTACCTATCAGCTCATATTTTGCAGCAGGAAAACAGCCCTCCAAAAGTAGAATTGCAATGTTCCTCAGTTTGTGGCCAGTGTAACGGACAAGCATGCCTTAACGCTTCATCATATCCAAAGGATCTTAATGAAGAAAGTGAATATGAACCATTGGTTCTTTAGGCTTTAGAGCCAAATGTGACGGACAACGAGGATGATGATAACGATCTGGAAATTTAATGTGGATGACCCGAAGAAGAAGACTATGACGAACAAGATGAATATTAAGCTGTATGCCTACTACTGGTAATCAGAAGTAAAAAAATTTGCCTTACATTTTAACTTGAGCAAATTGTAATAAATTTATGATAAGCTTATGATAAATAAAAAAGTAATTAAATGTATTTTAACTATTTCATTTCAATATCTTCTTATTTATATAATTTAAATAAATATCATCATACGGATGTCTTATTTATGAACAATATTTATAAATAAGTAAATAATGTAATTGTCTTAATAATTATAATATTATTATTAAATAATTAAAGCTCTAAACATCATTAGAAATATAGGAAACAATCTTGAGTTAGCTTTTCTCTCTGTTGGCGAGAGAGGGCCAAAAACTAATTAAATTCAGTATATGCATTTTCAGAAAATGTTATCCACTTTCATTTTGTAACTAGGGGCCTTCGATAAAACGCATAGTTTTCGAAAAATCGAGGATAGAAAAGGGCTTTTCTCTCGTTTTGAATCAAAGGTCAAAAAATCACCTTTTTTTCAGCGTGATCTAGCGCCTAAACTTTTTGTTAGAAAATTAAAATTATTTTATGAATTTTGTAGAAAATAGTCTACTTGAATTTTGTAACTGGCTTTTTTTCGATAAAATGCAGTTTTTGAGAAATCGGCGATGGGCGAGTGTTTTTCTCTCGTTTTGGCCAGAAGCTCAAAAAGTTGCCTTTCTTCAGCGCGCTCTAGAGCCGAAACCATTTGTCAGAAAATTAAAGTTAATATATGAATTTTATAGGAAATTTTGTCTACTTTAATTTTGTAATTGGTTTTTTTTTTCAATAAATGGCACGGTTTTCGAGATATAAGCAAAAAACTGATTTTCGTGACCTTTGACCTTGAATATCCGGCGACACACGAGATTTTATGAGACTTTTCAGCTAACTTTTAGAACGTCAAAACAAAGCTTTTTGCATATTTTCAGCTTGCTGTTTTTCATTCCGAGGTTGAATCCCTATTTGACTGGACTATATATAGTGTATATTATATGCATTCAGGCTTTAAAAAAATCTATCATAATTATAAAACAATCCTACGTTTGGTAACACTTCTTATAATCCACGAAATTACACAAAGAATAAAGAAGATGAGACAAAGTTCTGAATAACAAATTGTAACGTTACAAAAAATTTAAAGGAATGACACATTGATAAGCGATTTGTAATCAGAAAAGACTACTTTGTAAACTTCATAACATAAGACATTGACTTTTTTACCAAACCAAAACGAAAACAATACAACACGCTACGCTAGCATTACAGTCGTTCTTCTCTTTTAATCTGTGGCACATTTGCCTTTAATCCAATTAAAGAGACCTCGGTGATCTTCCGTACACTGAAGAACTAAAATCCAAGGTTTGCTAAAACAAGGAGCCTTTTAAGACACCGAGAAAGGGAAAAGGTAACAGAAGCTATTTTCTCTCAGCCGGGAGGGATTGGATACACTATCCGTCCTCTCTGCTGAGGGTCGTTAATTCTCAGCAGGAGGAGGCTAAAACAAAGTATGGAGAGGGCAGGGAAAATCGGGGAAGAAAGTAACTTATGTCACCTTTAGGAAGAAAAACTGTGTTGGATATTGAATGCCGTACATTTTATGAGCGTTTATAGATGGAAAGGAGGATGCGGAGAGGACCACTGACTTCCCTGAAATTTGAAATTTTATTAGCTAAAATTTCTTTTTCTCTGATGATTTTGAAAAAAAGAAAAAAAAAAAAAGAAGAAAATTTATTTTTCCTAAGTCACTGTTCTCAACTCCTCTGCTCAACAAGCGCAAAGCTTTTTGACACATTTACAAATTCATATTTTAACGGAAAGATATAAAATTGGAAGGCGATTTAGAGGCTATGGAAGCGATTTGGAATCGAACTGTGTTTTCCTTTTTTGATAAATAAATTACCTATTGAATTATAAGCGATTTTGATCACGTGGCAAAGACGTTTTATACTCTTTCTTGAGGGGTTATTCTTCTTTCGCGTGGAAATTCGGTTCAAAACGCCCACTTTGACACTATTTTCTAAAAGGTCTAATGCGTTTGAAAAAAAAACAAAAAAACAAAAAAACGTAAAAACAGTTTGATTATATAGTTTCTGAACAACAAAACTTGCTAGTTTCATGCATTTTCGAACAAAAATAAATTAAAACTTATGTCATAAAGTTGTCCTTTTGGATTTGAGAACAGCCTTAAGGCTCCTGTCCCTGCCGGCGAAGGCACTCACGAGCTAATGCTAATCCTATGGGGGAGGGATTTTTCTCATATCTCGTTTGCATTTCAACATTTTTTTTTTTTTTTTTGCATTTGCATTTGCTAGCTGGGTGCATTAGCTCATGTGTGTCTTCGCCGGCAGGGACAGGAGCCTTAAGCAAAGAACTTTCGCGAACTTTCACACCTCTGATCTTTCCTCCTGATGACGGCTGTTATAGTGTAGTTGAAAGCTCTTAGGTTTTTTAACATCTTTTGGCGGTTTTTATGCTATAAAGACCTTTTTATGTATATTTTAGCACCTTTTAAGTAAATAATATCAGAATTTTAATCTTATATAATTTTATTTGTTAATCAAGGTAAACATGACGTTCAATAATTATAGTTTAAGCTATATTTTATAAGTTTATTTTTTTTTTTTTTTTATTAGAAAAAAGATCTGACACATTTTCGATATGGCGAATTCGAGACATTTCCATTGTGCTACGTTTTTCTAATTAAACTAAATTTTACTATACTATGTAGAATATATGCAAATTTTATATAGGGCTCCACAAAAGATTTCAGTTCCGGCTATGGACGGTAATTGCTTAACCCTTTCAGGGGCGGTGGTATGTTTATGAAACCACTTATTTTAATTCCCAAATGCCACAATGGCACCAGAATTTTGGGTATAAAATTCTACGTTTATTATGTATGTGAAATATAGTTTTTTTTCATATGAATTTGTTCGTGAATTCCGGTGTCATTCATTCATTTCAACATTTTAGCAATGTGCTTTGCCCTTGAAAGGAATAAGGGTCTACTTCACCCACGCAAAAACACCCGTTCGCTATAATGTTAATCCTACGGAAGAAATTGATTAGATATCTCATTTGCATTTCAATATTGTTAAATTATTATTATTATTATTTTGCATTGCACAGATGAGGTCGATCTCTACAAAGGCCGTTTTTTAGTTTTTCGATTTTGCTTGCAGGTTTTGTTTAATGAGGATACTTTCCCTTCCAGTTCCGAAAGTAAAAGTATCCGAATAAAAAAAATCTGTAAACAAAATCGAAAAACTAAAAAACGGCCTTTGTAGAGATCGACCTCAAGAATACTTTTCCTTCCGGTTCCGAAAGTAAAAATATCCGAATTTAAAAAAAAAAAAATGTAAAAAAAATCGAAAAAGTAAAAAACGGCCTTTGTAGAGATCGACCTCAGCTATTCAATTAAAAAACAATCATATAAAAATATTGAAATCCAAGCGAGATTAGAGGTCTGCACGGGCCCGGGCTTGACCCGAGGTCCGTACCCATCTCGGACCGCAGGCTGGGACGGGCCGGCGGAATGAAGGCGAATTTTTAAACGGGCCGGGCCAGCAAAAAAAATTGAAAGGGCCTGAAGGGCCGGCCGATAAAAAAAATTAATCGGGCCTATCGGCCCGATATAACAATTCAAGTGAAGCAGATAAAATACGAGCCATTTTCAATGAATATGATTTTCTCGAAAAGTATAAATGTGCGTCACGAGTCGATGCGATTTTAACAACATCAGTACAGAAATGTAACATGTCTATCGTAGACATCGGCATCGTATACAGTTACAAGATGTCTGAATCCGAGTTTAATATTATTCAGCAGACTTGTGCCGGAACGGAACTGGTCTTAATCGATCTCAGGATGTGTAGGACAGGCATTATGTTTTGTAAAAGTATCAATAGTGATAATGAACTTCTGTTAACAGTATTTTTGGATATATTCCTTAAGGTGGTTCTCATATTTACTGCTCAACAATGCGAAACTTTCAGACACATTTTCTGACTCATTTATAACTATAAAGGCATAAAATTGACAGGCCTGACTATTGAAGGCATTTAGAAACGAATAGCTTTCTCCATATTTGATAAATTACTTACAGAGATAACAGAGATTCTTGTCACGTGACTACGTTTTTCCCCTTTCCTGTGCTATCGCTTCCTGAAATTCAATTCAAAACGCCAACTTTGGCAGTATTTTTAGAAAGATATATTGCTTTTATCTATGAAAAAACGGCATTTACATAGTTTCTGAATAAGAATCAGTGGCGTGGCGTGAAAATTTTCGGTGGTCATCGCAATTATTTAAGTTTGTGGTGAAAAATTATTAACTCTAAAATTCAATGGTTGAATGTTCAAAAAAGAAACTTTAAATCTTACCTTCACTTATACATGAACTCCAAATGTTCTGCTAAAACTGGATCGTAGAGTTTTGAAAGCTTATTAAGAGTTTTAAAATATTGCTTGGTCATCGCCGCATCCAGCGATGACCGGACGCCACGCCACTGATAAGAATACCTGCTAATCTTACGCGTTTCCGAAAAGAAATGAATTCATAAATGTGTCGAAATGTAGCGCCTTTGGATTTGAGAAAAGCCTTAAAAATGAGAGAAATATTTTCACAGATTTACATTTTAGTATACAGCTTCAAAAGTTATCATGTTTTTAATCCTTTATTCTGAACTACATTAATCTTTTAATGAATCCTTATTTGAATTTTAAAATGTCTGTAGAGACGATAACTAAAACACTGTAAGTAATCGTTCATGTTTACTATTGTGTGTTTTCTGTTTCGCGAGCACATAATAATCTAAAATATACTGTAAAATGTTCTCATAAATATGTATGTAGTATTCATTAAAAGAATCTTAATTGTATGTCGAGAAAAAACGGATTTTTTTTTTTTTTGTAGAAATTGAGTCGGGCCGGGCCGGGAACTGTAAAAATGCAAGCGGGCCGGCCCGGGCCTGGAAATTCCGGCCCGTGCAGACCTCTAAGCGAGATATCTTTAAAAATGTCTTCCATAGGAATATACAGGATGTCCAGCGAATAAGACCCTGATTTCAAAATTAAATATCTCAAAAACAAAGATCAATAGAATTATGCGGTAAACGGTTTGTTTATTAGCTAAGCTGTAAAAATGTTGTACAGAAGTTTCAAAAATTAGTTACAAAAACCGCTAACAGATGGCGCTGTAATCGCAATGCCTATAAATTGTGTTTTGAAGTCGAGAGCCCTAACGTCTCAATCCTAGATGGCTTCCTATCGAAGAACGAAAATTGGGAAAGACCGCTTTTTCGTTGGGGTGCAGAAGTGGAGGCATCTGGTCACAGAATTATTGCCTCAGCTTCAATTTTAGAGAATTTCAATTAATAGAATTTTCAATAAAAAGTTTAGCAATCATTATATAAGAACTTAAAAAATATTTTATTTGGGTAATGTGCGGAAGCGGAGCCATGTGTTGACAGAATTCAGATTTGTTTCAAATTTTGTTATAAGCTACTTCGGTCCGGTTACCAATATCTCTGTGGTATGTCTTTTCTCTCCTAATTGGTAGATCGTGGAATCGAATCCAAGTAAAGGAGGATTTGAAAAAAATGGAAATCTTCACTTTTTAATATTTATTTAAACTGTGAAACAAATTTGAATAAAAAAATCTAAAGTTTCTGGTTTTAAAATTTAATTAAGTTAAAAGAAACCCCTTTTTTAAAAATCATTGAGCATTTATAATAATGATTCATAAATCATTCTTTTTAATTGTAGAGAATAGTTTGAATGAAAAAATACTAAGTTTCTATTTTTAAAAATTTAATTATTTAAAAAATAATTTTAATTTTAAAAACTCGTTTTCATTTTTTTTTTTAATCATTGAGCACAGAAATATGGTGCAGCTTCTAGCGATAGGATCCGAAGAGTTCGAAAGGAATGCAGCATCCAAAATACTTTTGCTTTGACGTTGATGATATGACTTATCATCAATTCCTTTTAAAAAATAAATAATTTAATGCATAATTTCTGTGTCTAAAACTTTGTTTACAAAGAAAAGAAATATATGTGTTGTGCTAAAACCAAAGTATTATGCTGTGATTTAAAAATAAATTAAAAGTGAAAAATTACTTTCTTATTTATAATAATTCAGGTATAAACAATAATACCAAAATATTATGCCGTGATTTAAAAATATAAAAAATAAATAAAAAGTACAAAATTATTTTTCTAAATATATGCATTTTGATTTAAATAATTATATGGCATTAAAGATTGAATTTATTAAAATATTTAAAAAATTCTTATAATGATTTCCAAACTTTTTATTGAAAATTCTATTAATTCAAATTTTCTAAAATTAAAGCTCATGCAATAATTTTGTGACCAGATGTCTCTACTTCTGCACATCACCCCAGTGAAAAAATGAATTTTCCCAATATTCGTTTTTACGTAGGGAGCCATCTAGGAATGAGACGCCATTGCTCTGGACTTCGAAGCAGTTTACAAGTATTGCGATTACAGCGCCATCTGTTAGCGGTTTTTGCAACTAAATTTTGCAACTTTTGCATAACATTTTTACAGCTTAGCTAATAAACAAACCGTTTACTGCATAATTCTATTGATCTTTGTTTTTGAGATATTTAATTTTGAAATCAGGGTGCTATTCGCTGGACACCCTGTAGATTACCGTGCGGGTCTTTTCGCCAAAAGGGCAATTTTATGGCAGAAGTTTTAATTTAGTTTTGTTTGGAAATGAATGAAACAAGCAGGTGTTGTTGTTCAGAAACTATGTAATCGAGTTGTTTTTCCCGTATTTTTGCAAACGCATTTAGAAATTAGTGTCAAAGTGGGCGTTTTGAACCGAATTTCTGCGCGAAAAAAGAGTAATCATTCAAGAATGGGTGAAAAATGTCTTTGTCACATAATCAAAATCGCTCATAACTCAATAGATAATTTATTGATCAAAAAATTGAAAACACAGTTCGATTCCAAATCGCTTCCACGGTCAGGCTTTCCAATTTTATATCTTTCAATTTTATCTCTCTTTATCTCTCCAATTTTATATCTGTTCTCAACTGCTTTGCTCAACAAGCCCAAAACGTTTTGACACATTTACAAATTCCTCTTTTAGCGGAAAGATATAAAATTGGAAGGCTTGACTATGGAAGCGATTTGGAATCGAACTGTGTTTTCTATTTTTTTTTTTAAATAAACTACCTATCGAGTTATAAGCTATTTTGATCACCAGTGCTGTAGTTGGAAAAAAATATTTGTGGGAACTCACCTTTTCATAGGGTAGATATTTGATGCTACCGGATTTTGCTTAGCCAAAATCCAATTTAAAACATTTAGCCAAAGCCGACTTTTTTCAATTAACAGTTAAATTATCATATTCTAGTTTTTATAGCATTGCATTTGTATAGCATCCATCTAAAAGCAATATTTAATCAATCGCATAGTAACATTTTCCATTATGAATCAAAATAAATTAAAACAACAGAAATAAATCCATATATATTATACTTACTGGCACGTCTATCCTACACTGTAAAAAATTTTCGTAAAATTTCGGTAGATGTACCGTAAATTTTACGGTACTTGTACCGTTTTCACTCTTTATGGTATGAGTACCGTAATTCTAAGGTATATTAAGCGTAAAAAAATGGTTTATATGCCATTTCGATTATAAACGGTATTTATACCGTAAAATGATTGTTTTTCAGCACAAACTCGGTATTTATACCGTAAAATGATTATTTTCCAGCAAGAAAAAACCTGGTAGCCCGGCCTCGGTGTATCGTAAAACCCCTGAATTGATGCTCTTGCTCTTGTTTCGTAATGCGTGTATCACTGAGGAGAGGGGAGGTGCAGCCGGTACATTGTTTCAAGGCCCAAAGAGCTCAAAGGGGCACAGCTCTTAAAATACACACTGTATATAATATTTTTTAGCTTACGGGCTATCAAAGCCTGAGAGCTAATGTGCCCGCAAGTTCTGTATGTATGTAAGTATGTATGTACGTAGCGCGATAACTCTTGATAGAAATATCCGATTTGCTTAAAAAAATTTCCAATTTCATTCCGATAAGGCGCTTCCCTCATTGGTTTTGGGGGTTCATTGATAAAGTATAAATGGGGGAGGGGGTGGAACGGGAGCTAATCCCCCTTAGTTTTCATGCAGAATTATCCGACTTTATTCAAATTTGGTATACCGGTTTATTCTGATATAACGCTTCCTTAATTAGATTTGGAAGTACATTGATTAAGTATAAAAGGGTAGGAACGGGGGTTATCCCCCCCCTTAATTTAGATAAATGTGTTTTTCATGCAAAATTATCCGATTTTCTTTCAAATTTGGTATACCAGTTTATTCTGATAAGGCGCTTCCCTGATTAGATTTGGAGGTTCATTGGTTAAGTATGAAAGGGAGGAAGGGGAGCTAATCCCTGCCTTAATTTAGATAAATGGGTTTTTCATGCAGAATTATCAGATTTTATTTAAATTTGGTATACCGGTTTATTCTGATAAGGCGATTCCCTGATAAGATTTGGAGGTTCATTGATTAAGTATAAAAGGGGAGGAATGGGTGCTAATCCTCCTCCCTTTAATTTAGATAAATGGCTTTTTCTTGCAGAATTATCCGATTTTATTCAAATTTGGTATACCGGTTTATTCTGATAAGGCGCTTCGCTGATTAGATTTGGAGGTTCATTGGTTAGGTATAAAAGGGGAGCAACGGGTGGCTAATCCCCCCTTAATTTAGATAAATGTGTTTTTCATGCAGAATTATCCGATTCTCTTCAAATTTGGTATACCGGTTTATTCTGATAAGGCACTTCCCTGATTAGATTTGGAGGTTCATTGGTTAGGTATAAAAGGGGAGCAACGGGTGGCTAATCCCCCCTTAATTTAGATAAATGTGTTTTTCATGCAGAATTATCCGATTCGCTTCAAATTTGGTATACCGGTTTATTCTGATAAGGCACTTCCCTAATAAAATTTGGAGGTTCATTGATTAAGTATAAAAGGGGAGAACGGGGTGCTAATTCCCCCCCCCCTTTAATTTAGATAAATAGGTTTTTCTTGCAGGATTATCCGATTTTATTCAAATTTGGTATACCGGTTTATTCTGATAAGGCGCTTCCCTGATTAGATTTGGAGGTTCATTGGTTAAATATAAAAGGGGAGCAATGAGTGGCTAATTCCCCCCTTAATTTAGATAAATGTGTTTTTCATGCTGAATTATCTGATTTTCTTCAAATTTCCATACCGGTTTATTCTGATAAGGCGCTTCCCTGATTAGATTTAGAGGTTCATTGGTTAAGTATAAAAGGGGAGCAACGGGGGGGGGGATCCCTCTTAATTTAGATAAATGGTTTTTTCATGCAGAATTATCTGATTTTCTTCAAATTTGCATACCGGTTTATTTTGATAAGGCGCTTCCCTGATTAGATTAGGAGGTTCATTGGTTAAGTATATAGGGGAGGAAGGGGGCTCATTCCCCCCCCCTTTATTTCGATAAATGTTTATTCTGATATGGCGCTTCCCTGATTATTTACCGTTTTTCTCAAAAAGAGTGAGTTCTATTTTATGAATATAGACATAAATAAGAGTATAATATACATATATTGTGAATAGCCTGTGAGCTCAATGCTGTCAGTATTTAAATGAAGACTTTTCTTTTTTCTTTTTTCTATATTTATTTTCTATGTATACCATAATTTAAAACAAAGAAAAAATGTCTAATTTATTTTACTTTTGTAAAGCAGTATAAATGTCTAATTATTACCCTTAAATGCTGGAAAATAAATAATATAATTTATGAGAGACGAAACAAGTGGTCGCCGAAGTCGGCTAGGTATTATTAAAGATTCACATGCTTTTTATGTTTCTCGAGAGTGTGTTTGTGTGTGTGGGGGAGGGGGAGGGTTGTGTGGTTCATCCTGGACCCGTCACGACTCTCGGCGGCCTTTAATACTAGTTGGAACTTCCAGTCTAACATGTTGAATTATGTCAAACCGATCTTTAATCTTCATTCAAGAATTATGACATTCGAACACTGTAAAAATATGTCCTGAAATTAACTGGCGCTATTCTGTGAATTTTTCTTTATTTGCCTAAAAATTTTCATTTTGTGAGAAGACTGACTTTTCCTAGAATTACCGGAAATATTGAGTCTAGCGCTAAGCGCTAGCGAGAAACTGAAACGCAGTGTTGAATTCAGGGGGTGGCCCGGGGGGGAACATCCCCCCCGGCAGATTTGAGATTTTGTGTTTTCAATAGTCAAAAATTGCAATTTCTCCCGAGGGGTCTACACTGTCCCCCTTCGGAGCCACAGAAATCCCTCCCGGAGAAAAGTGTCTGAATTCAACACTTCTGAAATGGAAAAGCTCCTCTACGGCGAGACCGAGGAGTGGCGAGACGCCCTGAGCCCGAGGTCGAGGATAATATCTCTCTGTTTTCCAGAGTATAAACGACCTTGAAGTCTCAAGCAGCGTTTACAGAGTACAGAGGAATCAAACTGGTTCTTAGAAGTCTGCACGGGCCGAAATTTCCAGGCCCGGGCTCGGCCCGACTCATAAAAAAAATTTCGGCCCGGCCCGTAGAAAAGTTAAAAGTTTGGCCCGGCCCGGTATAACAACTAAAAGTTTGGCTTCAGCCCTGCCCGGTCCGAGTGAATTGCTACGAAACATTGATTTTTACGTCGATTTGGTTAAAAATTTGACTCTTACGAGGAATCCTGACAAAAAATATTTTTCTTAACTTTTTTTTCATGTTTTTAAACTTCTATGTAAATATTTCAGTTATCATTAATATTGTTAATCCATATTCGGGGCTATGCATATATAACGTTATCAACATTTTGCTAATTTTAGACCCCCTGCCCCCCTTACGATATCATAAGTTATCATTCGTCCAACCCATCCCCCCCCACCTTAAGATGTTATCGTTATCAATGTCTAACATTTTTCCCTTTCTTTTTATACGCTGCGACACATGATACACGTATATAATTATACATTTATTAGTCGCATACTTTACGGATTCAAGAAGACAATAAAATATCAATACATGATATAAATTTATATCAAATAATATCTAAAAAAGTTAGTTACTATTTAAAGGTACTTAATAACAGCTTATTGTTACATAATGCATTCAAAAGTGATGTTGTCTTCTAGCACTTGCCCCCTGCCCTGGCAGAACTTATCAACAAAACAGTGGACAACACTCTTTGTCTTTCTTTACTGCTAAACGCAAGTATCACTTCCTACATAATTATGCTCCTGATTTCTCTAACAGCGAATTATATGTGCATAAAGCAGAAGAACAGCAATGCAAACGTTGAAGTATTCCAAATTTTGGAATGAAATGATTTTATAAAAATGTAACGGCTTTAACAACAGCTTTGTATTTTCATAAAAACATATTAAAATAGTAATAATAAAAAAGGTAACAGACTATTTGGATGTAAAAAAAAAAAAAAAAAAAAAAAAGGGTTACTGAAAAAAGAAAAGTTTGGTTGGATCAAAAATGATATCGATATCAAAAAGCAACCCCCCCTCCTTTTTCCCAGCGATATCTTACGATATCAAGTGCCAGACCCCCCCTCCCCCCCTAAAGTGATAACGTTATATATGCACAGCCCTTTGCATGCATTGAATTGTTAAAAATCTGAAAAATGCTATACAGTAAAATCTTCTAAGACTCAATTACATAGAAAAAAAAATGCGTTAAAGATAAGTTTCCTTTTTAGCAAATGTAAATTCATTATATATTCTTTTCTTACGTATTAGTATATCCACTTTGCACGTATCAACACGTTTATCAGTTTAAAACAGGATTCCGTAATAGGCAGGTTTCTTTTCACACGTTTTACTATATTTTAATTTAGCAATATTTTAACTAGTGTAGAAATTTACTACTCTCCAAAAAGAATAAATGTTAATGTTTAATTGTAGAATAATGGCGATTCAAAAATGTATGCATATTTTGCAAAAATCTTTGGGCCAGGCTCAGGGATGTAGTGGAGGGTATACGGGGGTATACGCCGTATACCCTCTGGATTTTTTTAAGGGACACCGTATACCTTCTGTTTCTCAAGAAAGCTATAGTATATATATACTAGGGTATACCCTCTGCCTTGAGCGTATACCCTCTGCTTAGAACGTATACCCTCTGATTTTTTTTACGATTACACCACTGGCCAGGCTTAATTTTACTAACCTTTGAACGGACAGGTCACGCCGAGACAATGATGATTTTCATGCGGGCTGGCTCAAAATTAGGACTGAAAATTGGGCTGTGAAGAATAGAAAAGAAACCAGTCCCGGCCCGATTCTTCCGGAAAAAGGTAAGACCCGAACCGATCCGGTCCGTAAAGAGTAGTTACTAGGCCCGGCCCAAGCCTTCAGAAAAAAAACATGGCCCGGGCCCGGCCCGAGTGCCGCAAATGAACATAGGCCCGAGCAGTGTTGATTTCAGGGCGTGACATCCCCCCCCCCCCCCAAGAGCCACAGAAATCCCTACCGGAGAAAAGTATCTGAATTCAACACTGGGCCCGAGCCCGGCCCGTGAAGATCTCTACTGGTTCTATTACTATCGAGCCTGCTTTCATTTTGTACCCATTTACAAACGCAAGCATAAAACCAGAGATAAAACCTATCAGCTCCAAAAATCCGGAAGCTGCGTAATTTTCCCTTCTGAATTATGATTGGCTGATTAGTGAACTGCCGTCGTACAGACTTCCGGTGTAATCATAAACAGAATACGCCTTCGCCTGCAATCGTTTTGGCGCGTAAATCGTTGTGCTTTACATTTCCTTTTGAGAATTAAAATTGCTGACCATGCAAACTTTTTTTAATGTCTTTTTCACACCCGATTCTTGCAAAATCTTCAAGGAATACTAATGCCTGGATTCCGCGATCGCCGATTGTGGGCCAAAGTGCGACCATCAGACTGGTGGGACAGTCTTGTTGTGAAAGATTTCAAGGACCCTGATTTTAAAAATGATTTTCGCCTTTCAAGGTAAGACAATTTTCTTTTTATAGATATGTGTTTTTTATCTACTCAAATCAGGGTTGCAAAAAACCAACCTACCCCCCAAAAAACCTGGGTGGGTTTTATTGGGTATTTTACAATCCATGAAATTATTATTTAATTATCAGTAACTTTTATATTACTCGTGTTAACCTTTGTGTTTAAAGAGTTACACTATCCTATTAAAGCATATTCTGAGCCTACTGCCAAATGTGACAAAGTCAAAAAGAAATAATTTGCTTAAGTCTTTTAAAAGCATGCTAATATTATGAGGGGGGGGGGGGGGGGTGATATCAGTGTAGTCAGCGTCTTTGATTAACTAGCTTTTTTATGGCGAAAAAAAATTGTCTAAAAAATGTGTTCTTATTGGGGAATACAGATAAAAAGTAATCTATTGAAGTAACTTTTAAATATGTTGCTATATAATATTATATGATGACAGCCTTTTACACTGATTTATAGGTATTTAAACTGATATTACTTGTATATTAAGTTAATTAACAAAAATATAATAAGATTTATTAATTTAATACATACTTTCTAAAAATAAATAAGCTATGTTTTTTGCAACTCTGATTAAAAATTGTGTGTCGTTTATTTCATATGAGTTTAATCGCAGGCCTAACGATAATAACATATCTTATATGTAATAAAGTATTTTATTATAAGGAGATTAAATTATTAAGTTGGCTTGCACCCAGTATATGTGTGAAGAGAGGGGCGGGAGAAACAACGCTACATGCGCGTTCATTTTTAATTACTATTAAGACACAATTTTATTTACAGAAAAGAGGTTCCTAATTGCAGACATTATGCATTAGGCCTATTGCATAAACATGTATTTTGTTTCTTCGCATGTCATTTTCCGAGTAATTTTGTGTATATCGGTGTTGAATTCAAGGTGGGGGGGGGGGGGGATACTCTCCAGCAGGAGCAATGAGTACCCCCCCCCCCCCACCACGCGAAGATTTGATATTTTGTTTTTAATGGTCGAAAAGTGTCTGAATTCAACACTGGTGTATTTAATGTATTACTAACTGTAAATTCACTTTAAAACTGTGAGAACCTTTTCTATGTGTAAGTAAATTTTCATATAGCACCAAATATTTATAGTAAAGCCAAATTTTTTTTAAATATTCAAGATTGGTGTTGGAGAAAAATTTTAATTTTAAGATAAATAAATTTTAATGTTTCTAATTAATACAGAATTTTGCTAAAAGTTATTGTTTTTATAAATAAACACTTTTATAGATAAAGGATCATCATTTATTAGTATTTTTAGCCATCAGTCATATAAATATAGTGTATCATACTAAAAAGACCCCAAAAATTTAGATTGCATAAAGTAATATTTACATACTATATAATAATAACAAAACATGTTAAAACAAATTTTGGTACTTTTCAGTATATATACATACAGGGGCCTGTTTTTGTGAAATTGTGAACAGCTTTTTAACATTTTGTGAAAAATCTAGTCCTAATTTTGTGAATTTAAAATGATTGTTATATTAAGGTTCTTTTTTATATATTTTTTAGAAGATATATGTATGTAAAATACATATATTTTCTTTATACTATATGTAAAAGTGACAGGTCAGATTTTACTTTTAAATGATTAAATTTGTGAAAAGTTTAGTCTAAAGATGGAAAATTTTTGTAAAAGGATTATTTTTAAGCCGAAAAGTTTTGTGAAGGGTCCTTTAAAGGACCCAATTTCTTCCTAAACAGATCCCTGATGTACATATATTGCATATATACACATATATACAAATATCCACATATATATACTACATAGACATACATATATGTATGTAACACTGGCGTCCGGCTAACCGAAAAGTACCTACCCAAATTTTATTCTGTCATTTGTTCATATCTTTCAAACCAAAATTTCATTTAATTTCTTTGAATTAAAATTTGTCAAATTGTATTTTCTAAAATGTTTATATATATAGATCTTTCAAATCAAAATTAAATGTTATTTTTTTAAAGTAAAATTTGTCACTGAATTAGTATTGTATTATCATTATTTTAAATGAATTGCGCCTGAAAATTAAATTTTCTATTTAGTAGCCAAGAAAGCATTTGGATTTTTTTTAGCTTAGTGGTCTTCATTCATTCTTAGTCTTAATTATTGTTAAATTAATTTACAATTAAATGTTTTAAAGTAGTATCTAATATATAATATAGGGTAGATGTGCTAGTAATGGACACCCTTAAGAAATTTCTTTAAAAATTATTTTTTTATTAATAAGCTTTTTCAATATTAATCTATCAACAATATTTAACCATTCTAGCCTCATTTCCCAATATGAATAGAAATTTAATTTTAAAGAAATAATCAATAAATTTTTACAGAAATAATCAAACGCCCAGTAGTGGACACTTTCTGTTCCAGTAATGGACACCCCATAAAAAGCAATAAATATAATTATTTTTATGGCTGTATTTAGATAGAACCAGAATTTAATGAATACATACTAATGAAAAAGAAATAGTTATTTTCAAATACATTTAACAATTAGGATACCAGTAATTAATAAAATATTTGCGATAATCATTTACTGTTTGCATCAATTATTGTAATTATCAGAAGATCGGTGTTTTAATTATTTTAGATGGATAGTTCGAAATACTAAATATCAAGCAATTACAGCTATCAAATTATTGAAACAGTGGTGGTGGTGGTGGGGGGGGGGGGGTGTTTAAAGGGTAATTAACCCGGGAGAACTCGCTGCATGAGATTTTCTCTCACCGTCATACTTTTTTAAAACTCTTATTTAAACCATTTTTCATTTTAATTAAAATTTCAAAATGTTATTTCAATTATTTTACCTATTTTGTGAATAAAAGTACTAAGCCAACCAAAAAAAGTTGATATATGAATGTAAAGTAAAAGAAAAGCAATTGGGCATTCTCACTAGCAAGTTCTCCCAGGTAATTTTTTTTTTTTTTTTTTTTTTGGAATATTAATGTTAAGTTTTGTCTCACTATTTTTAACAATTTTTCAAAGACTACTTGATATATCATTTATAATAATTAATATTACAAATATGAAATAAATGATATTGTGAGTTGAATATTTTGAATACTAAATAAAATAACTTCAAAATAAAACTGTAGAACTGATGTTTGAAGCCACTGATCTGCAGATTTACTAGTTTCATGAATATTACCTAACTTTCATTAATAGTGTACATTTTTTTTTTTTTTTAATAAGGAAACATTTAAGGCAGAAAATAGATTTTTAATAGCTTCTGTAACTTAATTATTTTTATTTAAACGGAGAGGAATTAAGCCCTATGAGCCCCTCTTTGACAATATTTTCTGCTTCCTGGCTGGTTATAGGCTGATTGCCAGATTATAAAATATGCAAGGTACTACATTATGTATGTACTACATTAAAAATAATAATAATAATAAATAAAATATTGAAATTTTATTAATCACATAAAATAACTTAAAAGCAGCTTTTTATAAAAGTTTTGGTGTTATTACATTTTGGTAAGTATAATTTAAAAATTAAATTTGATTATTTAGGTTTGCAGTTAAGCCAAAGTATTTTATGCACTATAAACATTACTGAAATTGAAATTGTTAGCAATGTCTACATGGGGTGTCCAGTCCATTACTGGAAAATGACTAATTAATCATCCCAGTAATGGACACCCCCTATTCAAACCTTAAAAATAAATGAAATTTTGTAAATGGCCATTTGTATATAAAATTCAAAGTTTTCTATTGCTACTCAAACAAAAACATTCAAATTTTGCAAGATAAATAATACATAAATTAATTAAACGAAGCCAACTCTTAGCCTCGTCATTAAGATTTTCTCAGAAAAACAGCGAAACTTTGAAACATTATTTTCTGCTTCCTGATTGGTTTGATTAAAAGTGTCAACAATAACCCAGTTTTATAAAACATGCAAAGGGGAGTTATAAAAAAAAAAAAAAAAAAAAAAAAAAAAAAAAAAAAAAATTAAAGCTAAATATTTATTAGTTATATTTTTATGAACCAAAAACATCAAGGGGTGTCCATTACTGGCACATCTACCCTATAATATGTATATAAACTGGTTATATTTTATTTAGCAGACAAATATTTTTTCGCTTAGTTGCCATTGCCATGTTGCAAGTAATGCATGAGTTCCCAGATCTATAACAAATGTTTATTGTAGGGGTATTCAAAGCATGCAACATCCCAATCGCGCCCGTCGGCCTAATCGTTCGGAGTTTTCATGGTTTTCTTCGAGCCGTGGATCTTCCATGCGTTAATACGGATTAGGTTCCCTTAGAAAGACCCCCACGGAGGGCACTCCCCCCCGGGCCTATATCCCTCGTGTAGATAATTGGCCGTCAAAAATCAACCCAACTCAAAGGATGCAACTCTCTAAAATCATTGTTTTTTTTTATATGTTAAAGGTAAAATTTAAATTAAGTATTTCTATGCCATAACCCACTGTTCATCATAATTTTTTTCATCATGATTAATAAATTTTATGTACAAATATTTTTTTTTTCTAAAATATACATTTAAAAAAAATTATTGTACAGGCAATGCGAATATGTTAATGCTTTCAAGTTTTGAAAGTGATCGCCACATAGGAAAATGCAATTTCTTTGTTGATTGAGAATTCAAAAATTCATTTTTAAGCACATTATCTTACAAAAACAATTGGAAATTAACTAAAAAATATTTATAAACAAAGGTTTGATTTTTTAAAATTTGTTGCATTGTTGGGGGGAGTGTCTGCCCCATGAACTCCTGTTATTTCTATTAAATTTAGCTTTTAAATATAAAAAATCAGATTGTAAAATTCATTTGATAAAAAAATATTTATGTTTTGAAGAGGATTTCTTGGAATTTGTTATGTTACAAAAAAAGAGTAAAAACTGAAAATTTGATTCTAAGGGGTGGGGTTAGGATTTAATTTCTATATTTGTGTACCTGTACATATGTCACATTCATATATATATATAGAGTGTAGAAGGAAGATATTAGAAAAATTAAATTACACTGTAAGGGAGGGGGGGGGGGGGCAGGGGAGTTAATCCAAATGCAAAGACTCAGAATATAAGCCAAAATTATTTTGTTGATCATATAACAACAAAAAGCGTTTGAAGTGGTGCTATGTTGTTTCAATCGTATTAGTGGTTGTTTGTGCCACAATTTTCTATTTTTTGTTTAGAATTTAAATAGTGAAATTTTTATGGGAGTATAGTTGACATATTATCATTTTTTTCTATAATGGAAGATACCCAACATTTGAAATAATCTCTCAAATTAATTTTTTAAATAATTTAGAAAGTGTAATCTGCTGGAATATAACCTTCAAATGATGTCAGCAATGTTTTGCTTTCAATATATACCTATGCATTACAGGGGTGGGGAATTACATCATTCTACTTCCACTATTCACTGCCAAGTAATAATTTTTTGACAGGGTGACTGAATTTTCAATTTTGTCTTTCAAAAACTACCGGCTGTAGAAAAGAAATATATTTAATTATTTATTAGTCACATTTTGAAACTTTCCAGTTGCCTCAATTTAAACATGGCACCGAGTTCTATTCTATACAAAACTTTCTTTTTTCTTTTTTTTTGTATATATTTCTTATTTTTATTTAAAATTATAGATAGAGACAGAGATATCTGGTCTCCCAGCTAGGACCAACTCATCATTGCCCAAGTATGTGGTAGCACATAAGTGAAATCTGAAACTAAGAGTATGAGACTCCAACCGAACAATTACTCTACCAAATTAGCACTAGCATTATTCAAAGGTATTTATTTTTCTTCTAAATATTTGTGTGGTAAGAAGTAACATTAGTGTTATTTTTACAATTTTAGTACAATTATGTAACAAGTATGGGAACAATTGAGAAAAAATCTGGAAATTTTAGGAAGCAAACCAGTTTTCCTCCGAAGGCCTATTTTTCCAAATTGGAAAAATTAAAATTTCATTTATAAAATGTAGTATTTTATAATAGCTACATTCTGATACTTTTATTTATATATTTTCATGTTTAATGTCCTACATGAAAACATTAACATGTAAATTCTTATCTGTAAGCAGGGATCTGTTTAGAAAGAACTCGAGTCCCTTAAAGGATTATTTACAATTTTTCCACCTTAAAACATGTAACCCTTAAGGCTGTTCTCAACAGCTCTGCTCAACAAGCGCAAAACGTTTTGCACATTTACAGATTTATTTTTTAAAACAAAGATATAAAATTGGAAGGCCTGACTATGGAAGTGATTTAGAATCGAACTGTGTTTTCCATTTTTTTATCCATAAATTACCTATTGGGTTATAAGTGATTTTGATCATGTGACAAAGATGTTTTCTCCCTTCGCTGACCGGTTTTTCTGCTTTTTTCGGGAACTTAGGTTCAAAACGTCAACTTTGATACTATTTTCTGAAAGATCTATTACGTTTGCAAAAAATGGAAAAAGCAGCTCAATTACATAGTTTGTGAACAACAATTCCAGCTAGTTTCATGCATTTCCGACTAAAAATAAATTAAAACTTATGTCAGAAAGTTGCCCTTTTGGATTTGAGCAGCCTTAACAAAATTCTTTCTCTTAAAAATAGACATTTCAGAAAATTTTTCATCTAGAAATTGAGTCCTTCCCAAATGTAATGATTTTAGAATTTAAAAAACCTGTTGCATAATAGTTGAAATCACCAATGAATCTGTTATTTAGCTGTATATATATGTTAAAGACCTTCTCAATAATGTCTAAATAAGAACTGAGATATCATTTCTAATTCACAAAATTCTGATTGCATTTTTTACAAGTACCTACAAATGTTCACAATTTTGCAAAATCAGGATCGTGTGAGAAAAAAAAAATCCAAGCAAATCATTGGTAAAATAATTAAATGCAAATTCTCTTCTTAAAAATGAAAATTCATTCCAAAATTATTTCAATAGATATACCAATTAATAAAAATGGTCAGGTGGAAATTTAATATAAAATTTGAAACATATATTTATTTTTATTCACATAGCTGTAATTTATCACTATTATTAGGAAAAATTCTTTTCATAATAATATGCAGTTGAAATTATTTATTCTTTTCTTTCTTTTCCTAAAATATAGATTCTTAGAGTTATCTAACTGTATTTTTAAAAATATAAATTTATACAAACAAACTTTGCAAAAAATGTAAGTAAATTTTCTGTGAAAAACTTAGTTGAAAACAATTTTTAAACACATGAAAAAATTCACCTGTTTTAAAGCTTTCATAAAAAAAAATTACCACTTTCAATATTAATAATCTTAAACTAAAACATAGCTGGGTTTACACTGGAAAGCTGTACTAAAACTAAATACACAGTAAATGAAGATTATAATTTTAAGGGAGGTGGGGGGATGTAATATTGTAAAATGCCAGTTTTTAAGTAATATAAGATTTCTTTTACACTGGCATTATTTATGTAGTATTTGAAAAACAGTAGGGGAGAGGGAGGCACATGTGAACAATTTTTATATTTTTGACTATTTCTCAAAATTGTTATGAGCTATTGAACAAAAAATTGATTTATATGAATATTTAGAATTTGTTTGCTCTTTTGCTCAAGCTTTTGGATGCATTTATCAAGAATTTCTAACTTATATCATCATTCTAAAAATTGTCTAAATTTGTTCACATGTGTCCCGGTGGAGGGGTAGTTGTGAACATACCTGGGGCACATGTGAACACATGCATAAATAAGACAAATATTTTTTTGTGAATAAAAACTGTGATAAAAACTAATTAGATGCCCTCTCTCTAGTTGTGTGAATAAATCAATAAATGTTTCAACATAGATACAAGAAATTATTCGTAAAATTGAACACATGCTTACTCCTTTTGAGTCACTTTTAATTGTTATCTAACTTCCAGTAAATTAAAACTGTGAAGCAATCCTAAAAACATTGAATATATAGCTCAATATTTGACAAGGGTAATTAAATTTTAAACTTAAAAAAAAAATGCATTCACAGACTTAAAAAATACACTTGTGAACTGTTCACATATGCCCCCATATGTTCTGTTCACAAATGCCCCATCTACCAACTTCAGCCTAACTTATGAAAAAAAAAATATTTTAAATTGAAATAAGGAAACAAAACTTTTTGTAGACTTACCTAATTAATGCTACTAAGAAAGAATCAACCTTTCATTGGTCTTTATTTAATAAATAAAAATTAGTATTAAGTATACTTGGATATAAAAATATAGCGTTCAAAAAATTAATTTAAAAAGTATTGAAGAGATATTACTAAATCATTATTTATAATTATACAAAATGCATTTAATAACATTGATCAGATTACCCATTATTTTGTAAAAAACGATTTTTGCTTTATTTGTCTGTAACGTACTTTCTCAAAACTAGTGCAAAGCCGCCAAATCTGGTTGAACAACATACTGGATACTGAGCAACCAATAAGATTGCGAGCTTCGGTTCGGAACGACAAACTCACTTGGAAAAAAAAATTATGCTGCCAGGACAACACATAAGCAGGGTTAACAAAAAAAAAAAAAAAAAAAAAAAAATATATAAAAAAAAAAAAACTGTTTATTTGGTTTAAACCAGGTTTTTTTTTTTTTTAAATATCATTTCCTAATACATGTAGATGCATATTTGTTGATAAAAATAAACATTGTTATATATTATTTAATATAACTTCATTTGAAAATATCCTGATTAAATAATTAGTCTGTTATGTAGAAAATTTAATTCATTTCCATTTTAAACATTAGTAACCTATGTCTTATGTTGAAAGAATAAACTGCTCTACACAGTGTAGCTTTGATATCTTGAAAATCTTAAGACGAATTTTTTGATTAATTATAGATATACTATTTTATGAACATTTTTTCTACCTTGATACAGTCAAACCTCGTTAACACAAACACGCTTAACGCGAATTACTTTTAGCACGAACTGTTTCCTGTTGCCTCGTCCAGCTGTATGTAATGTAGTTAAGTTCTGATAACACGAACATAAAAAGTTTCCCCTTGAGTGTTCGCGTTAACGAGGTTCGACTGTATTAAAAATCTTATTGAAGTCTAAACTAGTTCACTGAACATTTTAATATTTTCTTCTTCACCTAATCATTAATTTAACTATAAAAAAATATTTTGAAGGTAGTATCTTCAAATGGTTAACTTTTTTATATAAATATCAGTATCTGTGGTTGCTAAAGAAATTTTTTTATATATATTCGAATACTGCTGGTTATTTTCTTTTAACATTTTTGGCCATTAAATTCTGTAACAAAAAAGATTGATATTATTGAATGCTATAACTGACATATAATTTTTGCATGTCGTCTCATTCAACTTCATATCTTGAAATTCTTTTTTAAATTCTTAAAGGATAATCTCCCCAACTGAGAAAATTTTCTTTTACTACTTGGCCAAAATCTTAAAGGTCATTGTGTTATGTTATTAACTGCCATAAATAATCTGTATTTTTTAATTGATAATATTTTATGCTGAATACTGAATATGTTTTATCTCTGTTAATATTGACGTGGTTTAAGATAACTCTCTTAGTACATCAACTCATTCTAATTTTTATCCTACATTCACACAAACATGACCTAAATTCATTATGTCTCATGTAGACTGCTTAGATAAAGTATTAAAAGTAGAAATTATTTCTATCAATAATTTAAAACACTTAAATTACAAAAAAAAGAAAATATTACATTAGATTTGTTCTAAAAAACCCATTTGGTTTAAACCATGCCAACCCTGCATGGTACTGACAAACATGATGAATTTTTATGCTGCTTATATGAATTATTTATTTAGTTCTGTTTTTTATGTGAATTTATTTAAAAAAAAAAAAGGAACAAAAGTAAGCTTCAATTAAATTTACCATCTAAGTATAAGAAATCAGATCATAAAATTAGGTTATTTAAAAAATAATACACAGAATTATTTACATTGTGCAGACAATTTTTTAAAGTAAGTTATGAGTCAGTATACCAGATTATTTTTAAAAAAAAGAAAAAATTAAGTGGAGGTTTTACTGTATAATTTTATTGACCCCAAACTGAAGATATGTTAGATAGTTTCTGTTTAGAGATTATGGGGGTATCACAAAATGGTGTATACTAAAACAACTATTAATCATTATTTACAGTCTTATCACAGCAATATGGAGATGTTTTTATTCCAAAAATTAAATGTTTACTGCAATATTAAGAGAAATTTATAGTTTAATTCTTGATTTTTAAATGTGCTTTATTTTTAATTTTTGTATAATGTTTATTTGTTCTTTTGTTTTAAAAGTGTATAATTTTGATTAATATAATAAAACAGATTGTGAAAGTGTATAATTTTCAAATGTTATGTTTAAGTGATCACTTTTTACCTTAACAATGTTACTTTTTTTTTTTTTTTTTTTTTTTCAAATTTTCCCCGATTGGTACCAACTATATTACTTGGCGATAATGGCATTGGTTTAATGGAAAATATCCAATAAATAAAAATATCCAGAATGTAGTCAAGGGTGCAGGGTTTTCTGTCTGAAATCAGTTTTTTGAAAATGTCCAAGTAATGGAGAAAGGGGGGGGGGGGGGGGATCTTCCAATCTTAGATTTACTATCAGGATTAATAACTTCTCGTTTAATATTTTAATATCTGAAAATACTTTCTATATTTTTCTAAGCACAAATCTTACATGTCAGGATTGAAATAATAAAATTTCCATTTTTTTTCTCTTTCTTTTCCCTCTTGAGTTTTTGAAGGATCTAAGAGCGTGTTTGGAGCATTAAGAGTGTCTTCAATCTTGTGTAACTCTCATAAACTTTAACCACACTTTTGCATGAAACGCTCAAATTTGATGCTAACTTTTGGCTTTGGACCCAGTTACAGAATATATATTATTCCTATGCTTTTTGCAATGAATAATATAGCTGTATCATATTTTCTAGTGTGTTAAAATGCTTTGCTGTATAAAAGCCAATTATGGCCAAAAAAAAAAAAAAAAAAAGCCAGTTAAAACCAATAAAAGCCACTGGGGTGACCAAAGAGGTTTTCCTTTCAATCCATAATTTCATATTTTCTCAATATTGGAAGTTTTATGGGAAGAGTAAGTTGTAATTGTCATCTGTTCGAGATCTTTGAAATCACAATGACTGCGTAATTTTGTGCTCTAAAATCTTAATAACTGTGTTTTCAAACTTATTATTTAGAGAATGAAGCAAATGATGATGATGTTTTGTATTTTCCTTTTTGCATGTTTTCCTTTTCGTTAATGAGTAATTTTGAAATATGCTGGAAAAGGGAGGGGTCTTCTGGTTAAAAAATTGTCATTATCGTCCAAACTCTTTAAAATCTTTAGGAGTTAAAAACATAATATTTTCATAGCTTTTGAGAAGCAATCCAGAAAAAATATTAATATTTAGGGATAAAATGGCTTGTATAAAGCCTTTTTTTTTTCATTTGGTATATTTCAGTCCTTAATAATATGTATTTAATTTCCAATAACAGAAAATTTGGAATGGAGGAGGAATATGGCTACCCAATTTTATCTTTGAAGTATGGTGGAGGAATAGACCTGAACTATCATATGCATTCGCTATCCCAGTAGCAGAAAATTCTCAAAGTGTCTGCAGGAGTAACTACAGAGACAGAAAATAATCTGCAGGTAAATTTTTTGCAATTGCAGTGTTAATTAAACACCTACCTGTAACGTTTTTATGTCTTTTATTCACATTTATTAAAGAGAAACTTAAGTTTTTGCATTAAGTTAAATATAATACAAAGCAAAATAATGGTTTGATGGAAAAATAATCTGCAAAAGAGAAAAGAAAATTTGTGACGCTAGTCTCCATTCTTGAACTTTTTGCTACCGAACTCGCTACATGGTTATATAAATAGTGGATTTGACTGAATATGAATTTTTTTTTTTTTAAATTACACATACACTGATCATAATTTCTTTTTTTAAATTTTCATAAATAAATAAAATTTAACACAAATTAAAATTGATATTTTATCACTTTTTTTTTTAATTAACAGCTTGATTTATTCAGTGTAATATTTCAAACACCATAATGCTAATAATAAAATAATGGCTTTTGCTTATTACTAATAGTATAATTTTATCTGTAGATGCATTTAATTCACATATAATTTAGATAAAATAAGGGGTTCATTATTATCATTGTTAAATGTACTTTTTATTTCTTTCCAGTTAGAAATTTTTAAAAAACTTTTTAACCCCTCCCCCCTGAATAATCCTTTTATATATATATATAATATATATAAAGAAAAAAATCATGATTCCCTGCTCCACATAAGTGCAGATTCACAGTCACCAGATGTCACAAGGCGACTAAACTGTTTGCTGTGACCCCTAACTTTCACCGTCTAAGTCGCTAAACGGTAGAACTGAGAAATTGAAATTTCATTAGTAGCCAGTAATAAGAGTTTTATAAGTCGCCACTTTTTTATATAAAAGTACTAAGCAGTAAACTTTTGTTAAAATTTATTAAGCTAAAATTAAATAGCCCATATAAATATGTTAATATAAACATAATGCAAACAAGAAAAGTACAATCCATAATAAAATGCAAAAAAATTTTAGTCTGTCCTTGTAGGAAAGTGACCATAAGGTGGCCGGTGGCTAGTGTTAATTTGGCCTGTATAAGTCGCCATATATATTTATATTTTTTTTGTAAGATAATCTCTCCTTATAGCAGAACAAATGACTGAAAATTTTGATTTTTATAGTGTTAAATAATCGGACACATTCTCAATTTTTTGTATGACAAAATCAAAATAAGAAATATTGTTTTCCTGATATTTCCTACTATCATTTTTGCTTATTTTCTACATATCTTGCTCAACTTTATCTTCTGACAGTACGTAGTTTAAGATTTATATTATACTTAATATACAAATTTCCAGAATTTTCTGCTTAATTAAATATACACATTTGAAGTAATTAGTCTGTGTGTTATTGTACGTGTGTTGTTCAATTATTTTTCATTTTTTTTAATTCCTGAGTTTTTTTTGTTTAGTTTTCTGTATATAAATACTGTTGTATGTATGTGTTTGTTTCACAATGTGGCGACTGGATTTTTTTTTTTTTTTGGGGGGGGGGGGGGGTTAGCAGCCACTAGCACCTTACTGATTTTGGGAATCTGCACCTATACTCCTCATAGGACTTTAACTGTTTGAGTTGTTTGAATAATTTTTAATAGTAATTTATAAATTCCCAGTACAACTGAGTAAGGTATTAGAGAATGAATTATATAATTGCTTTCTTCATAGGCCTTTGGTGGTGTTCCCTTCCTTAGAGAAATCCACCTTTCTCTGCAGGAGGAGGAGGGGGATATCAGAATGCAAATAATTTCACAAGATGACATATAGCTTTTTTATTTTTTTCTAATCAATAGTGTTGTCAATTTGTAACATATTTTCCACTTTATTAGCGTTTGAAATTTTGCTAAAAATGTGTTTAGCTTTGTTTTTTTAGCAACATGATTTAAATAACTTAATTTTATTTTTACAAAGTTCTTGCTGATTTTTTTTTTTTTTTTATAAAAAATATTTAAAATTTAAGTCAAAATATGTTGTAATAAGTATAATAGTGTATCAAAAATATATATTGCATATTTTAGTACTGTGTATTGTATGGGAGGGGGAAGTTTTTTATTTCAATGTTTCATCTTAAAATTATATGCTCGGTTAAAGATGGTAAATTTAAGCTAAAAATTATTAAAAGATTAATGTTAAATTAAATTTCTCTATTAAAAAATATCTAAATCTGTTAGGATGCACATTTTTGAGTTATTAGTAAAAAGGGAGAGTTTCTGCTACTATAAGGATAACTGCCTAGGTTAAATATAACCCTTTCTAATGTATTTTAATCTGAGTCTGAAAATATAAACCAACAGGCAGATCAGTTTAAAAAATCAGAATTTACAGGATATTTTGAACTAAATAAAATACCCCCAACCCTTTTTTTCTTCCAATTTGTCAAATTTTTAAAATATTACTAGGTAATCATAAAACCAATAACTTTTATGCTAATCAATTCAATAGTCGGTTTCCTTTAAAAGCTATTAAGGATTTTTCTAATTCTTAATCATTTAACAAGCTAATAGGCGATTTCTTCTATCAAAGAATTTTTTGCCTAATTCTCACTCCTCCTAATTTTTAATGTTGAAGATTTTTTTAAAGTTGTATATGTATAAATATATAACTGGAAATTTTTGTAATATTTTTTAATTACTTTTTCAAAATTAATTCATTAACTCAATTGAAAAATTAATGGTATAACTGTTCTTCAATCAATTTATAAAATACTTATGTTAGTTTTGAAGTAATTAATGCCTGCAACAGTACTTCAAGGGAAGAAAATAATTTGCAGGTAAAATATTTTACAACTGAAGTGTTAATTAATCAATCTGTTACCTGTAATGTCTTTATGTGCTTATTCATTTTTATTAGTAATAATTTTAAGTTTTTGTGTATTAAGTAATAAAGCAAAATGTTCAGTGGAAAAAAATCTACAAAAAAGGAAAGAAAAAGTCTGTGATGACTGTCTCCTCCTGTCTTGAACTTTCTGCTACCGGGGCACCAATTAATCAAATATAAAAAGTTTTCAAGGTGTTTGTAATTCAACACAAAATTACATCTGAAATTGTACTGGGGGGGGGGGGAATCTATTTAATTTGTCAGAGGGCTTCTAGAATATATATATATATATATACTTTAAATAGTAAATATATTTAGCTCTAGATATCGCTGGAAATGGAAAAACACTTCAGGAATAAGAGGATAATTTTTTGTAATTTTCAATTGGAGATTGTGGATGCAGACTTCTGAGAAGGACTCACAAAATCAGCATTCACAATATATTTCTTTAAAATAATAAATATTAATACTTTTAAAAGAAATAGCCCAACTAGGACCAGGAAAGTACCCAAAATAAATGGGTATTTTTGTCCTTATATGTATATTTTAAAATCTGATATGGCTGCTTCAAAATACAGAATGTTTTCCCGAACTTCTTTTCTTGTTGCTTTTGGCGCCTGCTCAACAACACAAAACTTTCCGGCACATTTTGTAGTTCATTTTTAAGCGTAAAGGTATAAAATTGGCAGGCTGGACTATTGAGGTGATTTGGAATTGAAATGAGTTTTCCATTTTTTTTTATAAACAAATTACTTATCCAGTTATAAATGACAACTGCTTTTTCTTTTTTCTCTCGTGTAGTACCAAGCCTGGAAATTCTCCTCTAAAGGCAACTTTGACAGTATTTCTGAATTATTTTCTGCCTTTACCAAAAAAGGGAAAACATCTTTTGATCGCATAGCTTTTGAATAAAAACACCTGCCTGTTTCATGCCTTTTTGGAAAAAAAAAAAGAATTACAAGAATACATTAGAAATAAGCTCTGTTAGATTTGAAAAGAGCCTTAAAGAAACTCTGAGATGATGTTTTGGACCAGACAGTTATGGCAGCATACCATCTTGTAATAATCATTATGGTTTATAAATTATAAGATGGAGTGAGTGAAAAAGAAATCATTAACTATTGCAATGATTTGAAATTACTCTATAAAAGTTGTATAAATAGTAAAAAGAAGTGTGCTTTGTTGAGAGAATGTATAAAATTAATGATTTCAGCTCTGACATTTCCATTTTTGTTTAAACACATAGCCTTAAGAGTTTAAACTAGGCACAGAAAGAAATGTTCAAGCTAATGTTATGCTATGGCACTATTCTTTACAGATTTCTTGTTTCCATTTTAATATTTTTAAATGATTCTTTCTTTTTTTGTGTGTGTTGCGGGGGGGGGGGGGGGGGGTTGAAACACAGGGTATCTGAAGTTAACATTTATTGTGCATTTCTACTTTTTCGATGTTTCTTAGTTTTTTTAATATGTGGATACTTCTACTTTTGGAAGTGGTTCTGCAAGTGAAATTATTCTCGTATACAGAAATTGCTATGAAAATTGAAAAAGTACATACACACAGCAACAGGTTTTGACTTCAGGTATCGCATGCAAAATAATTAAGCCTTACAAGCCTAAACTAGGCACAAAAAGAAATGTTCAAGCTAATGTTAATCCTATGGCAGCCTTCTTTACAGATTTCTTGTTCCTATTTTAATATTTTTAAATGATTCTCTCTCTCTCTCTTTTTTTTTGGGGGGGGGGGGGGGCGACAGGGTACCTGAGGTTAACATTTATTGTGCATTTCTACTTTTTCAATGTTTTTTACAGTTTTTTGATATGCGGATATTTCTACTTTCGGAAGTGGTTTTGAAAGTGAAACTATTCTCGTATACAGAAATTGCTACAAAAGTTGAAAAAGTACATACACAACAATAACAGGTATTGCATGCAAAAAACTAATATAAAAGTATTGAAATACAAGTAAGAAATCTGTAAAGATTTTCCCCATAGGTTTAACATTAATGTTTGCATTTATCCGCGTGACTGGCGTAGGCTCTTAAGAGTCCACACTAGTCATGTGGAAAAGCAAAAACGCTAATGTTAAGTCTATGGGAGCATTATTTTCAAATATCTCGTTTGAATTTTAATATTTTTAAATGATTTTTTGCATAGGATAGCTGAAGACGATCTACAACTGGGATAATTTTTACTTTTTCAATTTTTTTTTTCATTTTTTTTTTTTTTTTTTTTAATTTTCAAAACCGCTTCTGAATTTGAAACTATCCTAATATTTAAAAACTATGACCAAAATCAGAAAAATAAAAGCCAGCTCGGTTGTAGATCACCCTCATCTATACTAAATACTAAATAAATAAATAAAAAATCATTTTGAAATATTAAAATCAAAGCGAGAAATTTGAAAATAACACGCCCGTAAGATTAACATTAACCTTTTTTTTCTTGGTGTGACTGAAATATCCTTTTAAGATGATTTTATGTAACCTTTTCTACAAGTCACTTTTGTATTTTCTTCGAAAATTTATTTTAGTGCTTACATCCATGTTGAATGAACCACTCTTTTTCTTTAAGGTACTTAAGTTGATCAATCCTGTGTGTGGAATAAACTACAGAGCAAATCAAATGACAGAGATAACATAATGCTGTAAGATAGCCAAAACTACTGGAATTTGTAATTAGTAAATGGAAAAGAAAACATTGTATACATAAATATTAGAACTGTGTACATTAATGTAATTTAATCATTGTAATAAATTTCTTTCTATATTTTAATTGCTTGTTTTAAATATTTGTAAATCATAAGGAAATTAATTTATTTTCTAAATGTTCTAAAATATTTATGCTTGAACTTTAATATGGTTCTCAAATACCCTGCTTAATAACATAAAACTTTGACACAATTTTAAACTCATTTTTAAACATGAAGGTATAAAGTTGGCAACCCTGACTATTTAGTGATTTGGAATGAAAATAAATTTTCCATTTTTTGATAAATTATCTTTTGAGTTGAAAGCAATTTTGCTCATGACAACCAATTTTCTTTACTTTTCTTGACCTGCGTGGAGAATTCGGCTGAAAGGTGTATTTTAATAGTATTTTCTGAAAGATGTTATGCATTTACCAAAAAAAAAAAAAATGTCTTTCAATTATAGTTTCTGAATTAAAAAAATTGTACATTGGAAATTTCATGCACTTCTGAACGAAAATTGATTAAAAAAATGTGTCAGAAATTAGCTCTTTTGAATTTAACGACAGCTTTAAATGATTTTTTTTTTTTTTTTTTTTTCTAAATAAATATGCAGTGATAATTTTACTGCCTTTTAAAAACTATTTTAATAAAAGAAATATTCTTTGGTGATTTTAAGAAATATAAGTTTTTATTTATTTATTTTTGCTATAGAAAATTGTATTTTATTTAACAGTTTTTGACCTTTAAACCTCCATTTTCAAAATCATTCATGATAGAAATATTTTCACAAAATTTTAAAACAATAACTTGGTTAACAATGTCACGAGACATCATGCATAATGAAAATCAGTGCAAACATAAAAAAATCGTATTTAATTTTATGTTTGCATATGCATGATGTCTCATGACATTGTTTACCAAGTTATTGTTTTTAAATTTTTTGTGAAAATATTTTTTATCATGAATGATTTTGAAAATGTTGCCATTTGTGCGATGAAATGTTCGTCAATCTAAATAAAGATATTTTATCACTTTTTATCGCATCATTTAGCTTAAGAAAGATCATGTCGAGTCAGACTCGACATAGAAGTACGAAGGGTTAAAACAAAAAAAATTCTGATCGATAATAAATTTATATTGCAGAAGTTATGGACATCTGCATTAAAGAACATCAATGTTTCATTCTCAATAAAAATGCAGAAACAAAAATTAAATACATTTCTTAAATTTCTAAAACTGTTAATTTTTTTAAATAAATATTTAAAGTTGGAGTATACTTAAAGAAATCCAAAATATTTATGATATACTCATTACATCTTTCATTTTCCTATGGATATCCGATACACTTTTGACATTTTTTTCTTACAAACTACTTTTCTAAATTTAAAGTAACATTACCTTTAGGATTTTCAGTAGATTGATTTCAAAATTTCGGGAGGGAAAAGCTATTAAAAACAGCAGAATTTGAACAGTTTTTAAATAATAAATGGTTGTACTACAACTAATTGTGTCATTTATAGAATAAAATGTGAATATTTAGAAATTGTTTAATTTTTATACAGGTGTATTGTTTGTTAAAAGAAACAAATGACACGAAGTGAGTTTTTGAACTTTTAGGTATTTAGAAATTTTTTATCGGGTAGAGCTTTGTTTAAAAAATCTTGATATGATTTGTGTATTTTTCTATATCAACCAGAAATCTAAATATTAATAACTCATTCAGCTAAAAAATTATTCTAAAACCTAATTAATGTCTATTATTAATATTCTAAGTTTTAAACTGTATATTAAGTTTTGAAAGAATAATGAAACACCCATTTTGCCATAAAAAAAATAAAAAAATTACATAAGTGGCGATTTGCTTGACAGTGGCAGTTTTAAACATTTAACTGAAAGTAAGAAAATTTAGATTTGTATGTTGAGAAAAAAAAAAAAAAAAAAAAAAAAAAAAATCTAATTTCCAAGTACGTAACAAAAATCTCAGAAGAAATTATAAAATTTTGGCCAATTACTAATTTTTCTTTATTCGTTGAAACTGTAATTTTTATCCTCTTCAAGCCCTTGGCGACATATGTGGATGTTTAGTTTTTGTAAATATAATTAGTCAAATAATAAAAGGGACAAAAATTTGGTAACTGATTCACTACAGAATCCCTCAAAAAGAGAAGTAAAAATTTTATGGTTTGGCTGCATCAATGTACAGTTTAATAATAATAATAAAAAAAAAAATGTGAAGTAATTTTTTGGCAGTCAGTGTTGTTAAATTATTTGAACAAATCGTTAATATTTGATAAAAATATCAAATCTATTAAGTATATTAAGTTTAAAGAACTTATAGAAATGTAAGAAAAAATTTAATGTTAGTTTTTTTATTTTATAAGAAATCATTTCACTCATAAATTACCATTAATTGTCATAATGTCCACAAATGTGGGCACTATTTTTTTGTGAATTTCTATTGTTTTTTTTTTTTTTAATCCTCTAAGTGCATAGCTGCCACCTACTGTACCTTTTATATTATTTTTATATTGCTATTTTGAAATAGTAATTTTCGTCATATATTTAAACCTAGAGTATGACAACAACAACTGTTTTAAAATAGTGTTATAAAATAAGTATAAAAAGGTGTAGTAGTTGGCAGCTATGTAAGTGTAATTGTGCACTTCATTGTTCTTAGTTACATTTTAAACCATAAAACATTGTTTTTAAACATTTTCTTTTATTTCAACAATTGATGACAGATAAAATTCCTTTTGAAACAAGTACAGAAAATTTAATATGTTTGAAAATAAAAATAAAATGGATTTTGTATACTTTTCATATGCTACATTGTTTGCTCTTCATTATATAAACAATGGCCATTTATTAATCCAGAGTAAATTTAATTTTACTAAAAGGTATTTTTCATTACATCGTTATACAAATTGATAACCTACAAATGGTCTTATTAAAAACTTTATAAAAGTATTTAAATGTATCCATACATATCTAATAATAATTTTCTCCATGATAAATTTTTATAATAAGGATAAGACTTTGTGCTTTCCCTGTATATCCGTCGATTTTGATTACAGAATAACCCATAAGAATCTCCCACATTTGACAGGATAATATAAAACAAAAAGGATTGGAGAGCGAAACTATGTTTGTTTTAAAATATATAATGGGCATGACAAGAGATTAAAATGACTATGTTTTTTAACTGATGTTTGGTAAGTGTTGTCCATTGCGAGCAATACACAATTCAAGACGATGCCTGAAATCTATCATCATCTGACATATCATGTCTTGTGGAAGCTGCTACCTCTGCTTGAATTACTCTTGAGGCATAAGACCTACATTTTCTCTGACCCCAAGAGACTAATATTCAGGTGGAAGTAGCAGGTATTCCACAAGACGAGGCGTCTGTGGTGATAGATTCCAGAGATCACCTTGAATTGTGTATTACTCGCAATGGACAACACTTACCAGACATCATTTCTGAAAGATAGTCATTTTATACTCTCGTCGTACCTATTCTATATTTTTGAACAAACAAATTTCTCTCTGCAGTCCATTTTTTTATCCTGTCAAATGTGGGAGCTTTTTTGGGTCATCCTGTACTTTTACGGTATATATACCATATATTTCATTTACGGTACATATACTGATTATAAATGCTTTTACGGTACATATACCACACATTTAATTTACAGTATATATACTGTATATATGCTGTATAAATATTTTTACGGTACATATACTGTATATTTAACCTATGGTATATATGCTGTATAAATGTTTTTTACGGTACATATACTGTGTATTTAACATACGGTATATATGCTGTATGAATATTTTTTTACAGTACATATACTTTAAATATTTTACGGTACATATACCGTCCAGTTAAATTACGGTATATGTGCTGGTCACAAAGTTGCCAGTATATGTACCGTAATTTTTGACCAAAATTTTTTACAGTGTAGAAATTTCTAAAAGCACGATAATGAGAGGTGTTTTCTGTGCTCTCTGATTTACGACAAGGTGTCTCGTCTGCTAATTTTCTTACTGATCACTACCAAGATTTCACATATGGTTCAGGACAAAAAAATTTTAAGGGAGGTCCTACACGGTTTATATAAGTGAAAAAAGCCATCTTAAAACTAGAATAAACTATCGTTTCGCTTGAAAAAAAAATTGTGCTCGTAATGCGATATATATATATTATATTTACAGTAACAAACCAAATATTTCTGGGAACGGCGCTCCCACACAACTACATCACTGTTGATCACATGACAAAGACGCTTTTCACACTTTCTTGAGTGTCATAAAGTTGGCCTTTTGGATTTGAGAACAGCCTTAAAAAATGAATTTGTAAATGTTGTCAGGTTCTGAGAAACATCTGCTATTAGAACTGAGGTTCTATATTATTTTTGTCTTAATATATTATATATTGTATGGGCTGTGTACTGGAATTTCAAAATAACAGTCTTTCTTTATCTAAAACTGGATCTAAGCCGGTGAAAATGTATAGATGGTATGAAGGGGAAAAAAGATAGTTGGAGAGGGACGTGCCCAACCTTTTGAGATGTCTGTGGAAGATGGGGAAACAAAAGCATTCCACGAACGAAGAAAAGAGTTTGGAATGGGAGCCAGGTAGAAAACCCCGGAGGGGTTACGTTGAGAAGGAGCAAGGTAGGGTTCAGTTGGAACCGAGAGTGCCAAGCGCAAGGTTAGTCAATGTATATAGCTCTTAGAGACTTTGAATAGCATCAAAGTGACTTTAAAGTGTGAAATATTGAATTCATCGCGGAACTACGTGTGAGCAGCGGAGTACCCCAGCAGATAAAGTATAAGGTAAGGTGTTTTGATCATTTCTGTCTGCTGACATTCTCGAACCAAATGTAATTGTTGTAAATTGTCTAGATAATTTATGTGCAGTCAAATAATTGTGTTCAGATAGGTAGGAAATATTAAGAGCCATATTTAATATTGTTTTAAGAAAAGGTCATAATAACTTATACTAATATTGATTTTCTATTTTTTTTTTACTAATAATGGTGGTGAACAAAATTAATGCATTGTGTTAATAATAGTTGGAAGGAATAATTGAATTTACTTAAATTTAAATTATTATTAAAGTAATATTTAAATGAAGCAATAATGTTTTAAGTTTGAAGAGTTAATAACAAACGAGTAATGAACATTTGCTAAGAATTTTAATTGGCTAGAAGTAAATTTCGAAAGAAAAAGAAAAAAAAAAGGCTCACAGTGAGGAAAAAAAAAATAGAAGGTTTTGATCTTATTTGTTTTAAGTGTGAAGACCAGTATTGAATTTGGAAATATTTTATTGAGGATAATTGCAGAAATTTATATGTGTATGTTATACAATTTTTCTTTATGTGGATGTTTCTATTGACATCAATACTTTTATTCAATTTGCAACGTATCTGTATTATTATGTAAATTGTATGTTATTATCTAATTGTATAAAGTGGAATCTGTATTGCATAGTAATCAAATCGAAATTATTGTTTTACCTTTTGTTTTATTGGAAGTAAATTGTGTGATATAAATGGTTGAGGAAAATCAGGTTATACAGTGGGTTAAATTAGAAATATAATATATCGATTATCTGAAAGGTATTAATTAGTATAATAAGTGGAGGTAACTGTACTAAAGTAGAAATTTAGGAAATGTTCATTTAGCAGATTTAAATATTATTGTAGAGTGGTAATAGTAATCGGTGAAGGTATGGCTTTCTTGTTGAAACTAAAAAGGGTGGATCTTCAGATGATAGCCGAAGAGTTGGGGGTTGAATTCACGGAAGATGATACCAGATTTCAGCTTAAGAAAAAGATAATGGACAGCGAGGAATATGATGAGGGGGCTATTAAGGAATTATCTAACACTATTGTTGCGGAGCGATTAGAGCGCGAAGAAAAACAGGAAAAATTAGAGCGCGAAAAGTTAGAAAAACAGGAAAAATTAGAGCGCGAAAAGTTAGAAAAACAGGAAAAACTAGAGCGTGAAGAAAAACAGGAAAAATTAGAGTGCGAAAAGTTTAGATAAACAGGAAAAATTAGAGCGGGAAAAGTTAGAACGAGAAGAGAGGTCTGAAAAATCGAGGATGGAACATGAATTAGAAATGGAGAGGCTAAGGGTACAAGGTTCGACAAATAACTCTAATGGGTCTAGGGAATCTAATAATGAAAGTAACATAGAAAATTTGATCAAAAGTGTTAAAACTCTGTCTATCAAAGTACCAGAAGGGACTGAGGGATGGAATTTATTTTTCAACAGTTTAGAAAGGGCATTCAAAACCAAAAATGTACCGGAAAACCAGCAGGCCGAAATTCTACTAAATATGTTAGGAGATAAGGCGGATAATTTGTTAATTTATACCATTAGGAAACAAATTGAGAGTTATGAGTAATTGAAGGAGTTAGTTCACTGCAAATAGAGGCGTCTTAAATTAAGACACATATGTGACTGAAAAGGTATTTCAGACACTTAAGTATCTGAATCTGAAAATTCAGTCATGATAGATGTCTTAATTTAAAACATATAAGTGTCTTACTATGATCATGGTGTAAACGAACTGAGAAAGGTGTCTAAAAAATCTGCAAGTGTCTACTTTTAAGACACTTTGTAACTCCGTTCCGCATTAACAACCAGGGGGCACTCTAGTTGCGCATGCGTTTTAGATGTCTTTCGTTCGAATTGGATGTTCGTTTGTAATTCAAACTGAGCGTTTGTTTTATGTACGCGTACATTTTAACTAATAATTTATTTTGACTTGATTCGGTTTTTGCGGAATGTGAAGTTGCAGGATTTAATCCGTATCAACATAGTGATATTCCATATTAATGAAAGGTGTCAAGCAATCGGGGCGTAGCTACAGATATTTTTTCGGGGGGGAGAATTCGAAAATTTTCCAACTTGAAACAAGTTCTTCCAACTTTCAACTAAAGTGTATAATACGTGTACCACAATGTGTATAATAATGATAATGAAACTTATGCATAAAAAATTCCTTTCCAAAGAAAAATTTTGAAACTGGAAACATAAAAATTCTAATTATTGGTTTGTTTAATAAAAAACAAACATGCAGGTCCTGAACACGATTTGACTGTTTTTAGAAAATGTCTGTCTGTGTGTACGTGAAACAAATTTTGGGGTTGCTCTATCTCAAGAACTAATGCGCGGAATTTAATAAAACTTTAGATTCAGTTATATCTTGATAAGAATTAATGCTGATTAGTTTTTGGTGTAAATCGCCCGAAAGGTGGCACTGCTATGCTGCATTTTTCACGATTTACATGATTTTAGCGATAGTTGTCTCTAAAAAACTGTTCCACGGAATTTGATCAAACTTCATATTCTGTTAAACCTTGACATAATTTGGTGCTTATTAGGATTTTGTGTATATTATATAATAGGTGGCACTGCTGTGCAGCATTTTTCACGATTTTCGCGTTAACTATATCTGAAAAACTAATGCACGGAATTTAGTCAAACTTCATATTCGGTTGTACTTCCTTATTGGGCTTGGGTGTTTACTGTCCAAAGGTATCACTTTTGTGTTCTTTGGGTTTTGAATTTTGGTTGCATCTAACAGGGTGTGTGCCGAAATTCAATGATTTGTTTGAAAAATACGAGACTTCTATCTCCTTTTTAAATGAACACAATTAAACGAATCTATACCTTTAGAATTCATTATTATGGCCATAGAATTATTATTTAATTTTAGCATTGTGGTTGCAAATTTTGAGGTATTAACATATATGGGATAGAATAAAGTTTTGGGATTGGCACATCCGAATTGTTTTCATTTAACATTAATTCTTCTTGTCTTCAAAGAATCCAACCTGATGATAACACCATCTAATTTAATAAAATCCACTATTTGGCTTTCACATTTTAAAAGCATTAGGCTGTCAAGCCTGTCATCCCTCATTGTAGTTTGTAATATAGATATTTTTTAATTTTTATTTGACTAAAGATTCTTTCATTAGATGCAACGCCATAAAGATAAGCTTCTGTGAATGTTAAGATATGAGTATATAGTTTGACGGCATGACCCAAATAGTCTTTGAATTTCATGGCATGAGTAAAAGGTTTGTTTAAAGCTGCTATCAGATTCACCAACGTTTCGAGCAATTTTTGAGCCAACTGTTGATTTCCTCCAACTTATCGTGAAATATTGTCACAACACCCAGTGTGATAGATAGCAAACAGCAATATCCCCAACCACAGTTCTAAAAAAATATGCGCTAGCCGCGCCTTTTCACCCCAACTTTCAACATTTCAGCCAATCAGAGATAAACGATTTATACGAATAGGCGATATATATTAACGGCTGGTACTAGTAGTACTGGTTTTCCTCCAACTTTAGCAACGACAACCTTTTTCTCCCTTTGAACGGGAAAAAATTGGGTTTAAAGTCGGCTGAAAAGTTGGTGAATCGGATAGCAGCTAGTCAGTTAGGATTTGGTTTATTTCTAATTGACTCTGCAAGTCATATACATCTGTTTCTCATATGCAGGTGGAAACATTATTAACTTTTCTAAGTTAGTGATACTCAAATTTGCCTTGCACAATTGAAATTTAAATATGAAATGTATTGGTGCGATATTCTCCTGATATAGGGAACATTGTCATTTAAGCTCATTACTAAATGGTCGAAATTTTCTTGTATTTCTTATAATTATTTCCTGTAAAACTTATGTGTATCAATGTTCATTGCTGTGCTATTATTTTTATCTCTTCTCTTTGGTGAAACTGTTTTCCTACCGCGCTTTTGGAAGTCAGCTTCTTCAGTCAAATCCTAATATTCATAATTGTTTGTGAACTTGTCTATAAGGAAATCTTTATTTCTTCAAAATTTTATTCAAGTGCAACGTGTCAGCGTTACCGTGAATGTCGATTTTTTCTTCAGATGATGGACAGCTTTCATAGTCATATTTCTTTCCAAATTCAAATCGTCCTTTTTTTATCTTTATCATCCTCGAAAGGATTTTTACATGCTCCAAAATCTTCCACGAAAACTCTTTTCCTATTATGAAGGGTTCTTTCGTCCTGATATTTATAGTCATTTTTTAGAACAGCTTTAAACACACAACACTGGACTTTTGGTTTAAAATTTCACAAACACCCCCCATAAATATAAACGAACAGGACTAATATATATTTCGCACACACACACAAATAAAAGTAAAATGTGACAAATTTATCAGAACCAACGACTTCTTATATACACATTTGCTCATATAACGCCCTTTTCTTGACTGCGAAGGGTTAACTAATTTTTGTGGCAAAAAATCACGAGAATGAGTAAAATATTGTCCAAAAATCGGGAAATTAGTTAAAAAATTATTGCAATTTGTGAAAACTCATCAAATCTTCTTGCCCAGCTGTGTTTCAAGTAGGTGACTACATTCCTTTGTGTTGTGCTACCAGTGATCTCCAATTTTCAAAAGAAGATGCAATCCCTTTGGATTATAAATAGCTGGATTCTGTTTTAGGAGGAGAAGGTGAGGTAGGTTGAAATTTTTGAGAAAGGAACAAAGTTTTGGAGGAAATAAAGGAACTGGATAGTCAGCTATTGATGGACAGGAGTAGAGAAATTTAGGTCTGGTAGATGTATGATATTTTTGTATAACTGAAAAACACAATGATAAATTGAGTGCGGCTGATTTCTTTTTGTATTTTTTTTTGATAATTTAACGTGTTTACTGTTACAGTACTCAGAAACATAATCACCAAAACAATAAAAATTTCGTAATTTTTTTACTATTACTTTTAAAAAAGAAATTGTCACAAAAATCTAGAATTTCCCAACTCTAAGCTCAAATTTCCCAACTTCACATATATTGGGGGGGAGGCTCCCCCCCATACCCCCCATGGCGACGCCCCTGCAAGCAATAACAATAATATAGTGTTCTTCGTCTCGTCAAAGCAGGTAAAGACAACTGTTGTCTGGCGGGCTATGTTTTTAGGATGGAAATATTCCATTCTTTTAACAGAGCTAGCCGGATGTGCAAAGGTATTTTCTTTTTTAAATAACAAAGTCTGCTTCGCTCACGGATACTAACGTAGCCTCCAATCCGGACGTCGCCTGGGTGGATGTGATTTTGGAATAATCAGACCTTTTTCCAGGTAAGTGGACCCTTCACTATGTATTGAAAACTCTCTGCGAATGTTTTCTCTTTAAATAGAGACCTCACACGAGTCTATAGCTTTATTAGTTCCTGAGTTATGCCAAAATTTGTTTAAAGCATTTTGCCTATGGGATTTCCATGTTAAAATTTTATCTTGCTAATATTTAAATTTCTACTATTCAAATCATCTGCAATCATGTTTCTGTATTATTTTACATCCGATGTTATCCTTTAAATAAGTTTTGGCAAGTCTGCATGGTGTATTAGTTGTTACTGAATCTATTGAGATACACCATCCTAAGCCTTCTTTCTCTGTCTACTCGCACGCCATTACTTTAAAAATAGCAGTGACAGCACCTGTTGATCGGCTCATAATTTCTTAATTACCATCAAGGCTATCTTAACAGCGTTTTCTTAGATTAATTATTACACAGAAGTACCTTTTATATGGGTTTTATTTATGTATAAAATATTTTTATAAGCATTTAATGCGACAGCATTTGTAACGTTCACATCGGTTTTACATTTCCCATAGGTTTAATATGTGATATGTACTGAAATTCCCAACTCTTTATAGTAGACATCCTTATTTAATTTTTATTTTATGCTTTTTTTTTCTTTTTTTTTATGCTTTTCATGTCTGATGACGTTTTCTTAACGTCTCAGATTTTATACACCGTGATAAATTTAAAGTTAATTAAAAGAATATAGTTCGAAAATCCTGTATTTCCCCATATCATTAATTTACCAACCTGTTTTTTCCTTCTGCTATATACTTTTGTTGTTTCCGAGCATTTTAGAAATATTCTATTTCCTATACTGAAAGTAGTCAACTTCAGATGTTTTCATTTTCAAGCCCGGTGATTCACACCACAATTTGAAGACTCATCAGAAATCGTCTGAAATCTGTAGACGTAAAGCGGAGAAAATTTTGTTGGCGTCTTCAATAAATCTTCTTATTTAACGATTTAGAAAATGTTTTCGCCTTATCTCTGTATTAGTCATAATGATTATTTGTAAATTCTTAAATTCATGTAATTATGTGCTGTTAACATAATTGTAAAAATACGGTAAATATATACAGCTATATTTCATTTGAAATCAATTATAATATTGATTTTTTGATTATTTTTAGTAAAAAAGAAATCTGAAATTTAAAATGAATATCAGTAAAAAGATAGAATTTTATACTATATGTACTTAAGCATAACTAAGATTTTGCACTTAAAGCTGAATTATTCTATATTTACTGAATCACAATGCAGAGTTGGAATTTTTCTAGAAGAAGGACTTGATTAAAGCAAGGGTAAACTTTGACATGTCCCCCCCCCCGCCCCCCACCACCTACGATTTTTGCTGCCCCAAATTCGATATGCAATTTTTTTAAAGCTTATACGTTAAATGTGTTTCGACATTGTATATTGGTTATAATCAGTATTTTGAACTAAAAAAGTAGAATAAGATTAAAAGTTAAGTACAAAAAATTTTAAATACAGTAAAAACTCTTAATCGCGGGCACCTTCAGAACGCTGAATCTGTCTGCTATTCGATTGTGTTAGCTTTTATGACGTAAATATATATACAGTGAAACCTCCCTCTGCGACCACCTCCATTAAGCGACCACCTCCCTGAACGACCATTTTTTCATGGTACGAAATTTATTCCCATAGGCTCAATACTAATTTTACCTCTATTCAGAGACCACCCCAGTTGAACTCCCTCCATAAGGGACCCATTTCTTTGAAGAAAATGAAACAAATTCCGTTTTTTCCGGGTCGCTTGAAAAAGGTTTTATTAGAATAATAATTCCGGAGAGCGCATTATTTATCAAACTTCTAAACTAAGTTTAGAATTTTTATTTATTCCGGTAACTTTTAAGTGTTTAAACCCCTTTGTTCCTTTTTAGGCAATGAATTTAACTCTGATGACACATTAAGGATGACGGTCCATAAACTCCCCTGCCCTATTCTGTCAGGAAACTCTCAAAGGAATAGATAAAGTAATGAAATCGTCAACATTCGTTCCAGACAAAAAAAAAAAAAAAAAAATGCATTTATTTATTGAATTTCGAAAGGACTTGGAAATAAAATTTATAGTAGATAAACCATAAAAGCAAATCAAACATCAATGTATTTATTTTTTAAACTCTGCAGTAATTAACTTATGTAATTAACTTTTGTTTTGATACTTAAATTTTCATATGTTTTCTTAATTTGAAATATATAATTTTAGTAACATTGTTACATTTTTTCAACAATTAAATTCTAGATTTTAACATGACCTCCATTAAGAGACCACCTTTCGGAGCGACCAATTTTTATTGGAACGGAAGTGGTCGCTTTAGGGAGGTTTTACTGTATATTGATAAAGGTGAGTGTTCGCTAAAGAAAACTGTTCGTATGAAGGCTTTGCAGTAAAATCTCCATAACGGACAATCCTAAATAAAGGACACCGCTATTTAGGAAACACATTTTTTTATGGAAAATATGCAAAATTTTTATACACTTATACCTCAGAAAAGCAGACACCTCCGAACGTCGGACAAATTCCACGGTTCCGAGGTGTCCGCTATTGAGAGGTTTTACTGTATTAAGACAAATATATTTTGTTTTTAACCTTATTCTACTCTAGAAATTCATAATATTGGTTAATAATAAATATTGATTAATAAATATTACAATATAATACTCATATACTGTAAATTTGGTGGAATCCAGTGTTAGATTTTATTTAACACAGAAATAAAAATGCTTAAACTAATTTACTGGGAATATCTTATTTAAATGGGAAAAAATTGCACAACATAGCAGGGATGGGATTCTTTCTGAAGGAGTGAATCATTTTTTATATTTGGGAGTAATTTGTTACCATAAAGCAGAGCTGATTGCAGCATGGGCAAACTGGGCTGTTTCTATGGGCCTTTAGCTTTACGGGCCCCTAAATTTGGTACGAAATTTCCATAAAGCTGATATTTTAAATTCGTTTTGATCTTACACTTATTTTAATAAATATTTTGCACTTTTAGAACATGATTAGGCTAAAGAAAATGATATATTTATCCAAATATGTATTTGACGGCATCGAATAGGCTTTTTTTTTTTTTTTTTTTTTTTTTTTTTTTTGTAACAGTATATGAAGGCAATGGGGGGAGGGGGTGAATGAATACTAGGTCTTTGGACTAGAAGCAATTTGAAGTTCTCAGTAAAAGTAATAAACATTTTTGATGCCGTAGGGCATATATGATAACACATAAATACATATTTAGGTGAAAATATATATATATATATATATATTATCCTATTCTAAAACTACAAAATACTGATTACAATCCTCATATGGTCAAAACTGATTTAAAATATCAGCTTTATGAAAATTTCATACCCAGTTTGGGGTACCCTAAAATCAGGGGGCAGAGAAGCATCCCAGTTTTCCCACGCTGCAATCAGCTCTGCTGTATGGTAACAAATTATTCCCATTTATAAAAAATGATTCAATGTGGTCAAACATGGCTGCGTATATGGCTTAGAAAGAAAATGGTCAAAGATGGCTTCATATTGGCTAACAAAAAAAAAAAAAAAAAGGCTCAAAGATGGCCGCAATTAAGACATTTCAAATGTCTGAAATTCAGACGTAAGAAGTGTCTGAAAAATTTAAGACATTTTAAAACGTCTGAAAACTGAACACTGCGTTTCAGACACTTAAATGTCTGAATTTCAGACATTTCAGTTTACAGTGTTCTAAGGGAACATGAGCCGACACCGAAGGCGTGTTTGGAAAATTTTAAGAAGGCTAGGAGAAACCAGGATGAAACTCATGTATTATTTGTATCGCGTTTAATAGCAACATGGGAAAATTATTGTAAGATTAGGGGTGCGGACTCTTATGAAAAGGTCAATCAGTTAATAAAAATTTACTGATAAGTTATTAAACACGTTAGATGAAGAAACCGCATCATATATTGGGTTAACTCAGCAGAGTAAATGGTTAGAAGCTTCTAAAATTGCTAAAGAATGTGGCAATTATTTTGACGCTAAACACAAGTCTTATGCGGTTACGTATAAAAGTTTTAAGGGTAAAGATAGGTATGTAAACAGTGAAAAAGGGAAACCGAGGGAGGATAGTAAATTTAGTGGTAATTGGAGGCAAAACGGGAGTGATGAGACTAATTCTTTTTCGGGTAGGAAAACTGATTTTAAGAAATCTAGTGCTGATTCAGCTCCTAGATGCTTCAAATGTGGTTTAAGAGGTCATTACCAACGTTTTTGTAATAAAGGGGGTAATGAGGGAAATAATAATGCTAGTAAAGGGCGTGAACAGAAAGCGGGTGTAAATAAGATTGTCGTAAAAGGAAATAAAGAGTTACCTAAAGGAGCTATTGTGGCGAGGATATCGGCAAAGGCCGAACAGAGAACTAATGTTATTGGTGAGAAATTAAATAAACTTGAGAAAATTGAAGTTAGTGTAAATGGGCAAAAAGCAAAAGGATTGGTTGATTCTGATGTGAAATTAGTGTTATTCATAAAGATTTGGTACCGCAAGAGAAATTAAAAGGAGCGGGTAGTATTTATTTACAAGGATTATTTGGTGAAGCAGTTAAATCACCGTTGGTTAAATTACCATTAGCTATTCCGCAATTCGGACAAACTAATATAATTCATCAGGAAGTACTTTGCGCGGTGACCGATAATATTAATGAGCAGGTGATTTTACATCCCGAGGTGATTAATGAGTTGTCAGAGGTCAATCGCAAGGAGCCATTGCTAGAGTCCCAAGAATTAGAAAGCCCGGAAATTAGTATTGATAACTCGAGTGAAAAGAAAGATAGGAGCAATGATAATTGTAATGTTTACGCGCAATAGAAGCGTGATTGGAAAATTTACAAAGTCAGAATGCAGAAAAAACGGAAGTGGAGAAAAATAATAAAGTTATCGTTAGAAATTCAGATATGTTTAAGAAATCCCAATTTGAATGTAAAGAGTTAGAGAGAGCTTGGGAACTAGCTAAAATTGATAAAGGGGTTAATATATTGAAAAGGACTTATTGTATCATAAAGATAAATTTCTAGGAGAAGCTATAGCTAAATTAGTAGTGCCTAAAGTCAAAAGAGAAGGAATCTTAAAGTCAGCGCATGTTTCTAATCAGGGAGAACATCACGCGGCAAAGAAAACCATAGAGAGAATTAGGCAATCTTTTTATTGGGAAGGTATGGCTAAAGAAACTAAAAAGTTTTGTAAATCGTGTCTAGAATGTCAATTATCTAGAAAAGTGAAAGTGCGTGATAGTTTTAGTTGAGATGGCGGATGGTAGCAAAAAGTATGTATATCAAAGTAAAGGGGAATTTATGGTCAGGTGTAACATAGTTAATATTGTTTTTGAAGGTGATGAGGAATTTGGAGAAGTTGGGGAAATTCCTATTCCAAACCGGGAACAAGAGGTAGAACGGGACATAGAAAGGTTCGAAATAAAAGGGTTATCTAATAGTCAAGTCAACGATATAAAGTCAATTTGAGGGAGAATAAAGAGGTAATTTATGGGTCCTGTGCGACCAGCGGAAGTAGGGGAGCACCGTATTGATTTGAAACCAGGTGTGACAAGGAAAAAGCTAAAGTTATATAGTGTACCTGTTGCTTATAAAGAGGAAGTAGATAGACAGATTCAGGAGTTATTAGAATTAAATCTAATTGAAGTGTCAAATGCGGAAATTAGTCATCCAATTTTTTGCGTGGCGAAAAAAAGACGCAACTGTTAGGCTTTGCATTGATTATAGAGCTTTAAATTCAGTAACGCAGGTCCCAACATTTCCTATGAAAGATTCGCAGGAAATCCTGGATACTGCGGGGGCAGCTAAATATTTATCTTCGATTGATTTATTGAGGGGTTATTGGCAGATTAAAATGGCGGAGGAATGTAAACATTTGACAGCGTTTACAACGCATAATGGGACTTATCAGTGGCGTACTATGCCTTGTGGTTTGTCAGGGGCGGTTGCTACGTTCCAAAAAGATATGAATGAGGTTCTTCAAGGTCATTGGAGGTATGCACAAGCATATATTGATGATGTAATCATTTTCTCTGACACATGGGAAGAGCATTGTGAGCATGTTAGGTCTGTTATAGAAGAACTTAAAAATAGAAAGTTTACGATTAGGCTGGATAAATGTAAATTTGGAGAAAAATTGACTAAGTTTTTAGGTCATGTAATTGGGGGGTGGAACGCATGCACCTGATGAGGAGAAAATAGGAGCAATAAGGGACTTAAAGAGACCGAAAACTAAGAAGGAAGTTAGATATGTTTGGGGATTAATGGGATTTTACCGATCTTATATTCCAAATTATGCAGAAATTGCCATACCTTTAACGGAATTAACTAAATTGAAGGTTAAAAATACTGTACCATGGGATAAAAGGGCAGAAGAAGCATTTAATACCCTTAGAGATAAGTTATGTAACGTGACGCGTTTGGCTACACCTACCGTAGGCCGGGAATATCAGCTTCACGCCGATGCTTCAGACCTGGCAGTAGGATGTTGTCTTACTCAAAAAGATGAAAAGGGTCAGTTTAAACCGATAGCTTTTGCCAGTCAGAAATTATCAGGGGCTCAGCGTGCTTGGCCGAGTATAGAGAAAGAGGCTTGGAGTGTTCTCTTCGGGTTGCGGAAGTTTAAAAAGTGGACATATGGATCTCAAATTGAGATCATAACGGATCATAATCCTTTAAAATTTCTCACTGAAACAACACCAAGGTCCCCCAAACTCACTAGATGGGCTCTTGCCTTGCAACGCAGGAACCTGAGTATTTCTCATCGTCCAGGAGCTCAACATTTGAATGCTGATACAATTTCCAGGCTATATAGGAAGAGCTGGGAAGAACAGCCAATTGCTAGCCTATCGGCATCAATGACTAAATAGTGGACAAACCTTAAAGGGGTGTCATCACGTTTCAAATTTTTTTTTATGTATATGTAACTGTATTTGAATTTTGTGTTTATAAAAGTGTATTAGCATGTGTAGTTTTTCTGTAATAATAATATTAGTACGCGGTTCATTAGAGATGTCAGTAGAGAAGGTTCAGACACCTTGATATATATATGTAATAATAATAATGAAGAAACCTGCAAAGAGACTATTGAACTCTTCTGTGATGTTACTATATGTTTGGGGAAAATTAGCCCCTAAATGGCATATTTTCCGCTAAGGTGGGGGGTGTCAGGTTCTGAGAAACATCCGATATTAGAACTGAGGTTCTATATTATTTTTGTCTTAATATATTATATATTGTATGGGCTGTGTACTGGAATTTCAAAATAACAGTCTTTCTTTATCTAAAACTGGATCTAAGCCAGTGAAAATGTACAGATGGTATGAAGGGGGAAAAAGAGAGTTGGAGAGGGGCGTGCCCAATCTTTTGAGATGTCTGTGGAAGATGGAGAAACAAAAGCATTCCACGAACGAAGAAAAGAGTTTGGAATGGGAGCCAGGTAGAAAACCCCGGAGGGGTTACGTTGAGAAGGAGCAAGGGGTTGCTGGAAGGCAGTCTCTTCTGCTGAGATAGTCAGTTTTGGAGCGCAGCGCGCAAAGTGGACGTGTGTTCCTGGGGAGAGCTCTGAGAGAGAGAGCGTAGGGTTCAGTTGGAACCGAAAGTGCCAAGCGAAGGTTAGTCAATGTGTATAGCTCTTAGAGACAGAGCGTAGGATTGAGTGAGGCTCGGAGAGCTTACGCTTAGAGCACATATGTGTTGGGAGATCGAGATTGATCTCCGAAAAGCTAATTTAACTTGTGTAGAGTGAGAGTGATTTAATGTAGTTTAACAGTACACAGCCAGCATTTACTGTATTCAATTTAATGTTGAACCGGATCACCTATATCCGAGTTTGTAAGCGTAAATAGTGTTTTGTTGTGTAAATAGTATGTAAATAAACTGTTAATTTAGTTAATTGAAAACGTTGGTTTTCATTTAAACAATCTTCTCAGTGCGTGACCGATATCACGTAATCATATCGGTGGTGGCAGCATATAAATAATAAGGATTTTCTTCGATGTTGTGCGGACTAAACAAATGTGTCAAAACGTTTTGCGCTTGTTAAGCAGAGCAGTTACTGTACTACACGGTGTTTTATAACTACTGGTTTTCAAATGCTTTATCTTTAATTGGAAAAGTACGTCTGTGAGATGTTTGCGTCTACATATCTGTCCTTAATATTTTCTCTCTCCAACATTCCAAATTTATTTTTATGCTGTTATATTAAAAAATTGGTCCTGTTAATGCATTACTGTTAAAGATTAAAAGTTTAAGGTCACTATTTGGTAAATTATTAAGTGTTCTGCTTGTGCACGGGATTTTCACGTTTCCGGTTCAGGGTTAACTGTTTACTTGCGTATCTTCTTTTGAAGTTTCGTTAAAGTAGTCTGGAAGTCTTGGAAACTGTTTTATAATTTATCCTTAAAGCATATTTTTTTCTTTCTTGTTCAATACTATTTCAGATTTTCAACTCAAGTTTAAGTAAATTGAAGAGATTGGAAAATGCTATTTAAATTTTTTTGGTATGGATGGAATTTTCTGTGATTCAAAATTGAAAATTAAAAAGAAAAAATCTTTTTTTTTTCTTCCATTATATAAAGAAAAGGAGATGTTGTGTATATCTCTTATTACGTTTATTAATATAAGTATTCTATTTTTATTGATTTTTTTTTATATCTGTCTCTTTTTATAAATTTGAGGATATATTCAGAAAGCTTACAAAAATGCATAAATAAAAATTTGGTATCTGTTTCTACTATTTATTTTAATTTCAAATTTCTTGAATACTTTTCGGTGTGGATCTATAGATAAATATGTTTTTAAATAATATATCAATGCCTCGTAGCACATTCTTTCTTAAGAAGAAAATAAAATTTCTTAAATTTCAAAACTTTTATTCTAACTTATCCGCCATAAAAACCCGTTCTTTCGTGGGAAAAAAAAAAAAAAAAAAAAAAAAAGACAATGCCTTTGATAAAAATTTCGCGTCTTTATCAAAATAGAGAACATTTTAAACTCCCCCCCCCCCCTCTTTACCTAGCCATCAATGGACTTAGCTATCTGGAGAGTTTTTAAGATGTATCTTAATATTGATTTATCGTCTGCTGCGTTGCCAGAACATAAAAGAGAAAAACATTCATGGACGTCAAAAATGTCGTATCGTCTTCTTGCAGCCAATCAATCACGGAGATTTTTCGGAAGAAATATGCTAAAAGGAAAACCCCCCAAGCTCGGATTTTATAAGGAGTTCTTGATAGTTCTTGAAAGGTAAGACACGCTTTTAAAACTTCTAAAGTTATGATATAGAAAAAAAAAAGAAAAATTTGCTATGTTTTAAGTAGAATTTATGAACGATATAGTGTTTTTTTTTTCTTTAGATTTCTGAAAGCTGTTCTGCCATACAGCTCTGTTATAGTTTTGCAAAATTAAATCTGACAGGATTTTGTTTTTTAGTAGAAAGTTTTAAGCAGGTTTCTCCCTTCCACTCTTAAATTGAAAAATGACTTATCTGTAACTGTTCTAAAACTAGAGCATACATCTAATTCCTTATAATGAGCTCATGAAAACTTCTAAATGCTAAAATTGCTTTTAAAAAAAGTCTACTTCTGAGAACAGTATCTTAATAATAACTTTCACCTGAAGAAGTATCCGTATGAAGGCAGAATGAAGAACATGGGTGCGTTAACTGTAAACTGTAGAGTCCTGCATCCGGTCGGATAGCCAGATTTTACCCGAACCCGACCAGACTGGTGCACAGTGGGACGTTTTGATGATATAGGTGGACAAAATCCATTTTTCCGCTTATCTCGGAATTTGACAAAACCGCGTGTACTGGTAGCTGATTTTCTGTATTTTCGAGATCCGTACTAGTTGTGGCGTAAAAAATCAGATGTGTTGATTAATTATGATCGTAAAGTAGCCATTTGCACAGTTGGTTTGAGGGAGCTTCAAAAGTTGTACTAGCTTCCTCTAAGTTTGAAAGCACGTCATAACTATTCTGTTTTATTTGAAAGCACGAGTTTGCTGATCTAATGTCTCAGCTTTGTCAAGATCAGATTTAACCCGTTTTCGTTTGAAAATAAGCGATATTAAACCCACTCTACCTCTTTTTTCAAAGGCTGGAAAAAAAAAAAAAAAAAAAAAAAAAAAAAAAAAAAACGGCTATGTTATGATTTACATGCCTTCATTTGTTTGTAACATTAATATGGATGCTTAAAATTAAATATAGTTTATAATAGCTAAGTTTTATCAGAAATCATTCATTTAGTTTTTCTAACTAGCATGTATTCTAATTACATTTTTTTTTCAGTTGTTATGGGAAAATTGCAACAAAATGATAAAGTTATCTACTATTTTCTAACTATTTTCGCTTTACTTTCTACAGAAATGGAATACTTTAGTTGCCCCCATTACAGAAATGGCATTAAAAACTACGAAAAAAAAAAAATAAAGGTCTGAAAAATAAACTAAGATGCAATTTTCAAAGAAATTGCAGTTAAAAGTACTTTTTTCCCCTATATGAAAGGGTAAAAACTGAAAATGTGCGATGCTTAAAAGTTTAAGAAAATTGCAGTAAAGATTATCAGTATTTAGCCGTTACAATGATACATCTGCTTCGTTTAACGGCTGGCTTATGTAACGTAACGTTATTTTTTAGTGACGACGACACTTTAATCGTTGCCTGAAAGAAAGAGCATATATCAGGGGCTAAAAGAAGTAACGGTCATGGACCGAAAAAATATTTCATAAACGCTTTCATAAATAATAATAATAAAAGAAACAAGGAGATCAATTTATTTCTTGCTGTGTTGATATTTCTGTACCAATTTAAACAAGTTGGAAATTGCACGTCAAACGTGGCAAATGTGGTGCGTTCGTACTATAACTAGTTTTATAAATATTTTTTGCACCGCATATTGTACTGAATGTATATTTTAGTGCACTTCAATAAGTGCATATCAATTTTATTCTGATCGACAGGCTGCAACATCATTAAAATGCACTTGAAATAATTTTTTCCCATTGGCCGTAATGTAACGGAAAACTTTTGACTGTCCCTGTAATTAAACTACACATCCGATTTTCATAAAATTTTAAATGACTCGACAAAATTTTGCAACAATTATATATTTAAAATTTCAGACCATTCGGTTGCGTAGTTTTTGCTCTGCTATATGCGGACGGACAGACAGACAGACGGACAGACCGAACGACGACTATAGGTGATACGCATTTATATAATTACGAACGCACCTAAAAACATTTTTTTAAGAAAATCACGTTTAAAGTATCATTTTAATCACGGTTTACATATATGAGAAAGGACAGACACATTTTTAGTCATAACTCGCGTAACTGTAGGAATTTCCTTGTGCGGTTTTACTTTAAAATTCTCATAAAACATGTCTTTCATATTTTTGTTTCTCTAAAAAGGTAATATTTTGAAAAATTAAAAATTTCATGTCCCTTTATCATGAAGAAGACCTTTTGGGTCATTCTAGGTTATCAAATAAAGTAATATTTCCTGCAATGTGCTTTATCTTTCAATCTACCTTAATATTTGTTATGATAATCTTAATATTTTTATTTCTTTATCTTTTACTATCGATGAATGGATCTGGTTAACATATGATTTTATATATTGGAAAAATAAAAGAATAAAAAAAAAATTCTAGCTTCAGATACGTAATTTTTTATTAATAATTTAATAAGTAAAAACAAAGAAATTTTCAAAGCATGTCCTGTTAAGTAATATATTAATGAAATAAATCAGCTAAAAAATTAATTTTAATATACTAATTTTTTTAATGGTAAAATATCTGTACAGAAGGAAGTAATAGTTAATTTTTTATTTATTTATTTATTTTTTTTTAAGAAAAGCTTTTTTATTATTAAAGAAACATCAAAGAATCATAATATAATATACGTATTCTCAAAATAGTAATAAATGAATATAAACAAACTTTGCCCAATAGTATTAGAGTTCAGGCATGTCATCCAGTTAATAATCTACTGTTGCTTTGATTTTTCTATAATTAATATTTAAAAATTTTGTAATTTAAAATTTTATTATTTTGTTCTAGGTCGGCCGTATTTTTCAAACCCGAGATTCTTCAGATCGCGCAATATTGGACGCAATCTTGAATTTTATTTATTTTAATTAAAAAAGAAAAGAAACCTCCAATTCTTAAAAGATTGATAAACATTTGTGAAAAAACAGAATGATCGTAAATCTTTTCTACTTTATATGTTTTTTACTGATATTATAAAATTATGTTAAATTCATACACGATTTTAATTACATATCAAACAAAACATTTTCAATAAGTTAAACAAATTTGTAGAAAGAAAATTTTATTAAAGAATGCTGAATAAAATATTTTATTTATATAAATAATAATAATAATTATTATACTAGTAATACTAAATAAATAATAATGAAGTAATTACAATCAAGAACTTTTGTTTTTAAATTTCCCACTCGAATGCGAAAAGTATAAAACAACTATAAATCATAAAAGCATCAAGAAAAGAAGAGGCAAAAAAAGTTTTCAAACATTCCTATTTTTAAAACCGTCAAAACAGGCTTATATCGTTATAATCCAGTCACACAGAAACAAAATAATTCTTAATTAACTTATGAATATTTTTTATTCAGTTGAACCATTGATAGCAGTTTATTCATCATTCTTGTTTACAGATTATTTCCTCGCTGAGAAGATTTATTTATTTTAAATGCGACTTAATGCAACACATTTAAAATTTCATAAAAGGTGAGTAATGAGGCAGCTTTATTGATTTTTCGGAAATCTATGCGTCGAGTGATTAAAGGAAAGCGTGGATAAACCTGAATGTTCGTTTCTCAGTCTAACTTTTGGTTTGAATAGTTTTAAGGCAATAAATTTGATATTTTTGAAAACTTTATCGACGCGAAAAAGAAAAAAAAGAACAATCCGTCGTGCAAAAATTATGGTTAAGGGTGTTCTCAACTACTCTGCTCAACAAGCGCAAAACGTTTTGGGACCATTCCAAGGTAACGGAATGACAGTTTAATTAATAAGTAGATGTTGTTTTAATCCTAGAATTAAAAAATATTGGAATTAGAAATTTTGTTTTATCTGAACTTTAAACTCCACCATTAACTTTCATTAAATATATTTACTAGTTAGGATTTAAGTGATTAAGCATAAAAATAACTGTAACTTTATTCATGGTAACGGGATGACGGATTTTCCACACTAGTATTTCTCCACGAGCTTATAATGTAAAATTCAGCCAAATGGTAAATAATAAAGCTTGTATGAAAATGACGGAACCAACATGGTACTAATTATGAAATATTCTTGGGTTTTCGAATTTCTAAATCAATAAATAGTTATAGAACAATGCAAAAAGAAAATCTTACTCTGGTAACGGAATGACAAAAAGTTCCATATAGTTTGTAAGCTTCTTTTTCATTTTAAAATTATTGAAGTTAATACATAAATCATTGTAAACTGATTACACATTATTATGCAGTTATACAGAAGTCAAATACAAATCTGTTTCGTATAGGGGAGAGGGGGGCACATGTGAACATGGGGCACAGGTGAACAGGACATATTTCACTGTTAATTTGAAATAAAAAAATTAAAAACCAATAGATAGTAGTACTGGTTCCATCTTTTGACTGAATTTTCAGAACAATAAGCCATTTTGATTTCTGGTAGTTGTAATTTGTTTGTTTTAGAATGTGTGAAGTAAAAAGGTCTTCTAAGTTATTGAAGTAAAAATCCATTCAAGACATTTTTTAAAGTAGAATATCAGTGTTACATTCTATAGTGGCATTAATTAGGTAAGTCTACAAAAAGTTTTGTTCCCTTATTTCAATTAAAAATATCTTTTTTTATAAGTTAGGCTGAAGTTGGTAGATGCGGCACTTAAAAACAGAACATATGGGGGAGGATGTGAACAGTTCACAAGTGTATTTTTTAAGTCTGTAAATGCATTATTATTTTTTTTTTTTAGTTTAAATTTAATTACCCTTATCAAACATTGAGCTATAAATTCAATGTTTTTAGGATTTCTTCACGGTTTTAAGTTACTGGAAGTTTAACAATTAAAAGTGGTGGCTTTCTGTAAAAACCAATATGTTTATTTGTTATTATTTAATGATTTCCAGTTTTAAACATATTTATTTTTTCTTAGCCCATATTAAAGTATTTGTAAGATATTTTATTTTATGAAAGTAAAATTTAGCTGGCCAAAAAAAAAGTGATAAGTACTATTGTGATAATCATCAATTGTATTGCACCAATGTGCACTTCGAACTTCATTTTGCATTTTATGGTGAAGTTTTCAGCAAAATCTACTTGTATTACTGCCTACTTCTCAAAAACATTAGCATTTAGAACTGCAAAGAATTTTTGTTTCTGTCGTTTGATAAATGTGTGCTTTAAAAAGTAACATATTTTGCTCTTATAGTCTGACATTGAATTAAAGAACCTGTGAATGAAAGTTTTGTGCATTTATTATTAATTTTCTGCCATTGCTTCCATTTGATAGTCTCCTCGGATTTGTTCTCCGAAACTACATTAATATTCTCTTGAAAATAATTTTGACAAATTTCACATTCAGAAATCATACATGTTTCTGACTCTTGATCACAAACAAAAATAGCTATGAAGTCTCTAAATGGTTGAGGAAAGTCGCTGATCACAGCAGTTAGACCTTCAAATCAAAAGTCTGACATTTTCATGGTACAAACATACACTTATATGTTTAAACCAGTTAGGGTTATTAAACAGAATGTTTATTTATGGTTACAGTTATAATAGAAAAGTAAAATATAATAATAATTGACTGAGAATGATATTGATCGGAATAAAAGGAAATGTTTCAACATCAAAACTCGTCCAACATAAAATTCATTATTCTTTCCCTTTTGTAAAATATATGAAAACATAAGATTTAACATTTAATTTATTTAAACTAGGTGTAACTTCACTTGGCATTAATACTCTTTGATTTTAATAATTATTTTGACTATCGGTGCATATTATTTGTTGCCTTGTCATTCCGTTACCATATTTTGTCATTCCATTACCATTATTTTTGTCATTCCGTTACCAAGTTTTAAGCATGAAATTATTTAACTTGGATGTAGTGGTGTTTTTTCTTCGATTTACACTCAAAACTGGTTTTGAAGGAAAAATATCTAGTGTCTAATGCAAACAGCCAATTAATACGAATACTTTTTAGTAGTTTTGGTAACGGAATGACATCTGAAACTTAGTTAAATAAAATCGTTAAGTTTAAAAAATATATACCACCCACAATAAAAATGTCCTGCAGAATCTAAGAAAACAGTCCAAAGGTTACAATTAATATAACTATAAAACATGTAGACAGTATAAAGTTCATCAGATTGTTTAAGCAAATATGTGTGTATTAGGTGCTTTCAATCATTAACGACAACAACATACTTTATTGGCATATATTTTTAATTTTAGAGATCATATCACTTAATACTGACTGTAGCTGAATAGTTGAATGTTTTCTGATTAAAATGACATATAACACTAAGCATTTTAATAAGTTTGAAATTTCATGACTCATGTCTCCTTTTTCATGAAATGGCCCTTTGACACATTTACAAATTCATTTTTTAACGGAAAGATATAAAATTCAAAAGCCTGGCCATGGAAGCGATTTGGAATCGAACTGTGTTTTCCCTTTTTTGATAAACAAACTACCTATTGAGTTATAAGCGATTTTGATCACGTGACAAAGACGTTTTTGCCCTTCTTTGAGTGGTTATTCTTCTTTTGCGCGGTAGTTCGGTTCAAAACGCCCACTTTCACGCCATTTCCTGAAAGATCTATTGCGTTTGCAAAAAAACGGAAAAACTGTTCGATTACATAGTTTTTGGACAACACCTGCTAGTTTCATGATTTCCGAACAAAAATAAAATAAAACTTATGTCAAAAAGTTGCCCTTTTGGATTTGAGAACTGCCTTAATAATAAGGATCGACCGAAACAGATTTTTAAGACCGAAACCGAAACCGTTTTTCGGTAATCTTATTTTCGGAACGAAAACGAAATAGAAAATGTCCAAAAATTTTTTTAAGTAATTAATACATACATAAATATATATACTTATTAATTAATTATTCATGCTTATTAAATATACATAATTATTAAATTCGTGTTTATTAAATATACATAATTATTAAATTCGTGTTTATTAAATATATATAATCATTAAAGTCGTGTTTATTAAACATACATAATTGACCTGTGAATTGGTCCTAATATTCATTTTTCAAGTACAAATCAATACAGGTCTGCGCCTGATAAGGACGTTGAGTGACATGTTCACTAAATTTTACGTTTCTGCGGCAGTTTCTCATAATGAAACATAATACATTGTCGTCTGTATATGACAAAATTTGAATAGTAGATCAGTTTAATTATTATTAAAAAAAAAAAATCATGATATTTGTGTATAAACATACACAAATTAATTATTAAATTCGTGTTTATTAAATATACATAATTTTTTTTCTAATTCGTGCTTATTAAATATACATAATTATTAAATTCGTATTTATTAAATATACATAATATATACATGTGCATATGAGGTGGTCTCCCAAGTCAGTTTTGTAAGTATTGTTTGTAATGTAAGTTTTCCTTCAGTTACTTTACATGTGTATGGATGTCGAGTCATGGTATGCTTATATATTTTTTTGGTCAAAAGGGAGCAATATATGATGTGGAATCATATATTGATAATTTAATAAACTCAAAATCAAGTTTCTTCCTAAATTACATTCCCTTAGTTTATTGGGGATCTCATAAATTTTAAAATCTATTCATTTACTGTTTAATGTAACTTGATTTTTATCTCATCTAAAAAGCTCTCTTTTTAAATAAAAGTAAATATATCTCGCTACAGTTGACGGTTATTGAATGCAGATATAATCATATTAATATTTATTTCCTGGCTAAAATAAATCTTTATGTTAGTTAAAGTACTTTGCTTCATAATTTAACTGGGCCTTGCATTTCGTTAATCTTTGTATAAATTTTAAGATAGAAATTAAACATCTGTCTGTACATATAAACAAAATAATTATACATTAACAGATAGCAGATAAAATTATAATTTGGCGCAGGTTTAAATAAATAACGTAAAAGATTTAATGCTCATTTCTTTAATCCTTATAAAAACATTTTTCATCCGTGATCCATCACCAGTTTGACGTTATTAAATTCTGAATTTTTATGTATAGCAAGGCTAACGGATTTTTGATTTAACGTATTTTCGTTTTCGTGGTTCGACAGAATATTTTCTTAGAGAGTTGGCAACCGGCTCTTGTAGGCAAAAGACGTTTTTTTTTTTTTTTTTTTTTTTTTTTTTTTGCTGGTGTTAGGTGTATTCAATCTGTTTTTATCATCAGTTACTTTATTTCCAGGAAACGGACCAAAGTTATGTGCATCAAATGCAATGCAATCTACTCACTACTTACTCATTACAGATCAACGGCCTTAACTTAACTTAACAACAAAATGCCTTTACATAAATAAAGTTTCCTTAATGAAACCATACCCCACTACGGAGTTCACAGTTTATAAGATCATTTTTAATTATTTGTAATTTACGTGAAATTTTCTTATAAAAAAGAATCCTTTTAATTCAAACTATTTCACCTAAGAACCAAATTCTCAATGATGAATGAAATGTTCTATTTAACCTGCAGTTTACTTGTCACACAGTGCAAAACAAAAGGAAATTTTGAGAATCCCCCCCCCCCCCCTTCACTTTCTCGAAGATCTGCAGCTATTTTCCTATTTGCGGAATTAATGTTCTTCAAAGAAGAGAGGGAATCATTGGTAAAAAAGATTCTAGTTACTCTTAAATTATCACTGGAATTACATTTACCTAGAATGTATTACTTTCTCTTGGTTTGCCTTTCCTTTATTCCTTTCTCCTTTGCCCTCTTTCTCGCTCTTTTCCCCTAATCAGGCTGAAGTGAAAGCTTTTGATCGAATTAATAAAAATGACTGAAAAATTCGTGTCCGCGGCTGAAATCAACATATGCAGACTAAGGTTATTTAACTAAATAGTAAAAAAACTTTAAATTGAAAAAGATGGAGTTTGTTGAAATTCAGTTTCTTTCTTAAGGCTGTTCTCAAATCCAAAAAAGACAACTTTATGACATAAGTTTAAATTTATTTTTTGTCGGAAATGCATAAAACTAGCATTTGTTGTTTTCAGAAACTATGTAATCGAGCAGTTTTTTTCTTTTCTTTTTCTTTTTTTTTTTTTGCAAACGCAATAGATCTTTCAGAAAATAGTGTCAAAGTTGACGTTTTGAACCGAAGTCCCGAAGAAAGGAGAAAAAACAGTCAGCGAAAGGAGAAAAACGTGTTTGTCACGTGATCAAAATCGTTATAACTCAATAAGTAATTTATTTATCAAAAAATGGAAAACACAGTTCGATTCCAAATCGCTTCCATAGCCAGGACTTCCAACTTTATATCTTTCTGTTAAAAATGAATTTGTAAATGTGTCAAAAGTTTGTAAATGTGTGAAAGAAATAGCACCGGGGACTTAAAAAACAAAAAAACAAAACTATACAAGTTAGAGTGACTATTTAAAAAACATAAAGCAGATCTTATATATTTTAATAAAATATTCATACTTGACAACCCAAACTATTCTTCCTTAAAATGTGATTCAATTTTAAACAGGTTAAACACATTTCTTTATTTATTTAAAGCTGTTCTTAACTGCTCTACTCAACAACGTTTTGACACATTTACAAATTTATTTTTTAACGGAAAGATATAAAGTTGGAAAGCCTGACCATGGAAGCTATTTGGAATCGAACTGTATTTTTCATTTTTTGATCAATCAATTACCTGCTGAGTTATAAACGATTTTGATCACGTGACAAACGCGTTTTTCGCCTTTCCTTGAGTGGTTATTGTTCTTTCGCGCGGAAATTCGATTCAAAACGCCCACTTTGACACTATTTTCTAAAAGATCTATTGCGTTTGCAAAAAAAAAAAAAAAAAAAAACGGAAAACATAGTTCGATTACATAGTTTATTAACAACAACACCTGTTAGTTTCATACATTTCCGAACAAAAATGAATTTAAACTTAAGTCATAAAGTTGCCCTTTTGGTTTTGAGAACAGCCTTAATTTCATGTTTCTAAAAAATCATGATTTTAAAAAACTTTTCTGGTTCGAAACGTGTTTAGTGTGGGTCAGTATGTGATGTGTTTAGTGTGGGACCCAAATTTTACGGAAGAATACTATAGAAAGTTTTTGCAAATTTTTTCGAAGCCTAAAACATATAAAAGAAAAAAAGAAAGAGAGAAACAGCAGAAAACGGGCAAGCAGACAAACATAACTGGTATTACTTACAAATACAGTCAAACCTCGTTAACAGGAACACGCTTAACGCGAATCACTTTTAGCACGAACTGTTTCCAATTGCCCCGGTCCAGTTGTATGTAATGGATTTAAGTTCGGATAACACGAGTTCTTGAGACAGAGCGAGCGCGCTCACAAAATTAGTGTCACATACGGATAGATAGACTCAAAGCCAGACATTTTCTAAAAACATGTTTTTCTGACCCCTAAAACGTGTAAATCCGTCGAAAACTGGATTTCAAAAATTTTCACGATTCCAATACTTTCTTGTAAAAAATATAAGAAAATAAAAAAGAATTATCGAAATCGGAGCGGAGTATCCGTTCAAAAGTTAGGAGTAGATCAACATTTAAAAATCAAACATATATATATGCATACAAACGAATTGTATAACTTTTTTTGTTGAAAGCCGATTAAAAGTATCAGTTATAATATTAAGAGTGTTCTCAACTGCTCTGCTCAACAAGCGCAAAACGTTTTGACACATTTACAAATTCATTTTTTTAACCGAAAGATACAAAATTGGAAGGCCTGTCTATGGAAGCGATTTGGAATCGACCTGAGTTTTCTATTTTTTGATAAGTAAATTACCTATTGAGTTAAATCGATTTTGTTCACGTTACAAACACTTTTTCCTCCTTTGCTGAATGGCTTTTTCTGTTTTCTTCGAGAAATGCGGTTCAAAACGTCCACTTTGACACTATTTTCTGAAAGATCTATTGCGTTTGCCAATAAACGGAAAAAACAGCTCGATTACATAGTTTCTGAACAACAACAACTGCTAGTTTCTTGCATTTCCGACCAAAAACAAATTTAAACTTTTGTCATAAAGTTGCCCTTTTGGATTTCTTATCTTTTTAAAATAAAAATTGTGTTTCATTCATAAAAGAAAAAAATTATGTATACAAAAAAATTAAAACTGCTTTTTTGTGATTTTTCACAGTGCAGAACTTAAAAATTCATATAAAATTGTAAAACTATCTAATACTTTTAAAACGGAAAACTAATTAGAGAAAAGCTTTAATCTTTACTTTTGTGCCCCGGTTCACCTCAAAATCATCCAACATCATTACATCATTCAATTCAGCCATTACAAACACAACTCTTAATTAATTTATGAATAGTGTTTTATTTATTTCAAAAATTAATCGCATCTTATTCATCATTCTTCTTTGCATATTATTTCCTCGTTGAGAAGATTTATTTATTTTTAATGCGACTTAATGTAACATATTTAAAATTTCGTAAAAGGTGAGTAATGAGACAGCATTATTGATTTTTGGAATATCCATGCGTGGAGTAATGGAAGATAAGCGTGGATAATCCTGCCATGTTTCTCAATCTCACTTTTTATTTCAAATAGTCGTAAGCTGTTGTTGATTTAATTTGATATATTTCGGAAATTTTATTGGCGCAAAGCAAAGAAAAAAAAAATTCAGACGTGAGATATAACCACCGTGTAAGAAACGATAACATGATGACAATATAATCAGACAACTAAAATAAAAGTCTGCAATTCACTGTAAAAAAAAGAAAAAAAAAAAAAAACACGAATTGACAGAAAAAAACTGTCAATTTTAACGCCAGTGGAAAACCGTTTAATTTACAGAAAATATTTGTAATTTTTCCTTACAGTTTTTATTTGAAAAAAACATAGATTTTTTTTCTGTAAAATTTACAAAATCCACTTTTTTCTGAAATACAATTTTTTTCTGTAAAAATTACAGATTTTTTTACAGTGTTGTTGTAAATGAGAAGTCATATCATAATTAGAGATCGACCGAAAATTTGATTTCGTATTCGGCTTAAAATCGCAGTTTCACCGAAAATTCGTTTTCGGCGAAAATGCTGCCGAAAATTCGACCGCATCTAAGCTATCTGTATTCCAAAAATTTCGTTTCTTCGTTCGGAAATTTTCAACATTACTCATTGATGTGAGCTTATCGGCTCAAATGAGACACTCTTTATTTATTGCTATGAACTTTATATACTTATCAGTCTACTTTATATAACTGAACTGTTTATGGGAACGTCCATTCGTTACTCTTGTGATAATTAGAACAAATTTTCATATATAATTCCAATTATTTTATTACAAAATATAAGTAAGATAAAAATTGATAGAACCAGCTAAATACCACTGTGTTCCACACACAAACATATATCTAATTTATAACAAAAAAAATTAATTATGTATATATTAATGACTCTTGTGACATTCTGGTCACAAGAGTAACAAAATTTTGATTGGTTATATAGACAAGGGAAATGCTTTTTGTTATAATTTAGATATATCTTAAATGAGTGGAGCACAATAGTATTTTACTGGTTATATCACTTTTTAACTTAATTATATTTTATAGTAAAATAATTGCAAGTATTTGTAAAAAACCGCACGAATGGTCACAAGAGTAACAGTGGACGTTCCCTTATGCTTATCAGTCATGACCGACTCAAGACGTGAATGCGAATTATAAAGCAAGCAATGCATATAGGACTGAACTTTGAAGACACTTTTCACGTGCTCCTTAAAAGCTGCAGACTTAACAGTAATAGAAAAATTTTAGTTTGAAGTGTTTCGAATACTCTTTGAGACATTTCTAATATAACAGATGATCATTTACAAAATTCAATATAAAAGATAAATCAAGGTATGTATACCTAAAACCTGTTTTAATTAGATGAAATTCGTATAACTAGAAAATCATTGTGTGTCATTGACGAATTAATTAAATTTTATTTTATATTTAAATAAAAAAATTTGGTTACAGCTACAGAAAGCCAACTTGGACCACATGTATAATTAATAATTATGTATATTTAATAAACATGTACAATAAATAATAATTACATATATTTATGTATGTATTAATTATTTTAAAAAATTGACATTTTCGTTTTCAACCGAAAATAGGAAGATTACCGAAATTCTATTCCGTTTTCGGCCTTAAAAACCTGCTTCAGACGATCTTTAATCATAATTAATACCAGATATGAAACTATTTCAGTATTCAGGAAATTAATAATTAATTGCTTTTGTTGAACTATTCCTTTATAACTAAAAATCTATATTATAAAGCAAAAATAAGATGTCCATGAGTAAAACTGACGTCATTCTGACGCTTATCTGGCAAATAAATTTAGCTTTTACTGCTTTTTTTGTCCACTTCTAAACATCGACGTAATTTAAACTTTTACACCGTCGAATAGAACAGAAAATGTAATTTCAAATTCAATTTGTTTGAAAACTGTATCTCAATTTACTGATTTTGTATAGTTTTTAAAATAAATTTTAAGAATAAATATTTTGAAATCTGCATACAACCAATTACGGAAGATTAACCCGTTTGCACTTAAAACAATGCAAATAATTCAGCATTTGTTTGTTTCCGTATAATATTCAATAACTAAATCAACAAAAGAAATTAAAATTTTATAAATAAATGAATAAAACAAGAGTTTAAGAAATATGTAATCGAACTACGCGCTTAAGGCTGTTCTCAACTGCTCTGCTCAACAAGCGCAAAACGTTTTGACACATTTACAAATTCATTTTTAACGGAAAGCTATAAATTAGACCTGACTATGGAAACGATTTGGAATCGAACTGTGTTTTCCATTTTTTTATCAATAAATTACCTATTGAGTTATAAGCGATATTGATCACGTGAGAAAGACGTTTTTCACCCTTTCTTGAGCCGTTATTTTTCTGTCGCACGGAAATTCGGTTCAAAACACCCACTTTGACACTATTTTCTGAAAGATCTATTGCGTTTACAAAAAAAAGAAAACGGAAAAAAACAGTTGGATTACATAGTTTCTGAATAACAGCACCTGCTAGTTTCATGCATTTCCGAACAAGAATAAATTAACACTTATGTCATAAAGTTGCCCTATTGGATTGGAGAACAGCCTTAAGGGGGCACATGACCTTTAAACTTTCAAAAAATCAGTTTTCGGTTCGGAAAAATGCTCGAATACAAAATTTCTTACAATTATATATATTAAATTCAGTAATACGGAAAGAATATGCTTCCATCTTAAATAGGACGTAATCACCATCGCAACCTACAATCATTACCTATTAGGGGATATCATTGAATTAATTACGTGTGATAGGATTTAGTGGAATGAAGAAAACTTTTATTAATATATTTTTAAGTTTTGATTCAATTTTCAAAAAAAAAAAAAAAAAAAAAAAAAAAAAAAAAAATTGAAATGACTCGACAAAAATCTGCAACGATTACATATGTTAAATTTCAAACCATTCGGTTGGGTAGATTTTGCGCTATTATATGCGGACAGCCAGACGACGACTATAGGTGTTACGTATTTATATAATTACGAACGCACCTAATGAAACAAAATGGTCTGTTCCGTAGTACAATGTTTAAGCTGTTCTCAAATCCAAAGGAGGTACTATCTGGACACATATTTTAATTAATTTTTGTTCAAAAACGCGTGTAAATTGCAGGCGTTCTTATTAAGAAACTATGTAATCGAATGGTGTTTTCCCTTTTTTGTTAAAGACTGGAGATCTTTAGAAAATTGCCAAAGCGGGCGTTTTGAATCGAATTCTCGAAGTGGTAGGGTGAAAACTTACCGTCACGTGACAAGAATAGCTTATAACTTGATAAGCAATCTATTTATCACAAAACGGAAAACGATTCAAAATGGCTTCAGCAGTCAGTCCTGCCACTTTTATGCCTCTACGTTTGAAAATGTGTCAGAAAGTTTCGCATTGCTGAACAGAGAATTTGAGATTTACCTTAAAACAATCTGTTAATTTTATGCGAAAAAACGCTCAGCCGGGACGTCAGTAAAACACTATTGTATGGAGAAAATCTGTATTCGTTGCGAATTTTCTATTATTTTTGCCAGTAAAATATATTTTTTTTTATTTATATATGTGATGGAGGAATAAGGCAATAATTAATGAATAAAAGGTGTTTAATGGTTCTGGATTATTATTACACTTCAAATTAATACAGATATTTACAAAGTTACAGGAGGTTGGGGGGGCTTTCACAGCAATCCAACCGCGGCATCAGAGAATTCTGCCGGACCTTTCTCCGGTTTCGTAGCAGCTTCGGCTCTCGGCTAGAACTCGTTAGATCCATCCGATCTTGGTCACTTCGAAATGAAATCTGAAATCGGGCTGTTTGTTAATTTGTTTCCAAGCTCATAGATGCAAAAATGTGCATCAGCAGTTTAATTCCATCTGCGGTTCTGCGGTCGCTATTTTCTCATGGGAAACTGCTGACGTATCTTGTTGCTAGCATGAGTGTGTTTTGAGAACTCTAAAACCACAACTCACATATAGAGTAGGTGGGGGTAAAGATACGCACTGGCTGATTTAATATGAAGAAACATTTCTACAATCATGACCGATAGGTGGCAATTTGGTCTCAAGTGTAGTAGTTACGTGTTCAAATCTTGTGAAATAAGTAGCACTCCTTACCAAGAAAATGAGTTAAGTTTAAATTTTCGAATTTTGATCTAATATTTTTTAAATTTCACTTTATTGTTTAGCTTATAATACCTCGAATTTTTACAAATCCAAAAATTCAGTGGAGAACGGATGCTCTAGTTTCTAAATGCCGTGTAGTTTATTACCTCGATCGCATTTGTTTAAACTTGTAGGTAGCCGGTTAAGCAAAATACTGCAGAATGAGATAAAAGTACGCATCCGTCTTGGGGCAAAGATATGCACAAGTTTAAGATGCGGGGCTTTGCACTATCGTTTTATCTAGATGCAAAGCTTTCCATAATTACATTGTGGAAAGTTTTATTTTTTGTAAGTTAGTACTGGATAAAATAGTAGCTACTTAACTAATATAAGCTAGTTAACTAACCTTTTCCTTTTTGTAGTTAAGTTTTTTTAAATATAACCTACCTACTTGTAAAAATCAATATTCTTGTTTCATAAAACGATTTTGTTTTCAGTCTTGCCCCTTAACTCTTGTTAACGGTCTCACATACCGCTGCTATATTCAGTTTTCATAGCTTAACTTGTAATTTTCAATTTAACTATTGATCTTAGTTTAATTTTGATTCGTTTGGAAACTTAGTAGTATCGCTAAAGACTTCAAAATGAGGAGAATTTTTATAATAATAGGCCTTTACATAAAGTTTAGCGTGAAAACAGTATTTTATGAGCCAGTCAACATTTTTATTCATTCTACGATCGAGGGGTCTTTGAGGCCTATTACAGTATTTATGCAACATTTTTTGTCACAGTAGTTAGACGTTAACTGCTATTTGCAATCTCGCAGACCGCTGTTTTTTTTTTTTCGTGGTTTAAACTTTAACTGATGTTACCGGTCTCACAGACCGGAGCTTTTTTCAATTTTCATAGTTTAACTTGCAAATTTCAGTTTATTTACAAACACTACTGAAATTTTGTTTCGTTTGGAACATTAGTACTAACACCAGAGAATTTTGAATAGGTGAATATTAATTACAGTGAGCAAAAGCAGTATTTGCACGCAGGCGATTTTTTGCATAAGTAACCATAGAAAGCAAATTTGATACTATTCTCTTAATTATTCATTTATTTAAATAAGAAGAAAATAAAAATAACTACCCATTTTCCTTAAACAGTAATATTACACATTTTAAAAAATAAATTAATATTTTCTCATACCTAAAAAGTATTTGCACAAGAAGCATTGACTGTTAAAAAAGGCATTAAATGTGAACATTATGCAAATGTTTAGCATATCAGTCCCGCAGTACATTAGCCCCGCACTTTAAAGTCACGTAATATATTAACTGGAGCAGGGATTCTGGAGATTTTTTGTTCTAATGGCGCCGAAAACGTGTGAACTGTCTATTGCTACCCGTGAGAAGATTATATTTCTTCACAATTCTGTATTAATTTACCGAGGAGTAGGTAAAAAATTAAATCTAAACTTTTCTTGTGTTCGTTATGTAATTAAGAAGAAAGAAGAAACTGGTTCGACAATGAATAAGCCGCGAACTGGGCGTCCAAGAAAGCTAAATACCAGGCAAAGGAGAGCCATCATAAAAGAAGCTTCAAAAAACCCTTTTCTAAGTGCTTGAGAATTGGCTGTTGATGTCGCTTCAACGTCGGGAACAATAGTTACAGCACAATCAATTAGAAATAGTCTTCATGATGCAAATATTCGAGGATGAGCCCCTCGAAAAAAACCTTTTATTAGTGAAACAAATAGGGTAAAAAGACTTGAATTTGCAAAAGCTTATGTCAGCAAACCACTAGAGTTTTGGAAAACTGTTATTTTTTCCGATGAAAGCAAGTTCAATATTTTTGGCTCAGATGGTAAGAAAACTGTATGGCAAAAGCCAAATACTTCTCTTCAAATTAAAAACTTGAAACCAACTGTAAAACATGGCAGTGGTCATGTAATGATTTGGGGATGCATGTCTTTTAACGGAGTTGGCGAAATGACCTTTATTGAAGGCAATATGAATGCTAAACAATGTATTAATATATTGCGAGATCATTTATCTAATAGTGCTCTGAAATTAGGAATTCCTAATTCATATTATTTCCAACAGGATAACGATCCGAAATACACTGCATATATTACGAGGTTATGGTTGCTTTATAATGCAAAAAATCAATAGAAAACGCCATCACAATCACCAGACCTCAATCCGATTGAAAATTTATGGCATATTTTGGATGTGAAAATAAGGAAAAAGAAAATTTCTAACAAATCAGAACTTAAGCAAGTTCTTAGGGAAGAATGGCTACAAATCAGCAGTGAAACATGTCACAAATTAATAGAATCAATGCCCAGACGATTACAAGCTGTAATTGAAGCAAAGGGCATGCATACTAAATATTAGCACTGTAACAAATATTTAAATACCGATACCCTAGATGGCAGCACACGACAGTTTAGCGGGCTGCCAAATAGGTTTTCCCATAATTCATTGCGGATTAGCTCTTACGGCAGAGAGATTGTTTTTGAGACAAGCGTCTAGCGATCACACTTTTTCATTTCGATCCTGTGATCCTGCGGGATCAGCGCGCTCCCGCGCATATCGTTCAGCGCATGACGTATTTTGCATCATACCCATACCGTCCGCGCATGACGTATATTTGTTTATGTTTAGATGTTACATAGATGTTTAGATGCAACGTAAAATTACTAGAAACATATAAAAATTTATTATATTCAGAATTTAAAGTGCCTTTAAATGATTAAGAAATAAATTAATTACTAAATCATTATAAAATTTCAAATTATGAAAAAAATATTGACAATTATTATTTATTCAAAATTAAAAGTTCTTTTAAAATGATGATATAAAATTAAAATTATTAAATTTAAAATTAAGAAAAATATTTAATTAGTATTAAATTTAAAATATTCTTTATGATTTGTTTATCTTTACACCACTAGATGGCGATACTAAAGGCATTAAATCTGTTAAAAATACGATCACCATATCAAATATTTGGAAAATTCACAATAAAAAAAAATAGTGGTACAAATATTGAAAAATATAAATTTTCAATTTTTATCTTTAAAAAAATTTAGTTTTTTAAAGCAATCTTGACATTTATTTTCATTCAGCTCCGTAAGGAATCGAACCCATGCCTTTTTTATCTGAAGTTGAACGTCATACCACTACACCATAAAGTTCCTTAAATAATTTTGCTTTGAATATTATTTTACACAACCATCGCTACGTTATGCGCGGAACGATTTGCGCGGAGCACGCTGATCCCGCAGGATCACAGGATCAAAATGAAAAAGTGTGATCGCTAGACGCTAATGTTTTTGAGACGCAGAAGGTAGAGGTTTTTCGAAGTACAAGCTGCTTGCTTTATTTTTCCACCCCGGAGCTTTCTTATGAGAGGGAGAGAAATGATAAAATGTTTTGCAATCAACGGATTTCTTCTAAGTTTTGGCGATGTAAATATTGTACAGTATTCCTGTAAATAATAATATGTCTTGTAGTACAGAGATTCATTAAACCTTACTTTGTACTAAAGCATAGAGTGGTGTTTCTTTTCTGAAGTGATGAGTCGATTGATAAAAGATTGTAGCCTCTACTTATGGGAAGTAAGCTGGCTAAAAATGGCTCCCCAACTTTGGGCCCTGAATCTACGACCGACCAAGTAAATAAAAATGCAGATTCTCTACGAGTTTAAAAAATGCTTGTGCTCTTCATATTTAAAAGATGTGCTGATGCTCAACGTAGAATTATGGTGTACTTTAAAAATGCTGATGTTTAATACACAATGTCGTATTCTACAAATGGTATGCTACAATGATTGGTGCTTTGAGAAAGGAAAAGTAGTGTTTTAGTATCTGCTGTTCAGACGTCGCTTGTGATTTCAGCCAAGGCAAATTAAAATATGCCGTGTGTTCTCATTACTCTTGAAGGAAATTAACGATCGTTGTTCTATATGAGCTTCATGTATGTGCCAAATAGTGGTGTGAAAGTGTACTAATACTCTGCTAACCGAACGTCGACCTCGGGGCAGAAAGTGTGTTATAGTTCTTCAAGATAAAAATATGGATGCGTACAGCAGTAATAAGAAGATAAGTTTGTAATTTTTTCCATTCTCCTGTTGTATATTTTCTGTTATTAAACTTTTGATATTAAAATTGTTTAAGATAGTATTTGAAAGTATATAATTTTCTCTTAAAGAAAATAATTTGTGTCTGTTTTGTCATGACAAGTAGTAGATAAAGGAGAGTTCTACTGCCACAGAATCGAGGATAGCTGCAATGTGCAATCAGTGTGCGATCGATAATCATACTCATTTTTCTCTCAATCATAGCAATTATTAATATCATGTTGCTGTTCAGCTTAACACTTTGCTAGAAGGGTGTATGCATATATCAAGAATAAAGGTTAAATTGGTTTAGTTTACAAAAACCTATTTACTTTGTCTCATTTTATTATTTTCTAACTTTTGATATTAAAATTGTTTAAGATAGTATTTGAAAGTATATAATTTTCTCTTAAAGAAAATAATTTGTGTCTGTTTTGTCATGACAAGTAGTAGATAAAGGAGAGTTCTACTGCCACAGGATCGAGGATCGCTGCAATGTGCAATCAGTGTGCGATCGATAATCATACTCATTTTTCTCTCAATCATAGCAATTATTAATATCATGTTGCTGTTCAGCTTAACACTTTGCTAGAAGGGTGTATGCATATATCAAGAATAAAGGTTAAATCGGTTTAGTTTACGAAAACCTATTTACTTTGTCTCATTTTATTATTTTCTCTGATATTTTGCTTGAAAGATATGTGTATGCAAGTTTGTTTTTGAGTATTTATATATATATCTCACTTTATTGAAAATAATTCTTAACAGATATGCACGTGTTAGTAAGTATAGGTATCAGTAAGCTATGTACACATATATCTATATGTGAATCTCTATATACATATAACCATCTGTAAAAAAGAAAAAAAATGTATATGTGTTTATAAATTAATAGATATAAGTGTTTAAGGTCGCTAAACATGTATGTCTAAATCTATCGAAATGAATAGATATCTATATATATGTATATATGTATATGTTTCTAGATATAAGAATATGTTTTTATGTATAAATGTCTAAACATTAATATGTTTATATGCATGTATAAGTTTATATATGCGTGTTTATATTTAAAAAAAATTATTAGTCTGAAAAATTACAAAATGTAATAAAAAAAATTAAAAATAAAAAAAAAAGTTTTAACAAAATTTTAAAAGTTTAAAAATACATATAAATTAAAAAAAAAGTAAAAAAAAAAGTTTTACAAAAAAAAAAAAAAAAAAAAAAAAAAAAAAAAATTCAGACAAAATTTAAAAACTAAAAAATAATAATAATAATAATAATAAATAAAAAAAAATACAAGTTATAAAAAAAAAGTTTTACCAAAATTTAAAAAGTAAAAAAAAAAAAAAAGTTTTATAAAAATACAAGTTATAGAAAAAGTTTTAACAAAATTTAAAAAAGTAGAAAAAAACAAAAAAAAAGTTTTACAAAACAAAAGTTTAAGAAAATTATATATATTTAAAAATCTATTCGCATTGAGCATAGCTATTTATACATATTGCATTATGTGTGTGTGTGTGTGTGTGCTTGAATATGTGTGTTATACATATCTAACAATATGTTAGAAAGGTTTGTGTAGAAGTTATAAATATATACTCATATAAAAATCTGCAATTTTTTTATTTAAACAAAGCAATTTACAGAAAGTATATTTACAGAAAGATATATTTACATAAAAACATTTTCTTTGTAATTCTACATTATATTAACAATTTTCATCAGCGATATAATCTTGATTAATTTTATAATGTCCATAGGCATAACTTGATATTCCATCATCAAGCAAGTAGCGCTTATCATCAAAAGGACTTAAGCTAATTTTATTCTGCGTTAATGTATACAGATGATGGTTATCTTGAGCGATACTTCTCTGCTTCTCCATGCTAGTTTTCACTTGTTGCAGACATTCTAAATAATCTTTATGCTTGATTTTCAGTCGAACAACATGTGTAGACACACCCTTCGCCCGCTTCTTTTCCTCACTCGGAGATTTCAGGGACTACATTTTGGATTTTAGACCGACGAACTCAAGGGCTAATTCTCCATTGAGCTCATCCTTGAATTTGCCAATCACCTTCTTATTGACATCTGAGTAGATCGAATGATGCTTTGGATAGTCTGAGAAATCGAATAAGCTTGCATGATGTTCCATATCATCAAGAATATTTTTTGTTTTAATATGATAGCACAGTGAGTCTGTGTCGGTGAAAAGTAGTCTCGCCTGGTTTTTATACTCTTTTTTAATAAAATCATAGTGAAATTTATACATTAATAACTTAGATAGTTCTAAAATTGTGAATCCAACAAAAATCGGTCGATTTATTAAAATAGTAGTTTTAAGCCTTTCTACAGCACTCAGGTCTTCATCATATGTTTTAAATGCTTTGAATGTGGGCGAAGCTACCAATTTCTTCGCTCTTCTTTCATTATTGCAAAGCACAATATTCCGCCTCTTTCTTAAATTTTCCATAGTTTTTCCGAAAACCGAGTTGTTCATTAATTTAAAAAACTCTTTTTCAGAAGAGGATTTTGCTTCCTTTCTTTTCTCTGTATTAAAATCAATATAGCTCTGCAGCCAGGGTGCCTGTTTGAATTGGAGAGCTTTATGCACATCTGTAAGTTTTAATCCAAGTTATAAATAATATTTCAGATTTCGATAATGAGTGACGTAATTCTGCTTTTCTTGAAGATTTGGAATAAGTTTGGGAGTGCCTTTAAATTTTTTATTTCCAAACATCCTCTTCGCGGTAGGTGACAACATCTCTTCATTCACAGTCAGACGTTCTGGAGCCAGCGGATATTCGTTGTGAAATTTGTAAAGCTTCTTGGGATATTTAAGATCAACCTCAAAAATATATCCAATTTCAGAATCATCAGGTAGAGAAAGAATCCACTCTTCTGTAATATGACTTGTCGCACACCATTCAAACCCTCCGTATGGCAGATATTGAGACATAGCCCATCCATAAAGGTTGTTCGCATCCCAATCCATGATGGAGCTGGGTTCTTCATTTTCCCTAAAATCGGGCGTATTAGGGATGTTCGCTATGGCATGTCTATGACAAATCATACTAATTCCACCACGTATTCCATTCTCGATCATTAATAGCATGTCAATGTCTGTGAGTAACTCTAAAGGTGTATCGCTCATTTTCAAGGATGCTTGCCACGCGAGCGAAGGTGCTGTATATAAATGACAAGGATCGATATCATAATACTGTTGACACAGTTTGCGAAAATTTTGGAAAACATCGGCTAGCAGTACAACATATGTCTTGACATATAGGTCGTGATATTCTCCCAGGGATTGGATATTAAAGATTTTCCAAACCTTCTGAGCGTGTTTATTATCTTCCTCGTCTATGGGCTCGTCAGTTAAGCTATTAAAAAATGCAGAAGGTTGAGGAAGTTCCTTTTCATTGAATTTTTCAAAAGAGGTGAAGTAGTCGTAAGGGTATACCCTTTTTCTTGTAAGCATATGCAAATTAGTATTTTCAGGGAAATTTTCTTCAAGTATGGTGAATTGCTCAGGATTAAGGTTTCTAACAAGCTTTTCTAAGGAGTGGGTCAAAAACTGGAATGAATCTAAAAAGATCATCTGTATAGAACTTCTCGGCTTTCTAAATTTAAAGGTTATATAGTTTTCCATAGAGGAAGCAATCACATCAATTTCATGATCTTTAAATTTACCAATCTTACTCATTAGGTGATGCCCATCACAGTTCTTCAAATTATGGAATATAACAGGAATTGTTTTACATTGCTTATAGTTTAGACTGCATTTCACATGGGCAGCTTTTCTGTATGCACCCGTCACGTGGTCATGGTCACGAATACGTTTTTCACATAATGGTTGCTTACAAATATGACAAAATTCGGCTTCTTGAAAAGCTTTTTCCTGCATGGGTGAAAGCTTCATAGGTTCTATGTTAACAACTTCCGTCATAAAATGTCTTTTTCTTACATCATCTGTTTTAAAAAATGATCCACACAGTCTTTACCATGATACACTTTCGCTTTCTTCATACATTTTCCATCGGGCCCAACAACGACATAAACGTATCCACAGGGAAAATGATATGTTGTTTTTTCAGTATAGGATGGTTTAGAAGAGGGTGCGGCTGGTGCAATAGGTATAAGTAGGCTTTCAAAATCTGCATAAATGATATAGGGAATGAGATGTTGTAGATGAATACCAGAAAGCTTAAGTATGTTATCGTTTTCACTAGGTAACTTTATAGCCTGCGCTATATGTTGTCGACAATATTCATCATGTTTATTCAAAAGATCTTGACTTGAAAATCGGTGTAAACATCTATAGCAATAATAATGTACTCCATTATGGTTGGTGAGATCACCCAAAAGTCTTGAAAAACTTCTAATTAAACAATAATGTTGCTTTTCGCCATCACTGATTAATAACAAATTGATAACATCTAAATTCTGCTTTTCAGATATATACAGTGGACAAACTTCATCCTCTTCATATCCAAACACATTAATCCTTAAATCATTTAGCTTTTCAATAATAGGTATCTTCTGAAGAGAAACGTGACATTCAACATTATCAAGCTGGATATCCCTCTCATAAGGGATATAATGAGAAACACGTTCAGGATTTTTTGAATAATGTAAGTTTAGCTTAAATGCCAAAGACACCACACCAAACACTTGTTATCTTCGTTTTTAATATTCAACACAGCTTTTTTATCATACAATTTCTTAGATAAAGCAATGTATGAACTTGCAGCAAGAGGATGATATTTAGCAATCTTGAGTTCTAAATGCTGAATGTTTCTAAGCTTCCACCCGGAACCTCTTTGCACAAATTCTTCAAAGGATTTTAATATTTTGGAGAATCCCTCTTCAATGTGTTGCGTAATAGTTTCTTCAGTAAGTTCTGTAGAACATTGACATCGAAAATAGGATTGAATCTCTTCCATCTCCTCATTATTAGTCATACGTTCAAGTGCTATTTTTTCCACCATATACCATTTAATAGCACCTTTAGTCTGAACTTCATCTGTTAAACGTTCTTTAATTTCGGCTTGTAAGTGGGTATGAAACATAGTTAAATCACTTTCTTCACGTTCATCAGGATAAAGCATGACAGTTTTAAACACATTAAGCACATCTGATTGATTCTGCTTCAGTTTCTTAGACTTTACATTAGATGAAATCCTTTTCCGTTTCACTCTCACAAGAGATACACGGGAGTGTTGGGTGCGTATATGTTGTTCCAGCTCAAAATTTCGTCCAAAAACTTTATCACATTCAGGGCATGTAAATCTCGAACTTTCATGTGATCTTATATGTTGCGTCAAATTATCCTTTCGAGTGAAAACTTGATCACATTTATCACACTTGAATGTAGGTTGTTCATTATGAATCTCGGAGTGTCTTCGCAAGTTAGATCTAAATCTAAATAACTTCTGACACAAATCACACGTGTACACCTTGTCATTAAAGTGTATCTTCATATGTTGAAGCAAGTCGTAAAAGGTTGAAAAGGTCTTATCACAAGTTGAACATGCAAACATCTTCTTATCAACAGTTAAAGTCTTGAACGGTTCTTCAGATGTTATATCAACATTCAGAGAATTCGACGAAGGATTGTTCTTCGATGAAAAAGCTTGAGAATGCTCATCACGCTTAAAAGTTGTTGCTTCATCATTAATATGAGTCTTAAAATGTCTTCTCAAAACAAATCTGCGGCTAAAAGTCTTCTGGCAAACTTCACATGTGAAAAACTTTTCACCGGAATGTATCTTCAAATGCTGATTCAGGTTAGAAATAGTTGAAAACATCTTATTACAACTAAGACAAGTAAAATTCTTCTTCACAGGCGCAGAACTTTCCAAAGGCATGGCTTCATCCAAAGACATAACAGCATCCATAATAGATTAATAAGAAAAAGATTTATCACTTAAAAGAAAACAACAATCTTCATGAATAAATTACTGGAAAAGCAATTAAAGACACGTCTTATCGCTACCAAACATAATCATCAAATGACGAAAGTCTGATTTTCCGCTTCCTATTTATATCCTGAACCTCCCCCGCTCCATCGATCTCAATCTGGCGACGAAATATATTACTTAATGAGAAAATAAAAGATCAAAATCGCCAAATCACGACAAAATATCTCATTCGGCGAGTAAACGAAAGAATAAAATCACCAAATTACAAGAGTATTTTTTCCCTATTAATAACACTCTAACAGATCATTAAACTGGAAGACTTACAATTTATTCTTGATGTAATTAAAGTTCACTTTCAAATGGTTATATACAATTAACATTATTACATACAATTGATATTATTAAAAAGTCTTTACCAAAGTCTAATACTAGTGACTTTTATAGTTGATTTTAGAAATTAACGATTAAAAATGTTTTATCCAAACAGAAATTATTTTATTTTAGAACTCTTTTTCGAAACTCTCATACATACAGTCATTATTTCCTTGCATATCAATAACAAATGTTTTATACAATGTATTATATACTTCTAATTCAAGTGAAAATTCCTAAAAACTGTATACATATAAGTATACTAAATAAAAAGATATGAAAACACAAATGACTAATAATATAATATCCAACTAACAATTCAAATTTTGAAAATACATATGATTATTTTATTAGTCATTTGTGTTTTCATATCTTTTTATTTAGTATATTTATATGTATACAGTTTTTAGGAATTTTCACTTGAATTAGAAGTATATAATACAATGTATAAAACATTTGTTATTGATATGCAAGGAAATCATGACTGTATGTATGAGAGTTTCGAAAAAGAGTTCTAAAATAAAATAATTTCTGTTTGGATAAAACATTTTTAATCGTTACTTTCTCAAATCAACTATAAAAGTCACTAGTATTAGACTTTGGTAAAGACTTCTTAATAATATCAGTTGTATGTAATAATGTTAATTGTATATAACCATTTGAAAGTGAACTTTAATTACATCAAGAATAAATTGTAAGTCTTCCGGTTTAATGATCTCTTAGAGTGTTATTAATAGGGGGAAAATACTCTTGTAATTTGGTGATTTTATTCTTTCGTTTACTCGCCGAATGAGATATTTTGTCGTGATTTGGCGATTTTGATCTTTTATTTTTCTCATTAAGTAAAATATTTCGTGGCCAGATTGAGAACGACGGAGCGGGTTAGGTTCAGGGTATAAATAGGAAGCGGAAAATCAGACTTTCGTCATTTGATGATTAATTTTGCTAGCGATAAAACGTGTCTTTAATTGCTCTTGCTTTTTCCAGTAATTTATTCATGAAGATTGTTGTTTTCTTTTAACAGATAAACCTTTTTCTTACTAATCTATTATGGATGCTGTTATGTCTTTGGATGAAGCCATGCCTTCGGAAAGTTCTGCGCCTGTGAAGAAGAATTTTACTTGTCTTAGTTGTAATAAGATATTTTCAACTACTTCTAACCTGAATCAGCATTTGAAGATACATTCCAGTGAAAAGTTTTTCACATGTGAAGGTTGCCGGAAGACTTTTAGCCGCAGATCTGTTTTGAGAAGACATTTTAAGACTCATATTAATGATGAAGAAACAACTTTTAAGCGTGATGAGCATTCTCAAGCTTTTTCACCGAAGAACAATCCTTTGTCGAATTTTCTGAATGTTGATATAACATCTGAAGAACCGTTCAAGACTTTAACTGTTGATAAGAAGATGTTTGCATGTTCAACTTGTGATAAGACCTTTTCAACCTTTTACGACTTGCTTCAACATATGAAGATACACTTTAATGACAAGGTGTACACGTGTGATTTGTGTCAGAAGTTATTTAGATTTAGATCTAACTTGCGAAGACACTCTGAGATTCATAATGAACGACCTACATTCAAGTGTGATAAATGTGATCAAGTTTTCACTCGAAAGGATAATTTGACGCAACATATAAGATCACATGAAAGTTCGAGATTTACATGCCCTGAATGTGATAAAGTTTTTGGACGAAATTTTGAGCTGGAACAACATATACGCACCCAACACTCCCGTGTATCTCTTGTGAGAGTGAAACGGAAAAGGATTTCATCTAATGTAAAGTCTAAGAAACTGAAGCAGAATCAATCAGATGTGCTTAATGTGTTTAAAACTGTCGTGCTTTATCCTGATGAACGTGAAGAAAGTGATTTAACTGTGTTTCATACCCACTTACAAGCCGAAATTAAAGAACGTTTAACAGATGAAGTTCAGACTAAAGGTGCTATTAAATGGTATATGGTGGAAAAAATAGCACTTGAATGTATGACTAATAATGAGGAGATGGAAGAGATTCAATCCTATTTTCGATGTCAATGTTCTACAGAACTTACTGAAGAAACTATTACGCAACACATTGAAGAAGGATTCTCCACAATATTAAAATCCTTTGAAGAATTTGTGCAAAGAGGTTCCGGGTAGAAGCTTAGAAACATTCAGCATTTAGAACTCAAGATTGCTAAATATCATCCTGTTGCTGCAAGTTCATACATTGCTTTACCTAAGAAATTGTGTAATAAAAAAGCTGTTTTGAATATTAAAAACGAAGATAAGAAGTGTTTGGTGTGGTGTCTTTTGGCATTTAAGCTAAACTTACATTATTCAAAAAATCCTGAACGTGTTTCTCATTATATCACTTATGAGAGGGATATCCAGCTTGATAATGTTGAATGTCCCGTTTCTCTTCAGAAGATACCTATTATTGAAAAGCTTAATGATTTACGGATTAATGTGTTTGGATATGAAGAGGATGAAGTTTGTCCACTGTATATATCTGAAAAGCAGAATCTAGATGTTATCAATTTGTTATTAATCGGTGATGGCGAAAAGCAACATTATTGTTTAATTAGAAGTTTTTCAAGACTTTTGGGTGATCTCACCAACCATAATGGAGTACATTATTATTGCTATAAATGTTTACACCGATTTTCAAGTCAAGATATTTTGAATAAACATGATGAATATTGCCGCCAACATATAGCGCAGGCTATAAAGTTACCTAGTGAAAACGATAACATACTTAAGTTTTCTGGTATTCATCTACAACATCCCATTCCCTATATCATTTATGCAGATTTTGAAAGTCTACTTATACCTATTGCACCAGCCGCACCCTCTTCTAAACCATCCTATACTGAAAAAACAACACATCATTCCCTGTGGATACGCTTATGTCGTTGTTGGGCCCGATGGAAAATGTATGGAGAAAGCGAAAGTGTATCGTGGTAAAGACTGTGTGGATCATTTTTTAAAACAGATGATGAAAGAAACAGACATTTTAGGACGGAAGTTGTTGAACATAGAACCTATGAAGCTTTCACCCATGCAGGAAAAAGCTTTTCAAGAAGCCGAATTTTGTCATATTTCTAAGCAACCATTATGTGAAAAACGTATTCGTGACCATTGGTAAATTTAAAGATCATGAAATTGATGTGATTGCTTCCTCTATGGAAAATTATATAACCTTTAAATTTAGAAAGCCGAGAAGTTCTATACAGATGATCTTTTTAGATTCATTCCAGTTTTTGACCCACTCCTTAGAAAAGCTTGTTAGAAACCTTAATCCTGAGCAATTCACTATACTTGAAGAAAATTTCCCTGAAAATACTAATTTGCATATGCTTACAAGAAAAAGGGTATACGCTTACGACTACTTCACCTCTTTTGAAAAATTCAATGAAAAGGAACTTCCTCAACCTTCTGCATATTTTAATAGCTTAACTGACGAGCCCATAGACGAGGAAGATTATAAACACGCCCAGAAGGTTTGGAAAACCTTTAATATCCAATCCCTGGGAGAATATCACGACCTATATGTCAAGACAGATGTTGGACTACTAGCCGATGTTTTCCAAAATTTTCGCAAACTGTGTCAACAGTATTATGATATCGATCCTTGTCATTTATATACAGCACCTTCGCTCGCGTGGCAAGCATCCTTGAAAATGGGCGATAAACCTTTACAGTTACTCACAGACATTGACATGCTGTTAAAGATCGAGAATGGAATACGTGGTGGAATTAGTATGATTTGTCATAGACATGCCATAGCGAACATCCCTAATACGCCCGATTTTAGGGAAAATGAAGAACCCAGCTCCATCATGGATTGGGATGCGAACAACCTTTATGGATGGGCTATGCCCCAATATCTGCCATACGGAGGGCTTGAATGGTGTGCGATAAGTCATATTACAGAAGAGTGGATTCTTTCTCTACCTGATTCTGAAATTGGATATATTTTTGAGGTTGATCTTAAATATCCCAAGAAGCTTCACAAATTTCACAACGAATATCCGCTGGCTCCAGAACGTCTGACTGTGAATGAAGAGATGTTGTCACCTACCGCGAAGAGGATGTTTGGAAATAAAAAATTTAAAGGCACTCCCAAACTTATTCTAAATCTTCAAGATAAGCACGTCACTCATTATTGAAATCTGAAATATTATTTGCAACTTGGATTAAAACTTACAGATGTGCATAAAGCTCTTCAATTCAAACAGGCACCCTGGCTGCAGAGCTATATTGATTTTAATACAGAGAAAAGAAAGGAAGCAAAATCCTCTTCTGAAAAAGAGTTTTTTAAATTAATGAACAACTCGGTTTTCGGAAAAAATATGGAAAATTTAAGAAAGAGGCGAAATATTGTGCTTCTCAATAATGAAAAAAGAGCGAAGAAATTGGTAGCTTCGCCCACATTCAAAGCATTTAAAACATATGATGAACACCTGAGTGCTGTAGAAAGGCTTAAAACTACTATTTTAATGAATCGACCGATTTTTGTTGGATTCACAATTTTAGAACTATCTAAGTTATTAATGTATAAATTTCACTATGATTTTATTAAAAAAGAGTATAAAAACCAGGCGAGACTACTTTTCACCGACACAGACTCACTGTGCTATCACATTAAAACAAAAAATATTCTTGATGATATGGAACATCATGCAAGCTTATTCGATTTCTCAGACTATCCAAAGCATCATTCGCTCTACTCAGATGTCAATAAGAAGGTGATTGGCAAATTCAAGGATGAGCTCAATGGAGAATGAGCCCTTGAGTTCGTCGGTCTAAAATCCAAAATGTAGTCCCTGAAATCGCCGAGTGAGGAAAAGAAGCGGGCGAAGGGTGTGTCTACACATGTTGTTCGACTGAAAATCAAGCATCAAGATTATTTAGAATGTCTGCAACAAGTGAAAACTAGCATGGAGAAGCAGGGAAGGATCGCTCAAGATAACCATCATCTGTATACATTAACGCAGAATAAAATTAGCTTAAGTCCTTTTGATGATAAGCGCTACTTGCTGGATGATGGAATATCAAATTATGCCTATGGACATTATAAAATTAATCAAGATTATATCGCTGATGAAAATTGTTAATATAATGTAGAATTACAAAGAAAATGTTTTTATGTAAATATATCTTTCTGTAAATTGCTTTGTTTAAATAAAAAAATTGTAGATTTTTATATGAGTATATATTTATAACTTCTACACAAACCTTTCTAACATATTGTTAGATATGTATAACATACATATTCAAGCACACACACATAATACAATATGTATAAATAGCTATGCTCAATGCGAATAGATTTTTAAATATATATAATTTTTTTAAACTTTTGTTTTGTAAAACATTTTTTTTGTTTTTTTCTACTTTTTTAAATTTTGTTAAATCTTTTTCTATAACTTGTATTTTTATAAAACTTTTTTTTTTTTTACTTTTTAAATTTTGGTAAAACTTTTTTTTTTTTATAACTTGTATTTTTATTTTTATTTATTATTATTATTATTATTTTTTTTTTTTTTTTTAGTTTTTAAATTTTGTCTGAATTTATTTTTTTCTTAATTTTTTTTTTTTTTTTTTTTTTTTTTTTTTTTGTAAAACTTTTTTTTTTAATTTATATGTATTTTTAAACTTTTAAAATTTTGTTAAAACTTTTTTTTTTAATTTTTTATTTTTTATTACATTTTGTAATTTTTCAGACTAATAATTTTTTTAAATATAAACACGCATATATAAACTTATACATGCATATAAACATATTAACGTTTAGACATTTATATATAAAAACATATACTTATATCTAGAAACATATACTTATATATATATATATATCGATAGATATCTATTCATTTCGATAGATTTAGACATACATGTTTAGCGACACTTAAACACTTATGTCTATTAATTTATAAACACATATATACATTTTTTTTCTTTTTTACAGATGGTTATATGTATATAGAGATTCACATATAGATATATGTGTACATAGCTTACTGATACCTATACTTACTAACACGTGCTTATCATTTAAGAATCATTTTCAATAAAGTGAGATATATATATAAATACTTAAAAACAAACTTGTATACACATATCTTTCAAGCAAAATATCAGAGAAAATAATAAAATGAGACAAAGTAAATAGGTTTTTGTAAACTAAACCGATTTAACCTTTATTCTTGATATATGCATACACCATTCTAGCAAAGTGTTAAACTGAACAGCAACATGATATTAGTAATTGCTATGATTGAGAGAAAGATGAGTATGATTATCGATCACACACTGATTGCACATTGCACAGATCCTCGATCCTGTGGCAGTAGAACTCTCCTTTATCTACTACTATGACATACAGACGAGGTAAAAATGTTCTGAAGTTAGAAATCTTACATAACGTAAAAGTTTTCTATAAGAATTAAATTCTGAAAACAAAAATCTTTGATCAGTTTAGATTAAGGGTGGTTTAAGAACAAAATTTGTTTTGTTAAGATATATTTTACTTACTGATGTGAAAATTATATTTTGTGTTCTAATTTGAGAAAACTTTTCGTTTGAATTTAATAAACTATATATTATTAAAATGGTATCGTTTGAAAGATATTAATGATAGAATAAATATTTTTTTTCTTAACCCATTGGGGACGAGCGACACGTATACGTGCCGGAAATAGGCCTAAGAATCGTTGTTTATCCTCACAAGTAAAATTTTACTGTAAAATTTGCCTTATTTAATCCGAGCATTTTTCCGATTTGAATAGGCACAAACTTCTGTTTTTTAAAACCGGTAGCAAAGTAATAAACATTTCGTAAAAGGCTCCCGTCGCGAAGGGGTTAATAAGTTGAATTTCGTTTTGAATAACGTTGATTCATGAAATGACGAAATTAAGTTCTGAACAGAACTTTTATAAGAATAAGTTTTCTTATAGGTTAAACATTTAAATTTGAATTGGTTTTAAAAGGTAAAAAAAAAAAAGAAAAAGAAAGAAAGAAAGAAAAAGAGAGAGAATTTTGTTTCCCGGAACAAAGGTAAATTGTGTTCTTTTGAGAACAATTTTGAATTATTTTGCTAGTAAAGTAATTTTAATTAATTTTGAATAATTGTGTTCTTAGAACAAAAATAGAAAGTGTCCTTTTGAGAAGAAAGTTTTTAAAAACTCTTGCTTAACGTAATATTATTTTTTTCTTTTCTTTTCTTAAAAGAAATTGAAAGTTAAGAACTGTGTAGTTATAATTTAGTTTTGTTTTATTTTGAGAGTTAATATTGAAGTTTTAGAATTATTTTTTTTGTGTGTGTGTGTTTTCTTAAAAGTATAGTAATATTGTATTACGTAACGATAAATTGAAATAGTTCAATTTTGGATTACGTTCCGAAGGAAAGAGTTGAATAAATAAAGTTTCATATTTCGTTATATTATATTAATTTGCATTTATATTTATATTGAATTTTGAATATATACATATTTTTTTAGTGTATTGTGATTTCTGTAAAGAAAAAATCCCTGAGTGTAAGGATAGGTTTGCGTAGAAAAATCTAAAATTTTTGAAAATTTGAAAAATTTTAATTGAAATTTTTAAATTGAAATGCTTGTTCTTGAAAATTTTGCTTGAAATTTTAAATTCAAATTCTAGTTCTTGAAGTGAATTTTTTTAAATCAAAATTTTATTTTAGTTGTTAGTTTTGTTAAATTTAAACAAAATGGCATTTTTGGGGAAGGGCAAAAAAGAGGATCTGCGCGTCCTTTGCGATGAGTTAGACTTAACTGCCACCGAAGAAATGAAAATGGTCGATTTACGTAATTTAATTACAACGCACGCTGATTACGAGGAAGATTATACTAAAAACTTACTTGCAACTATAGTCGAGAATAGCAAAACTGAACAAGAACGCTTAGGTTTAGAAAATCAACATGTTTTCGAACAAGAACAACGTAAAATCGAACAAGAAAATTTAGAGCGCGAACGGACTTTCGAACTCGAAAAATTACGCCTTACCCATCTGACTTCGGCATCTAACTCGGAGTTGGAAAATAATAGGTGCACTTACGAAAAACCGCGAATCGACCTACAAAAATTGATTCCCCGTTTTCGCCCAAACGAAGATGATATGAACATCTTCTTAGTGCTGCGTGAGCGGCAGTTAAAGGTCCTAGGGGCTCCGGAAGAAATTGGGTTACGTATCTCATAAGCGCTTTCCCTAGCGATATTGCTAGACTCATTGCTAGGGAACCGGAAGAAAAGGCCCAGGACTACCAACACATCAAGGCGATGTTGTTGAAACGATTCAAATTGACCGCTGAAAAATTTAGAATCCTGTTCGTCCAGCACCAGAAAGTACCTGGAAAGATTATTTTTTCGAGCTTAGAACATACTTTGAAGGTTGGCTATCTGAGCTCAACATAACTTCATTCGAAGATTTGAAAAATCTTATTTTATCTGACAAATTGAAGAGAAGGTGCTCCCCACAGCATAGAGAACATTTCTTAGACGTTTGGACTGATTTAAATGATCCAAATATCTTAGTCGAGAAGCTAGATGCTTACGATGTTCTAAGGGTAAATCCCGTAAATCCAATGAAAAGGAAACCCACCAGAAAAATAAAAAATGGTTAAAACAGAAAGAGACCATTCCCTCGAACATTTTTAACAAAACATTTCCGAATGAATCCTTCTACTCAAAGAAGATAACGCCCTCAGACAACGGAAAGGTGAATCCCTCACCACTTATTGAAAATCGCCCAGCCTTTAAATGTTATGGTTGTGGTGCGCCAGGATTTATTCGTGCTAAGTGCCCTACTTGTAACCCTGTGATAAAAACTGAATCTTCTCAGTTTGAGCAAATCCAGATATGCACATGCTCAACCACAACCACACCTTTAACCACAGTAAACCTGAAAATTAATGGGATCTATGGCAAAGCCTGCGTAGATACCAGATCTAGTCACAGCCTGGCTAGTGAATCATTGTATTCTGTGTTAAAAGAACAAGGTGCAAAATTTCAGAAGACCTCTCTGAACATGTCCTTAGCAAACGGCCAGCGGTCAAAAGAAGACAGTTTGACCACGACTGTTACTGTAGAAATTGAAGGAAGACAATTTCGTACAGATTTTATTGTGTTACCTAAAGCTAAAGGGAACAGAACCCTTTTAGGAAGAGACTTTCTTGATAAGTCAGGGTTTGTACCAGACGTTAAGAACAAATGTTGGTACTTCGGCGATATGCCTCATATAAAGTATGGCTTTGCAGATCTTGTTCCAAAGCCTCTAGAATGTTCTGGCCAGAAGTCAGAATTAAATTACTTGCTGAAAGGGTATGACACCATCTTTCAGCCAGGGGGAGGAGCCACCCCTCGCTCCTGTGAAATCGGTACAGTCTCCATTGAGATAAATCCGAAACCAAACAAATTTGCTAAATTCACTAAGCAAGTGAAAGATTTAGCCGAACAACGCAAAAGAAAACAATATGTGGACAGAAGACGGATAGAAGGACCTCAGTATTCTCCTGGTGATCATGTATGGGTAGAACTCCATCCCGTTAGTAAGGCTGGTCAGAAAAGAACCGCCAAATTCAGTCCTCGACGTGACGGACCCTATGTAGTGCTCACACAGCGCTCGCCTACTTCCTATGAAGTTGCCAGTGTACAAGCTCCCGAAGTTTCCTTAGGAACTTACCATACATCTGCCCTAAAACTTTGTAACAATGTTACCGACCAACCAGTTATTCCACTCAGGAAACGTGGTAGGCCAAAGAAAAATGTTCCTGGTCCCTTGCCGAGACGTCTAAGGAACCAGAGGGGGAGGATGTAACAAATATTTAAATACCGATACCGTAGATGGCAGCACACGACAGTTTAGCTTGCTGCCAAATAGGTTTTCCCATAATTCATTGCGGATTAGCTTTTACGGCAGAGAGATTGTTTTTGAGACGCAGAAGGTAGAGGTTTTTCGAAGTACGAGCTGCTTGCTTGATTTTTTTTCCCCGGAGTTTTTTTATGAGAGGGCGGGAAATGATAAAATGTTTTGCAATCAACGGATTTCTTCTGAGTTTTGGCGATGTAAATATTGTACAGTATTCCTGTAAATAATAATATGTCTTGTAGTACAGAGATTCATTAAACCTTACTTTGTACTAAAGCATAGAGTGGTGTTTCTTTTCTGAAGTGATGAGTCGATTGGTAAAAGATTGTAGCCTCTACTTATGGGAAGTGAGCTGGCTAAAGCACTGTTTTTAACTTATAAATAATTTCTCTAGTTCTATTTTTATTGCTAGTGTGCAAATATTTTTTTGACAGTACAAATGCTACTTTATGTTTTCATATTTTAAATATAATTATTAAGTCAGATATTAAGTATGTTTATTTGTTTTGTAAAAGTGTTGGTATTTTTAATTCTTAGTTGCTTTTTATTTATTTATACATATGCTACAACAAATTTACCTGGTGTGCAAATACTTTTTTTGCTCACTGTATAACACTCCTGTACAAAAAGTTTAGTACAAGAACAACATCCTATGATTTAATCGCGGCTTTTATTCATCTTTCGGTGAAGCGGTCTCACAGACCGCTTCACAATAGTTAGTTATGTGACAATTTCTGTGACATCAGTTAAAGGTTAACTTGCACTTTTCAGTTCAACTATGAACACTAGGGAAATTTGCTAATACTTTTGCATAACTCATTCGTTTTATTGGAAATGGGGCAAAACCCCGCAGTAATGGGGCAAAAATACGCACTACGTATCTTTGCCCCACCACTGCATACTTTTACCCCAACCGATGGGGCAAAGACACGCAGAGCAATGTTTTTTTTAAATGCAATTTCTCACGAAATTATAATTTGACAGAATGTCGGTTGATGGTGTCACTTGCCTAAGGTTCTAATCTAACATTTTAATCACTCAGTATAGTTCAAGAGCCGACAGCACAAAAACCTATGTTATCAAACACGAGAAAAAAATCTTTATTTTATGGAAGAGTAGAAGTAAGGGAATCTAATAATCCATGTCTGCCAGAAGTGAAGTGGTGCATAAGCCAAAAATTAATACCACCAGTGGTTGACTCGTAGGTTTATCATTCTGTTTGTCCTACAAACAAAAGTATGAAAACATGGAATATAGTTGTGTTGTAGGACAAACACAATGATAAACCTACGAGTCAACCATTGGTGGTATTAATTTTTGGCTTATGCACCAATTCACTTCCGGCAGACATACATCATTAGATCCCCCTACCTCTACTCTTCCTTAGCATAAAGGTTTTTTTCTTGCGCTTGATAACATAGGTTACACGTGTTGTAGGCTCTTGGACTATTACATAAGTTTAGACCAATGTGTGAGGTAAAAATCAAAATGTATGGAAAGTGCGTATCTTTACCCCACCTACTCTATGTATATTTTTTAGTTTTTTGTAAAATAATTTATTTTTTTTTCCCTGAAAAATTCTGCATTTAATGAATTAGCGGTGCTCTGCATTCCTGAACTCCTCCACTGACTTATTAACCTTTAACTGATGCTACCGGTCTCACAGACCGGTGCTTTTTCCAATTTTCATAGTTTAACTTGCAAATTTCAGTTTATCAACAAACACTACTGATATTTTGTTTCGTTTGGAACTTTAGTACTAACACCAGAGATTTTTGAATAGGTGGATTTTAACACTCCTGTACAAAAAGTTTAGTACAAAAACAACATCCTATGAGTTAATCGCGGCTTTTATTCATCTTTCGATGGAGTGGTCTCACAGACCGCTTCACACTAGTTTTGTGACAATTTCTGTGACATCAGTTAAAGGTTAATTTGATAATCGTAATTACATAGAATTCAGTATTTTAACCTTTAACTGATGTTACCGGTCTCTCAGACCGCGGCTTTTTTCAATTTTTATAGCTTAACTCGCAATTTTCAGTTTAACTAAAAATAATACCGAAATTTTGTTCCGTTTGGAACTTTAGTACTACCACTAGAGACTTTTGAATAGGTGAAATTTAATTATAACAGTCCTGTACAAAAGTTTATTTCAAAAACACCATCCTATGAGTTAATCGCGTCTTTTATTCATCTTTCGACGGAGCGATCTTACAGACCGCTTCACACTAGTTATGTGACAATTTCTGTGACATCAGTTAAAGGTTAAATCTCCTATCTAAAATAAATTTATTTTATGATAATGACATTAATAAATATTCTGGACGATTAATTATTCTCAATAATATTTTGTTAATTATTGATAATCCTGATTGTTCAATTTATTTGAAAATATCTACTTGAACCTCTCCTGTAATTTTTTAATTACTACGGCACTGGATAACCAAATATCAATTACGTTAATTATGTAGTTTCATTAAGTATGCAAAATCATTTAGTTGACGAGTGCATTGCTTGATTTTCTCTTTTCATATGTAAACATTTTTCTTTTCTGCATCGATTAGTGCGTATACATATCTGAAAACAAAGAGCAGACAACTTGAATCCCCCCCTCCCTTTTTTCGCTGAGCTTAAAATCAACGACTTCATGTAGGGGCAGAATTAAGGATAGAATGGCATTTCCCCTCAATATTTCATCCCCCCCCCCCCCCCCCCCGACCCTTGTTTCAAAGCAGGAATGAGGTTTAAAAAAAGAACGGCATTTACAATCTCTTTTTCAAATTATCGCTCATGAAGGCGTTCATTTGTTATCATGGTGGTAAATTGTTTTAATTGGATTTCCACTAAATGAATGATAGAAGTGTGGCTATTGTGATGTAGACAATGGTTGATTGTAATTAAATACCACTGACTGGGATATTAAGAACTTACAAATTTAACTTGCGAAAGATCTAAAGATAGTGGAAAAGGAGTTGAAGTGTATGACAGAGATTAATAAAAATATGCGAAATTAGCATTTACTTTAAGCAAGGTTTTGCACTATTTAATAAGATTCCATCCCGGCCAAACACCCTCTTTTGATAAAAAAGAAAGCAGATAAAAAGAACAGTAAACAGATTAATGTGTATAAATGAAAGCTGTTTTAATCGATCAGATAATAAAATGTTAGTTTAAATAGCTAGAAAAATCATGTTGGGGAGATGGGGGCACGTGTGAACAGTTCACATAAATATAGCTTTTTCTTATAAATGGTTTAATTTCTATTTAATTCCTCCCCCCCCCCCCCCAGACAAGGACTGTTTAAAGAAAATACAATCTATAACTTCTTTCAACTCGCTGCATAGATTGTTTGCATATAAGGAAAACTGACCCACTTACTCTGAAAAGGTCAGGTTTGTTCATCTTTATTTCATACACTTTAAAATGTCTGCGTAGTATATAGGGGAGATGGGGGCACATGTGAACAGTTCACATAATTATAGCTTATAACTGGGTTATTTCTAATAACAAAAACTACTCAATATAGCAAACATAACTCTTTTTTTTACACATGGTATTTTTTTTAATCACCTATATAGTTCTTCTTACTTTTTTTAATAGTTCAGAATAAATTCTAAAGATTGTTCACATGTGCCCCACCGGCGGGTTAGTTGTAAATACACGTGGGGCACATGTGAACACAAGGAAAAAATATCCTTTGACATGCTCTTTATTCTGTTAGCCTTTAACTGATGTGACTAAAATTTGTCACACAACTGATGTGATCCGGTCTCTCAGACCCCTCGAATAAAATGAATAACAAAAATAACTCAAATGGTTGAATTTACTTCAATTTTGTCCTAACAATATCGTTGTACTTCTCTTAGGAGCACGTGAATTAAATTGCATGAAAAAAGTATTTCATTCATATTATTTAACTTCAGTACAGAAAAGTAAAAAGCTGTAAAAGTGTTTGCAGCTGGGAGTCGCGGGGTCTGGGAGACCGCGTGATATCAGTTAAAGGTTAATTATTTGTCGCTCAGGGGTTTTTGTTTGGGAGAGATTTTAGGGAGGGGGCCTTTAGATAATATTTATCGGAACTCTACCGGGATACGAAAGATTCTCATCCATGTATTTGCCTTATTTACTTCTAAATTAAGAATAAAGAAGGGTTTTTTAATGATTTTTTTAAAATCTCGATTACTCGATTCAGGGCCGAAACTAACCTTTTTTGCACCCGGGGCAAACATGGATTTTGGCGCCCCCCCCCCCCACCTCTTCTGCAAAGTATGTTTACTAAGAGAATTTTACTAATTTTCTAATAACCGACTTATTTTAAAATTTAAAATATGTAATACGTAACCTACAATGGCGGATCCAAGGGGGGGGGGGTCACGGGAGTCATGACCCCCCCCCCATCTGAACACCAACAAAAATATTCTAAAGATCCTTTTTAAAAGGAAATATACACTAGAGTCCCGACTATCAGAGTTTCCGCTTTCACCGAGTTATTTTCTTCTGATGGGCTGATGGCTTCCATTATTATGAAACAGCCATTATAAATGAAGTGTTAGGTGAAGATGAAAGAGCAGTCGTAAAAAGTTCGAACTCTTATTTTCTGGTCAGAATGGGAAAAAAAAGGGCCATAATTTAAAAAAAAAAAAAAAAAAAAAATTGTGGCCATTTTTTTTTCTTCTAATTCTGACCAGAAAATCAGAGTTCAAAAGCTGCTCTTTCATCTTCATCTAACACTTCATTTATAATGGCCGTTTCATAATAATGGAAGCCATCAGCCCATCAGAAGAAAATGATCCATTCCAAAGGTATAATCTTTCATTTGGCGCCCCTTCGTTCTGGCGCCCGGAGCACATGCCCCCTCTGCCCCCCTTAGTTTTGGCCCTGACTCGATTATAAGACCCTTCTTCCCCAAATTTAACTTCCTTTGCTTTTGAAAGAGGGGTTGGGACTTACAATCGGGATTTTACGATATCAGTTTAAAAATTTTACTTTCTTATAATATTACTGATATCTATCTCCATTCAAAGCATCATATACATAGCTGTTTCAGAGATGGAAGTAAGCCATCAGTGCAAGTTTGAAACAAATGAAAAAGAAACATTTTTGCAAAGTTGTTTAACGTAATACTTTTTGTAGTAACAATGCATAAAAAATATTGTTGTAAACCGTTTAGCTAAATAATACATAACACTTATTGCCATTTTAGAAAATATTAAATTTATTTAAATTACAATTGAACATAAACGAGCTTGTTGCTCTTTATGTACTTGCTGACAGATGTGTTTGTGGAAGTTTCAATACAAAATCAACTTTGTATGACGGAAATGTTTTCTATTTCAGGAAAATTATAGCTATTGGAGCTGACATTATTTCTCATGAGGTTAACTGAAAGGAAGAGAATCACAGAATTATTATTGGGACCCTTATATATATATTATTGGGAACTGTTCATATCTACCGCAGTTAGTCTGCTCACAAGTGCCCCACATGGCTGCTAGAGTTAAATTGATAAATCATTAACATTTCACAATTTTAGAAGGAAGAAAAAATCTTTATCAAAAATCTTTATTACTATTCATAGTATATATTAAACATTAAAATTCAAATAAATCAATAAATACATCAAGTTATTCGCTTATCAAGTTGGTACTGAGATTTTACTTTGCAAATCTATAAACAGTGTTTTGGTTACTGAGGATAAACAAAATGTCAAAGAGCTTTAAAATATTTTTACCACATGTCTACAGGCGCTGCCATCTTTGGTAATGTTTTTCAAATAAAAAAAGCGTATAATAATTATTGAAAAATTGCCCCATGTCCCCATGTTATCTGGCCCCATGTTCACATGTACCCCCTTCTCCTCTACTACAATAAAGACTCCAAACAGCTTTGCCACTAGCAGATGAAGCTACCAGGTCTGATTCGTACAATGGATAAAAACATCACCACCATCATACACAGAGGATGAAAATATCATATTTGAAGAGTTCACAACATAATTTACTTCAGTCTTGATTGAATTTTACTACCATGTTGATTATCTATTCATTAAAATAATTTCTTTCGGTTAAGGAAATTTATTTTTGTAATCTGGTATTTTGTCCTTTTTTTTTTTTTTTAGATTTAGAGCAGATTTGTTTTCAGTTTTGATTTTATTCTAACATGTTATTTAACCCTTAAATACTGTTTCGGGTATCTGCTTTTTTTTTTTTTTTCACAGTTTAACTTTTAACTGATGTTACTGGTCTCTCAGACCGCGCCTTTTTTCAATTTTTATAGTTTAACTAAAAACCCTACCGAAATTTTGCTCCATTTGGAACTTTAGTACTATCACTAGAGACTTTTAAGGTGAATTTTAATTATAACAGTCCTGTACAAAAAGTTTAGTACAAAAACATCATCCTATGAGTTAATCGCGTCTTTTATTCATCTTTCGAAAGAGTGGTCTCACAGACTGCTTCACACTAGTTAGGGGAGACCGGGGGAATGGCGACACATTAAGGGAATTTAATTTTTTTCACCTCAAAAAAATGTTTATTTTTTAATAGTCAAAATTCTAAAGTTGAATTATGATCTTTAGTATCTGTATAAATTTAACCGTAATCATAACTGTAAAGTAAGCATACATAAACAAAATTTCTTTAAACCTCTGTACAGTGGCGGGATTACCCAGGGTACTGGGGTAATTCCGCCACTGTATCGGGGTAATTACGCCACTCTTTAATGACCTAGTAAATACATAAAATGGATACTAGGAAACATAACCTACTGAAAATATTTAGAACGCAATGTAATTTAACAGAATAATGAATAATTACAATGTTCCTTAAGCTAGATTTATTAATGTGCTAAGCTTACAATTTAAGTCACCCTTTGCCATGGTGGCGGCATTATCCCTAGAGGACTTATAGCAGGAATCCCCCAGCAAAGCCCAAAGAAGAACTGAACTTGTTCAACATATTGCATCAAATTTCGGGGAATGCATGCAGATTACGGGTAATATTATCTTAAATACCTAATGTTAGAATAAAAGGTGTTTATCTCTACTCATTTTAAGCTCCAAAATAAAAAGCAACTAGATGAAAACTAAATTTTTCGCTAGAACAAACGAAGGACGTACAACAAAATCACTCTCACTCTGGGCACTGTTTCTATTGTTGGCCGCAATACTGCAAGCGCATTCACTATATCAAACTGCCGTTAGTTTTTAAACTAGGTGGGGTGGCAGCATAACCCCGAGTGGCGCCATTCCCCCGGTCTCCCCTATGTGACAATTTCTGTGACATCAGTTAAAGGTTAACTTCTAATTTTCAATTTATCCATAGATACTAATATATATATTATAGTGACATTTTGTTTGGTATGGTGCTCTTGCACTATCGCTAGAAACTTTTGAATGGATGGATTTTAATTATAATAGTTCTGTGAAAGAAAGTTTAGTACAGAAACTGTATCCTTGGAGTTTATCGGGTGTTTTATTCATCTTTCACAGACTGCTCACAGTAGGGGAGACCGGGGGAATGGCGACACCTTCAGGAAATTTAATTTTTTTTCACCCCAAAAAAATGTTTATTTTTTAATAGTAAAAATTCTAAAGCTGAATCATGATCTTTAGTATCTGTATAAATTTAACCGTAATCATAACTGTAAAGTAAGCACACATAAAAAAAAATTTCCTTCAACCTCTGTACAGTGGCGGGATTACACAGGAAACTGGGGTAATTCCGCCACTGTATCAGGGTAATGACGCCACTCTTTAATGACCTAGTAAATACATAAAATGGATACTAGGAAATACATAACCTATTGAAAACATTTAGAAAGCAATAATTTAGCAGAATAATGAATAAATACAATGTTCCTTAAGCTAGATTTATTAAGGTGCTAAGCTCACAATTTAACTCAAATTGGAAAAGTCACCCTTTGCCATGGTGGCGGCATTACCCTGAGAGGACAATATCGCGGAAATCCCCCAGCAAAGCCGAAAGAAGAACCGAACTTGTTCAACAAATTGCATCAAAATGTCAGCGAATGCATGTATAGATTACGAGTAACATTATCTTGAGTATCTAATCTTGCAATAAAAGGTGTTTACCTCTACTCATTTGAAGCTCCAAAATCAGAAGCAACTAGATAAAAACTAAATTTTTCATTAGAACAAACGAACGACGTACAACAAAATCACTCTCATTTTAGGCACTGTTTCTATTGTTGGCCGCTATAGTGCAGGCGCATTCACTATCTCAAACTGCCGTTAGTTTTTAAACTAGGCGGGATGGCGGCATAACCCCGAGTGGCGCCCTTCCCCTGGTCTTCCCTAATTGTGCAACAATTTCTGGCATAGAAGTTAAGGCTGTTCTCAAGTTTCCTGCTCAACAACACGAAACTTTCTGACCCATTTTTTTAAAGTTAAAGGTATAAAATTGGGGGGGAATTGAAGGGATTTCGAATTGAAATGAATTTTCCATTTTTTAATAGATAAATGACTTATCATGAATGATTCTGGACAGGTGACGAATGGTTTTTATCCTTTTCTCGATTTGGAAATTCGGAAATTCTGTTCAAAACGCCAACTTTGACAATACCTTCTGAACGATCTTCTGCGTTTACCAAAAAAAAAAAATGGAAAACTTTCGATTACACACGAATTCCAAATAAATACCTGCCAATTCCATGCGTTTCCGAACAAAAATGAAATAAGAAATATGTCATAAAGTAGTTCTTTTGGATTTGAGAAGAGCCCATTTGTCTGGCGCTGATATCGAAGTATGGATCTGCGCCTTTAACTGATGTCACAGAAATTGTCACATAACTAGTGTGAAGCGGTCTGGGAGACCGCTCCGTCGAAAGATGAATAAAAGACGCGATTAACTCATAGGATGGTGTTTTTGAACTAAACTTTTTGTACAGGACTGTTATAATTAAAATTCACCTACTCAAAACTCTAGTGGTAGAACTAAAGTTCCAAACGGAACAAAATATCGGTAGTGTTTTTAGTTAAACTGAAAATTGCAAGTTAAACTATAAAAATTGAAAAAAGCCGCGGTCTGAGAGACCGGTAACATCAGTTAAAGGTTAAAATACAGCCAAAAAACCTTAATTATGTATAAGTTATTCTGGATATAAAATTTGCTGTTAGTTTCAGTTGTTCTATGTTAAGCTAACTTAACCCTTAACTGGTGTTGTGGTATCAATTAGTCGCTACGTATTTTTCTACTCATATAATTTACTCATATATCATTAAGATTCAGATAGAAATAATAAAATGTATAAGTGATATACTTGCTGATTTATTGAACCGAGAAATACAGTCTTGTAAAAATAGCATTCTTTTTATAAAATTCCATTTTATTTTATTATTATTATTATTATTATTTTATAAGCTGAAATACTAGCTGCGGACAAAATGGCATCGTGATGCCAACCGCGCACGAAAATTTCATGACATCAGCACGGTTTAACTAAAACTAGAATCTTCTGTTACTTGTTACTAGAGATGCTGTGAACAAGAATAGAAAAATCGATGCAGGACTTACATTTTTACAATAAACATCACATTCGATCCTAATTAGATAAATGTAGTAAAGTATATTCACAGAAAAAACATCCATTTTAAACTCTAATTCAATAATTAAATACTTCGAACCAATTAAATGCAATAGAGTTGAAATATATTAATTCAAATAGATCGATGGTATATTTTACAACATTTGAAGCATCTTAAATTCGTCACTGACAAGTAACCGTCAATTACATTATTTATTTTCTTTATACAAAATCATTTAGCTGAAGAGCGCATTGCTCGCTCTTCTCTTTTCATCTGTAAACATTTTTCTTCTCTATATTGATTAGTATGATACATATCTGAAAACAAATAGCAGACAACTCGAATCTCCACCTTCCCCTCCTTCCCATTTTCACCGAGCATAAAATCAACGTTTTTACGCAGGGGCAGAAAGAGAAAATGACTCTCCCACCCCCACCCCCAATCTTTTATTCACCTCCTTGTTTTGAGGCAGAATGAGGTTTTTTAAAAAGCGACTTTTAGAGCCTCTCTTTCAAATTATCGTTCACGAAGGCGTTCATTTGTTAGCATGCTGGTAAATTGTTTTAATTGAATTTTCACTAAATGAATGATAGAAGCTTGCCAATTGTAGCGGAGACAATGATTGATTGTAATTAAATATCGCAAACAATGAACTTGCAAATTTAACTTGCGAGAGATCTAAAGATGGAAGTAAAAAAGTCGAAGTGCATGACAGAGATGAATAAAAATGTGCTTTTGAATTAGACAGACGGTTGCACAATTTTATATTTGTTCTCCATTTCTACAAGAAAAAAAAATTAAAAGAGAAAGAAAAATAGATAAATGTATATAAACGAAAGTTGTTCTACTTAATCGGGTAATAAGATGTTAGTTTAGGTTTAGATGGCTAGGCTACGACAAATCATGTACACTTAGTCACAAAAATAAATATGTATCCCAAACAATCATAAAATATACATTTTTCTCTTGTAAAACAAAACATTTTTTCGTTGGATGAGGTTTTTTATTGTTTTGGAGCTAAGCTTTAACCTTACGTTAGTCACGTGTGTATCTCTGGGATACAGCGGCGACAAGAGGGTACAAGACAAGGGCGTACTAAAAGAAAATGGCGGCTTGTATCACACAGATACACATGCGACTAATGTAGGGTTAAAAGAAATGAAAAGTTAATGTTGTATTACTTTTCTTTGAAATTTTTAAGTTTATTTTCTTATCTATCGCTAGAGACACACAGTTGAATATTACTTATAATAATCCTGTACATAAATATTGATACAGAAACATAATTCGGTAAGTTAATCGAACGTTTTATTCACCTTTGGATAAAGAGGTTTCAGATACCGTTTGCAGTAGCGATGCGACAATTTCTGTAATTAGTAATTAAAGGAACAATAATTGATGGAAAAATAAATTAATAAGAGATTATTGGATACTTTGAGAGGTGATCTATGTCAAAGAGCCTCTTGATAGATACTTGGGAATCCTTACATCTTTTAACAAGATAATGATCCGAAACATACTGCTCGATTCGTACTGTGGAATAGCTTACATAAAGTGATCAAAACAGTTATAAAGCGTCTTACTCTTACTCAATATTAATTCAATTGAATAACTGATTGACTATATACTTAGAAAAGCAAAATAAGAAATTTAACATTAAATATAAGAATGATCGTACAAGAGTGACATTAGAAGTGTGAAATGTCATATTATGTCAGTCAAAATTTAATAACGACGTTAACAGTCAAAGTAGTGGTAAAATTCAGTGGCTATCATAGAACACTTTTTTTTTTTACGAAAAATATTTGTATATTTTTTTTTCTGTATTATTAATTACTTACTTTTGTCACACAATTTTCGTCTCAATTGAAGTTATTCTCTTCTCTCATTTCAATTTTTTGTATTTTTGTGATATTTCTTGTTTTAAAATCAAATTAAAACTCGCTGTTATTGAAATAAAAATTTGAATGTAATAATAATTCTTTTTCATTGAGATGATCTGGTCTCAACTGTTCTGAATACTTACTTTTGTGACTAAGTGTATATCCTATTCTGGATATCAAATTCCTTTTTAGGTAAATGTGGTAAATTGTTTGCTAATAGTACATTGTAGTAGTAATTTTTTTTAGTCGAATTTTCACTAAATGAATGCTAGAAGCGTGCAATTTGTGACGGAGAGATTGGTTGATTCTAAATAAATAGTACCAAACTTAGATGTCGTGAAATTTTAAATTTACAGGAAAAGGAGTTGAAGTGTGTGACAGAAATTAATAAAAATTGCGAAGTTAGCATTTAAATTAAGAAGATTGCACGATTTAATGTGATTTATCTCTTCTTTTGAGCAAAAGAAGAAAGAGAAAGTTAAATAGATTCATGTGTGTGTAAATGAAAGCTATTCTAAAACGTCTACATCTACAGTGATTCGACGGGATGGCCCCAGGGGAGGCTTTTTTTCCGTAGCACCAGAATGCCCTCCCTGCAAGTTTTACAAAATTTTTGTTTATTAAAGACTTTTAACTGAATGAACTTCCCCTTAACCCCTTTCCCCCTCTCCCCGGCTCACTAGAACTCCATAAGGTTTCTTACGGAATTGCAGAATTCCATCCCCCCCCCCAAAAAAAAAAAAATTCTTGAATCCGTGTCGTAAATATAATTCATATCGGTAAAAGCACCACGCCCTCTGTGCGAGTCAAAGCCCTTGAATATATATATTCAAGGGCTTTGGTGCGAGTGCAGGAACTGATGTTGCAAGTTGCAAGCACTGTAAGATGAACGCAATACCTTTTAATTTTTTATACCCCCCCCCCCCTGTCCCACCTATCAAAGATACTGGTAATGTAAATTTAATTGCATAACGTGCTTTCAACTGAACAGTTGCGGTCATACTGACAGATTTATATAAAGCAAACTAAAATCCACTTCAATATTGCGTTTTCATGTTCCAATCAGAGTATTTTTTCGAAAGAAAAGTTGCGCGCAGGCAAAGATAACATAAAGCCGAAATCATCTATATTTTGTACATATTAACCCTTAAATGCCTGACTTTTCAAAAATCATTGTAATAATGTTTTTCGGCTTTCATTTTTTTAAATAAATCATGGGAAAAATACTTTCAAAAATCATATTTTGTTTTAAGTATGGTTTGTGGCTAAAACAGTTTGTTACTAATCGGCAATATACTGGTCTTTAATTGAAAAAAATAATTTTCCTTGATAAAATTCTATAATAAACACACAAGAATTTTAGGAACTATAATAAGAAATAAAATTTACTTGCACACTGCAGAACAAAATAGGGTATTTCGCAAGCTTCCAAACAAAACAAAAAGAACAAGTAGCAACAATTGAAAAAATAAATCTATCTTTATTCTTAAACAGCATAAGTGTTGCCATCTACATGTTGAAAATCGATTTAATAATATTTTCAGAATGTATTTTATCGGCAACATTAGGCAATATAGTTTCAATATTATTCTAATAGTATTTTAGAACCTAAATTGGGTATGTTGCCGAAAAGCAACACCCGGCATTTAAGGGTTAAAATAGATCACTTTCCGCAACATTAAATATTTACTACATTTCTAACTATTTGTAATATACTTATAACGAATCACATTATAAAGTATTATTTTGATTTAAAAAAAAAAAAAAAAAACTATTCTTTCAATAACATTATTCTTAAAAATAGAGAGATGAAATCTTTATATGATATCAATTGACATAATGACAGCTGAAAACTGAGGCCTTTTTCAAAATCCTCGTTCGCCAAAAGAGCGATAACAACTTGAATCTGTCGCGATGAAAGTGTGTGTGAGGTCGGTCTGACAGATTCGAGACGCACGTCAGATCTTTTTCGAGTGGTAAATATGTCTATGTGATAGTTAGGATTTTACGGAAGCCTCCGCAGGGACGGTGTAAATATTGAAACACATCTAATCGGGGTGTAGGGTATTAAACAAAATTGTTTGCTCGCGGAAAATAATCCTTGATTTTTATAGCTTGTTTATCTCAGCTTTCACGCGCGCTTTTTTTTTTATGTTTATGACTGTCGATCCGAAATGAAACTGGTTGTTTATCATTTAAAATTATAGGCTCCATCAAGAGGGAAGGAGGGGGGAGGGGAGAAAAAGAGATATTCAAAATCCAATCTCTGAATTTTCAAATTTAGATAATTAATTTTTCTTTTTCTTTTTTTTTTTGAAAAAGTAACAGAAAATTTTATTCTTCAGAACATACTTAAACTAACTAAACACTCTGAAAAAAAATTCTAAGCATTTTTCGTCAGGGGGGCGGGTTGCTTTGACCGCCAACCTCCTCCCTCGATCCGTGGAAGTCATTTATTTATTTATTTATTTATTTATATGTTTATTTGATTATCTTAAACGGGGGTTGAGCAAAGTCCCCTCACGAAAAAAGAAATTTAAAAAATGTTGGTATAAACTTATTTCTGAATATGTCATATTTTTTAATTGTTAATTTTTTTTCATTTTTTTATGTTGCTGTATTTTAAAATAACTATTTAGCACGGAGGTTCTGGGAAAAAATTCTTAATATAGCTTGTTTAATGTGTATATTCTCCTTTTTTAAAAAAAAAAAATGCGCCCAAGGCTGTGAATTTACAGGAGCGTTAGAAAATGTTACTCTTCCGTGTATTATTCTACGGACACCATGTTTAGAAATAAAAATAGTTTTATCATGTAGTGAAAGACCGGTAGCTCCGTGTTCAGCATGTCGCGCTACCAGGCTACAGGTCCGAGGTTCTAATCCGAATTTGGGCAAGATACACTCAACCTTTCATCCATTCGATGTCAATAAAATGAATATTAAGCTTGCTTGGGAACTAAACAGTGAGGGTTTTGCGTTAGGCTGATCACGTGACCGGAACATCTAATATCTAAAATTGAAAATTTGTCCGTCTATCTGTTTGTAATATTATACAAATCCACAGTTTGGCAGCCAGAATTGTGAAATGTTATGTACACGAGTATTAAAACGCGGCCAAGGCAACTAAAGCAATCAGGAATCGAAATAATTTATAGTTAACTTTTAATTAATAAAAAAAAAACACCAATTTAACAGCAATTTCCTATCAAATTTAAATATTTTTCGTTATAGCAGCTGCCATCAATTAAAAATTCACAATAAAATCTTTTTTCTTTTTATGTTCAACCCGTAATCGCCCGCTCTTTCAGAAAATGTCAAAGTGGACGTTTTGAACCAAATTTCCGCGCGAAAGTAGAATAGCCACTCAAGAACGGGCGAAAAACGTGTTTGTCACGTGATCAAAATCGCTTATAACTCAATAGGTAATTGATTGATCAAAAAATGGAAAGCACAGTTCAATTCCAAATCGCTTCTATGGCCAGGCTTTTCAATTGTATAACATCTTTCCGTTAAAACCTGAATTTGTAAATGTGTCAAAACGTTTTACGCTTGTTGAGCAGAGGAGTTAAGAACAGCCTTAACAGCAAAAATTATAAATTTACGCGAAAACACCTGCTCGCTAATGCTAATCATATAGGAGAATTTTTTTTTAATATCTCGTTTGCACTTCAATATTTTTAAATGGTTTTTATTGCATTAAATAGCTGAGGCCAATCTCTACAATTGCCGTTTTATACTTTCTTCATTTTTGTAGCAAGCTTTTTTTTTTCTTTTATGAGGACACTTTCACTTTCGGGACCGGTTTCGAAAGTGAAAGTATTCTCATAAAAAATAAGTAATAATAAAAATCTGCAAACAAAATCGATAAAGTAAAAAGCGGCTTTTGTAGAGATCGACCCCAGTTATCCAGTTCAAGAAAAATAAATAAATAAATAAATAAAAATAAAAGTTATTTTAAAATATTGAAATTCAAACGAGAATTTTTTTTTAAAGAATCTCTCATAAGATTAACATTAGCGAGTGGCTGTTTTCGTCTGATTGAAATAGCCTCTTAATGGATTGTAACGCTGCAGCGTTTAGTGTAGTTTATTATAGATGAAACAGTACTCAATAAATAGAGAAAAAAAAATGGAAAGAATACGCGCCGCACAAGTTCACTGTTAATAAAAGATAATTTACATGATAGTGCTCGAAGTGTTAAAACAAGTGGTTTGTCTTCATCGTCCTTACTACCTAATGACCTAAGAATCACGATCTCTAAACAAATGATTGCACATCAAATTAGAGTCGTAATAATGAAACAAATCGTAGTATTAAATGGCGTTTCCTTGCCACTGAATAGACATAAATCATATTAACAGATTGTTACATCGTAGTATTTACACTATCAAAAGCTACAGTGATTGATGGTTACATATATCCAGTAATAACAGATAATATTCTGTCACCTTTTAATATCAATATGTTAGTGACCTCTGCCGGTCTGTCTGCAAATCTATTTTTCTCTATGCACTTTTGTCCACCCAAGGTCTCATAATTTTTTTTTTTTTTTAATGCTCCAACCAGGCCCTGACTATCGCATGGGCACCCGGGGCCCATGCCCTGGGCACGAAATTTCTGAAGGGCACGACATTTTTCATAATTTCACCTAAATTTCCATTAAAAAATAAAATAATTATGAAAAAATGCTATATTTGAGATATCAATACCATGAAATGAGAAAACTGTATCTCAACATAAGGTTAAAAACTCATTTCAATAAATAATAGAAAAAATATTTTTATTCCTGGAACCGTTTTTCCATTTTCCGGAAAATTGAATTCTTTGAGTTGACACTTTTCGAATAAGTGTGTAACATGTAAAAAAGAAAAAAAAAAAAAAAAAAAAAAAAAAAAACTAGTATCAGTAAATCAACCAATTTAAGGGGACACTGAAAATTGAAAGTACCCTGGGCACAGAAACTTGCTAGTCGGGCCCTGGCTCCAATCGGGGCGAAATATAAATACTTTATAATAGCGTTGAGGTTGGAGGCACAATATAGTGAAAAGGTTTAAAATTACAATTTTCATTTTCAAAAATCCTAAGTAAAATAATTTAAATACGTCATTGTTTCTCTGAGTTGCTATTATTTGATATGAATTTTAATTATATTTTGACTTTTCGAATTCCATTAAATTTATATTAATTACTTGTGTCTTTTAAGAGTTATGTATTAAAAGTAGTCACCGTAACCGTAACATATCCTATTTAAAAACACAAAAAAATAATTGGAATAGTTATCGTTTGTGGTGTACTTTTGTCTAAATTGCTATTTAATGAAGTCGTATTTTTTCTACCTTCCACAAATTTTAGTATGACTCTGGTCTCTGTCTAAGGTGAACATCTCAAATTTCCATAAGAGTGAAATGGGCTCATTCTGCAATGCTTTTGGAGCTGTTCACTGAATAAATGAAATCTGTTATTAAACACAGTGTATTATTATATTTTAGATTACTTATCAGTTATCACCTCACGAAGACACTTGCACGCTAACGTTAATCCTATGGAAGCATTCTTTCACAATATCTCGTTTGCATTTCAACTATTTCATTTTTATTTTTTTGCATTGGATAGCTTAGGTGGATTTCTACAAAGACCGATTTTGGTTGCAGTTTTTTTAATGAAGGTACTTTCACTTTCGGAACCGGTTTCGAAAGTGAAAGTGTCCTCATAAAAATGCTGCAACTAAGCTCGAAAAAGTAAGAGAGGACTTTTGTAGAGATCGGTCAGTTATCCTGCGCAAAAATAAATAAATAAATAAAAATATTGAAATGCAAATTAGATATTTTAAAAGAACGCTTCCATAGGATTAACATGAGCGTGCGAGCATATCACGTGAATGAAGTAACCGCTTTGGAGAAATGCTTTATAGTCTATGCATACAAGAAACTTTCTTTTCTTGTTAAATTGCACTGTTCAAACATGCAAATGAAATGATGAAAAATAGCACAATTAAGATGAACGATCTTTGATAATGACGACCACCATGGCTTTCAAGCTAATTTCAAGGATTTATTTTGAATGTACTCTTTTGTAACAATGGATCTTTTTTATCATTTTATTTGTATTCAAGGAAAGTCCTCTGTTACCCGGTTTAGGTGAGTGAACCCTTTTCCCGTGTAGAATTACTTATTATCTACTAAGTATAATTTATCTGTTAATGGACTTAGAGCATGACGTGTCACTATTACTGCAATGTGTGACCTTGGCATGTTGAAAGTGATCAATATAGCACGGAAAATTATTCTTTTTTATTCGGTAAACGCTTGAAAATCCGACGTTACCTGTTGGATCACGTGGCTTGGTTTTATCTCCTTTATGTTTCTGAATCCGGATTTCTGATAAAGTTCGTTTGCTTTTGAAGAGTCATTAAGAAGTTAATTTATGAAGGTTATCTAATTTCTTTTTATAGTGTTAAGAAGTGTTTCTGAATCTTTTTGAACATTTATTTTATCAAAAATAAGAAGATACATCATGTTGTCATAATTTAAATTTACCTGAATATACAAAGCGGCTGTTCTCAAATCCAAGAGGGCAACTTTCTGACATAAGTTTTAATTTATTTTTGGTCGGAAATGCATGAAACTAGCAGGTGTTGTTGTTCAGAAACTATGTCATCGCGCTGTTTTTCCGTTTTTTTTTTTTTTTTTTTTTTTTTTTTTTTTGCAAACGCAATAGATCTTTCAGAAAATAGTGTCAAAGTGGGCGTATTGAACCGAATTTCCGCGCGAAGGAAGAAAAATCGGTCAAAAATGGGTGAAAAACTTGTTTGTCACGTGATTAAAATCACTTATAACTCAATAGGTAATTGATAGATCAAAAAATTGAAAACACAGTTCGATTCCAAATCGCTGTCATGGTCAGGCTTTCCAATTTTATATCTTTCCGTTAAAAAATGAATTTGTAAATGTATCAAAACGTTTTGCGCTTGTTGAGAAGAGCAGTTAAGGCTGTTCTCAAATCAAAAGGGCAACTTCCTGACATGTTTTAATTTATTTTTGTTCGAAAATGCATGAAACTACCTAGTGTTGTTGTTGTTCAGAAACTATGCCATCGAGCTGGGAACGTCCACGACAGAAGAAAATTTTTGCTGAAAAAGTTTTTTAAACGAAAATATAAGTGTGATACATCAATTTAAAGATAAAGAGTTGCTGTATAAGAATTTGTAAGTTTTAATTTCCTAAGAATAAGCCTACACCGAGATCTAGCTGGAAGCTAGTAGTACTAAAATTCATTTAAAGTTGAGCATAAAAATACACTTATTGAGATGTATGTCTGTTTTTTTTTTACTTCTGTTCTTTAAATGAAATTATTATGCATTGAATATAACAAGCCTACTATTACATCCGTCAGATATACATAGTTAAAAGGTTTTATCTAAGGTATTAAATGCAGTTTTAGCTTTATTTATTAGTTGATAATTAAATGTCACAAGAGTAACAGAAAACATATTAAAGTTTTAATTTCATAAAAACTACTTTACCCCCCCCCCCTACTTTAATTTATACCCAAAACTTCTAACTCTCTGATTTCGAGGTATAAGACAGATTTTACATTAAATATTTTGTTTATGCGATGCATAGAACAAGATATTAATTAAAGATAATTTTCAACAATTAAAGATATAATAAAACAACTCAACTCGTGTCATTTTCGTATGCTTTATTTTACTTTGCAGCACATGGTCTTTGATCAGATATTTTATAGGCTTTGTAAAGCTTCGTTTACTACATTCTGCTGTATAACCTACAGAGATTCTTACAGTAGTTCTTATGGAAAGGATTCTGATAGTATATTTTAAAGGAAATATTTTAATATTGCTTCTTATAAACGACATTCTTTTAAAGAGCAGGAAAAATTCTGCTAAGAGGCAAAAATTGTAGAGAAAAAATAAGAATGAAATTGAATATGCTGATGTGAGAAAGAAACAAAGCAAAACATATTACGATAAAATGAAGAAAAGTCTTAGAGACACCCAAAGCTTCGGCCAGAGAATGGAAGTATTAAGAAAAGGAAAAAGTAGAGAACTAATAATCTCAGATACTGTAACGGAAAAAAACCTAACTCCACAGCTTTGGCGAATTTTATGTTGATGAAGATTTAAGAAGAGGTCATTCTTTAGCTAAATCTACATTAGTTAGGCATGAAAAAAGTCACATAGTTTCACCAATTCTAGAGGACATTTACTATGAGAATGCGTTTTTGTTTACAGAAGCTTTCCTAAATTTAAAAAATGGAGATTCCTTTGCAGCTTTAAATCCTAGTTTCATAAAACAATAGAAAATTACTCATCAGAATATCTATTTGTCGTCTTCACGTAAATATTCAAAGAATTCATAATGTAGTAACTGGTGTATTTCCTGCATTAAACATTCCTGTGAAGGATTTAATGACTTTGTCTGCCGAGATACACCATAATTAGAATGTAGGAATTCAAAATGTCTAATTTGCGAAGACAAAATCGAAGAATTATTTAAAACGGAAAACCATAATACAGAACTTCTTAGAAGTTATTGTAGATAGCAAAATGTTGATAAACGTTTTGCTATTGACAAAACGTTTATCAACATTTTGTCCATACTGTTACTTTTTCAAAACGGTGATAAACGTTTTGAAAAAGTAACAGTTGAAGAAACCATTTCTGATTGTTTACAAAATTTTCGAAAGAAACTAAATCCATTTCTGTGGCACACATTCGTTCAAACTTGTACACAGGATTATTTCCATAATGGCAAAAAAATAACCCTTTCTCAAAGAATAGTTATCCCAGTGGATTTTCTGAAAACTGTACATTTTCATGCCAAAACGAAATTTTGGTACGAAATACTACATTACTCTTCAAATCCACAAGCGACTGTATTTTCAGCCACTATTTAGTATGATCCCAATAAAGTAAAATCTTATGCTATTATTTTAGACACTGTAACCCATACATTTTTTTGTATATGCTCTCGTATGTAAAATTTCAACATAGCAACTTTAAGGAAATTTGTATTTTCCTAAAGTGTACCTGTTTTACTTTTTTATATGATGGTTGTGCTTTCCAATTTAAACAAAAATATAACTATGTAAATATGCCTGCAATGAATCAGACTCCTTTCTCAATTAACTTAATTGGGCATATGTTTTTTTTCAAATACTCCTGGTATAGATGCTGTAGATTTATTTTGTGTTGTTGTATAATGATATATGTGGAATGAAGTGCGTGCTAAAAAAGCAATTTTAAGACATACTGCTTATTTTTTCAAAAGAAATAAAACAATAACGTTCCATTACTTTGAGAGAAAATACCAACAGCGAAGGGCATTCAACAAATACAATTTGTTAAAACCATGAAAAATGACACTATCTACTACAAACCATACACTAACATGATTCGTACAAAGAATTTGTGTTTCATTAAGTAAATCATGATACAGGAGAAGTTGCAAGTGATATTATTGATAATAAAGACAATGATTTATTCTGTTAAGTAGCAGAAACTGAGAGGTTGCTATGTGGTTATAGTGATAATTTTAGAATTTTTTACTTTCTTTTATGCTATTTTAAAATTAAACCATCATTAAAAGTTGTTCTGTATGGAAAATATTTTTTTTAATTTATTTTAATTATTTTGTTTAGTATTTAAACTGAATTTTTGCTAAAATTACATTATGGACAAAATGTCACAAGAGTAACGTCACAGGAATAACACTTAGCATTTTTCAAAATCAAATGTAACTAATTCATGCGTTATCAGATGAGTTCAACGATTAATGTTTTTTTAAAAAGATAGAATTACTCTACTATATTCTGTAAATTTTATTTCTATAGTCTCATATAATCCACAGAATTTCTGCGTCAAACACTATCGGAGTTTCCTCTTAGTCCGCACAACTTCGAAGAAAATCCTTATTATTTATATGCTGCCACCACCGATATGATTACGTGATATCGGCCACGCACTGAGAAGATTGTTTAAATGAAAACCAACGCTTTCAATTAACTAAATTAACAGTTTATTTACACACTATTTACACAACAAAACACTACTTACGCTTACAAACTCGGATATAGGTGATCCGGTTCAACATTAAATTGAATACAGTAAATGCTGGCTGTGTACTGTTAAACTACATTAAATCACTCTCACTCTACACACGTTAAATTAGCTTTTCGGAGATCAATCTCGATCTCCCAACACATATGTGCTCTAAGCCTAAGCTCTCCGAGCCTCACTCAATCCTACGCTCTGTCTCTAAGAGCTATACACATTGACTAACCTTGCGCTTGGCACTTTCGGTTCCAACTGAACCCTACGCTCTCTCTCTCAGAGCTCTCCCCAGGAACACACGTCCACTTTGCGCGCTACGCTCCAAAACTGACTATCTCAGCAGAAGAGACTGCCTTCCAGCAACCCCTTTCTCCTTCTCAACGTAACCCCTCAGGGTTTTCTACCTGTCTCCCATTCCAAACTCTTTTCTTCGTTCATGGAATGCTTTTGTTTCTCCATCTTCCACAGACATCTCAAAAGGTTGGGCACGCCCCTCTCCAACTATCTTTTTCCCCTTCATACCATCTATACATTTTCACCGGCTTAGATCCAGTTTTAGATAAAGAAAGACTGTTATTTTGAAATTCCAGTACACAGCCCATACAATATATAATATATTAAGACAAAAATAATATAGAACCTCAGTTCTACTAGCAGATGTTTCTCAGAACCTGACAAACACAATTTTTGAAAATTGCATTTTTTTGAAGTCACAAGAGTAACAAAAATTTATTTATTGTCTAGGCAAGTAAAATGCTTTTTGTTACAAATTATATATGGTTTATGAAAGTAGATGTAGTACATGTATTTTTAAGTAGTTGCATCAAATTTATCCGAAATATATTTTGTAATAAAAGAATTGGAAATATATATGGAAATTTGCTCTGATGGTCACAAGAGTAACAGTGGACTCGCGTTCCCAGCTGGTTTTTTTTTTTTTTTTTCGTTTTTATGGAAACGCAATAGATCTTTCAGAAAATAGTTTCAAAGTGGACGTTTTAAACTGAATTTCCGCGGGAAAGTAGAAAAATCACTCAAGAGCGGGCGAAAAACGAGTTTGTCACGTGATCGAAACCGCTTAAAACTCAATGGGTAATTGATTGATCAAAAAATGGAAAAAACAGTTCAATTCCAAATCGCTTCCATGGCCAGGCTTTCCAATTTTATATCTTTCCGTTAAAAAATGAATTTGTAAGTGTGTCAAAACGTTTTGCGCTTGTTGAGCAGAGCAGTTAAGAACAGCCTTATGTCATAAAGTTGCCCTTTTGGATTTCAAGAACAACCTTAACTGCTAAAATAAAATTTGGTTTTACTGACGTTCTCAAAATAATTTTGTTTGGAAAATAGTAATTACATCCATTAGACTAACAGGAGCACTGAAAGCCTCTTCAGTGGATGAATAATAAAATTTCTCCCAAAAGAAAATTTCGTGCCTATTTTGCAATCTGTTTTTTGTCTGGAATCGATAAAAGACTTAGGTGAGTAAATTGTACATGTTTTTCTCGACATATAGTTTTTTGCATTTTCAATAGCAATTTTATGCTGTTTGTTATAAATATTAATGTAGTTATGGGGAAGAACTTATGAGACTATAATTTAATAAAATTATTTATTAAATTGTAATAATTTCTTATTTTACTTGGAAAACCCTAATTTGACTTCGAATTATCCTTTTTAGTCATTCGCTCCTACAGAGTCTCTCTCTCCACATACACGCACTAGGAAAAGAAAATTGCATGTGTTAATTTTACTCAAAAATTTTCACCCCACCCAATATTTTTCAAAAGTTGGCGCTACTGATTGCTACTTCGCTAGATACTTCTGATAGTAGGAGAGCTGTTGAACATTTTTGAGTAGGTATTTGAGGCACCCTGAAAATTTGTACACTTCTTTTGTAATGCCTGAATACAAAATCGAATGTCTGGCTGAAGGATCGTGGCCCAAAATCTGTGTCAGACACGTGTCAAGTGCCATTTTTTGACACTACCCAAAAAAGGTATTTGAGGCACGCTGAGATTGAAACAGAATAATATTTATACTTAGAAAAAAAATATTTTGAAAATGACAGACACTTTAGTCGGCCCAAAAATTGTGCCAGACACGTGTCAAATGCCATTTTTTGACTACCCAAAAAAGGTATTTGAGGCACGCTGAGATTGAAACAGAATAATATTTATACTTAGAAAAAAAATATTTTGAAAATGACAGACACTTTAGTCGGCACAAAAACTGTGCCAGACACATGTCAAGTGCCATTTTTTGTCTGGCACAGGTTTTGGGCCACGATCCTTCAGCCAGACATTCGATTTTGTATTCAGGCATTACAAAAGAAGTGTTGCACAAATTTTCAGGGTGCCTCAAATACCTTCCCTAAAATGTTTAACAGCTCTTGGACTATGAATGGATGAATTTCTGTTATAATAATCCTGTACATAAAGTTTAGTACAAAAACAGTATCATGTAATTACCTAGTCTTGTGCATAAAGTTTAGTACTGAAACAGTATCATGTAATTACCTAGTCCTGTGTATATAAAGTTTAGTACAGAAACAGTATCATGTAATTACCTAGTCCTGCGTATATAAAGTTTAGTACAGAAACAGTATCGTGTAATTACCTAGTCCTGTGTATATAAAGTGTATTACAGAAACAGTATCATGTTGTTACTTATTTTCCGCAAATGAACCTAAGTAATAATACTGATATAGAAATGAATTGAATGATCGGGAAATTCCTTTCAAATCAGAATGAAAACGAGTTTGAATGTGTTAGAAAGAAAATATTTCAGAACGAAGAAGTGACGAACGTTTAATTTTTCTTTCACTGTGTTATTTTTATACTGCCTCTTAACTCTTGACTTTTATCTGTTTGATTTCGACTGAGCTTCTTGTTTCGCTCGAGTAATCGTTGCACGCCGGCGAAAAGAAAAAAAAAATGTCCGGATTAAGTAGTAGTGGTTTTCTCTGCCTTGTCCCCGTTTTATGCTGTGAACATTGTTTCTGATGCAATGACCGTGATAACAAATCCCTTGACTTCTGTTCTTGATGCTTTCAAGAATGCATCGAGCAGGCAAGGCTTAAAATACACATAGAGTGAAGAGATTTTTCTTTAAAAACAGATGTTTGACTGTCTGTTGCACTTTTTTTTCTATACATTTATTGTGCGATACTCTGATTAAAAAAATATTTTTTAACATGCCTTTAATGGGTAGCAAAATTGTCTTTTATCAAGAAAGAGAGGGAGATTAAACATTTTTTTCGAGCAACTTGTCCTTTTCTGGAATTTGCATTAGTAAAGAATAAAAGCTTATTGATTAGATCATCAACCAATTTAAAGTCTTATCAGGTGTAATCCAATTAAAAGTCTCCCTGGAAACTTTGTTCTGCTCTTTCACTTTTCTTACAAAAAAATCATACACATCATTAAATATCTAAACATACTGAAGTATGTTTAGATATTTAAATGTCATTAATACCGATCGAGTTGAGGAAAAATAACAATTAACCCTTAACCACACCGGTGCGTGCGGACCTCACATCAAAATTTTTGTTCGTATGAAAACATGAAATAATTAAATATGTCCATGCTAATTTAATGTGTAATGAATGCTGTTAATCTCAATATTTTTTTGTAAGTACATTAAAAGAGAATCGCTTTATTAAATACTAGCAGGCTATGCCCGCTGCGCTGGTCCATTTTTCCAAACGAAATGGTGAACTTAACCTATTTTAAAGCATTAAAGACGATCACCAGGAATGTCCTTCTGCATTGCTGAAACGAAGCGAACGCCATTATGATAGTATATTATCTTATGCCTTGGACAAAATTTGGGCAATTAAGAAACAACTCTTTTATTTAATCATTTAAAGTAGAGTTTGGTATGAAAATGTGACAGTTATGACAACAGGAATTAAAACGTTCTCTAATCATCACACTGTTAAATTAGAGAGCATTGCAATGATTGCGCAGAGATTGATTATTGAACTTTAAGAGCATTCGGATCGTTCATTTTCATTTGTTTGCTCTTGAACTCCCAGTCCCCCAACTTGAGCTCTGGTAGCTTTAATTCAATCTCATTACATGTTACATTACATTTTTTTATAAACGTCTTCTTCTGGCAGGGGTACTACTGTTTTCCATCTATCTGTTCCAGCAGAGTAAATAGAATAAAAAATGTAAAGAATTATTTGCAGACAATGATGAGTGTTTAACTTATATGTTTATTAGAACAGTGAAGCAAAAAAAGTGGATTTTTAAAGCTGAATTGTTTGAATAAAATTAAAAGGTACTACTTGACTATCCCGTCGACCAAAAAACTGTAGTCAAACTATAAGATTAAATGCCAATAATGGGCGATCGTAAATGTCACATTCAGTTGACATTAAACACCTTACACGTGTTTGTTACGTCATCAAATGATTTTTAATTCGACATTTTACTTTAATTTTTATTAAAGTTTTACTAATTTATTTGTTTTTTCGTTATTTAAAATACAAAATTATGTTAATTTGTATAATTTGGCGTTGGCGAATAGTTTGGCGAAATTGGTCGACAGGATAATCAAGTTATGAGTGAAAATATATTCCGAAATATATACGAAAATATATTCACATAAAGGATTTTTTACATTTACAGAAAATTATTGTTTAAACAAAAAAAAACCCTGAAAATTATAAAGTAAAAAAAATAATTATAAAAAATATGTACGCAAAATTATTTCTTATCCACCAGTAGTATTCAAAGAAAAAAGCAATCCGAAAAGATGAAGATCACAACAAACACATTGAAACATTTATCACCAAAAAATCCAGTACAGGATATGGAACTCTTCCCTATCTGTTAGGCACAGATGTACTGGGTTTGGCGCCTTTTTTTTCCCCACCAATTTGGCGAAAACATCGTTTTCGAATACCAGTTATACATATATGTAGTTAAATAATTTTCTATTATTTTAAAAGAAAATAACAATAAATAAAATAAATAATAACTATGGAAAAAAAAGTACTACAGTAGAACCTCGATTATCCGAAGTAATTGGGACCGACCCTCTTTCGGAAAATCGAAATTTTCGGATAATCGAGAATGCTTCAATTTTAAGATTGGGGAGAAATATATGCAGCATTTCTTATTATAGTAACGAATGCTTACTAAAAATAAAGCAATAGTAGGATAGAAATAAGAATAAATTACACTGTACAACAGTGGTTTTGTCCTACAACTAAAATTAGTTGATTCTAGATCAGTTTTTGGCGCTGATTACGAATATGCTATCCGTTTATCTCTAGGTGGTCCAGGTTTTAAGAAATTTGCATATTTAAATTTATGCAAATTTAAGCTTTTTTGAGCTATTTTATGCAAATTTTAGATACAATAATATATGTCACATCTAATTACGTTTTCTAGATAATGAGTACTTGACTATTTATTCAGATAAATGTCACGATTTGCATATTCTTAACATTTATTTATCAATTATTAAGCCTAATTTGCATATTTTTCAATGGTGTAATGTTTACATCACTATCAACTTTAAAATAGTTGCCACATAATTGACGTAATGTTTTTCTAGACTAGATTTTTATGCTGATTTCATATCTATCTGCAGTCTGTTTTCTTATGTCATGTATAGTTTTTGAGTAAGATGAATTTCTACTTTTGCACGGCGTTAACACAGGTTTGATATAAGATGCTTTTTAGTGGTGTGTATAATTCATTGGCAAGAAAGTGAACAGGGTGAGATTTATATCAGAGAATAAACAAAAATTTATATAATCGAAAAAAAATAATAATAAGTAGTAAAATATATCCCAACTAGTTGAAGTTTATCATACAAAGTATCATAAAAAGCTATTTCTGGCTTTTTTGACCAAAAACTAAAATTTCACTTTTTTCAAAAACTAGACGTGATAGAAAAAAACAGATATACATGATTTGAAATCAGCTCAAAAAACTGGTTTACAAACATATTAGCGTATTCGTGCGGCAGAAATATTTGAACGTCAAGAAACATTATTGGAAAAACAAGAAAAATATGCTAATTAGGTACAATATTTCACAGTCACATGTCAGTATAATCTCAGAAACAACATTTTTGTGAAGTAAATTGGGTAGTAAAAATAACATAAAACAAAAAAACCTCTCTGATATTGCTTTATACCTTAAATTTTCAAATAATTGTATAAAATTTAGTAAATTTGCATAAATTGAAACATGCAAATATCTCTCAAACTCGACGTGCTGGAGTAAATCTAAACCTAGATTCGGAATCAGCACAAAAAACCGCATAAAAAACAACTAATTTCTGTTTTAGGACAGAGCAAAAGTTCAAATTTGTTGACCAGTGTTATCTGAATTTTAATTTTGAAATTAAGTACCTTTTACATATATCACAAGGGTTTGAAAAAATGTTTTGTTTCTCGCAATTTCGATTGTTTTTGCTTTGAAGTTTTATCACGGAGTTTTTTTAAATATTATTAGTTCACCAAGTATCACAGTCTTTCTGCTGCTCCAGCCATGCCAAACCTTTTGAAAAACATTCAAAAGCTTCAGAATTTCTAATTTGTACGTTTTCTTCGTTCCACTCCGCAGGTTACGGGAGCTCAAGTTAAATTCAAAGGAACTCTAATAAAGAGGCTCGAAAATATTTATATGTACTTGTAGTTTAGAAAACACCGCTTGCACAGAAGGAATATGGTAGTTAAAAAAATAAAAAAAACTTTCAAAATTGATTTTGCACACAATAAATGTTATAGTTTAAAAAAAAAAGAAAAAAAAAAAAAAAAAAAAAAAAAGAGCTTTAAAAGTAAATTTTGGTTAACCGAGAGTTTCGGTTAAAACAGTTTCGGATAAAAGAGGTTCTACTGTACTTAGTTATCCCGTCGACCAAAAATCTATCGCCAAACTTTAAGATTAAATGCCAATAATGGTTGATCGTAAATGTCATATTCACTTGACTTTAAGCAAGTTACACGTGTTTACGTCATCAAGTGATTTTTATCTCAATGTTTTATTTGTATTTTTATTAATGTTATACTAATTTATTTGTTCTTTCGTTATTTAAAATAAAAATTATGTCAATTTATACAATTTGGCGAAATTGGTCGACAGGATAACTAAGTAGTACCAAAAAAATAAAAAAACAATTTATAAAATTGTAAAAAAGAAAATAAAAGTAAAAAAAAAATGCAATTTAACAAATTACAATGACCATTTGGAAAATGATTTTTTCAAAGACTAAAATTTAAGGCATAAAAAATCGCACGGAGTTGATCATACATTACGTACTCCATGAATTACATTTTTCGGTACTGTAATTTTTTTAACTTCTATGGTGCTGGTCATACATTACGTACGCCATGGATTAAACATTAATATTCCTGGACCAATTTTAAATGAATTACAAAATAATTTCATTGAATAAATTTAATTTAATTAATTCATAAAATTATTGAATAAATTTCATTCTTAAACTTTTAAACATCCCACAATATTACTTTTTACACCGTCGTATAGAGAAAAAAATGTACTTTTAAATGCAATTTGTTTGAAAGCTGTATCTCAATTTGTTTCTGATTTATTAATTTTTTTGTAGTTTTTATTACATTTTTGTCATAGTGGCAACAGAAGTATCCATCTCTGTTGAAAGTAAAGGGAAAATACAGATTACTGTATAGACCAATCAGAACACGAATAAAATGCGGATTCAACCAATAAAACGCTTCCAATATGTTTTTGATTTCTCACCCTGACCGAGGACAATAACCATTTTTCCAAATGGTTAATAAATAATTTATTAATAAATAACCAACAATAGCCGGGTTACCATGTCAGGCAAAATAACGCCATTTTGGAGATCATTAGGTACCGGTTTGGTGCGTATATGACATCTGTGCCGACAAAACTTCCAATAATTTAGTAAATATTAAATTTGCCGGTGACTTGATTAACGAAGATTATAAAATAAATAATAACAATAAAAATAATAAAAATTAACAAATAATAATAAAGCACAGATATCATCTACGTACCGTGGTTTGGCGCAATTTTTTTCTAACGTCAATTTGGCGAAAACCTCGTTTCGAATACCAGTTAAATATATATTTTTTAATTATTTTCTATTATTTTAAAAATAAATAACAATAAATAAAAATGTTTAATTAATAACTATAGAACAAAACTATATAATTAAAAAAAGAAAATGAAAGTAAATAAACAATTTATTAATAAATAAACAACAATAGTTGTATTACCATATCAGGCAAAATAACGCCATTTTGGCGCCAGTTAGGTACCCCGGTTCGTATATGACGTCTGTGTCTATAATAATAATAATAATATAAAATTGGAATTCAGGCGTTGTCAGAAGTTAGATGATGTGGCAGTTAGATAAAAATAGAAAGAAAAGAACCAAAACGAAAAAAATTGTCATTCAAAATTAGCCTAACCAAATTTTCAGATTCATTTTTTTAACCTAACGCAAGAGATAATTCGCCAAATATTGCATAAATTGTAAAATTTCACAATAAATTATACTTTAAGCATTACAAATATTTATTTCATGTTTAAATTAAATATATTCGTTTTATATTATGTCTCATTAAAAACTTTTTTTTAAATTAAATATCACTATTTTTATTTCATTTATTTACGATGTATTTGTATTATTTTCTAGCGGATATAACCATTTCAATTCTTTAACCAACAAACTTTTCGCCAAAAAATGACCACTGGCAACCCTTTCGTCGAAAATATCAATAAAATACGAAATTTGTTACCAAAAATCATAGTTACCCTTGTATATTTGACTCATAAACCACCGGGGGAATATTCTCCATCGAATGATACAATTTGCAAAGAAATCCACCGGGTAGTTTTTGAAAACACTCGAGCGGAACTTTTAGAGCTTACTGTTTATAATATATATGATGTGCCTTTGATTTAATGTAATACAATTTTAGAAATAATTATTAATTTTCTTCTTTGGGGTCCGCATGCACCCCAGCTATGAACAAGCGCATTTTTTTTTTTTACCTGTGTGGTTAAGGGTTAAGATGTTACATTCCACAGTGTGCAACGAATGCCCCGAAACTTGCGAAATATATAGCGAAGTTTACACCACGTACCTCACTCGTGCACAAGAGTAGTGATGGGCGATTTCGATTTTTTTAATCGATTTAATCGATACTATGGCCAACTCGATTTAATCGATACTATAAATTTTTTAATCGATGTCTCTAAAGGTCATATCATTTTCATTTTTCTTCAAAAATTTAAGGTCAAGTAGTTGCATGTCCAATCCCAAAACTTTCTTCTGTCTCATAAATGTTAAAACTTCAAAATTCGCTATCACAGTGTCAAATTTAAATAACCTATACCCATCATGAGGATCCAAAAGTATAGGTTCGTTGAAATATGTGTATTTAAAAAATATATATAAGAATCCCATTTTCCTAACAAATCATTGAATTTCGGCCCACACCCTCTTAGATGTCCGCAACGGAAAATCCCAGTTCAAAGGGCATAAAAGCGACACCTGTTGGGTAGTATACACCCAAGCCTAATAAGGATCTATTTATACAACAGTGTAACAGAATATGAAGTTTGATTAAATTCCGTGCATTAGTTTTGAGATATGGCTATCATGAATATCATGAAAAAAGCAGTATAGCAACGCAGCCTATTACATGATTAACACGAAAGACTCAGAAAAAACAACTTACGTCAATGACTAACAGAATATTAAGTTTGATGAAATTCCGTTCATTACTTCTTGAGATGTTATCGCAAACATTGTGTAAACCCTGAAAAACAGTGTTGAATTCAGGGGCTGGTACGGGTGGACCCCCCCCCCCCCGGAACATTGAAATGTCCCCTAGGGAGATTTGAGATTTTATGCTTAATGGACGAAAGTCCAATCCTTCCCACCCCCTGGAGAAAAATGTCTGAATTCAACACTGTTGATAAAAGCAGCATGGCAGCACAATTTGTTATATCATTTACACAAAAACCTAATCATGGATAACTTATGGCATTGTCTAACAGAATATTAAGTTTGATGAAATTTCGATCATTAGTTCTTGAGATATTATCCCTAAAATTGTTTAAATACCGAAAAACGTGTTGAATTCAGGGGGTGGCCCGGGGGGATGACATTCCTCCCCCGGCAACAAAGCATAAAATCTCAAACTTTCTGGGGGGCATTTGAGTGTTTCGGGGGGAGGATAATGTTACCCCCCCCCCCGGGCCACCCCCTGAGTTCAATACGTTTTTGTACATTAAAAATTGATGAAATTTCGTTCATTAGTTCTTGAGATATTATCCCTAAAATTATTTAAATCCTGAAAAACGTGTTGAATTCAGGGGATGGCCCGGGAGGGTAGCATTCCTCTCCCCCCCCCCCCCCCCGCAACATTCAAATGCCCCCCAGAAAGTTTGAGATTTTATACTTTTTGTACATTAAAATGTACAAAAGTCCAATCCCCTCCCCCTCTGAACTGTCCCTCCCGGAGAAAAATGTCTGAATTCAACTCTGCTGATAAAATCAGCATAGCAACGCCCCCTGTTGGGCGATTTATACCGAAACCTAATAAGCAGCAATTTATGCCAAAGTCTAACTAAATGTGGTTTTATGAAAATCCGTGTATTAGTCCTTGAGATAGAGCTATTGCGAAACTCGGGGAAAATGCAGCATAGCAGCGCCACCTGCCGGTAGATTTACATCAAAACCTAATCCTCAACAACTTATGTCAACGTCAAACTGAATCTGAAGTTTGGTGAATATTCGTGCATTAGTTCTTGCGATAGCAATCTTGCGGAAATCATGAAAAATGCAGCATAGCAGCGCCACCTTGTGAGCGATTTTCACCAAAAAGTAATCAGCACCAATTTATATGAAGGTCTAACTGAATCTAAAGTTTCAACAGATTCCATGCATTAGTTCTTGAAATAGACCGCTCACAATTTTTTTGTCAGAGACAAACAAATAGACAGACTGACAGGCCAAAAATTTATAAAAATAGTCAAATCGTATTCCAGACAAGAAGTTCTAACACTATAAATCCTTAGAAACCGGAAGTCGAAAATTTTCACGAAAACAACACTTTATTTTTCTAAAGACAAAAGAAAGCAAGAAAAGATGAACGCATCGATTCTGCCCTTGGATCAGAAACGGTGAATCGATTCAGTTCAGATTCGATGCCGATGTCGATCTTCAGATGCGATCTTCAGAATCGTTACTTTTTTGATTTACTTCAATTCTTTAGATGCAATGTCGAATCGTTATATTTTGATTTACTTTCAATTCTTTAGATGCAATGTCGAATCGTTATGCTTTGATTTACTTCAATTCAAATCGCATCGCGGTCGATCCACGATTCCGGTTGAATCAATTCTTCCAATTTTGCTGTTTTAGTGCCAGAATTGCTGTAAAATTTTGTATAAGAGCCTTTTTTTACTTTCTAGGTTAAATCAGTGTTGAATGCAGGTATTTTTCTCAGGGAGGGATTTATGCGACTCCGGTCGGTATTGGGGGGGGGGAGGGGTATTTCAGAGTTCCGTAATGGGGGGGGTGCACATTTGTCCATTAAAAAGCATAAAATCTCAAAACTTACGGGAGGGACATTTCAATGTCCCGGGAGGGATGTCCTCCCGGGCTACCCCCTGAATTCAACACTAGGTTAAATCGTTATACTTTTGTTTAGAAGCCTAGTTATTCAGGTTACTAGTTTATTATATTGTATTTTTCAAGTTCGTCCCTTCTAATCTCTCCACCCCCCTCTCCCCTTTTCCTCGCTAATCTTAATTTACAGGGCCGTTCAAAATTTGCATGCAATTTTTAAAATGTCCAATTCTTGTTCTATTTTATTATAAAGCCACATTTTGAAACCTTGACCAAAGATACTTTTGAGGTCGCCCCTCCGACCGTTTGGGGCTTACCTGCTTCCTCGGGGGGGGGGGGGGGGGATATTTTTTGTTTCTTCCAAACCATATCGTATAACATATCGTTGGAAAGCTTTTAATGTGATCTTTTATTTTCTGTCTCTAGCCTTCCTTCTTTTTGGTAAGGGTCAATCGTGCTCCAACTTTTGTATTGATATTTTTGACAGTAGTTTCAAAGGAATATATATTTATTCTTTCGGATTTACTGTTTTAAAGGCAGAACTGCTGTCAAATTTCGCATAAGAGCCTTTTTCTTTCTAGGTTAAATTGTAATATTTTTAGTTTAGGAGCCAAGTTATTTGGGTTACTAGTTTATTAAGCTGTACTTTTTCAGTTCGTCACCTATACACCCCCCCCCCCCCTCCCGATCCGAATTTTCTTAATTATGGTCCAATTTCAATGGGACCTTTTTTGACATTCTTCCCGAATCATTTGTTTACCAACTAAACACTGATATTATATCTGCAGCTCTTGGTGAGCACTATTTATGAATGGTAATAACAAATTTCATCTCTTTTCCATTTTAAACTTATCATTCTTGGTTTAAAGCCACGTGACTCAAGGTTCTCGTTAGTTAAGCCGTATTTTCACCCGTAAGTTTGTCAAAATGTTTGTGTAAGTTGTATTATAAAAAATTCAGTCGTTTACAACCAAACTTACTGATTTATGATACTTTGAAATTTATGAAATTTCGGATCTTTCCGAAACTAAAGGATTCCCTGTATGTTATTAATTTTTTTAAAGGGTGTAGGTATGAAAATACGTGCTAAAATGCCTTAAAACCTTTTTTTTCAAATAATATATTTAACAATTTAAACAAAGTGATTCCCGAGAATTTTGTACTGTTTTAAAAGGGGACCACATCTTAGAATGTAAGGGGCGTAAAAATTCGAAACTTGGACAGGGAGATGCAAAAAAAAAAATTTCTCCTTTCAGAAATTCGAAAAAATATTATCTTAATTACAAGCTGAGATATTAATTATTATTTCACTAATTGGTTTATTTCTATTAAATGCTTTTTTTTTTTAAAGGCAGTCACGTGATTTTTTATAGCAGCATTAACGTTTTCTACCGTTTAGCGTGCTGTTCTTTGACGGCGGGCTGAGATAATTACTACTTTTTCAATATCAAAAATTTTATAAGTGTTCATACCACTATTTTCGAATAGTAATTTCACAAATATCTTGAATTCTTGCTTAAGACTACCACCCCCTATACTAATGTATCTTCGGATAGGTTGTATAAAGGAGTTTCGTTTAGATACACTTTTGTTTTGAATAGACTGCGCTCCCTGGTGGTGGAATATAGAGCTAACAGACCGCAATTTCATTTAAAGTAGAAAATCTAACAAGGCGATCTGTTCGAAACTTTAAAAATAGTTTATAACACATAAGAAAAAGTTTAAAAAAGAATGGTCCGAAAATTTCGGGAGGAGGAGGGGGGGGGGAGGGGAAGGCCGCTAGAATTTTTTTTAAACCTTAACGTTCCTTACCGTTTTAGGTGGTGTTTTTTGACGGAGTCCTGAGATAAATGCTACTTATTAAATATAAAAAAGTCAAAAGTTTAGTTACCACTATTTCCGAATGGTAATTTCGGCAAATAGCTTAAATTTTTGATCAAGATTGCCACACTCTTGAGTAATATATCTACTCATAGGTTGTTTAACGGAGTTTCGTTCACAGTTTTGTTAGGAATAGAGTGCGCACCCTGGTGGTGGAATCTGGAACCAACATAACGCGATTTTGTTAAAATTAGGAAATCTAACAATGCGATCTGTTTTAAGCTTTAAGATTGTTTATAATACATGATAAAAAGTTATAAAAAAGAATGGCGCGTCACATTTCGGGGGGGGGGGATAGAGGGGAGGGGCAGAACAAAATTAGAAAATATAACAGGGCGATTTGTTTGAAATTTTAAGATAGTTTATAACACATAATAAAAAAATTTTAAATGATGAATGTCAAAAATTGTTGGGGGGGGGCAAAGTGGGGGGGGGGGTACACCTATACGATGCTGTAGGCAGCGGGAACCCGGTTCGCGGTTCTTTCGCTTCGAGATTTCATATTAGGCGGAACCCGCTAGTTACTAGCTATAATGTTAAAGATTTCCAAGCAATATACATGTGCGTCCACTATCCTTCTAAGACAGTAAAATTAATTGATTTTTATTTCTTCTGAGAAAACTAAATTTTCACGTCTTGCAGCGACGATTTTTTTTTTTTTTTAAATAAAAGAACTTTAATAAACTTTGCTAGTTACATTATTAAACTGAAATTGTAAGAATACTAAATCGGTTCTTATGGCAACGTGAATTATGTCCCTGAAAATTTAAATTTTAATTCAGGCTGGAAGAAAATCACAATGATTTAATTACAGGGACAGTCAAAAGTTTTCCGTTACATTACGGCCAATGGAAAAAATTATTTCAAGTGCATTTTAAGGATGTTACAGACTTTCGAACAGAATGAAATTGATATGCACTTATGAAGTGCACTGTTATAGTACGAGCGCACCACATTTGCCACGTTTGACGCGCAATTTCCCACTTGTATTTAACCGAGACCTTTCTTAAAAAATAAATTTAAATAAAATCTAAATTACAATATTAGTAAAATTACATCTTAAAACTAATAATTTAAAAGTTAAAAACTTTATTATTTGACTCAAAGGTCTGTAATAGCTTACGACTGGGCCCCTGACTTTGTCTACCCTCTAAATGTGAGGTATGGGAGGTGGTCGCTACGGCTCTGCTGATTCGCTAAGTTTTGAAATTAATATTTTTGAGCTTATCTGTGCGAATCTGTGACTATCGAAATATCGATTCAAGTATCGATTCTAGAATTTGGGAATCGATTCTTATTGTGATCGATTCAGTTTTATACGATGTCGATTTTAATCGATTCCTGAATTTTCCAGAATCGCCCATCACTACACAAGAGCACAAGGCGCATGATTTGAGGGTTTAAGGGTGTATTCCGATCCAAACTGCTTATTTTCTGATTCATTTTTGCTCTCAAACGCATCAAACTGGGAAATTCTCTTATTTAGAAACTACATAATGTGCCGTGCTTCTCGATTTCTTGATAAATGCAGAAAATATTGTAAAAAATGCTGTCAAAATCAGCGTTTTGAACCGAAATTTCCGGAAGCGGGTGATCTGGGGATGAAAAAAATGGTCATACTGAAAAAATAATTGCTTAAAAATCAAATTCTAATTAATTGAGCGAAAAATGAAATCACTCGGCACCTTATACAACTCTTCAAAAATCACCCCAGCAAGTTTCATGTTTTTACTTTTAAAAATGAGTCTGAAAATGTCTCAGAAAATTTCGAGCTGTTGAGGGTGGAAAAATATTTTTTCGAATACACCCTTAATTCCTTGAAGGAGGCCATCTCCTCCCAACCATCAAGGAATTTGATATTTTAGAGTACCGTATTTTATGGAAGAAACGCCGCGGCGTTTAAAATTAATTTTCTTTCCAAGTGCGGCGTTTACGATTTTTTTTAATACCAACTGAGTTTCCTTAATTTAAAAATTCATAAATATATTTAAAATCGGATTTAAATATTTCAAATAAAACTTCAGGCATCTTAAGATATTAAAAACGAGGCATCCTACACTGTTCAGAAAACTTTGATTAAAGTTAGGTTAATGTGACGCTGTTGACAAAAGTAGCGTTCCGACGGATGCGGCATTTACAACGGGTGCGGTGATTACGATATTTTTAAGCTTATTCAGGCCAATTTGAGGAGTGCGGCGTTTCTTCCATAAAATACGGTATGTCACTCATCACAGGTCATACTCTTTTTCTTTCTTTTGTTTTTTCTTTTTCAGAAATTGCACAAAAGCTAAAATAACGCGTCCGATTTTATTACAATAGAAGCATTAGCATTAAATAAACACTTTAGGCACGGAAATTATCAATATTATTTATTATTTATTTAACATCAATGAAATTTTCAAAAGCCTTGCTACACTGTAAAAAAGGAATGTAACACCCTGTTATTTGTGACTAAATAACTTGTTTGCGACTCCATGTAAATTGCCAATTTTTCATCCTTCTTGATGCCTACTATTACCCCTCTGAATTTGTCGCTCGAATTCGGCAACGCCCTATATATGTGAAAATAAAACTGTATCAATTGCTTCTCAGCGGTTCATAACAAAATCAAAGTACATTTATAGATTTCCCTGATTCCCCAGTTTAGTAATTTCTACCTCATCTCTACCACAACAATTCCACGACAACAGAAATATGCCGAAAGTCATTGCCTACAAAAGCAACATTATTAATGGCTATTCCTGATAACTTAACCCTTAAATGCCTGGTGTTGCTTTTCGGCAACATACCCAATTTAGGCTCTAAAATACTATTAGAATAATATTGAAGCTATAATGCCTAATGTTGCCAATAAAATACATTCTGAAGATATTATTAAATCGATTTTCAACATGTAGATGGCAACATTTGTGCTGTTTAAGAATAAAGATAGATTTATTTTTTCAATTGTTGCTACTTGTTCATTTTGTTTTGTTTGGAAGCTTGCGAAATACCCTATTTTGACCTGCAGTGAGCAAGTAAAATTTATTTCTTATTATAGTTCCTAAAATTCTTGTGTGTTTAATATTATAGAATTTTATCATGGGAAATTATTTTTTCAATTAAACATCAGTATTGCCGATTAGTAACAAACTGTTTTTTAGCTGTAAACTATACTTAAAACGAAATATGATTTTTTTAAGTATTTTTCCCATGATTTATTTAAAAAATGAAAGCCGAAAAACATTATTACAATGATTTTTGAAAAATCAGGCATTTAGGGGTTAAAAAGTTGGTCCAATACATTTGAACCAACTTTTTAAAATAAAATTAATTACTTAAGTTGTAAAATTTTGAAAATTTACATACAAGCTTTATCTCAGACTTAATGGTTATTTTTATTGTTACGTGTTAATTTTACTATCAATTTCCTTGACGAAATAAATTTTGACGTACAAGACCGCAGTTTCTAAAAGCACGCTAATTTGATCGGCTTTAAAAAGATTTTGAAAGATCGAATTATAATTTTAAAAAGTGGCGATCTCCCTATAAACCGGTTTCTATTCCTTTCTCTTTGTTTGGGGAATTTTAAGGAAAAATCAGCTGCTGTTAAAAGATACTATGGCTGCTTTCCTCTTTGATTAAATAAAACCAGTTAAACATTGCAAAATAAGCTAATATAAAATGAATTAAGTAAACAGAGTCTTTGTCTCCCGGTATTTTTTAACAAAGCGAAAAGAAAGTTCTTTTAAATAAGACATTTTAAGCGGGCTCTCATGTCAAGCACACAAGTCGTATGTTTGTTGTTCAATAAATAAATAAATAAATGAAAGACATTTTAAATGTATCTTTTTAATCTCACGCAATTTTCACCAAACTTTTATTTCTCTTTTTAATATTCACGTGAAAATACTTTTGTTAGAAATGAAATATTACTGGCGCTGTCCCAACAAAAATAGTTGAAAAGTTCATCTCGAGATATCAAATAAATGTCTCGCGCAATTTTTAAATTTAAACTGTTTTGCAATATTATTGTTTGTTCATTTTACGTAATAAGTGTAATGTGACATAAATGTGATGTAATTTCTCCTATTTAAGACGTCTAACGCATGTTAATGAATTTATTTTTTTTACAATATCCTTTCTCTGTTAAAATATAGTTTTTATGAAGTAATTTTCCATAAGTTCCTGCTTTTTATACGTAATTATTTAATTCTAATTTGAAAGAGTTTTTTTTCTGTTTATAATAGTCACGTGTAAATAAATTTTTAATTTGAAGCAAACATTATTGTTTGCGCTGTTTATACAGTTGGCAACAGGTTAAATTAGTACAATTTTCTAAAATAAGTAAAAAATATCTCTCGAAATGTTGAAAATTTGAATTTAAAATAGAAATAAAAGCTCAAAAAATGAGTCAAATTTAAAAAATAAATGCATTCTGCACACCGGGAAATTATAACGTATAAAATAATCTAAAAATGATTAAATTCCGATGTATAGTTTTTGCTCATATAAAACTTTTTTAATGGAACGACTTTGTCCAACTTTAGCTATAAATATCTCTTAAAATAATTCTTCGATTTGAAAACTGTCTGCATCAGCGTGTTTATCAAACATTTCTCTATAATACCGCCGATTTTCATATTTTTGTATGCAATATTTTTCTTAATATTAACGGAGAAAGACCTCCGGTCACAAAAAATTCAAAACCGGCGGCGGCGGTGACAGCGTAAGTTACTTTTTTTTAGAATAGAGAGATTCTGAAATTTTTAATTTAAAAACGGAATATTCGCAGTAAACAAAAGGAGGAAAAACAATTTTTAGGAATGATAATAGTTTGAACAAGAAGCAATAAACAAACATGCTACCTCTTACATATTCAATTATGATTTCAGTCCTATAAAGAATTTTTAAACAATTCTTTTTGTATATTCCAAACAGCTATCGACTCGCAAAAATAAATAAATTAATTAATGAATATAAATATAAATAAAATAACCAAAAATCACCCTTTTTTTAGTCCTATCTATCTTTACTCTTAACTACTTATTATCATTATTAAACTATTATTAGCAGATTACAATAAAATTATGTTAGTAAATTTTTATTACTATTTTATCAGCACTTAACTGGAAAAAAAAGAAACAGACAAAAAAAAAAAATTACTTTGGAAGCAAACGGTATTACCTGAAAAGCTATTGAAAGAACCGAAAGTAATTTATTTGACCTGCTAGTAATACGTATAAAAATAAATACATCATAATGTTTTTCGCCGAGGGAAAACAATAGCAGTCTTACACAAAAAAGTTTCGTCTGCTTGTCTCGGTCTCAACAATGACCCCGTTCCGTTACAGATACAGTTCGTGGCGTTAAATAACTCGCTTAGCAGTTCCGTCGAAGCACACTCCTGAATCTTCAGACAAAGCACCTTCACTCTACTCCGTTTACTTTCAAAAGAAATCAACAAACTGTGTTTTCTTTCATGTCACTGCTGTTTTTAAGTAAGCGAAAAAATAGATTTTTTTTTCTTTCGTATCTTTGTATCATAATCTTAGCTCGCGACAAGGTAGTAAGTTAAAAAGTTGTTTTAACGTTTTTATTACTCTATCCCTTTATTTAATTTAGTGTATCCTTTTATTTTTCCTTTAGTGAATTGGTGTAAAAGCTTCGATGCATTGAAAAAATTCCGGTCAACTTAATAATCACCATGTTGTTTCTTTTCCAGATTTATATAATAAAATATCGCAGCTTTTTTGTTTTCTTTTTTTCCCCTTAGCGACAGACTTGCTCGTTGCTATCAGCCGTTGAAAAACGTCGAATAATTTATGGAAAACTAACCCACTTATGCCCAATAGCAGAAAATTCTCCAAGTGTCTGCGACAGATCTTTCAGCAATCTGCAGGTAAAATGTTACAAATGAACCTTTAATTAATTAATCATTTACTTTTAATGCTTTTAAGCATTTTACTCATTTTTATTAATAATAAACTTAAGTTTTAGTAATAAATAATAAAGAACTAAACATAATATAAAGTTGGAAAAAGATCCAATGGAAAAAAAAATCTGCAAAAGGGAAAAGAAAATCTGCGGCGCACGTCACCCGTCAGGAACTTTCTGCTACCGGGCACTTATGGAAGAATAACATTGTAACGATTTTTGTGCTGCGCATTCGTATTACGCCAGACTATCATTACAAAAAAAATTGTCATTATAGTCGCTATTGGTTTCACTTGATGAAAAATGTGTTGCTATATCTATCGCGCTTATAGACGAGTGTAAGGAAGGAACACACATCGAGTATTCACCTTCAACGCTGTTCGTAACTGCTCTGCTCTACAAGCGCAAAACGTTTTGACATATTTACAAATTCATTTTTTAGGGGAAAGATATGAAATTGGAAAGCCTGGCCATGGAAGCGATTTGGAATTGAACTGTTTTTTCCATTTTTTGATCAATAAATTACCGATTGAGTTATAAGTAGGCATGCACCGAATAGTGATTTTGACCGAATACCGAATATTCGGCCAACAGGCGAACCGAAACTGCCAGGCCGAATAGTAACTATTCGGCCGAATACTGAATATTCGGCTTGTCGAGTACTTTTATATTTCAAAGTTTAAAGGCATTAAAATATTAAATTTTAAAACAATTTTACATAATATTTAAAACAGAAACTTTTATTCTAATAAACAAGAGCTTTTTTTCAAGTAAACTTTATGCTGAAAGAAATCTGCTTTGAATTATTTAAGAAGAGGATAGTTATAAAAAAAATTTTAATTAATAAAATTTTAAATTTCATGGCTACTTCTGAGATTTAAAACAAATGAATAAAATTTTCTTAAATTCTAAAAGAAACATTTTAAAATCAAAGAGAAATTGTGAAAAAATTGGAAGAAAAATTGTACAGGATCATATATTTGCTTGTCAGGAAGAGACTAAAGTAAAAGTTAATAAATAATGCAATCGATTCAAATTTTATAGGGTGACAACTTAGCAAGAATAATTGTTCTACACCCTTTGATTAAAGCAAGGAAGTTTTTAAATGCATCCTAGATCGGTGTCTGAAGTGGGCAATCATTTTCAGAGATTGTAAACGTTGTTCTTAAAATCTTAGCAAGAAACAGATTATTTACTGGACAGTGTTGAGGAACTTGCATTTGTACATAATTAATTCCTATGAAAATCCTCGTGATTGGTTAATTTTTTTAATTTACTTAATACATTAATAATTTACCTCACAAACAGCAAATAAATAATGTAAAAACATTCTCTTTTATTTAAATATGATTCTGTTTCTAATTATTCTGAATATCATTATAAGTTGACTGTTAAGCGTACAAGTTGTATAAGGTTTTAAAAAATATGTTTTAAAAGTTTATTTTAAATATTCGGTTGGGCCGAATATTTCGATATTCGGCCAAACCGAATATTCGGCATGCCGAATAATTTGCTATTCGGCCAAGCCGAATACTCGGCATACCGAATAGTAGTTTGATATTCGGCCAAACAGAATATTCGGTAACATGGCCGAATACCGAATAGATACCGAATATTCGGAGCATCCCTAGTTATAAGCGATTTTGATCACGTGACAAACACGATTTTCACCCTTCACGAACTAGTTTTTCTGCTTTCTTCAGGAACTTCGGGTCAAAACTTCAACTTTGACACTATTTTCTGAAAGATCTATTGCGTTTGAAAAAAACGAAAAAAAAAAATAGCTCGATTACATAGTTTCTGAGGAACAACACCTGCTAGTTTCATGCATTTCCGAACAAAAATAAATTAAAACTTATGTCAGAAAGTTGCCCTTTTGGATTAGAGAACACCCTAGGGTGTTCTCAAATCCAAAAGGGCATGAAACTAGCAGATGTTGTTGTTCAGAAACTATGTAATCTAGCTGTTTTTTCCGTTTTTTTTTTTTTGCAAACGCAATAGATCTTTCAGAAAATAGTGTCAAAATGGATGTTTTGAACCGAAGTTCCCGAAGAAAGCAGAAAAACCAGTCAGCCAAGGACGAAAAAGTGATTGTCACGTGATCAAAATCGCTTGTAACTCAATAGGTAATTTATTGATCAAAAAATGGAAAACACAACTCAATTCCAAATCGCTTCCATGACCAGGCTTTCCAATTTTATATCTTTCCGTTAAAAAATGAATTTGTAAATGTGTCAAAACATTTTGCGCTTGTTGAGCAGAGCAGTTAAGAACAGCCTTAACAAATATTCTGAATATTCATTCGTATTAGAGAATTCTCTATCTACAATAGTACCACTTGGATCCTTTTATTTATTTATTAGGTATATCATAGTCTATGGGCATCTTTTAATAATCAAGTGCTATTAGGTAAACACTGCAATTCTTATATTGTAGTTGTAAATATTTTTAGCCCCCGGTATGCTATTTCTTTCTCTCAGCTTATTTTGTGTCGTTTCCAATAAATAACGTTACCTTGTATAAGCCAGCCGTAAAACAAAAGCCGATGTTTCATTGTGCGATTAAATACTCTACAGCATTTTTTAAAACTTCTAAGCATCGCTCATTTTCAATGTTTATACTAGAGATCTGCACGGGCCGGCCCGTGGCCAGAAGCCCGAGCCCGGCCCGGGCCGATTTTCATTCACAGCACTCGGGCCGGGTCGGTCCCGGGCTCCACTCTGTTCGGACCGGGCCGGGCCTAACTTAATTTTTCTGTACAGAGCCGGGCCTGGTTTCATTCCTAGTCTTCACGGCCCAAACTTTTCAGTCCTAGTTTTGAGACAGCCCGTATGAAAATCATTGTCTCAGCGTGGCCTGTTCCATTTAAAGATCAGTTAAATTAAGCCTGGCCCAAAAGTTTTTTTCAAAAAATGCATACATTTTTGAATCGCCATTATTCTAGACTTAAACATTAAAATTTATTATTTTTAAAGAATAGTAGATTTCTACGCATATTAAAATATAACTAAATTGAAATACAGTAAAATGTGTGAAAAGGAACCTGCCTATGATGGAACCCTGTTTTAAACTGAAAAACGTGTTGATCCATGCAAAATGAATATACTTATAAGTAAGAAAAGAATATATAATACATTTACACTTGCTAAGAAGGGAACTTGTCTATAACGCATTTTTTTTTTCTTTTCTATGCAATTCCATCTTAGAAGATTTTACTGTATAGCATTTTTCCGGTTTTTAACACTTCTATACATGGAATATGGATTAACAATTTAATGATAACTGAAACATTTACATACAAGAAATAGAGATTCATTAAAAAAATAAATATCGCAGCCTGCTGCACTTCTATAAAAATAAAGATTATAAACATTGAAAAAAAAGTTAAGATAAATATTTTTGGTCAGAACTCCTCGTACGAGACAAATTTTTAACCAATTCGACGTAAAAATCAATGTTTTGTAGAAGTTCACTCGGGCCGGGCCCGGGCCGAGATTTTAACTTTTTTCCGGGCCGGGTCGGGCTCGGGCCAAACTTTTAATTTTTTTATCGGGCCGGGCCGGGCCAATATTATTTTTTCTACGGGCTGGGCCGGGCCCGGGCCGAACTTTTAATTTTTGTATCGGGCCGGGCCGGGCCGATTTTTTTTCTCTATGAGTTGGGCCGCGCCCGGACCTGGAAATGTCGGCCCGTGCAGACCTCTAGTTTATACCGTCGTATTGGGGGAAAAAAAAGTACTTTTTAATGCAATTTGTTTGAAAACTGCATCTCCATTTATTTTTGAAATATTAATTTTTTGTAGTTTTTAGCGACATTTGTTTCATTTTGGCAACTCAAGTACTCCATTTCTGTAGAAAGTAAAGAAAAAATAGTTGAAAAATAGCAATTATATCTTCTTGTTGCCATTTTCCCATAAAAACTGAAAAAATGTAATTAAAATAAATGCTATTTTGAGAAAAATATAAATGAATGATTTATGATAAAACATGGAGCGATTATAAACTATATTTAATTTCAAGTAGGGGAGCTAGGGGATGGATGGGACATTCTCAATATTTCAGGCAATAAACATTTATTTTAAATAGCTTCCTAACTTATTAATTTGCTTATTTTACTAACTTGCTTATTTTAAATTGCTTCCTAAAATAAACGGGCCGGGCCGGCAAAAAAATTAATCGGGCCTATCGGCCCGATATAAGAATTTAAGCAAAGCAGATAAAATACGAGCCATTTTCAATTAATATGATTTTCTCGAGAAGTATAAACGTGCGTCACGAGCCGATGCGAGTTTAACAACATCAAAACAGAAATTTAACATGTCCATCGTAGAGATCGGCATCGTACAGTTACAAGATGTCTGATTCCGAGTTTAATTTTTTTTCAGCAGACTCGTGCCGGGACGGAACTGGTTTTAATCGATCTCAGGATGTGTAGAACAGTCATTGTGTTTTGTAGTATTAATAGTGATAATGAACTTCTCTTAACAGTATCTTTGGAAATATACCTTAAGGTGGTTCTCATATTCACTGCTCAACAATGCGAAGCTTTCAGACACATTTTCTGACAAAATTTTTAACTATAAAGGAATAAAATTGACAAGCCATTAATAACACAAGATATGACAAGCCATATGACAAGCCATGACAAGCCATATTGAAGGCATTTGGAAACGAAAAGCTTTTTCCATATTTGATAAATTTCTTACAGAGATAACAGAGATTCCTGTCACGTGATTGTACGTTTTTCTCCTTTCCTGTACTGTTGCTTCCAGAAATTCGATTCAAAACGCTAACTTTGACAGTATTTTCAGAAAGATATATTGCTGTTATCTATAAAAAAAAAAAAAAAACGACATTTACATAGCTTCTGAATAAGAATACCTGCCAGTCTTACGCGTTTCCGAAAAGAAAAGAATTCATAAATGTGTCGAAATGTAGCTCCTTTGGATTTGAGAAAAGCCTTAAAAATGAGAGAAATATTTTCACAAATCTACTTTTTATTATACAGCTTCAAAAGTTATTATGTTTTTAATCCTTTATTCTGAACTACATTAATCTTTTAATGAATCCTTATTTCCATTTTGAAATGTCTGTAGACACGATGACTAAAACACTGTAAGTAATCGTTAATGTTTACTATTGTGTGTTTTCTGTTTTGCGAACATCATAGTAATGTAAAATATACTGTAAAATGTTCCCATAAATATGTATGTAGTATTCATTAAAAGAATCTTAATTGTGTGTTGAGAAAAAACGGTTTTTTTTTTCTTTTTTTTTCTTCTTTTTTTTTCTTTTTTTTTTTTGTAGAAATTGTGTCGGGCCGGGCCGAGAACTGTAAAAATGCAAACGGGCCAGGCCGGGCTCGGGCCGAACTTCCAATTTTACACCGGGTCGGGCTGGGCCAAGATAGCTTTCGTTCGGGCCGGGCCGGGCCCGGGCCCGGGCCTGGAAATTCCGGCCCGTGCAGACCTCTAACATGATGGTTAATTTTAAGATGTAAGAAGATGGTTTCTAAAAAAATCACAACTTCAAATGAGTACTGAAATAAGCGTATTAATTGAGCATAAAAGTTTCAAAATATTTTCTAAATTATCATTTATTTAGTTTTATTTCTTTTTATTAATTTAAGTCTCATTTCTGCCTAATGCAGTGTAATAATGAAGCAACTATGTTTTATGTCAAACTATGTTTTAAATAATGATTTTTGAATTATTCCTAAAAGTATAATTTCTTTTAATAAAAATTAGACATATAAATATCACTTGGCATATTTCAAATATTACGCGTGCAAAGCCGCGGGGTTTGCTAGTAAATAAATAAAAGTCTAAGGTCTTTAAAAGACTAAAGTCTTTATTGCTGTTCTCTTTAAAAAAATAAAGTCTTTATTGTTGTTGTTATTATTATTATTACTATTATTACTGTTATTCGATCTCTGCAATTTTCTAAATAGAACATAAGCAGTGAATTAATATATATATATATATATATATATAACAATAAAATAAAATAAAATAAAATTCTTATATGGATGTATATACCGGGTGTCCTAAAAAGGACCGACTGATTTTAAAATTCAATAACTTGCAAACGGTGACAGATATTTAAAAAATTCTTGCAGGAGGGTTATGCATAAGGTCAAAAGTTTTTTTAGAGTGATTTTCGATTTTAGTTCGAATTACAAACAGTAAATGGCTCTGTAAGCAATAGGCGCTAAATACAGGCTCGATTTTTTGGCCTTTCAGTTCTTCCATGCGGAAAAAAGAGGATGAAATGTATTGAGTGGGTCCCGAAGGCCCAAAAATCGAGCCTGAATTTAGCGTCTATTGATCGCAGCGCCATCTATTGTTTGTGATTCGAACTAAAATCTAAAATCACTGCAAAAAAACTTTTGAGCTTATGCATAACCCTCCTGCAAGAATTTTTTAAATATCTGTCACCGTTTGCAAATTATTGAATTTAAAAATCAGTCAGTCCTTTTTAGGACACCCGGTATATTTCAAATTGCAATTAAAACCCCCCTAATCTTCCAGTAATTGATAATTAAACCGGAGAAAATAATTTCATAATGAAGCAAAAAATGAGACAATGAAGATTCTGATAAATGAAATGCTAATCGTTATTAACACTATCCTAAAAAAACTTAGTTATTGCTGTAGTTTTATCGATGAGGTAATTTCCATATTTATACAGTTTATACAGCGATAGTTCGGGGAAAGTCACTGTGTTGTGCATCCATCAGTAGAAAAAGAGTTACCAAACTCAAAACACACCTTTGCAGTCAGAAAAAAAAAAAAAAAAAAAAAAAAAAAGCTCTCTTAACAGAGTGCCCATATTCTATCCAAAAATATTAAAGTAGGTAATCATTGTTCGAATGGATAGCTGCTCGTAATTGTAAAAATGAAAAGCAATCATTTTGTGATACATTTAATGTAGTAGCTAGTATTATTCCCTTTCTGATTCTCCAAAAAAAAAAAGCATCAAAATGGCGGCAATCTTGTCTTTCTTTTTCGGTATGAGTATAAAAACTAAAATGACGTCTCCATTGCTATGGAAACGAATAGCGAGATGCGTTCCCGTTCCCATTTCAAACAGTCGCGGAGAAATTGTTCAGATCGGGGGATTAAAAGCATGAGATAACAGTCTGATTATTTTCTGCTGATAGAAAGTGATAAATAAAAATCTAGTTAAGTTTAGATTTATCAAATGCAGCAAAATTTAGTTAGATGAAATTTACCTTTTCAAAAGAAAAAAAAAAAAGGCACAAAATGTCGTCTGCAAATATTAAAAGAGAATTGTCGCAGATAGTTTCACCAAAGAAAAATAATTTCATCTCTTTTGTTTTGGGTATTTATATACATGTAAATCTGATAAGCAAAGATAGAAGTCCCTTTTTATTTTATTTTATTTATTTTGTAAAAAAATTCTTTATAATATTGTGAACTGTAATCGAAAATATTAATAAAAATGTGTTAAATCAAAATGAAAATATAAATTATCCCAATTAATCGTGAATCGATTGTGTTTCGATTAATCTTTGGAAAAAACCAAATTAAATCACCGCACATTTTATGTTCTTATACCCCATCAATAGGAACTAGATCAGGGACGGCGAACCTTTTCAGATCCACGTGCCAAATTTTTTCAAAAATATGTTTTACGTGATCATAACGTGCCAACAATATAAAATTTTAATGGATCAAATAGTAATGAGTCAAAATTATATAAAGTTTTGTTTATAGCATTAAAAAAATATGGGTAATATTTGATGTTATACTTTAAAAATTTATTTTTAAAATATTATTTCTACTGTCTCATCTTAGATGCTAAATAATTTATATCAGTTCCGTACTTACTTATTTTTAAGAGAATGCAAACTGAATTGGACTCATTTGACAAGATGTTTTATTTGAATTTTTCGTATTATTTGTTTCCGAAAAGATAGTCTTGCCTTGATAGTCTGAAAAAAATTGTCAAAATGGCAAACAGGAGAATCTACAGCTTTTAGTGTCTGGAATTGAATTCCAATTTGTTATAATTTTAACATCGGCATTTTTGTTTATAATGCCTTTTAATCTTTCTTTTGCGAAATGCTATATAGGTTCGCCGTCCCTGAACTAGAGTGTGCGGTTATCGGCAAAGATGCAATTTGGATGATGCGAGGAACATTTTTTGTGATCAGTGGTCAATTCAGGATGTGGACAATCCTCCCCCCCCCCCCCACCCGGAAGACCGGAGACCAAAATATCTCCATCCCCGAAACCGCAGAAGTCCCTCCCGGAGAAAAACATCTGAATTCAACGATTAATTGAACAATTTTTTTTTTTCCTTTTGGTGGAGTACTTGAGGCTGTTCTCAACTGCTTTCCTCAACAAGCGCAAAACGTTTTGACACATTTACAAATTCATTTTTTAACAGAAAGATATAAAATTGGAAGGCTTGACTATGAAAGCGATTTGGAATCGAAATGTGTTTTCCATTTTTTTTATAAATAAACTACCTATCGAGTTATAAGCGATTTTAATCACGTGACAGACTTTTTTCACCCTTCCTTGAGTGGTTATTCTTCTTCCGCGCGGAAATTCGATTCAAAACGTCCACTTTGACATTATGAAAGATCTATTGCGTTTGCAAAAAAAACGGAAAATACAGTTCGATTACATAGTTTCTTAACAACAACATCTACTAGTTTCATGCATTTCCGAACAAAAATAAATTAAAACTTACGTCATAAATTTCTCCTTTTGGATTTGAGAACAGCCTTAAATGTCTAAAAGCTTTACTTCTGTAATTATTAAATTCTGAAAATAACAATAATATTCTTTCCATATTATAAATTTGTATACTTATACGCCTCAAAAAAGAAAAGAAATGAAATCCAGATTAGGTCTTCAATTTTAAATTTGTCCCTGGTTCGGTTCAGAATAAGAATTTTCATCCCTCTGTAATCATAACCATGTGCTTTCTTTTCCCATATTTATACTGCCGATATTATTCCTAATATCAAATTTAGGCGTGCGTAATTGTAATAGTTTTTCTATTACGCCATTAAGCTCAAAATTTAATTATATAATTTAATTTAATTTAATTTTTAAATCGTACGAATCATCTATAATATTTCATGGAGAATCAAATATAAAAGGAAATAATCTGATAATCTGACTCAATAGATGAATTATTGAAAAGAATTGCAAAATATTTTGAAAGTTTCCATGATAACAGACGCGTAATAATAAACCTCTGGCCTTTTATAAAAATACTTTAAAAAGTATTTACATATACGGCGAAACGAAAAAAAAAAATTCAAAAGAATAATCTTTCCTGTAAACTATTTTACTACGCCGAATAGAGTAAGTAATATGAATTAATGTATGCAGATCGCATTCAATTCAAGAAATAAAATTTAGCAGAAGAAACATTATATACATGAACACACGATAGATGGCGCTTTGCATCATAATTCGCAATGTTTTCATGGTGTCTTCAGATTCAGATTGCGATTTACTTGTTTTGTCGAATGTCTACTTTTTTCGGAACGTCTAATCAGGAAGTAAAACTAATAAACGTATTGCTTTGAATTCACCTTATTTGGCAAATGCCCCTGCTCTTAAAATTGTCGATATTTTGCTTCGAAACCAGTTAATGTAAATAAATACATTCAAAACAAATTATTTGCTTCCGGAGACCTGAGATTAGTGATGGGCGATTTCGATTTTTTTAATCGATTTAATCGATACTATGGCCAACTCGATATAATCGATACTATAAATTTTTTAATCGATGTCTCTAAAGGTCATATCATTTTCATTTTCCTTCAAAAATTTAAGGTAAAGTAGTTGCATGTCCAATCCCAAAACTTTCTTCTGTATCATAAATGTTAAAACTTCAAAATTCGCTATCACAGTGTCAAATTTAAATAACCTATACCCATCATGAAGATCCAAAAGTATAGGTTCGTTGAAATATGTGTATTTAAAATATATATATAAGAATCCCATTTTCCTAACAAATCATTGAATTTCGGCCCACACCCTCTTAGATGTCCGCAACGGAAAATCCCAGTTCAAAGGGCATAAAAGCGACACCTGCTGGGTAGTAGACACCCAAGCCTAATAAGGATCTATTTATACGACAGTGTAACAGAATATGAAGTTTGATTAAATTCCGTGCATTAGTTTTGAGATATGGCTATCATGAATATCATGAAAAAAGCAGTATAGCAACGCAGCCTATTACATGATTAACACGAAAGACTCAGAAAAAACAACTTCCGTCAATGACTAACAGAATATTAAGTTTGATGAAATTCCGTTCATTACTTCTTGAGATGTTATCGCAAACATTGTGTAAACCCTGAAAAACAGTGTTGAATTCAGGGGCTGGTACGGGTGGACCCCCCCCCCCCACCCGGAACATTGAAATGTCCCCTAGGGAGATTTGAGATTTTATGCTTAATGGACGAAAGTCCAATCCTTTCCCCCTCGTAACTCTAGAATGTTCCTCGCCAGAACCATAGAAATCCCCCCCCCCCCCGGAGAAAAATGTCTGAATTCAACACTGTTGATAAAAGCAGCATGGCAGCACAATTTGTTATATCATTTACACAAAAACCTAATCATGGATAACTTATGGCATTGTCTAACAGAATATTAAGTTTGATGAAATTTCGTTCATTAGTTTTTGAGGTATTATCCCTAAAATTGTTTAAATCCTGAAAAACGTGTTGAATTCAGGGGGTCGCCCGAGGGGATGACATTCCTCCCCCCGCAACAAAGCATAAAATCTCAAACTTTCTGGGGGGCATTTGAGTGTTTCGGGGGGAGGAGAATGTCACCCCCCCCGGGCCACCCCCTGAGTTCAATACGTTTTTGTACATTAAAAATTGATGAAATTTCGTTCATTAGTTCTTGAGATATTATCCCTAAAATTATTTAAATCCTGAAAAACGTGTTGAATTCAGGGGATGGCCCGGGAGGGTAGCATCCCCCCCCCCCCCGCAACATTCAAATGCCCCCAGAAAGTTTGAGATTTTATGCTTTTTGTACATTAAAATGTACAAAAGTCCAATCCCCTCCCCCTCTGAACTGTCCCTCCCGGAGAAAAATGTCTGAATTCAACTCTGCTGATAAAAACAGCATAGCAACGCCCCCTGTTGGGCGATTTATACCGAAACCTAATAAGCAGCAATTTATGCCAACGTCTAACTGAATGTGGTTTTATGAAAATCCGTGTATTAGTTCTTGAGATAGAGCTATTGCGAAACTCGGAAAAAATGCAGCTTAGAAGCGCCACCTGCCGGTAGATTTACATCAAAACCCAATCCTCAACAACTTATGTCAACGTCAAACTGAATCTGAAGTTTGGTGAATATTCGTGCATTAGTTCTTGCGATAGCAATCTTGCGGAAATCATGAAAAATGCAGCATAGCAGCGCCACCTGTTGAGCGATTTTCACCAAAAAGTAATCAGCACCACTTTATATGAAGGTCTAACTGAATCTAAAGTTTCAACAGATTCCATGCATTAGTTCTTGAAATAGACCGCTCACAATTTTTTGTCAGAGACAAACAAATAGACAGACTGACAGACAAAAAATTTATAAAAATAGTCAAATCATATTCCAGACAAGAAGTTCCAACACTATAAATCCTTAGAAACCGGAAGTCGAAAATTTTCACGAAAACAACACTTTATTTTTCTAAAGACAAAAGAAAGGAAGAAAAGATGAACGCATCGATTCTGCCCTTGGATCAGAAACGGTGAATCGATTCAGTTCAGATTCGATGCCGATGTCGATCTTCAGATGCGATCTTCAGAATCGTTACTTTTTTGATTTACTTTCAATTCTTTAGATGCAATGTCGAATCGTTATGCTTTGATTTACTTCAATTCAAAGCGCATCGCGGTCGATCCACGATTCGGGTTGAATCAATTCTTCCAATTTTGCTGTTTTAGTGCCAGAATTGCTGTAAAATTTTGTATAACAGCCTTTTTTTACTTTCTAGGTTAAATCAGTGTTGAATGCAGGTATTTTTCTCAGGGAGGGATTTATGCGACTCCGGTCGGGATTGGGGGGGGGGGGGGGTATTTCAGAGTTCCGTAATGGGGGGGGGGTGCACATTTGTCCATTAAAAAGCATAAAATCTCAAAACTTACGGGAGGGACATTTCAATGTCCCGGGAGGGATGTCCTCCCGGGCCACCCCCTGAATTCAACACTAGGTTAAATCGTTATACTTTTGTTTAGAAGCCTAGATATTCAGGTTACTAGTTTATTATATTGTATTTTTCAAGTTCGTCCCTTCTAATCTCTCCACCCCCCTCTCCCCTTTTCCTCGCTAATCTTAATTTACAGGGCAGTTCAAAATTTGCATACAATTTTTAAAATGTCCAATTCTTGTTCTATTTTATTATAAAGCCACATTTTGAAACCTTGACCAAAGATACTTTTGAGGTTGCCCCTCCGACCGTTTGGGGCTTACCTGCTCCCTCGGGGGGGGGGGGGGTGATATTTTTTGTTTCTTCCAAACCATATCGTATAACATATCGTTGGAAAGCTTTTAATGTGATCTTTCATTTTCTGTCTCTAGCCTTCCTTCTTTTTGGTAAGGGTCAATCGTGCTCCAACTTTTGTATTGATATTTTTGACAGTAATTTCAAAGGAATATATATTTATTCTTTCGGATTTACTGTTTTAAAGGCAGAACTGCTGTCAAATTTCGCATAAGAGCCTTTTTCTTTCTAGGTTAAATTGTAATATTTTTAGTTTAGGAGCCAAGTTATTTGGGTTACTAGTTTATTAAGCTGTACTTTTTCAGTTCGTCACTTATACATCCCCCCCCCCCCCCCGATCCAAATTTTCATAATTATGGTCCAATTTCAATGGGACCTTTTTTGACATTCTTCCCGAGTCATTTGTTTACCAACTAAACACTGATATTATGTCTGCAGCTCTTGGTGAGCACTATTTATGAATGGTAATAACAAATTTCGTCTCTTTTCCATTTTAAACTTATCATTCTTGGTTTAAAGCCGCGTGACTCAAGGTTCTCGTTAGTTAAGCCGTATTTTCACCCGTAAATTTGTCAAAGTGTTTGTGTAAGTTGTATTATAAAAAATTCAGTCGTTTACAACCAAACTTACTGATTTATGATACTTTGAATTTTATGAAATTTCGGAGCTTTCCGAAACTAAAGGATCCCCTGTATGTTATTAATTTTTTTTCAAGGGTGTAGGTATGAAAATACGTGCTAAAATGCTTTAAAACCTTTTTTTTTTCAAATAATATATTTAACAATTTAAACAAAGTGATTCCCGAGAATTTTGTACTGTTTTAAAAGGGGACCACATCTTAAAATGTAAGGGGCGTAAAAATTCGAAACTTGGACAGGGCGATGCAAAAAAAAAAAAAAAAAAAAAAATCTCCTTTCAGAAATTCGAAAAAATATTATCTTAATTACAAGCTGAGATATTAATTATTATTTCACTAATTGGTTTATTTCTATTAAATGCTTTTTTTTTTAAAGGCAGTCACGTGATTTTTTATAGCAGCATTAACGTTTTCTACCGTTTAGCGTGCGGTTCTTTGATGGCGGGCTGAGATAATTACTACTTTTTCAATATAAAAAATTTTATAAGTGTTCATACCACTATTTTCGAATAGTAATTTCACAAATATCTTGAATTCTTGCTTAAGACTACCACCCCCTAGACTAATGTATCTTCGGATAGGTTGTATAAAGGAGTTTCGTTTAGATACACTTTTGTTTTGAATAGACTGCGCTCCCTGGTGGTGGAATATAGAACTAACAGACCGCGATTTCATTTAAAGTAGAAAATCTAACAAGGCGATCTGTTCGAAACTTTAAAGATAGTTTATAACACATAAGAAAAAGTTTAAAAAAGAATGATTGGAAAATTTCGGGAGGAGGGGGGAAGGCCGCTAGAATTTTTTTTAAACCTTAGCGTTCCTTACCGTTTTAGGTGGGGTTTTTTGACGGAGTCCTGAGATAAATGCTACTTATTAAATATAAAAAAGTCAAAAGTTTAGTTACCACTATTTCCGAATAGTAATTTCGACAAATAGCTTAAATTTTTGATCAAGATTGCCACACTCTTGAGTAATATATCTACTGATAGGTTGTTTAACGAAGTTTCGTTCACAGTTTTGTTAGGAATAGAGTGTGCACCCTGGTGGTGGAATCTGGAACCAACATAACGCGATTTTGTTAAAATTAGGAAATCTAACAATGCGATCTGTTTTAAGCTTTAAGATTGTTTATAATATATGATAAAAAATTATAAAAAAGAATGGCGCGTCACATTTCGGGGGGGGGGGGGATAGAGGGGAGGGGCAGAACAAAATTAGAAAATATAACAGGGCGATTTGTTTGAAATTTTAAGATAGTTTATAACACATAATAAAAAAAATTTAAATGATGAATGTCAAAAATTGGTGGTGGTGGTGGGGGGGGGGGGGGGAGGTGAGCGCGTTTTTCCGACCCGGTGGGCAAAGTGGGGGGGGGGGGTACACCTATACGATGCTGTAGGCAGCGGGAACCCGGTTCGCGGTTCGTTCGCTTCGAGATTTCATATTAGGCGGAACCCGCTAGTTACTAGCTATAAAGATTTCCAAGCAATATACATGTGCGTCCACTATCCTTCTAAGACTGTAAAATTAATTGATTTTTATTTCTTCTGAGAAAACTAAATTTTCACGTCTTGCAGCGACGATTTTTTTTTTTTTTTTTAAATAAAAGAACTTTAATAAACTTTTCTAGTTACATTATTAAACTCAAATTGTAAGAATACTAAATCGGTTCTTATGGCAACGTGAATTATGTCCCTGAAAATTTAAATTTTAATTCAGGCTGGAAGAAAATCACAATGATTTAATTACAGGGACAGTCAAAAGTTTTCTGTTACATTACGGCCAATGGAAAAAATTATTTCAAGTGAATTTTAAGGATGTTACAGAGTTTCGAACAGAATGAAATTGATATGCACTTATGAAGTGCACTGTTATAGTACGAGCGCACCACATTTGCCACGTTTGACGCGCAATTTCCAACTTGTATTTAACCGAGACCTTTCTTAAAAAATAAATTTAAATAAAATCTAAATTACAATATTAGTAAAATTACATCTTAAAACTAATAATTTAAAAGTTAAAAACTTTATTATTTGACTCAAAGGTCTGTAATAGCTTACGACTGGGCCCCTGACTTTGTCTACCCTCTAAATGTGAGGTATGGGAGGTGGTCGCTACGGCTCTGCTGATTCGCTAAGTTTTGAAATTAATATTTTTGAGCTTATCTGTGCGAATCTGTGACTATCGAAATATCGATTCAAGTATCGATTCTAGAATTTGGGAATCGATTCTTATTGTGATCGATTCAGTTTTATACGATGTCGATTTTAATCGATTCCTGAATTTTCCAGAATCGCCCATCACTACCTGAGATTGTGCTCCTTCCTATATCACCCATGATCTTGTCTGTGAGTAGGAGGTGTTCCAGGTGCGGCCGTGGGTGGAAGGTTACAAAAATGTGTTTCACTTTTTTCCTGACAAAGTTGTGTAACAAACGAATGTTCGTGAATGTGTGAGAAATTAATGACCTAGGCCAGGGACGGCAAACCTATGGCACGCTGCAGATTGTTTTTGGCACGGCATAGATTCAGGTTCTACATCAAAATATAGCAAAATTTTACAAAATGCATTAATTAATCTAGACTAGATGTTGTATCTGTTTATCTAAATTCGATTAGTTTGGTTGGTTATCATTCTCATACATATTGAAGAAATTGAAATATAACTTAATGTATTCCAATCTAGTTCAATATTGGCTCAAGAAATTGTCAGAATAAGAGAGAATTGGGAGATTATCGCAAAAGAAAGATTAAAAGGCATTATAAACAAAAATGCCGATGGTAAAATTATAACAACTTGGAATTCAATCCCAGACACTAAAAGCTGTAGGTTTTGGAGCTTGCGATTGGGCAATATTTTCTCCGAGACATTCTTTTCGGAAATAAATAATATGAAAAATTCAAGTAAAAACATATTGTCAATGAATCCAATTTAAGGGTGTATTCCGATCCAAACTGCTTATTTTCTGATTCATTTTAAAATTCATTTTTGCTCTCAAACGCATCAAACTGGGAAATTCTCTTATTTAGAAACTACATAATGTGCCGTGCTTAATAATTTTTTGATAAATGCAGAAAATACTGTAAAAAACGCTGTCAAAGTTGGCGTTTTGAACTGATTTTTTCGAAGCGGGCGATCTGGGAATGAAAAAAATGGTCATACTGAGAAAATAATTGTTTAAAAATCAAATTCTAATTAATTGAGCTGAAAATGAAATCACACGGCATGTTAAACATGTCTTCAGAAATCACCCCAGCAAGTTTCATGTTTTTACTTTTAAAAATGAGTCTGAAAATGTATCAGAAAATTTCGAGCTGTTGAGGGTGGAAAAATATTTTTTTCGAATACACCCTTAACATGCAATCTCTTAAAAATAACTATGTACAAAGCTGATATAAATTATCCGGCATCTAAGATGAGACAACAGAAATAATATTTAAAAAATAAACTTCTACGGAATAGCATCAAATATTAACCATATTTTTTTAATGCTAGAAAAAAACAAAATTTTAAGTATTTTGATTCATTATTATTTGATCCATTAAAATTTTTTATTGTTGGCACGTCATGATCACGTAAAATACATTTATGGAAAAATGTGGCACGTGGATTTAAGAGGCTGTTCTCAACTGCTCTGCTCAAGAAGTGCAAAACGTTTTGACAGATTTACAGATTGATTTTTTAACACAAAGATATAAAATTGGAAGGCCTGACTATGGAAGCGATTTGGAATCGAACTGTGTTTTCCATTTTTTGATCAATCAATTACCTATTGAGTTACAAACGATTTTGATCATGTGACAAAGATGTTTTCTGCCTTCGCTGACCAGTTATTTTGCTTTCTTCGGGAACTTCGGTTCAAAACGTCCACTTTGACACTATTTTCTGAAAGATCTATTGCGTTTGAAAAAAAAAAAAAAAAACGGAAAAAACAGCTCGATTACATAGTTTCTGAATAACAACACCGGCTAGTTTCATGCATTTCCGAACAAAAATAAATATTTAAACTTATGTCAGAAAGTTGTCCTTTTGGATTTGAGAACAGCCTTAAAAAGGTTCGCCGTCCCTGGTCTAGGCAGTGGCGCCAACTTATATGGCCCCATGGGACTCGAGCCCACCCACTAATTTGATCTTTCCGCCGACCCAATTTCCATTGATTTATTTCGTTATTTATTTAATCGGTGAAATAAAATTTTGTTATATTTAAGTTTTTAAAATAATTTTGTTTGAAAAAGAGTAAAGCACATCAATTAGACTTACTGAAGCACCGAAAGCCCCTTCAGCAGATGTAAAAATAAATTTATATCAAAAACAAACTTCCTGCATATTTTGCCATCAGTTTTAATATCGTGATGAATCGATGAAGGTGACTAAAATGACATTTAGATTTTCTTGATATTTAGTTTTTTACATTTTCAATACAGTAGAAACTCTTTTATCCGAAACTCTTTTAACCGAAATTCTCGATTAACCGAAATCCATTATTAAAGTTTTTTTTTTATTATTATCACATTCCTCGTGTGCAAAATCCCTTTTGAAGCCTTTCTTTTTTTTTTTTTTTTTTACTTGTGTGCAAGCGGTCCTTTCCGAGCTACGAGTAGATATAAATATTTTCGATCCCCCTTTCTTAGAGTTCCATTGAATTTAGCTTGAGCTCCCCTAAGCTGCGGAATGAAGCGAAGAAAACAGCAATTCTGAAGCTTTTTATTGTTTTGCAAAAGGTTTGGCATAGCTGGAACAACAGAAAAACTGTGATACTTGTGGACTAATAATATTAAAAAACTCCGTGATAGAGCTTCAAAGAAGAGACAATCGAAACAGCGACCAACTAAACATTTTTTCTTTTTCAGACCATTCTGATATATGTGAAAGGTACTTCATTTCAAAATTAAAATTCAGGTAATTTATTCTTGTTTCTATTTTGCTATTGCTTTATTTTTGTTAAGCACTTGTTACCATAATAAGAAATATTGCATATATTTCTCCTTAATCTTAAAATTGAAGAATTCTCGATTTTCCGAAAGAGGGTCGTTCCCAATTACTTCGGATAATCGAGGTTCTACCGTAGTTGGCAATTTTTATGTTATTTATAATCAATATTTATAAGGCAGAACTTGTAAGAATATAATTTAATAAATTTTTTTTTAAATTATTATAATTTTATATTATTAAAATATAAAATTATATATTATATCCTTCTATATATAAAAAAAAAGTAACGCTTTCGAAATGGACCAATGAATATCTGCGTAGATACCGTGAAAAGCATCTGATTGGTCAGAGCTTTCTGACGCTATAAGGTGGGTTACCAAAAGGGGTGACCCGCCCCTGTCGTCATGTTTATCGCCAACTTGGGGGTATATCGCCAAATTTGGCTACAAAAATTAGTCGTCAAAAGTGACACCAACTATTTCCAGTATTTCGCCAATTTTCCATAGACTCCCATTGAAATCCAATAGGTTTTACTTGCTTGCAGAAAATCAACAAATTGAGCTAATTTGAGCAAATTGAGCTATTTCAATGCAACAAAAACTAATATTAGCTTATGAATAGAGCTTAATTGAACTATTTGCATTATTTTTAAGCACAAACACTAACTATTTATAATATTCGTAACACTATGTATATAATTTTACACATATATGTTGGCGGAGAAAAGGCGGTAAAGTGAAAATTTCAGAGGAGACAAGATTTATCTGATGAGATTATTTACTGTAACTACAAATTATTGAATGCATAGAAAATAAGGGATCGCGATCGGGAACCGATACAGAATCGGAACGCGAAACAATTACGTCTGGGTCTGGCTAGAAAATAGGCATTGTCTCGCGGTATCGAATGGAATCGCGAAGGGATTACGCGGGGGTTGATGAGCGTAGCGATCAAAGGGGGCGGAGCCCCCCTAGTAATATAAATTATAATTATATATAAATTATAGTATATTTACTGAGCATAAACAGAATTTAACTTCTAATCATCATCTTTAGTCATTCGCTTCTGCCCCGCCCCTCTCTTCACACTTCACACACATGGAGCGGGAGGAAAAAAATTTATGTATGTGTTATTTTACTCAAACTTTCTGAGCCCACCCGGTATTTTTTCAAAAGTTGGCGCTACTGGACCTAGGATCTTGAAAACAGAAAGTGCTTGTGTTTGTGCTTTAGCTATTGGTTAATCAGCACTTTGGGGGAGAAATCATGGACTCCAAGAAAGAAATTTTCTAAATATCTCCAAACACATTCCGGAAGTCATTTTTATTGGTAAACGCCTCACATTTGTAGGCATTCTTATCGAAGTATAAAGAAACTAAAACGTGTTATAACTTTTTTTTTTCTTACAAAGCAATGGTTCTTTCAGAAGATTGCGTCAAAGATGGGGTTTGAATTTGAACAATTATTCGAGACACGACAGTCAAGGATAGGTCAGCCATGGAAAGCAAATTATTTAGACATTTCTAGAAAAATGAAAAAAACGCTATTAGATCAGAAACCATTTGAATAGTAATTTCTGCTAATTTCATGCTTTCGCGTGCAAAAATGATACCATGCATATCTCAGAAAGATTTTAGTTTTTGACCGGGAAAAAAATATTTTCTGAGAACATCCGCAACTCTATTCACAAATGTTCTGCTCAACAAGCGCAAAACGTTTTGAGACATTTACAAATTCGTTTTTTAACGGAAGGATATAAAATTGGAAAGCCTGGCCATGGAAGCGATTTGGAATTGAACTGTGTTTTCCATTTTTTGATCAATCAATTACCTATTGAATTATAAACGATTTTGATCACATGACGAAGACGTTTTTCACCCTTTCTTGAGTGGTTATTCCGCTTTCTCGCGGAAACTCGGTTTAAAATGCCCACTTTGAGACTATTTTCTGAAAAATCTATTGCGTTTGCAAAAAAACGGAAAATAAAGTCCGATTACATAGTTTCTGAACAACAACGCCTGCAAATTTCATGCATTTCCGATTATGTGATAAAGTTGCCCTTTTGGATTTTCTTCACAACTATATATAGAGTCCCGGGCTACAAGACCAGCTATCATAACCCTTTTCCCGGTAGTGCCAGTGGCGCTGATCCGGGAGAGTGCGATTGGGAACGTTATTTTCGAAAGATGCTACAGCGCTGATTGTCATAGCAACTGAACTGATATTTATTGCTCTTTTTTTTATATGTAAAATGTGCGTATTTTCTTATGTAGCAATATGATGTCCAAATAATTCCTGCGACGACGTGAGTATTAGAGGCCAAAATGCCCCCCAATAGTTTAAAGATGCTTTCATTCTATTTTACACTGTACCTTCCTTTGAATATTTTCTGCTTTTCTGAAATTCAAAAGAAATGGAATAATACACAACTAACATTTTCTCACAAAATGTAATGCTCCAGTTACACGTATGTCGTAAGTTATCTACCTGTGAATTTTGATTACAATCTGGGAGTTTAAAATTTAAATTAATACTTTTATGTTACAATTATATTTATTATAGATTAAAATAATCCTTTTCATATTTTATTGAATATGTCTATGTGAATAGTTTCAAGCAGCGCGCAAAATGGTGCTGTTGTACAACGACTTTGTTTTTTTTTTCAAATTAAGATCTTATTCCACACTAACACATCTTATATCTTTATTATGATCTGTAATTAAAACGCACAGAAGTTTATGAAACATATCATTTTTAGTATAATTTGTTTTACTGGTAAGTGGTAGAATTGCACATTAAAAAGCTACTTCATTCACGCATAAGCACCCGTTCGCTAATGCTAATCCTATGGAAGGAATATGTTAAGATATCTCGTCAGCATTTCAATATTTTTAAAATATTTATATTGAATAATTGAGTTCGATCTGTACAAAGACCGTTTCTTATTTTTTCGATTTTTTTTCAGGTTTTTTTTTTTTTTTTTTTTTTTTAAATGAGATTACTTTCAGTTTCGAAACCGGTTCCGAAAGTAAAAGTATCCTTTAAAAAAAAATCTGTAAAAAAAAATCGCGAAAGTTAAAAACTGCTTTTGTACAGATCAATCTCAGCTACCCAATGAAAAAAAAATGTTTAAATACAGGGTGTCCGGGCTACAAGTATCCAAAAATTATGACTTATTTTTATGGAACTATCCATTACAATTAAAAAAAAAAATTATTTAAATAGAAAGAATATCTCACTAAGTTTTAATGTCAATAGATTTCGATGTCTGCACCTTTTGTTGAATGACAAACGTCTAAACAGTAATCCAGTTCTCTCCAAGTGTTTCGTAGTATCTCAGGAGTTATTAGACGAATTGCTTGAATGATACACTTCTTCAACTGATTCACAGTAATTTTCTGTTTATACACATCGGATTTAACCCCTTGAGGGGCAAGCAAAAATGTCTCTAAATATTGAATTGTCACCAGAATAATCGAAAAATTTTATTTTTAAATAAGGAAAAGCAATTTTTCAACGATTTTCCTCCAAAGTTAAAAATATAAAATTTAGTTAAAATTTTCTGGTGAGAATCTTGTTTAAATTAGGTGGGATATATTTTATCCCACCTCCCATCAAGGGGTTAATGAATAACCAGGCAAAAAAGTCTAATGAAGTCAAAACCAGAGACCTTGGCGGCTAGGCAATTGGGCCCCGTTTTCCAATCCAACTATCAGGAAATGTCATATTCAAAAACGCGGTAACATGTCTGTGATAGTATGGTGGAGTCCCAAAAAAATCTCGGAGGGGTTTCCACTCCACAGAGGATCAGTCTATTATATTCTAATAGATAGTTCTGTAATAATAAGCCATAACTTTTGGATACTTTTATCTCGGACACCCTGTATATTGAAATGCAAACGAGATATCTTTAAAAAATCCTTCCATAGGATTAACATTAGCGAATGGGTGTTTTCACGTCGTTTCATTTAAGATAAAAGCAACCCAGTCATGAAAAGGAACCTTTATTGTAGCCATTGTTGTGTTGTCCCGGAGAATTTAATACCGATATGTTATCTGAAATTATAAAGTGAACGCTATCAAATTTTGCATCAACTTAATACATGTTTGAAATTTCGGTTGAATCGAACACTATCATTTTCAAATTTAAAAAAAAAGATTAACTACATCTGCTGTACGTATGGTATAAGATGCATCTAAGATATATTTATGCACACAAGGGAAGGATCTATACGAGTATGTAGTTCATTTATTCAACGTGAATGTAATTTAAAAATTAAAAGCATTTGTCGATTTTAATAATTTTTAAATAAAATTGTCTAATAAGGTAGTTTTTTTTTAAATTACTATTGCAATAAAAATGCTATCAAAATGAAGATAAAATAAAATATTCCTTCAGATTCTTTTTAAATTAAATAAACCAGGGTTTCCAAGATTATAGAACCATACTGCTTGGACGAAAAAATCTTTCCTAATTGAAAACTCTGAATGCCTTTAACAACACCAAAATGCATTTTTATATGGAAATATCAATTAAATTTAAATAAAGTTTTGAAGTTTATTAAAAGCGGCACTTTTGTATTAGCCTCGTTTTAGCTGTTAATAGCCAAAGAATTCTCCTAAGATTTCACTATTTATAGCAAAATTTTGTTTATGATTATGGCAATGATTAAGTGCGTAATTCGATTACGTATCTGTTAAATTTGTGCTTTAGTTATAGTAATTTATTTATTAAGATTTTACTTCATTATGGAACATTAGACGGAAACAAATTCTGAATTATTTATATTGTTTTAGTTGCAAATGGGTTAATCTTCCATAATCGAACTGCACGCGATAGAGAGAGATTTTTTAAAAAAATTCTTGCTTGAAAATTATTTTACAAACCGTAAAAAATCAATCGAGATTCAGTTTTCAAATCAATTGCATTTTAAAGTACATTTCTCTCAATTATTCGACGGTGTAAAAATTAAAATTATGCAATGATTAATACATTTTCAATTACAAATATTAATATATTTTCAATAAAAACAAAATTGAGTGATCAGGTTCTTGCCATCGTCAATATGACGTCAGCGTTACTCAGGGATATGATTTTGCTTTATAATATAGACAATAATAATAATAATTCAGTTGTGACGTTACTGACCTTATTACTGCTAGGGTTCTAATTATATAATAAACAGAACTTTAACCTTTAACAAATCATTTTATTAACTTTTTTTTCTTTTTTGTATTTAACCGCATTATGCACCAGAGCATCAAATAGCATTCAATAAATGACAATAGCAATAATAAAAAAGTCGTCTGCCTTAGAAAATAGAATAAAAAGTAAAGGTGTAGCGTTCATCTGATCAGTGTTCCATGACTGTTTAGGGGGGGGGAGCTAAGACCACAAACAATTGATTTAGTAACTTAATTATAAAGCACAGAAATTTATTAATGTTTTCTTGTCAGTTAAAATTTATTTATTTATTAGTCTTTAGAATAATAATGGATTTAACTGTGAATAGGCATGCAAATGCTGATAAAATAAAACATTTATGCAGAAGTTATTAAAGAAAGTTCAAATAAATTAAACAAAATTAATTTATAATGATTCTGAACTTTTTCCTATTTAAGTCGTTAATTATAAAAGAATTTTCTCCGGAATTTTTTCATTAATTATTTTTGGGATTGTTAACTGTGGCACTACATAAATAACCATAGCATCAAATAACTATGACGATAAATAATAATAATAATTTGTAATAAGGCTTTTAGTAAGTAAAGTAACGTTTGCCTGACCAGTGTTCCGTGACAGTTTAGGGGGAGGGGATTTGAAGAGCAAACGTCACAAGTAGCGAATTACTTTATCAAAATGGACAGAATTATATTAAAACTTTTCTTGTTGGTTTTATATCATTCTCTGCTTTAATAATGCGTTGTACTGTGAATAACGAAATTTAAAAAACTCAGTTGTGACGCTAAGCTTATTTACTGTTTGAATTCTAGGAAATTTTTAACAATCTTTTCAATAAACCTTAACAATCTTTTCAATTGTTGATTTTTAACCGCGTTATACACAAATAACCAGAGCATCAAATAGCACTCACTGAATGATAACAACAATAAGAATAATAATAATAAAAAAAAAGTCGTCTGCCGAGAAAATAAAGTAAAAAGTAAAGTTGTATTCTGCAATAGCGTTCACCTGATCAGTGTTCCATGACTGAAAAGAGATGGAGGAACCAAGGCCACAAACAATTGGTTTGGAAACTTCATTAGGCAGTTTTTCGCGTAATAATCCACTGTGAATTTTGCAGCAGCAAAAGAAAAAAGAAAGAATGAAAGAAAACATTGAGCATGCTTGTTGATGATGTTTGTTTATTTCATATTTTGTTTCTTTTAGTTTTTTTCCGCCGTTGCTTCTTTTTTTGTATTTGTCCTACTGGAAACCGAGGTCGGTATAAAAAGTTTGGCCTTTGTATTGCAAAATCTGGTAGATGGCGTAACCGAGTGTACATGTTTTTTTCCCCTGGATTGGATGAAATATGCACTATCGAGGTATTGTTTAAGGTCGTAAGAAAATGAAGAGTTATAATGTTGATGACTTTAAGGCGTTGCGTTGATTCTAAAGACTATGGAATTTTGAATGAGGGAATTTCCCGCTACGGTATCAGTATAGCCGTCGTAATTTATCTCCTAACTGTACAGAAGAAGTTCCGTTTAATCTTATCGCTGGTTTTCTACCTCAGAAGGAATTCCCGGATTTCGTTGACAAGAAAACACAACTGTTTAAAATAGAAATATTTTATAGAGCTTTTATGAACAGATTTATTATTAATAAAAGAAAATAGGTATACTTTATATCTGATCAGGTGTTTCCAACTATTTGTTCAGCATTGCGTCGTCCTGACTAATGCAGGGACATGCGGGCCAGCTGCCCAGCTGCCGCCTTTTAGGTGACCCCTACGAGAATAATCATGATTTTGATTAAAAGGTGCCAGATGGTTAAAATTGGCCAAAAGTAATCAAAATTCATATATTTTCAAACATTTAGGAAGGGAGTGAGGTACCCCTTCCCCTCCATCCACGCAAAAAAAAAGCGAGATGTTAAAACAAAGTGTTATTTTCTTACGTGTCTTTCAAATGTTCACCTGCATAATCACACTGAAGAAAAAACTAGTTTTAACGTTCACAACAAGCCTTAAAAAAAAAAAAAAAAAATCTAATATAAATGTGGCCATGGTCACTTGCAAGTTTATATCATATAAAACTAATGATAAAAATTTTATTATAACAACTTAGTTTTCTATAGTTTTCAAAAGGAATTTTTTATTGGCGTTTTCCACGTAATGAGGCAAGTTAAAGCCATTAATTAGGAACAATTGGGGGCATTTTCTTTTAGACAACTTATAACATATGCAATTAAGCAAAGTAAAAGTTTGCAAACAAATACTCCTGTCAACAAATCCATCATTCTTTTCTTCTGTTATCCTAGTAGTGTTTTTTCTTACAACTGCGACCATCTTTTTGTGACGCCCTAAGTACAGATGTGAATAGTACCGGGTTCAAAATTTATGCATACAAACAATATGTTTGAAGTTTAGTACTAACAAATTCCACATTATTTGCGAACAATTTCTATGGATAGATAGAAGGGCCCAGTGGCGTAGCCAGGATTTCGTTTCGGGGGGGGGGGGGGGGGGGGTCCAGAATTTTTCCTTCAGGTTATATATATAGTAAAACCTGTCAAGATGAAATCGTAAATATTGCTGAAAAAATCCGTTTTACACAAGTTTTCGTGTTATCAGATGTATTTGTATAATATTCTTTTCCGTAGCACTATGGAACATTTCTGTTTAAGACAGAATTCCGTTATAGGCAGGTTCCATTTTTACAAGTTTTGTGTATCTATATAAATATACTTATTTATGTCATACGAATAAAATAAAACTGTCAAAATAGTAATTGTCTATAACAGAATCCTGTCTTTAACGGAAGCGTTACATGGTCTTAATATGAATTGCGATACAATTAAATTTGCTGAAAACCTGTCTGAAAAGGGATTTTCATCGTTCTTTAGTGAAACATAGTGAAACCTGTGAAAGCGGAATCTTTCTATAACGGAATCCTGTCTCAAACGGAAGAGTTTCAGAATCCATGCGAAACGAGCAATAGATCTTATTGAGGTAGTGTATCTTAGAAGCATAATTAATTACACTTCTTTCTATGGAAGTCTGTCTAAAATGGAGCTTTTTACCAGTCCCTTGCAATCTTGTCTTGACTGTGTATGTATAATAGAAGTATTTCGAGTAACTTTAAGAATTTAGGTATATCCTTATTTAATTTCTTAATTTAAAAAAAAGCATGGATAAAAAATGTAAGGCCAATCTCTTAACTGCAACTAATAATACATTGAAGTTACATTAATATTTAACCAATGAAAAGGATTCACTATGATGTAAAAAGCTGAGTGCATACTGAAGAGTTAAATTTAATTAACCCATTCGCTGCCCATTACTTTGTCATATTTTAGAATTAAAGAAATTGCCTCATTTATTGGCAGAAATTTCGCTGTATTTAGTAAAGCGAAATTTACCTTTGTAAATTTGGGGTAGCAAACGAATTATAACAAAAAATTTGAAAATTCTTATTTTATAGTTTTGGCAGCGAATGGGTTAAATCAAGTTTCATATTACAAAACATTTGCCTATAATAAAGTTAGGATCAAGTGGTTAAGTTTAAAACAGCAATTTCCATGTTTAGTTTCTTGCCATTGAATTAAGGACTTGTGCTGTAATAGATATTGAATAATGATTTCACATAAGTGTCAATCGCATGAGCCGTTCATGCGATCCGTTGCGTTCCCCATGGGAGTTTTTGAGATAACCAAGATAGCATGAACATAAGCAGAAAGTTTGATTTTTTCTTATATTATCTTGCCGTGACAAATTTGAATTGAGAAATTCGCAGCAAATCTCCCGCAAGGTATTCCATCACCCACTTGCATGAGTAGTTTGTTGTGAAACTGATGCAAGACTCTCTTTAATTGACGAAAGTGACGAAAGCAAAAAATCCCTCTGTTGGGAGAATAGACAATCAGCACATACGCAGAAATTGCAGAAATTTTATTCGGTAGGCACCGCTTTTTCTAAACGCTGTACTTATTAAATACCAAAAGATGCTCGAAATGAAAAGTACAAATATTATCTAAACTTATTTATGGTGATAAAACCGATGCATGCATCTTCTTACGGCGCTTTCGCATCAATAGATTTGATCACGACTATGGACCCCTTCGAAGGGGTTAAACTTATAGTGTGACCTGGAAAGATTACTACTTTGCAGTAAGTTTGCAGTATTTTTGATTACTTGTTTGCCGTTAGTTTGCAATAAATTTGATATAGTATGAATTTAACTTGCACGACAAGTTAGCTGCAAGTTCAAAGTGTGGTGACTTCGGCGTTTGCGTTATCTTGCTGCAGTCATGTTATGAACTTTCAGTCTTGTCATGCTGAGCTTACTGCAACTTCGCAGGTTTTCAGAGCAAGACTGTCGCAAATTTTCTGCAAACTAAAAATGCTATGTGGGAAGGTTTTAACCTTAAGAAAAAGATCTTGCATTTTCAGCTACAGAAACTAGTAATGTAAGAAGCACACACATCAAATATAGTTCATGCTGGAAAAAGCAGTTTTGTTACAATTGTCTTATTCAGCCATAATTCTTTTGGGTTTCCATGTTTCATGTCTCGCCACTTTTGATACCATATTCGATCTAATAGTTGTTTCCAATATCTGGTCGTCTTTAAGGAAGTTAAATTTTTATAATAAGTTTATTTGTGATGGATTAGCACTCTTTTTGGAAGTATTAGAATGTGTAAAAAATGGTTCATGGTGGTTTCTGTTTTTGTACTTCTCAGCCAATTTATTTTAGATGGTTCGAAACAGTTTTAGAACATTTTCCAAGTTCAGCAGTAAGCTTCGGACGGGTCGGATTTATGCAGCTCTGGAAGGGACACTTAGGAGTTCCGTGGAGGGGGTAGCGCCCTTCTAGACCATTAATAATCATAAAATTCCGAATCTTCCGATTGCACCCTTAAACAACTTGACAGGAGAATCAAGAACCTCATCTCTATATATTTCAGCATTCACAGTTGCACTGGTAAAAATGTGTCGGTCACTGCGGCCATTCAAAATTATGTCCGTCCATACCATGATTCCACGACCTATGTATCGATGCCTTTCACGGATGTTTGCAGCCTTATTGCGTGTGATTTTCTCCCTCATATGGTAACACGTCTGTAGTAACTCTCTCAACAAAATCGGGATTCATCGGTAAAGAGAACTCGGCTCCAGTCCGTGGTATTCCAATGACGATGATCTCTGCAGCACTTTAACCGGGCGCATTTTGCTACTGGAGTTAGTGGAACACAAATCATGGGTTTCCTTGCATGCAGACTGTCACTCGCAGTAAACCAGGGTTAGTCGAGTTATTGTTACTGCAGCAAACTCCCTGCAATCTGAACTGACGTCAATTGCCTATTTCTTTTAGCAATCATTGGCAAATTACAGTCCTGAGAGCCTATTGTAGTACGTTTTTTACCTTGACCTGGTTATCTGTGGATATTATACCAGTGTCTTTAAACCGCTTCCAGATTCTTGACATGACGCTTTTGGCTATTTTTAAGTCTTTACAGACCCCTAAGAGTGTCTCTCCTGCTTCCATTCTCCCTATCGCACGCAATTTCTCAAAATCGATCAAATGTCTTCTGGAGGACATATTCCACCTACTAGAAGCGAAAGTTTTACCTAATTACACGTACAATCCTTAAAATTAGACTTCAAATTACCCACGTGCGTCCCTTTTTACACGTGAACCGAAAGAACGGGCTGAGGCTGAAAAATTTGCATATATTTCTGTAGCGAATGTTAATCCCATTGGACTACGTGATAACGTTGGCATTGAGTTACCTTTCTGGAAGTTCCCTTAATAGAATTAACATAAAGCACATTTTTATAGTTGTTCCTTTAATTTTTCTCGCCAGTGTATTTTGAAAGTGGTAAAAGGTAAAAGTAAAAAATACCAGCCCAAAAATAAAGTTACTTTTATTAATTGCAGGCAGCAGATTTAAAGTAATTGTTAATATTGTCCGTTATAAAGTGAACGAAGATAAGGGTCACGAAACTCAACCAATGTACCGTTATTGCGTTCGTATAAACTCGTTCTTTCCCATAAGTGTCGACAACAGAACCCCATCGAAGTCCAAGATAAAGACGTTTTACGTTTAATCTAGTTACAGTAAATTTGTGTAAACGGAATAGCAGGTATACATGCATAGTTATCCTTCCGTCTCGGGACATTAAAATGTTTTTGTTTATGAGAAGTTTCGGTGTTTACAGAAAACCTGCCAAGAAGGATTCATAATTGGAACAAGTTTCATTTCAGATAGGTTTCAAACGTTAGCAAGCACAAATATATCGTGTTGTTTTCGTCGAACTTTGATTTGTTTTCCTTTTAGGTCATCTTCACAGATTTTCCTGTAATACACTGCTGGCCATTAAAATTGCAACACCAGGATGGAATGATCTGACGAACGTCAAAATCACATGAAAGGAAGAAGAGGTTGGAATGTGGAAATGATTAGTATCTCAGCGCATTTAGATGAGGCAGGCGGGAGAAACGACATCTGAAACACTTAATAAAAGAACAGTTGCGTGGTGGATTTCTCATTCAGAACGCGCTTTGTAAGGTCGGTCTTTGCTCAGAATATCATGTTATGCCTCGAATAATAAGAAGAAATGCTTACTACTAAGTGTCGGTATTCGATAGAGGCAGTATCGTTGCCTATCGAGAGTGTAGATTTTCTTTCCGTGATATCGTCTATTGCATCCGTCGAAATCCAACCACTGTCATGCAAATATGAAATCAATGGATTGCTGAAGGTCATACTGAATGGCATGCAGGATCTCGACGCCCTCCCATGACTAACGCCGGAGAGGACAGATATATTGTGAGGTCGGCCCTGCAAAACCGTACAGCCACATCACAAACCATTAGTCAGGAAATGGACATGTTTGAAGCGCGCCCAGTATCCGCTCGTACGGTGCTACGACGTTTGCAGCAGTGTGGACTGTCAGAACGGTGACCAGTACTGCGACTTTCCTTGACAATGCAGCATAGAGAGAGTCGGCAACTCTGGTGCGCCGAACGACAAAGCTGGATGCATGACTGGCACAATATCGGCTTTTCAGACGAGTCCCGGTTGTACGTGCTGTATTCTGATGGCCGTATACTTGTCTGGAGGCTCCGAGGAAAACGCCTGTCGCCTGCTTGCATTCGATATCACCATAGGGGCCCTGCACCTGGTGTGATGGTTTGGGCAGCCATTTGGGTACACGACATGTACAAGTACATCTCTAGTTCGGATCGATGCTAATTTGAACGCAGATCGGTACATTTTTGACATCTTACGTCCAGTGGTTGTGCCCTGTCTTCGAGGCCTGCCAAACGCCATTTTCCTGCAAGATAACGCAAGACCACATGTTGCATGCCGTGTTCTGATCTTCCTCGATACACAGGGTATTCGATCGCTGCCCTGGCATGCACGGTCTCCAGATCTGTCACCCATTGAAAACATCTGGTCATGAATTGCTTAGAGACTAACCCGCCACCCTTCTCCAGCTAATACGGTTGATGAAGCGTGGCATAGACTTGAAGCAGCATGGAATGAGTAACCCGTTTCTGTCCTCCAAGCCCAGTTCGACTCGATGCCTAACCGAATAAGGGCCATTTTAGCTGCCAGGGGGAGCAGCTGTTTCTACCGATTTTGCACCCTTGTAAACCCCCAAACTGTTTACAAATTTAATCATTTTGTTTTCATGTCCTACTGTTTACGTACAATAAATATCTTTTTTGTATTTTCAATCTTTTCATGGAGTTGCAATTTTAATGGCCAGCAGTGTAGATTTATGCTCTTCAGAGGTGGTGTTATAGCAGCGGTTTCCAACCAGGGGTAGCGTACCCCTGGGGCCCGGGGGTACTTGGTGGGTCTGCTGGAGGTATGTGAAAATAATATCGGTAATCGCGGAAGTCACAAAAATGTTAGGAATATCAATGTAATTTGCATCGATATATTATATGGTTGTGATAAGAAGATTACTAATGAAAAAAAGCATGTTTACGTTATCTCCTTGAGTGGAGGTGGGGGGGGGAAGGGGGGCGTGTTTATGAGAAATGGGATACTCCTAAATGAAAAACCTAAGAAAGGGGTTCGTAAAAGAAAAAAGTTTGGGAAGTGAGTACGTTTTAGCAGTGTTAAGGAATACTGTGAAAACGGAAAGTGTTTATAACGGAAACCTGCTTAAAGCGGAAAAGTTCATATTTCCGAAAAAAGACATACCTTTGAATTGTACCTTCTAAGAAGAATACCTCTCTAAAGTGGAATTTTTTATAGATCCATTGTGATTCTGTCTTAGCAGTTTTTACTGTTGTATTTGTATCCATGATTCAGTAAACCAGGTCTACTTTCGGTGTGTGTGTGGGGGGGGGGGGGTCCGGACCCCCTGGTCCCCCCTTGGCTACGCCACTGCCCCCGCCCAGAATGATGCCTTCCCCATGACCTTAGATAGCCTAAGGCGGGACCTGCGTCCATGGCATAACTAGCATTTCTATGAATATAAGACTCGGATACTTTGTTCGGAAATGCGTGGAACTAGCATGTGTTGTTGTTCAGAAACTATGCCACTCTCAGAAATAAAACTCTCAATTTTGACGATTCAGCAATCCTCGAGCTATATTTCGTTGTTTTTGACAATCATTTCGTATCAAAATCACGTGACTTTTAACGACACGTAAACTCTCAAATATTTGACGAAGGTGTTTCTTCACTCACGGCCAGACTCAATGCATTTTAAGGAAACCGTACCTCCTCAAATCCTGCGACTTTAGCAAGCAAATATTTGCTTGTTTATGGTATTCCTGTCACAATTTATTTAAAAAATTTATGTTATTCCTGTCATAATTTATTTAAAAAATTGCACTTTTTAGCGCTTTTCAGAAAATGCTGAAACACAGGTAGTTATTGTTTCTGCATTAGTTATTTTTTTAGCTGTTAAAGTTTTTAAGAATGTTTATTATTATTTATATTATTATTATTATTATTATTATTTTACTTTGCTCGCTATGGTTTAATTCGAAAAGAATAAATTTCCTGTGTTTTACAAAATCGTTCAAAAAGAAAATTTGGTCAATAAAGTTTCAAAATTCCAAGATCTCTTTTTCATTTAAGAAATATATTCATATAACTATCAAATTAAATATGCATAATTGATCCCTCTCCCTTCTTTTCTGTAAACAGTAAAGTGTTAAAATCTTAACCAAATACTCAAATTGATAAAATCTCCCCCATATGTACTTTAAAATTCGTTATTTCTGAGCAACAAATTAACCAGACCATATTTTAATCATTCATCGAGCAAAGAAAATTTTCCTAATAAATTATATTAATCAAGCCATATCATAATTATTCATATTAACCATGGGAAATAATAATAATAAATTAGTCTTACTAATTAAAACTTGCTAGAATTATAAGTATAACACCATCGATAAAATTGCAGCCAACCTTATAAAAATATAAATATATAGTTGAATCCATTACATGCATGTAAAATCGTATCTGTTCGAGGACTCAATAGCGTAATAGCTAGAGTGACCGTCTCCCACACCGGAGGTCGTGAGTTCGAATCAACTCGAAGACCGAAGCTATTATTTTTTCTCCTGTCGATACAAGAGTTTCCAAACTGTTCAATAGGTGGCACCACCAGCCCACTGATTGCACTTTTCAAATAAGCACTTTTGACGAAATTGTTATCCTCAAACAAGCGAAGAAAGTAATTTTCTCAATATGACGAAATATTCGCTCGGAGCATATCCCAGGAAATGGTTTCGTCAAAAATGAAGAAAATTTCGTGAAATCTGAGTATCCATTTCTGAGAGTTCGGAAGGACAGAAAAGAGCATTATATAATGTATTATGTATTAAAATAAATTCATTGACATTGTAAGGAATTTTATTCACTTTAATTAAACATTTTTCATTTTCAAAGAAAAACATCACAGACTAATTAGAACACGTGGTGTGTTAATTAGAAACCCTTTATATAATCGATTTTGCATCATTGGCGTTGGTTTGAAAAGACTCGATTTATCAATGGTCTTTTCTAAATATTACTACGAAGTTGAAATTTCATATCCATAAATCTGTCTCCCTATCTCCTTCTTTCCCCCTAAGCATTTTCTTTTACAAAAGTAGAAAAACTGAATGTGTTCTTAAGGCTGTTCTCAACTGCTCTGCTCAACAAGCACAAAACATTTTGACACATTTACAAATTCATTTTTTAACGAAAGATATAAAAATGGAAGATCATCACTGGCCAGTGATTGGAGTTCATCACTGGCAAAAAACTATGGTAGTGATTAGGAATCGAACTGTGTTTTCCATTTTTTATAAATAAATTACCTAGAGTTATAAGCAACTTTCATCGCGTCACGTGACAAAGACATTTTCCTCACTTTTTTGTGCGTTTATTCTTCTTTCGCGCGGAAATTCCGTTCAAAATGCCCACTTTGACCCTATTTTTTGAAAAATCTATTACGGCTACAAAAAATCGGAAAAAAGTTCGATTGCATAGTTTCTGAATAACAGCACCTGCTAGTTTCACGCATTTCCGAACAAAAATAAATTAAAACTTATGTAATAATGTTGCCCTTTTGGATTTGAGAACAGCCTTAAGGCAAAAACTAATGTTTTCTAGTTTTAGTACAATACAATGTTGAATTCAGGCAGTTTTCTTTAGGAAGGAATTTTGCAGCTCTGGGAGAGGAAGAGGATGAGCGTGGAGTTTCGGAGAGAATTTGTACTTTTGATCATTATCATACACAAAAAACTGAAATCTACCGGTTGATAACTAAGTGTAGATGTCCTCCTCGAGTCACCCCCTGAATACATCACTGGTATCAATAGTTTATAGCGACAGAGCGGTTGCTATTTCATTCTCGAAAAACCGTCAATAAGTTGTTACAAAAAACGCAGACCGTTCACAGTTACATTAGCATTTTTAGAAATTGCGATCGCTTATGAAAGTTTTGTTTTCGGAATTTTTATTTTAATTGCAAATCGAAAACATCATAAATCTGCGTGTCTACATATTTTATTGATGCACCGAAGATTAATGATCTTTTACAACAAAAAATAAAATATACTTATTAATTTAGCTATTTCATCTCGCAAAATGTTAACCAATAAGTATTTTATTTATTTATTTATTTATATACTTGTTTATTTTGGCAAAGTCACATTAAAAATAGAATATAATATCATTGACAATTTCCTTAAAAAAAAAACAAGTTCAAATTGTTATACAAACCTTTTTTACCCGACTGAAAAGAAGGGTGTGTTTCAGTCGTGTAAATCAGTCGGGGGTTCATACGTGTTTCACGCGTATTTGGGTATGTGGATTTCTTTATACCCTCGAAACATCCCAACGGCTGGATGGATTTTAATGAATGAAGTCTCTATCAATTCGTCTTAACAGCCCGATGGTTATAGGCTAGGTTTTCTTTTTATAAATTCAAAATGGCGGCCGTAAAATACAAAATGGCGGTAGGGACGGAAAAAAAATTTACGCACCCTATTGAGTGGCACATCACTCGATAGGTTTTTGAAAATGAAGACGATGTTTTATTGACTATTTTACAGTCAGAAGCTCCGTTAAAATATTATACAACCTGGAAGTTGTGTAGGTAGGATCTCTAGCTTTACTGAAACTCTAACCATCATAGACATCTATAGACCTTATCAAAACAGTGTTTAAACACAACTTAAAAGTCATCAGTACAAGTAAATAAAAAAAATAATAAAATAGGTAAGTAATATAAACAAGTAATATAAAAAAAATATTTTAAGTAAATTCCTACTTAGGTCAATAAGAGAAGTTTTTTTCCTCCCATTCTTCTTTCCTCTTGAGTGGCGCTTAAAATTACTTGATCAAGAAGAGGGCTCTCTCGGTCTTAAAATATCTTGATCATGAAGAGGGATCTCTCGATTATTGAAAATTAATTAATTTAATTTAATTGATGAATTAATATTTGAAAAAACTGGATTAACATCAAGTGTCATCCACTACAATATTTTAAAAAATTATTTGAGCTTGATTGGATGAATAATAAGTATTTTATAAACGACTGAAAATTTGAACAAGATATATATATAGCGAGAGTGTGCGCTAATAGTAGGAACTGAAAAAAAAAAAAAAAATAGTTTCACGCTGATGAGAAATAATTAATTAGTTCGCTTTTTACGCAGTCGGGTTTTTTGATTTTTTTAAATTTAATTGTTTATTTCTTTATTTTTCTTCGTTTCTTTTCTTTTCTTTCCATCTTTGTTTTCTTTTTTCTTTTTTTTTTTTTTTTTTTTTTTTTTTTTTTTTCTTGTTTTCACGTGTCATTTTGTAAGACTCATGCGCTACCAAATAAGTAGATTTCCATGCAATAAATTCATATAAAAAACTACATATTTTCATGAGTACAGCATTTAATCTGCTTTCCACGTCAAATATATCATTCTCTGCGTTAATTTGACTTGATCAATAACGCGAGATGCTTCGGTTGTATATTGTCTCTTGAAGCGATCCTATCCTCTGAATCCCATTTCATCTTTCACAAAGCAATCGCGAAGCGTTCATAATGGTTTATTGTACTTACTACTTTGAATGTAGCACATTGTCATTAAGCTTTTATTAATCAAGTAATAAGCTTCGAACTTCAGAAATGTTCAACTATTCAGCGGCACTAATCATTGCTGAACGCAGTCCAACAGTGAAATGTTCGAAAGGGAGAAATTTCGATATTCTCCAGCAAATGATTAGCGAATAGCTGAAATATAAACGCGTTACAACTATTTATCGAAAAGAAAAATGTAACTAACATCAAATCTTAAGGCTGTTCTCAAATCCAAAGGGGTAACTTTATGACATAACTTTTAATTCATTTTTGTTCGGAAATGCACGAAACTGGCAGATGTTGTTATTCAGAAACTTTGTAATCGAAAGATGTTTTCCCTTTTTTTGGTAAACGTAAAAGATCTTTCAGAAAATACCGTCAAAGTTGGTGTTTTGAACCGAATTTCCGGACGAAGGAGAAAAGGCAGCCAGAGAGAGGAGAAAACTTGTTATCACGTGACACAAAATCGCTTATAATTCGATAAATAATTTATTTTTCAAAAAACGGAGAAGTCATTTCGATTCCAAATCGCTTCAAAGTCAGATCCAGTGGCGCCACCTTATATGGGCCGATGGGGCGTGAGGCCACCCAATTTCAATTGATTTAATACGAAATTTATTTTTTTAACTGTTTAATTGCTGAATTGAATTTTGGTTTTATTAACGTCCTCAAAACAATTTCGTTCGAAAAATAGCAAGGACATCTATTATACTTACAGCAGCACTGAAAAAATCTTCAGCGGATCAGTTTAATTTCTCCCGAAAGCAAATTTTCTGCCTATTTTGCTATAGTTTTGATGCCTTGAATTGACAAAGCACTTAGGTGACTAAAATGTATGTTATTATTCACATTTAGTTTTTTGCACTTTCAATAGTTAGCAATTCCAACGTTATTTAAAATAAATATTAACCCTTAAGGCTGTTCTCAACTGCTGTGCTCAACAAACGCAAAACGTTTTGACACATTTACAAATTCATTTTTTAACAGAAAGATTTAAATTTGGAAAGCCTGACCATGGAACCGATTTGGAATCGAACTCTGTTTTCCATTTTTTGATCAATAAATTACTTATTGAGTTATAAGCGATTTTCATCACGTGACACTGCATTTTTCTCCTCTTACTGACTGGATTTTCTTCTTTCGTTCGGAAGTTCAGTTCAAAATGCCAACTTTGACAGTATTTTCTGACAGATCTATTGCGTTTTCAAGAAAACGGAAAAAACAGTTCGATGACATAATTTCTGAATACCAACACCTTTTAGTTTCATGCGTTTCCGAACAAAAATGAATTAAAACTTATGTCAGAAAGTTGACCCTTTGGATTTAAGAACAGCCTTAAATGCCGAGTGTTGCCTTTCGGCAACATACCCAATTTAGGCTGCTAAAATACTATTAGAATAATATTGAAGCTATAATGCTTAATGTTGCCAGTAAAATACATTCTGAAAATATTATTAAATAGATTTTCAACGTGTAGATTGCAATAATTGTACTGTTTAAGAATAAAGATAGATTTATTTTTTCAATTGTTGCTGAATGCTCTTTTTGTTTTGTTTTGAAGCTTGTGAAGTACCCTATTTTGTTCTGCAGTGAGCAAGTAAAATTTATTTCTTATCATAGTTCTTAATTTTCTTGTGTGTTTAATATTATAGAATTTTATCAAGGAAAAATATTTTTTTCAATTAAAGACCAGTATTGCCGATTAGTAACAAACTGTTTTTTAGCCATAAAACATACTTAAAACAAAATAGGATTTTTAAAAGTATTTTTCCCACATAATTTATTTAAAAAATGAAAGCCAAAAAACATTTTTGAAATTATTTTTGAAAAATCAGGCATTTAAGGGTTAATGTATTTATAAGGAAGAACTTAGATGAATATAATCTAATAAAATTATTTATAAAATTATAATAATTTAAAAATTTGCTTTAAAAACCCAATTTAATTTCGAATTATAATTTTTAGTCATTCTCTCCTCCCCCGTCTCTTTCCACTCACACACACACTAAGAGAAAAAAGTTATATGTGTTATTTTAATCAAAATTTTTTGAGCCTACCCAATATTTTTGAAAAGTTGGCGCTACTGGTCAGACCTGCCAATTTTGTGCCTTTATGTTTAAAAATAAGTTAGTAAATGTGTCAGAAAATTTCGCGCTTGTTTAGCAGTGAACTTGAGAACAGCCCAGGACGCGAATTCCCCTCTCTAATGCTAAACCTATGAGCTTAGAATGCATTCGTATTTTTAAAAAAATTAAATTTTTTACCTTCTGTTTTGTGTATGCTCTTCTTGAAGAATATTTCTTTCTTTTTTATTAGCCAAAATGTTTGTAAAATATATATTTATTTTTATATTTTAAGTGTTAAAATAAAAGTGTAGCAGACGAGTTGTAAGTAACATTTTAACACTTTAAATAAAAATAAGAATGTATTTTAAAAATATTTTGTCCAATGAAAAAGAAAAAAGCATTTTTCAAGAGGAAAATACAGAAAACACAAGATTTTTTTTTTTTTCTCTCCAATACGGGTGCATTCTAAACCCATTAGGTCTAGCATTAGAGAGAAAAGTTTTCAGCCCTTGACTGACGAGCAGCCGTTCCTCAAATCAGAAACTTTGTAATCGAACGCTTTTACCTTTTTTTCCGGTCGAGGCAGAAGATCTTTCAGAACTTGCTGTCAAAGTTGATGTTCTGAATTGAATTTCTGGACATGATAGCGCAGGAAAGGGAAAAAAACTGTTGTCGTGAGACAATAATAGCTAATAATTCAAAATGTGATTCTTTTATCAAAAACTGAAAAAAAAAAAAAAAACAGTCCGATTACACATCACTTCCGTAATCATGCCTTCAAGTGTCATATTTTGCGTTTAAAAGTGAATCGGAAAATAATGTCAGAAAGTTTCGCGTTATTGATCAGTGTTTTTTTTTCTTTTTTTCTTTTGAGAACCGTCTTAAAAGAAAAACGAAACAAGAATAGAAAACATGAATTTCAAAACGATAATAATCTTTTTACATAAATTTGGCGGCTTTAAATGACATAGGAACGCCTTCAGTTATTTTTTCTATTAAATACGGTGTTTAGAAATCATATCATAACGCAATCTCTAATGAACAATTTTGAAGATTCAGTTGATTGGAAAAAAATCTACTTATATTTGTTGTTCTTTTTTTCAAAATGTTTATATTAAATGGCTAATATAAAATAATCCGCGTCGTATTATCAGCAAGTTTCAACCTTTCTATTTCCAAAAAAGCTTAGCCTGTGAAACTTTTGCTTTCGATTCGAGCGAGCAAAAAACTGCCTAAATGGAAACTTACACGCTCCGTTTATTTCAGAATTTTGGAAGGGAAAAAAGAAAAACCCCAAAGTGCAAATTTGAAGTTGGTTCAGGTTCAAGAGTGATTTAAAATGACATAGATTTTTTAAATATTATTGACAATGAGCAGGACGTCATTTTGTGTGTGTGTGTGTGTTTTCGGTTGCTATATATATATATATATAACCATTTTAATACATAGTTTTATATTTCAAAGAGTGCAAAGAAAATAAAAAGATTTTGCACAATTTTAATACAACTCAACGTGAAATGATATTTTCCTGCTTCTTTCAAATGTAACTTTGTTTATACAACGCAAATACAATGATCATTCCTTTTGGGAAAATGAATTTATTTACTGAATATATTCAAATTCTTCTAGTTCTTTCCTTTTTTTAAAGTGTAAAATACATATAATGTGTAATTTTTTTTTTTTTTTTTTTTTTTTACTATTACATCAGACTTGTGTGCTTGACCCCAAGGCTCGCTTATAAGTCCCCGTCGATATACAGGGACGAGATAGCACAATGGAATTTAGAACACAGATAATTTTTACATCCGGAGCTCCACAAAGAGTGTGTAACGGAGCCAGCGGGAGTCGAACCCGCCAGCCTCCTACGCTCTCAAGCGATTAGCAGCGTACACTGTTAAAAATATCGTGAAAAATTACCTCTGTTTTTAAAGGCTGTCTATTTTCTGACCAATGAGAACGCTCCATAGGTATTTATGTAGTGTTCTCATTGGTCAGAAATTAGATAGCCTTTAAAAACAGAGGTAATTTTTCACGATATTTTTAACAGTGTAGTGTCTTATCCACTCGGCCATGGAGGCCCCAATGTGTAATTTATTCAAAATAAACCGCGTTGGGTATTATCAACAAGTTTCTGTTTCCAGTTTCCAAAAAGATTTATACATATATTTTTGCTTTCTGTTCGAGTGAATAAAAAACAGCCTACAATGAAACTCAAAACGCACACATGCACTGTTTACTTCAGCATTTTGGAAAAGAGAAAAAGAAAAAGAAAACTCGAACAATTAGATCGAAATAGATTTAGATTTAAGAGCAATTTAAAACGAGATATTTTTTAAATATTAATGTCAGTGAAAAAGTACATGAAAAATTATTTAATTTAGAGTAATAAAAAAATTGTGTTTTTGGATTACTTAAAAATAATAATATAGTACGCTATGAAATTATAAAACGACTAACGAATTAGTGCACTTCTGAAGAAGAAGACACAATACGCAAATTTTTAGCATGTGTATTTAAAATTGATCGTAGAACGTTTTTTGATATAATCAGGGCTGAAACTAAGGGGGGGGGGGGGGGGCAGAGGGGCCATGTGCCCCGGGCGCCAGAACGAAGGGGCTCCAAATGAAGGATTATACTTTTGGAATAGATCATTTTCTTCTGATGGACTGATGGCTTCTATTATTATGAAACAGCCATTATAAATGAAGTGTTAGGTGAAGATGAAAGAGCAGCCGTAAAAAAGTTAGAACTCTGATTTTCTGGTCAAAGTGAGAAAAAAAATGGCCATAATTTTTTTTCATCTTCACCTAACACTTCATTTATAAGGGCTGTTTCATAATAATAGAAGCCATCAGTCCATCAGAAGAAAACAACTCGGTTAAGCAGGACTCGGATAATCGGGACTCCACTGTATATTTCATTTTAAAAATGTTCTTTAGAATATTTTTATTGGTGTTCAGAGGGGAGTCATGACCCCTGTGACCTCGCCTTGGACCCGCCTTTGTAGATTACGTAGTTCAGTATATTACATATTTTATGATTACATATTTTAAATTTTAAAATAAGTTGGCTATTGGAAAATTAGTTAAATTCTCTTTGTAAATATACTTTGCGGAAGAGGGGAGGGGCGCCAAAATCCATGTTTGCTCCGGATGCAAAAAAGGCTAGTTTCGGCCCTGGTTATAATTGCTACATTAAAATTTAAGTTACATTTTATTAAAATCTTCTATTTTTTTTAAAGCGTAAATAAGGTGACTGTTAAGAAATTATAAGACCACCTGGGGAAATTAGCATATTATACGTCACATCCGAATCATTATAAAACGTGCGCATTTATATATCGTGAAAGTATTCCCGAGATGCAAAGGTGCAGGTTTAAATAGTGTTATTTACGATATATTTGAAGATGCCGCGGGATAAAGAGTTGTTTGCGACCGAAGTAAGAAAAATTTAGTTTTATAAGGGTGCTGGTAAATCTGAAAGAGAAATAGTTAATGAAGCCTTTTAAAACTGCTATTCACAATGAAATAATTAGAAGTAATGTATTGCATTATTCAAAAATATTGCAAACTAATTTTAATAAACAGATTCTATTTTGATATCTCATGTGTTTACACAATAATTAGAACCTTTATTTACTTCATAATTTTCAAAATCAAAGTGGTCTTATAATTTCTTAACACACTGTATTATTATTAATACATCGTTTTAAATTTTTTTAAATATATAAAAAAAAGTTTAATAAATTTTAAATAGATACGTCAGCATTTTGGAAGAAAAATCATACGAATGGCAAATTTGGAGCTGGTTTGCATTCAAGAACAATTTAAATTGATGTTTTTAAATTTTACTCACAATAAATTGGATTGTGAACATTTTTTTCATTATTTCAGAATTATTTATTTATTTATTTATTTACTTTTTTTTAATTCTATTATTGAAAAAATGAATTAAATGAAGAAATGAATTATTACATGGAGAAATGATTCAGATTATAATGAAAAAGTTTTAGATAAAATAAAAAGATTTCGTATTTGAATACAGTCTGAATACAAGGTGAAATGTTTTTTGTTTAATCAAAATATTGCAATGCTTAAAGAAAAAAAAAAAAGGATTTCTCACAATGATATCGATTTAGTAAAAATTGCCCTTAATCTAGAAAAAAAAATCGAATTGTTGTATCAAATATTAAATGTATGAAATATGTAAAGCTAAAATAATAAAACTGTTTATATATTTTTATAAAATATATAAATAATAAAAATATATAAATATTAAAAATATATAAATAAAATAAAAATATATTAATAATAGAAATATATAAATAAAATAGAAATATATAAATAATAAAAATATATAAATAAAATAAAAATGTATAAATAATAAAAATATATAAAAAAAATAAAATATACAATTTTTTTATGAAATATAAAATTTTTAATTTACAAATAGTACTCTGTGATGTTTACAGTACAAGGGAGACTGGGACACTAACATGTGTGTGAGTGCTATAAATAATTTTACAACATTTGTTAGAGGCGATCAAATTCTAAATTCCATAAATCTGAATGTTTTCCTAATTCTTCTTGTAAAAAAAATTATATGTTAAATCTCTATTTCTAAGTGATGTAAAAACGTAAGGAAAAATTTTTTTGGAAACATAATAACAATAACATTTGAATCAACTTCATTCATATGCACTAATAATGATGTCAATGTCATTCTTTGCATGCACGAAAAACCCTCTTCTCGCCATAGAAATAGGAACTATATTAGGTTCTTGTGCAATTCCATACTTCTCGCCAAATCATTTGGTACTCTTTGATTTTCTCCAAGGTTTCTCCTTACTCTTGAGGATTTGGGTAATAGCGACCGGCACCAGTTGTCAGAAATGTCAAACTTTTTAATTTTCAAAAATTTAACAATTTACTCTACAACCTTCCTCCACATACCACCAACCCACCAAAATAAATAAACTAGAGAACAGGAATTCTGCTTTTTCAAAATTTAGTGTCACCCCCGACATTTCCATTACTTCATTTACTTCTGATGGACTGCTGGTTTCTATTATTATGAAACAGCCATTATAAATGAAGCGATAGGTGAAGATGAAAGAGCAGTCGTAAAAAGTTAGAACTCTGATTTTCTGATCAGAATGGGGGAAAAATAGCCACAATTTTTCTTTTTTTTTTTTTTTTACCAGTCCATCAGAAGGAAATAACTCGGTTAATCGGAACTCTACTGTAGTGCAAAACATACTTCAATTTTAAGACTTAAAGCACACGCTTTTATTTTATGTAAATGGCGTCATTTGCATTAATATAGATTCTGAAAATTAAATATAGTTTATAATAGCTCCATGTCTTATAAATCATTCATTTATATATATTTTTTCAATTTTTATGAGAAGATGGCAACAAAAAGATATAATTGCTATTTTTCAACAATTTTTTCTTTACTTTCTACAGAAGTGGAGTACTTGAGTTGCCAAAATGAAACAAATGTCGCTAAAAACTACAAAAAAAATGAATATTTCAAAAACAAATGGAGATGCAGTTTTCAAACAAATTGCATAAAAAAGTATTTTTTTCCCCAATACGACGGTATAAACATTGAAAATGTGCGATGCTTAGAAGTTTTTAAAAAATCTGTAGCGTATTTAGTCGCACAATGAAACATCGGCTGTTGTTTTACGGATGGCTTATACAAGGTAACGTTATTTATTGGAGACGACACAAAATAAGATGGGAGAAAGAAATAGCATACCGGGGGGTAATAAATTAACATATAAATAAAATGAAATGAAATCTCAAATGTTTGTTTGGCATACCAATTTAAAATATTAATTTAACAATTTTGACTATGTCAATTAAGATAATGATAATTAAATTGGTTATGTGTAAAGGTATATTTTTTCTCTCTTTTTGAAAGCCATTAAAATAAAATAATCTATGCTTCATTTTATAGCAATAAAAAAAAAAAAAAAAATCGAAGAAAACACAATTATTTGGTAAAATATTAATTCAGTTACACATAAAGTGCGATCTTTCAGTTTAAACTAAACATATTCAATTTGAAATACTAATGCAATTTATTAAATATTTGATTTGCAAAACCGAATATATTTAATGAATTGCAACTAAAATGTTGTTTTTATATTCCAGAAACGTTACATAAAAAATCGTTATGAATGACTTTTTTTCCGTTTACAAATGAAGCACAGTGGTATTTTGTCGTTTATTTATTGAGTACTTTTCTTTTTGTTTTGGAAAAAAATACTCAAATATTAAAACTCCACTTTTGATAATTCATTTAAAGATTTTTTTTTATGACATGATTTTTTTTTTTTATTTATTTAGAGAATGGGAGCATATATGAAAGTGTTTTTAAAAAAAGGTCATTGAGCTGTACGTTTAAAGTTAGTTTAGATTTAAAAGCGATTTTAAATAATATACCATTTAAATCCTTTTGACAATAAATAAGATGATGAAAAATCATTTTATTACTCTTAACAGTAAAGTTTTTTTATTGCTATTCTTAAAAAAAAAAAAAAAAAAAAAAAAAAAATGTTAAAACATTGTTTAAGGCTGTTCTTAATTGCTCTGCTCAACAAGCGCAAAACGTTTTGACACATTTACAAGTTCATTTTTTAACGGAAAGGTATAAAATTGGAAAACCTGGCCATGGAAGCGATTTGGAATTGAACTATTTTTTCCATTTTTTAATCAATCAATTACTTATTGAGTTATAAGGAATTTTCATCACGTGACAAACACGTTTTTCGCCCCCTCTTGAGTCTTTTTTCCTTCGCGCGGAGATTCGGTTCAAAACGTCCGCTTTGACATTATTTTCTGAAACATCTATTGCTTTTGCAAAAAAACGGAAAAAACAGTTCAATTACATAGTTTCTGAACAACAACACCACCTAGTTTCATGCATTTTCGAACAAAAATAAATTAAACTTATGTCAGAAAGTTGCCCTTTTGGATTTGAGAACACCTTTGGGACAGTTTACCTTTTCAACAATATTGTTTATTTAAAAAAATATGGTTCAAATGGTGAACTCACTGCATTTAAATGTTTAACTAAAAGTACATTTTGAAAAAAAAATTAACTGCATATTTTATTACAAATTTTATAAAAATTTGAATTTTTTTAAATCTCTATTACTTTTTTAAGAAAATTATAATTTTGCCCCTTTTTTGTAAGATTTTCTAATGTGTATTACACAAGACTGCGCATGGATTTTTAGATACATAACATTACATTTAATATAATTTTTTTACTGATATATATAATGTAAAATGATAAAATCTAACACTTCCTATATATATATATTTATTTTTTAAAAAATAACAAAAAACCTGAAGGCTAATTGCAGGCGCAGATTTATCACATATATAATAAAGAACTTGTACAAAAAAGTTTAAATCTGTACATATCTCAAATACAAAAAAAGCCTTATCGTTATCATTTTCAAAACATGAAAGTGAAGAAAATATGAACACGGAGAAAAAGTCATTAAAGTTTCAATTTGTGTGGGTAATTGCGCTGAGTGTATTAACAAAATTTACAATATCTCGCGATATAATTACCCTATGAGTAAAAATGAGGTGTTGAAAGATTCACGATTAAACAGGCTTTCACTTAATATTAAAAAAGAAATACCGATTTATTTTACGAATTTTATGACGAAAGCAAAAAGATTTAGTAAAATTTTAAAACATAATAAACTTTAATTAAGTGAAATGTTTTTATTTAATCGAAATATATTTATTTTATTCACAATGTTAATGTGATTCATGAGATGTACTTACTGAATATACTCTACTACAAATATTATAAAACGTAATTGTTATTTTCATATAAAAATTGCAATTCTCTAAATATATGCAATGTACTACAGAAGTTTAGTACTCTTTGAATTTAGTAAGAATTTAAACGACAGATCACAATTTTCAATGCTAAAATTATCGCAATATCATACATATTTTAGTTAAGGCTGTCTTAAATACAGACTAATTTATGTGACATTTTTAAAAATTTATTTTTGTTCTCAAACGTATCAAATTGACAGGTGCTCTTAATCAGAAACTATGTAATAGAACTGCTTTTCACTGTTTTGGTAAAGTCAGAATATTTTTCAGAAAATGCTGTCAAAGTTGGCGTTTGAAACCGAATTTCCGTACGCGACAGTGCAGAAAAGGAAAAGAAAACTCATGTACATAACCACTGATGAAATTTAATGATGATATAATAATCACTTATAACTCAATATGAGATTTATTTATCGTAAAAGGAATAAACTGTTCACTTACACAAATCACTTCAATAATCATGCCTGCAAGTATTAAGCATTTATATTTAATAATGAGTCAAAAAATGTGCAAGAAATTTTGGCATTGTTTTTTTTCTCTGGGAACTGCCTTAAGTATCATTATATTGTTACATTAACGAATTATAATATAGTAATTCGGAAGCCGATTCTCCGTTCAGCAACGCGAAATTTTCTGACTCATTATTAAACACAATGTCATAAAATTGGTGGGCCACACTGTTAAAGCGATTTGTAATCGAATGGGGTTTTCCATTTTTCGATAAATAAATTACTTATAGAGTTATAAGCGACTAGCAAACCCCGCGGCTTTGCTCGCGTAATATTTGGAATACGCCAAGTGATATTTATATATGTCTAATTTTTATTAAAAGAAATTATACTTTTAGGAATAATTCAAAAATTGCTATTTAAAACATAGTTTGACTAAACTGCATTATTACACTGCATTAGGCAGAAATTAGACTTGAATTAATACAAAGAAATAAAACTAAATAAATGATAATTTAGAAAATATTTTGAAACTTTTATGCTCAATTAATACGCTTATTTCAGTATTCATTTGAAGTTTTGAATTTTTTAGAAACCATCTTCTTACATCTTAAAATTAACCATCATGTCAAATTCCAAGTCCTAATACATCTCTCAACATAAAGGGTTATGTTAAAATAGGAACTGTCACCATTAATTTGGCAACATTAATTTTGAAATCGGTTTGTTATTTCCTAATATTCCACAGAAACATAATTTAGAAGGCTTTTAAAGTCCTTTTTTAGAACGTTTGTTGTTCCTGTGAACCCCAGGTAGTAGAATCATCCGCATAAAATATAGCCTGTGTAGGATCAGAGATTGTTACTATTGATTCGCTATTATTACTTTTATAATCGGTTTATTCCCTGAAATTGCATAAAAATCGTAATTTAAAACTTTTTTAGAACGCTTTTCGCACCTCCCCTTTGCTTCACCCCTTTTTAATTCGAATTTATTTTCGACAGTCCTTCGAGGGCATTTATATTTTATAAGTAACTACCGTGCCATATTTAATGTTTCTAGCCTCTTCAGTATCGCAGAAATCGCAATTTAGAAAGTTTTTTGCTCCTGCAAACCTCTGGTGGTAGTGGCACAGACATAAAATATAGCTTATGTTTGAGCAGGTTCTATCACCAACAATTTGTAAAGAGTATTTTTTTAATCGGTTTGGTATTTGATGAGATTGCATACTAATTGTAATTTAGAACGCTTTTCGCTCACTTCATCCATTGGAATTTTCTTTCGACTGTTCTTAGAAAGCAGTTGCATTTTGTAAGTAAATACATTGCCATATTTCAAAATGGTAGACCCCTCAGTTGTGGAAAAAACGCAAATTAGAACATATTTTGCTCTTGCACCCCCACATGGTAGTGACAGGAACATAAAATATAGAATATGTTGGAGCAGGGACTGTCCCCATCAATTTGCAACCATTACTTTTGAAATAGGTTTGGTATTTCTTGAGATTGCGTAGAAATCGCAATTTAGAACGTTTTTACAACGTTTTTAGAACGCTTTTCGCGCATTTTAATCCCTTTTAAATTTCCAATTTTTTCGAAACTGTTCTTAAAGATTATATATATCTAATAAATGTGTACCTTGCCTAATTTCAAGTTGCTATACTCTACCGATCGCAAAAATCGAAATTTTGAACGTGTTTTGCTCCTGCAACCTCCAGGTGATAGTGACACTTACATGAAATAGCGTCTATGTTTTAGAGCAGAGACTATCAGCATCAATTTGCTTACCATTACTTTTGAAATCAGTTTGATTCTTCCTGAGATTGCTCACAAAGCGGCATTTTGAACGTTTTTAGAACGCTTTTCGCGCATTTTCACCCCCTTTAAATTTTAAATTAAAGAAATGTTCTTAGAGATCATTTATATCTAATAAATATATTGCATGTAAAATTTCCTGAATCTAGGTCCTTCCATAATTCAAAAATCGCATTTTTAGAACGTTTTTAGTTCCTGCATCTCCTCTGGGGTAGTGGAAACACACATGAAATATAGCCTATCTTGAAACAAGAGCTGTCATCATAATTTTTGCACCATTCTATTTGAAATCGGTTCAGTACTTTCTGACATTGCATAGAAATCGCAATTTAGAATGTTTTTTAAACGCTTTTCGCGCATTTTCACCCTTTTTAAATTTCGATTTTTTTTTTTTAGGAAACGTTCTTGGAGATCATTGATATCTTATAAGTAACTACCATTCAAAATTTCGTGATTCTAGGCCCTTCCATAACACAAAACCGCAATTTAGAACGTTTATTTCTCCTGCAACCCCAAGGTGGTAGTGATACAAAAATAAAACAGAGCCATGTTAGAGCAAGGTCTGTCACCATCAATTTACAACCATTACTTTTGAAATCGATTTGATACTTCCCAAAATTGAGTAGAAATCACTTTTTAGAATGTTTTTTAGAATGTTTTTTAGAACCCTCTTTGCGCATTATCACGCCTTTTAAATTTCGATTTTTTTAAGAACTGTTCTTTAGAAATCATTTATATCTAATAAGTAATTAATATTTCAAATCTCATATTTCTAGGCCCTTCCGTAACGCACAATAGCATTTTTAGAACGTTTCTTGCTCCTGCAACCCCCTTTGGGGTAGTGGCACCGACATAAAATATAGCCTGTCTTGGAGCAAGGGTTGTCACCATCATTTTGACACCATTATTTTTTAAATCGGTTTGGTATTTCCTGAGATTGTGTCGAAATCGCAACTTAGAATGTTTTTTAGAACGCTTTTTGTGCATTTTCACCTCTTTTAAATTCCGAATTGTTTAGAAAATGTTCTTAGATATCATTTATATCTTATAAGTAAGTACCATTCCAAATTTCATGATTCTAGGCCCTTCCATAACACAAAAAGTGCATTTTTAGAATGTTTTTTGCTCCTGCACCCCCTTTGGGGTAGTGGCACCGACATAAAATATAGTCTATGTTCTAAGTTGAGCTAACACCATCATTTTGATTCCTTAACTTTTGAAATCGGTTCGGTAGCTCCAGAGATTACCTCTAACATACAAACAATTTTTACTTCTTTATAATATTAGTTATTAGTAATATTAGATTACTGTCACGTGGCGACCAATTTTTCTCCTTTCCCAGGATATCGTGTCCGGGAATTCGGTTCAAAATGCCAACTTTGCCAGTATTTTTTGACAAGTATCTATCTTCCTTTACCAAAAAAATAAGAAAACACCATTCGATTAAATAGTTTCTGAATAAGTTCTTTCCAGTTTCATGCGTTTCTGGACAAAAATGAATTCCGAAATGTGTCAGAAAGTAACAAACAAGCAAAAGGCTGTTCTTAACTGCTCTGCTCAACAAGCGTAAAACGTTCTGCCATATTTATAAATTCATTTTTTAACGGAAAGATATGAAACTGGAAAGCCTGGCCATGGAAGCGATTTGGAGTCGAACTGTTTTCCCCATTTTTTGATCCATCCATTACCCATTGAGGTATAAGCATTTTCGATCACGTGACAAACCCGTTTTCCGCCCACTCTTGAGTGATTTTTCTACTTTTGCGCGGAAATTCGGTTCAAAACGTCCACTTTGACGCTATTTTCTGAAAGATCTACTGCGTTTGCAAAAAAATGGAAAAAACAGCTCGATGACATAGTTTCTGAACAACAACACCAGCTAGTTTAATGCATTTTCGAACAAAAATAAATAAAAACTTTATGTCAGGAAGTTGCCCTTTTTGATTTGAGAACAGCCTTAAAAAAATAATAAATAAATAAAACACTTCTACGCATTTTTTGATTGAAAAAAAATATCAAAGAAATTAAAAAATATTTCTGAAAATATTTATTCAGTTACAAATGCAGCGAGATCTTTCAATTTAAACTAAACATATTCAATCTGCAAAGCTAATGCGATTTATTAAGTATTTGATTTGTAAAGCTGAATGTATTTAAATGAATTGAAACACAAATGTTATTCTTATTTTTCAAAAGCATCACATAAAAAATCTTTATGAATATATATTTTTTTTTCTTTACAAATCAAGCATAATCGTATTTTGTCATTTATTTATTAAGTACCTTTCTTTTTCTTTTGTATAAAAATATTCATATATTAAAACTCCACTTTCAATTTCATTTAAAACATGTTTTTTTTTTTTTTTTTCTTTCAAATGTTATGAACTTTTTAATTTGGAGAATATTAGATAGATACGAAAGTACTAAGGGGAAAAAAGTCGTTGAGCTGTAAATTTGAAGTTGGTTTAGATTCAAGGGTAATTTAAAATGATAAATTTTTAAAATCTCATTGACATTGACAATAAACATTTTATGAATCTTTTTTTCATTATGTTTAAAGGAAAATCTTTGTCTTTTTATTACTACTTTTTAAAAGAAAAAGTTTGGGATATTTTAAAAATTTTAGGATATAAGGATGAAATAAAAATATATATATATATATATTTTTTAAATTACGAAGAGAAAACAAAGATTTTGTAAAATTTTAATACATGCGACGTGAGATCTTTTACTTTTATCTAGATATATTTTATTCGCATTGCTATTGTGATTTTTGAAATATTTGTTTTGCAAAAATAAATTTATTTAATGGATAGGTTCCAAATTACCTTAAATTTTGAGAAAAATCAAATTGTAAACTGAATCATAAATTTATTTAATTCACCAATAAATCAAATTATAAATAAAAAATAAACATTTTTTTTTTCACTTTTGATTCAAAATATTAGTTTAAAAAAATAAAAAGTAGTTGATTGCAGCTAATTTAATCTTTTTTATTTTGTTTTGGTTGCTATTAGAAAAGGGAAAGAAAGAATGTCTAACACATTTTTATGAAAAATAAATAGAAAAAAAGACAAAAAAATATTCCGTAAAACCTTAATGAAACTAAATATAAAGTGAGATGTTTCTATTTAATCTGAACCTTTTTTATTTGTAAAGCTAACGCAATTTATAAAATATTTTATTTAAAAACCAAATGTATTTATAAACTTAGCAAAAATGTCATTTACAACAAATACGAGAAAATAACTTTTTTATTGGCATATTTTATTTAAAGCGGTTAGGATAAAAAAATATGCTTTTTTTTTCCTTTTAACCCTTTCGGGACGGGAGCCTTTTACGAAATTTTTAATCTTTTCTCACCGTTTTTTAAAAACAGAAGATTCTGTCTTCTTGAATCGAGAAAATGCATTGCTTAAATAAGGCAAATTTTACAGTAAAATTTTACTGGTGAGAAAAAACAAGGATTCTGAGTGCTTCATGCGGCACGTATACGTGTCGTTCGTCCCCAAGGGGTTAAATGTACAATTAATGTATACTGTACAATTTAAATGTACAATATTGAATAAATACATGCATTTTTAGTACAATTGTGATAACAGAAGGAAGAAAAAACATAAAATCTTAGCAATATCGTCATAGCATTTTAAAAAAGTTGGTCTTTCTGCCATTCATTTAGCAAAATTTCATGCTTACGCCGACAGCGTACACTCAATTCAACTAAATATATTTCAATTTCCTTCGTACTACGTATACTATACTATTACAGTCACCGGTGCACCGAACTAGGAGTTTTACGATATCTTCACAATTAACTGATATATTTCAAAGTATGTCAAAAAATACATATGGGGCTATGCATATGTAACGTTATCATTATAGGGGGGGAGGGGGGGGGTCTGGCACATGATATCGTAAGATATCTCTAGGGGGAGGGGAGGAGTTGTGTTTGGATATCGTTATCATTTTTGATTCAACCAAAATTTTCTCTTCTTTTTTGTAACTTGGTCTTTACATCAAAATAGTATGTTATCTATTTTCCTGACAATACAAAAGTTATTATTTAAATCCTTAAATGATTATAAAATTATTCAGTTCCAAAATATGGAATACCCCAACGTGTATGTATATATAATCAATGCAAAAACCCTTGACGGGTTGAAAGTTTCTGACGCAGCACTTTATCTTATGCTCTAAGAATTTTAAATATGGAACTTAAAAATACTGATATCAAATTTTGAGTGACGTTATGCTATTTCTTAAAAAATATATTTGTATTTATTTCACCATTTTATTTTTGTTTTATTTATAATCGCATGTGCAAAAGTTATGTTCAACATGAAAAGCTGCATAAAATTTTATTCGCTGTTGCTTTATCATTTACATCTCTCATAAATTCAAAATATGTGTTTTAAAAGATATGATATAAAATTTAAGTGACGCCTTGATGTGACTTTAAAAGGTTTGTTTTTTAAAATTCAATTTAAATTATTTTTGACTTGGTTAAAATATTTTTTTTACATCTACACAATACTTTTAATTTTCCAATTCACTGTTAAATATATCACTTTCATTGAATCTATACTATGCATTGAAATGTATTTATTTCAATAAATTGATTTATCTTTTGTGTCACGCTATTCAAAATTGTGAGTAAGATTTATGTAAATGGTTTATTTGCGTCAAACTATCCTTTTTCATACATTTCATGTAGTTTGGACACAATGACGCAAAGAAACCATTTACATAAATCTTACTCACAATTTTGAATAGCGTGACACAAAAGATAAATCAATTTATTGAAATAAATACATTTCAATGCATAGTATAGATTCAATGAAAGTGATATATTTAATAGTGAACTGGAAAATTAAAAGTATTGTGTAGATGTAAAAAAAATATTTTAGCCAAGTCAAAAATAATTTAAATTGAATTTTAAAAAACAAACCTTTTAAAGTCACATCAAGGCGTCACTTAAATTTTATATCATATCTTTTAAAACACATATTTTGAATTTATGAGAGATGTAAATGATAAAGCAACAGCGAATAAAATTTTATGCAGCTTTTCATGTTGAACATAACTTTTGCACATGCGATTATAAATAAAACAAAAATAAAATGGTGAAATAAATACAAATATATTTTTTAAGAAATAGCATAACGTCACTCAAAATTTGATATCAGTATTTTTAAGTTCCATATTTAAAATTCTTAGAGCATAAGATAAAGTGCTGCGTCAGAAACTTTTAACCCGTCAAGGGTTTTTGCATTGATATCATTACTTTTTTTAGGTTAGTGATAAAATGATTAAAAAAAAGATACTTATGGAATTTAATGCAGATTTAATTTTTACTATTTTATTACAATTTTCCTTATAGCAGTTTGTATATAAAAACAACTGGGTAAGTATAATCGCAGATCGCACAGAGGGTTTCATTTGATATTCCTTTAAAAACACTTTATCCTTAAATTAATAAATCCAAAATGTTAATTTATAATTATTAAATCCTTACATAGATGTAGCACCAATAGTTCCAATTTTCATGGGGCAGGGAACGCACTCTTTTAAACAAACCACCTTCCAATTGAAGTCATCAAAAACCAAGTTGAATAAGCCAGAGCCCGTTGTGTTTTTTGACAAACAGCAGTCTCATGTCCCCTCCTTTCCCCCTTTTTCAAAATTTTTCAGACCAGTACCTAAGAATGGAACCGAAATAATTTTTTCTCTTCAGAAATTACGATAAAAAAATAGTATGCAGTACTCATAAATTTACTTTAATGCTATATAGGGTGATTATTAAGTTAATTATAACGTTTGGAATCTGTTGCATTGATGTCCGAAAGGTAGTTTCTGAGTTATGGAAGCTGGACCCATAAGGTGCCATAGAGGGGCGAAGCCCGCTAGCGTCTATCATAATTATATCTGCCATGTAGACTAATTGCGATATTTAATCAAAATAGGCCCCCCCCTCCTCATCCCCGGAAATATAACAAATACAAAATGTGTCTTTATAAACCTATCGTCAAATAGGTTTTTATTTCTTTTTCCCTAAAAAAAACATGATTTTTATATCCGTAACGTAAATAGCGGACGAAGCCCGCTAGTTCCTATCATAATATATATTTTTAATAATTTTATATAGTCTATAATAAAAATCAGACTTAAAATAGTCTAGTTCCATGAGTACTTGTAATGTCAGTTACATGCTACGATTTTTGGACACCAGTATTTTAGAACGGGAAAATGTGACTTATTTTATCGGAGATATCTCATTAATTGAATAAGGTGAAGCAAACTTTTTGAAAAAAAGGCGGCCAACAAGCATGGCAGTTATCAGCTATGTGACTTTGTGCTAAAGTCCATTAATTTGATCTGCTTTAAAAAGATTACGGAAGATTGAATTATAGTAGAACCTGGGTTAACCGAGCTTCGATTTAACCGAGCCGATAACAATGTCTGATTTTTTTTTTCCCTTTTGAATGAGCCTTAAAAATAACCACACTCTTTAGCTCACTGTCCGTGCTATACAGGCCCTTCTGCCCCCAAAAGCCCTCAACTCCAAAAACATTGGACCCTGAGAAGTCAATAGCGAACAATGCTTTGTTTCCAGTGGCTGTGTGAACTTTCGTAAATTTTTCAATTTGCATTTTAAAATTTACTACTGGTAGTTGATTTTCTTTTTAAATTTGTTAAGCTGTGAAACAGAACTTTACATATATTTACTTTTATTATTTAAAAAACGTTCTATATATTTTTTTAAAAGAGATGTTAAATTCGCAAGCACGGCGAGTTTTTACACACAGTTTCTATTAACCGAGATTTCCGATTCCGATTTACTAACAGTCCCAATTAGCTCGGATAATCGAGGCTGCTCTGTATAATTAAAAAATCAATGGCGATCTTACTGTAAACGGGTTTCCCTTTTACTGAGGGATTTCAAGACCGAATCAGCTGATGTTAGTTGCTGTTTCCGTGCTTGATTAAATAAGATTAGTTAAACATTTGAAAATTACCAAATATAAAAGGAACTAAGTCAAAAGAGTCTTTGCTTTATGGTATTTTTTAACAACGCTATAAGAAAATGATTTTAAATAAGAGATTTTAAATGTAACGTTTTAAATCTGACATAATTTTCACCAAACTTTCCTTTCTCTTTGTAACATTCAACTGAAAATATTTTTATTATTAGAAAGATAATATTATTATTTGCGCTACCTTAAAATTAGCAACTATAGTTAAAAATATCATCTCGAAATTTGAAATAAATCTCTCATATAAATATATTTTTTAATTTACACTGTTTTGCAATATGTTTTGCAATGTGTTTTGTAAACTGTTTTGGCCACTTTGGCCAATATGACGTAATTTCCTCCATTTACGACTTTTAACACATATCAATGAATTTATTATTTAAAAATTTTCTTTTTCTTTTAATATTCACGTGTAAATAAAATTTTTATGACGTAATTTTCAATGTTTTCCTTCTTTTAATGCGTAATCATTTAATTCTAATTTGAAAATAATTGATTATTTTATAATTTTCTTTCATTTTAAGTAAGCATGTGTAAAAACAATTTTTATGACGTAATGTTTAATATTTTCCTGCTTTTAACACGTTATCATTTAATTCTAATTTAAAAGGATTTTTTTCTGTTTATAATAGTCACGTGTGAATAAATTTTTAATTTAAAGGATATATTATTCTTTGCGCTGTTTTAACATTTGGCAACAATTTAAAATAACCTTTTCTAAAATATGTAAAAAATATCTCTGGAAATTCTGAAAATTTTAATTTAAAATTGAAATAAACCGTCAAAAAATTAGGCAAGTTAAGAATAATAAATGCACTCTGCAAACTTCGAGTTTCTATTGAATGATTAAATTGAATGAAAATGATTAAATTCCCATGTATATTTTTTTTCCTATGAGACTTTTTTAATGAGACAATTTTATCCAGATTTAACATTAAATATCTCTTAAAATAATTCTTCGATTTAAAAACTCTGCTTCAACGTTTTTATCAAACATTTCTCTATAATACTACGCAGTTGCGTCAAAAGATGGCGACACCAGAATTCTGATATGCTTATTATGTAAACTGTAAATATTGCAAAGTTAAATAAAAAGAATTGTCTCGGGGTTATCAAACTTCATTGATATTTATAAATAAAACATTTCAACTAAATTATTTATTATAAAAGAATTATTACATCACAATAGCTTTTATGCAAGGAAAATAATAATTATAATAATAATATTATGGATGTCAGTGATTATATATTGATTGACCGTCATAATAATAAAAAATGATATTATAAAAAAAAGAGCTGAAATGAATTATTTTTTTACGTTTCTGATCGTGTGATTTATATTCAAATAATAATTATTAATGTATATTTTTTGTAAAGTGATTGAAATTAAATATATTTATAAAATTTATGGTAATATTTTTATTGTTGAAAAATTGCCAAGAAATAATCATCATCAAATTGGCGTCATTATAATTGTAATTTTATTTAACTTAATAGCAATTAAAAAAATTACAAAGGAACTGAGAATAATGGTCAACTAGCAGACTTTAAAAAAAAAAACAAAAAAACATTCACATGTATCAGGGAGTATCGAACTGCCTATCCTAAGGTCAGTAAACGATGGCCCTTAGCCACTCAGCCAGTGGGAAGACAAAATTTTTCTCCCCAAAAGTGGTTAAAAAGAAAGCATGTGTATGAATACAGTGTCATGCATTTTCGGTGAAATTTCCATAGAATGGCGAAGAAATATAGTCCGATTTTTCATGCGCATTATAAAACGAACAAGAGTCTTGCTGGAAACAAGTAAATTGTTATTTGGTTCATCTGAAACATATTTATTTGATTTTTAAAAAATCACCCGTGTCATTTTCGAGAGAAAAAAAAATCGAATTATTTAACGAACGAGAGTTTTCCCAGAAAAAAGAAAAGTGTTATTCACCTCGCCTTAATCACATTTATATTATGTATCAATTTAAAAATAATCGTTAGAACCGTTTTCGAGATTTTCAAATTAGGAACTTCCTCGATATTATACCAACGTTTTCACTTTAAAAATGGCTATTTAGATCTCAAAATATACTGCACGTAGAAATGCAAAAATTTCAGTATACGATTAGACTGCAGATATAAGACTGTTCTACAAAATTCAGAACAATAAGACATATATCTGCTGAGTTATTAAAAGGCGGCTTTTCGCGTTTTCTTTGATGTCGAGTTAGCTGTATATATGAGTTCCGCCATCTACGAATTCTATGATACGATACGATTTTAACGATACGATACGATTTTAACGATACGATACGATTTTAGGCTTAAGGCTGCGTCACTCGAAATACTACCGTCTTCCATGATCCGCTGTTCAAC